>OY728152.1:1736420243-1737670243 GCA_963277665.1 Viscum album | reverse complement strand
CTTCATCCATTGGCCGCCAGAACCTCTCCACTCCACCAAGTACTCTTGGCTATTTGTGGTGTGGGGAATGGATGTCCTGGGACCATACCCGTGGACGATAGCTCACCAGTGCAAGTTTATCCTGACCGCCACAGATTTATTTTCCAAGTGAGTAGATGCGGTTCCGCTAAAGGAGGTTAAGTCACATTCAATCGTTTACTTCATGATCTCCAACATCATCCTCCAGTTTGAATTCCCTCATGCATACCTCACCGATAATGGCACAAACTTCTGAGCATCCGAGCTGATGAAATTGTACGCCAAGTACCACATCCGTTCAACCCATATATCATGCTATCATGGGTAGGAGAATGGGAAGATCGAGATATTCAACAACACCTTCTCTAATATTCTGTAGTAAATGGTTTGTCATAACAAGAAGAGTTGGCTGGACAAGCTCCCCAATGCCCTCTGGTCTAATCGGACAACGAATCGTAATTCAACCCAAGTGACCGCATACTCCCTAGTGTACAAAGATGAGGTCGTCCTACCCATCAAGATCCATCTTCCCTCATATGAACAATGGCCTATGACCAGAAGTCTCTAGATAAGGTATCCGAAATTCGTCTGGCTGAATAGGAAGCACTTGACGATAATAGGATTTGTGCCATGCACAACCTAGAAAGGGATCAGAATAAGATATCTAGAGCCTTCAACATGAAAAGACTCCTCTTCTCTTTTAATCAAGGTGACTTAGTATTAACTCTAAGGAAGAAAATGATCCCCAGCAGGGAACCACCCAGGTTGGAGCCCAAATGGGAAGGACCTAACATAATTCACAGGGTATTCCCCAATAGAGCATACTCCCTGGTGACCATGAATGGTGAGCGTATAACTCCTCCCACCATTGCCAAGATCCTCAAGCAATAATTTTCATGAACTTACTAGTCCAGCATGAACCTAAACTACATGCTGGTCCTGAATGACCATAAACTACATACAAGTCCCGCATGACCCTAAACTAAATGGCGGTCCCACGGGACCTTAAACTGTCTGGTCCTACACAACTTTAAACTGTGCATCATCCTTCATGATGTTAAACTGCATCTTGAGAACGATGTATGGATTGATTCCCATCCTTGGGGGATACATAGGAATGCTCATATGCCTCATCTTGAGCCCAGTCCCCAAACTCTTCTCTTTGACTGTCCCCTTGGGTATTGTTCCCTTGGAGGATCCTTGCACAATATGGTGTAGGGTTCATTAGCTCCATTCATAATAGTAAAGTAATGGTCGCACCATGTGCCCACTCCTCGTTCTTCAATCCTCCCACGTCATCAACACATGATGTTAAACTCCATGGACTTCAAAAGCTACATATGCCTTGATTCCAATCCTTATGGGATACATAGGAACTCCTGGACATTTTGTCTGTTAGGCCATCTCAAATGCTAGAATTGTCCCCTCGGGTCAAGACATATGGAAGGGGTGAAATGTTTTTCCCCAATTCATGTCGATCTATCCTCGATCCGGCCATACGTCCCGCTCCCTGGAGACATTCTCATATTTCATTGATGGGTACAACTATGCTTCACCCACTCCTTTGATTGGGATTCCATCATCTTCCCTATCCATAAGGGCCCTGAATGGTATGGATGCTAGGCCTAAGGGATATCATACCACTTCAGGCCAACACCCTCGAGGATGTTGAGCAATATTCCAATACAAGTCTCGCGTTGTGAATATGGTCATAGGACGATGCACATTTTTTGTTCCCATTCCAGGTCACTATAGGTACGATGTGTTTTGAACATGTTCAAACAGTTGTACTGTGACATTGGAACCACCCCAAGATGTACCAAACATTGATTTTAGTGGTTCATTCTACCTTGTTATATCTCCAAGCGACGAACTCCCTTTGGGAAAATCCAGGTTTTTGGTCCCCATTTTACAGGGAGAGCTGGGATCTTCTCATTGTTTCCCACACTGAGCATTGCTCACGTGGGATTATGAGCTGGGATAAGCCAGTAACTATACAAGAGGACATATGGCCTCCCATCCAAGTCCCATACTCTAGCCCTTTGTCCTTTTTATGACCTTGGACCAGGTTCTCTCTAATGTAATTGTACGGTGTGTTATGGGATTACGTCCTCATTCACATGGAGTTACTCATCGTGTCGTACACTTCCCCTGATGAGATACCTTACTCCTCTCTTCCTCCTCAGAGGAAGACATTAAACTGCAAACTGGTCGGGCCTTCTGACCGAGGACAAGCCTCAGGCCCCTTGGCCTTTTCGGGCCCCCGTCCAAGGTTCTCTCTTATGGGATTGTATAGTGTGGTATGGGATTATCTCATCATTCATGTTGGGTTATTCATCGTGTTATACACCTCCCTTATTTAGTACATCTACTCCTCTATTCTTCATCACGGAAAGACGTTAAACTGCATACTAGTCGGACCTTTTCTTACCAAGGCTCAGCCTTAGGCCCATTGGCCTTCTCGGGCCCTATCCCAAGTTCCTACCTAGAGTGTATGGTGTGAAATGATATAATTTCTTCATTCACGCCGGGTTACTCGTCGTGCCGTACACCCCCCACATTATGGTATCTTACCCCTATGCACCCTTCAAGAACAATGTGTGGATTGATTTCCATCCTCATGGGATACGTAAGACCGATCGAATGTCTAGACATTGTGTATAGCCCCATCTCACAGAAATCTCTCTTTCACCTTGGCCCCTTGGCATACCCTTTCCTGGGGAGGGGAGTATATGGTGTGGTATGAGTTTTTAATGACCATGCCATGTACCTCTCCCACCTGGTGATCCTCTATCTCCTTGTCCTGTACTCTCCTTTTTAAACTGGCCTCTCTCAAGATGAGCCCCTTGGCCCTCATTGGTGATTCGCCAATGTGCCTAAGGGTACTCCGGTTTAGTACCTGGAATGTCGGATTCTACTCGGGCATGATTTCACCTGTTTCTCAGGCCTCGTGTTCCCCTTAATTAGGGATTCCATCACCATTCACACCTGAACGGAACCCCAAGTGGAATAGATGCTAGGCCTAAGGTCTCTCCTACCATTACGGGCCAACGTCCTCAAGGGTTTCAAGCCAGAAATTGATACAAGTCCCACGTTGCGAATTTGGTCAGCGGTTGATACTCATTTGTTGTTCCCATTCCAGGCTAACGCGATATGGATGATGTGTTTCGAACACGGTCAATAGTTATCCTCCATCGTCACTCCAACCCCATTAAGCCAAAAATTTCGGTTACATGATTCACATCCCTCTCCACCTCATCATGTCCAAATAAAATCTCAACACTCTTGGTACTACCCCTCAGTGTACATTTGCACGTTAGGTGGACAAGCCATGGTAAGGACATCATTCAGGGATCCGCACCAATTCCCCATTGGTGTGTGTTCTTGGTATTACAATAAACATCTCCCTCCATTGTTTCCCACACCGATTTTGACTCACGTGGTCTTAGGAATCAGGTTGTGGTCTGTGCTTACTTGGAAATATTTCACTTCTCTCTGGTCCGAGCACTAAGACCATAAACTAAGATCTCATCTAGAACTACGTATAGCTTCTTTACCGTCCTCATGGGATACGTAGAAATACTCGGACATCTCTTTTTTTGGTCCATCTTCATTGGGATCTAGTTTCTCTTTCCCCTTACGCCCTTACCTCTGTTTAAGCCCCTTGACCCATGGCTCCTCTCTCGGAATTGCGTACGATGTGGTAGCACCACAAATATTCCCCATTTAGCATAATATCTAATAAATCTATGCCATTTGGGATTAAAATGCACCCTTGTTCCTATCACATGACCCAAAACTGTGACATTATCATCTTGGTCGCAAGATGAAAAACGGCATTGCATCATGATGTCCTCACTCAAGCGGACACGATGTTTGGTATTGGTCACACTCCATGACATTTTTCAATTCCTTCATATGGGTTGACTCTTGTGGAGATTCCGATTCATGCTATCCTAGTCTATCGCATCACCGAAAAAACCCATTCACCTTAAAGGACAAACAAGATTTATCAAATAATGCTTCTTTTTGTGCGAGGGACACACACGCACGCCGCTTTTATCCCTGGCACTGGTACCTTACAGTGAAACGTCTTACAACTACATTTAGCTTGATCCCCATCCTCATGGGTTATGTAGGAACGTTTTTTCATCTTCCCTCGGGCCCAGTTCAACTCTAGTTTTCTGTCCCTCGACCTAAAACCTCTCCAAGGAACACATCGTGGTCAGAACCCCTTATTCCCATTCATGTCGGGTTTGATAATTACCCCACCATGTATCTCAAGGGTCCAAGTTCTACAAACCTAATCTATGATCTCACTATGGGAAGGGACTCTAATCCCTCTATCTAATACATCTCGTTGTCGTATTCAGATGCATTTTGGAAAAGATCCCGAAGTGTGGAATTTTCATGGGAACATTCCCCTCATTTCGTGTCCAAGCATCATGAGATCGCTATTTAGTTCCTCATCCCCTCCCACATCCTAAGGGACCCCCTTCACAGACTGGTATTATTCCACCTCGGCTCACCTACCATTTCTGGCCAACGTCCCTAACGATCTCAGACAACATTTGGGACCGGTCATGTGTTTTGAACATGGTCAGCAATCGACCCTCATTTGTCTGTCCCCATTCCAGGCTAACATGACAAAGATATTGTGTTTAGAATATATTCAACATTTATCCTTCATCGTCACACCACCATAATTATGTTCCAAATTTCAAGCATCATGATTCACACATTTCCACTTCCTCATGTTCAAGTGGAATTCTTACATACTCGTCTTTATGTCTTCATGCATCTAGGTGTGCTACATTGATGGGTTAGCATCATTGGGTCTACATTCACCTAGCGTCCCTTCACCCTAACATGTTACTTCTTGTGTCGTAAAAGTCCCACCACTACTTCTTGTTTCCCACATCAAGAATGACTCACGTGGGCTTAGTAGTTTTGGTAGGATGTGCACCGTCACAGCTAGGCTTTTCATCGTCCCACATGACGTTAAATTGTGCTTCCAGATCTGTGTATGGATTGATTCCCATCCTCATGGTATATTTAAGGACACCAAGGAATTTCTCCATGGGTCTAGCCCTAGGAATAATAAATCATGTTCCTCCCCATTTCCGACCCCTTGGCCTGACCCCTTATGGAGAGCTATGTAACTGTAACTTTTCCATGAACAAGTTCAGGATGCCCCACAATGTCATTAGGAAGTGAAAGCTACCTCTCTAGAGAGGTCCTATCTAAAATAACGGATGATCTATGATCAAACTTATTCACCCATCTAATGTGCTCCAACCATGGTGGCGTAATGTCAAGATTGCTAGATTCTGTTCGAATGAACCATTACTCCACATTCCACACTTTCCTGGCCCCTTATTCGGACCCTCATCATCTTTCATTTCTAAGGGAACCCCCTACAAGTATAGATGCTCAGCATATGGCTTGCCTATTGTCATGGGATAACATTCCAAAAGACTAACAGATGGCATCTCGAGTGAGGTCCTATTTTTAGAACATGGTCTATGGCATGCCAAATTTAATATCCCCATTACAGGATAACAAAATAAGGATACTGTGTTTTGAATGCTATCAAAAATTATTTTTTCTGGTTATACCACCCCCACAATGTTCCAAAATCCTTGGTATCATGATTCACACCTCCCATTTCCATCTGTTCAGATTGATTTTAGCGCCCCTGTAATTACCCCGTTCTTGCACAAGTGCACACTAGGAAAATTTTAATTCAACTGTTCTGAGAGATTCATTCCCCAGTAAAGTCTCTCCCATTTCCTCCCAGAAATCCAGATCGGTTGTTCAAACTTAGGATTCCCAAAGCTTGGTTTTCACTCCTACGTTTGGATGGGGTGATAAGGTGGTCATCCCTTGTATCTCACATCGGGCCCGACCCAACTGAGCTTAGGGAATGATCGTTGGATTCTCCGTGAACATCGTGAGGATGCAATAAAACAATGTAAAAAAAGGAACTCACGAATTCTATGGGATCATACAATCAAAGAATGAAATTACATTTAAGGGTTTTCAATCATTAAAGTACCCAGGGGTCGACTCCCCCATGGAAGGATTGACCTCATCAAAGGAATGTTGCAGCTCCGCCACCCTCTGGCTGGTGGCATCCAGGAGTAATTGCCGCCTGTTTACCTCTCGCTCCTCTTCAGCAGCGATGGAGAGTAGTTCACCGGCCATGACCCGAGCCCACTCCACACTGGTCCAGATAATGACTACCTCCTCAGAGGATTGTTCATGCCCTCTTAAGCCTCCACCAGCTGAGCTTTTAGTCGTGAGACGATCTCTGATTGGACATCAAGAGAAGTGGAATTCTCCTCTGCCCAGGACTGCAATGGTTCAACCTCAATTTTGCTGTCATGGAGTCTCTTGATGTTCACCGCCTTCCTCCACTACTATCCCACACTAATTCCACAGTCATACTCCTGAATATTTTTCTCTATAAGATCATGGATGAGCATGTGAGGGCGCTGGGCATCCACTCCCACGACGAATTGTTTGCGTATCCATAAGCGAAGTCTATCCATATCATCCAACAATAATGCATGGGGGTGTTATTGGTGAAGCCGGTGATCAACATCCATGATCGAAAACAGAAAATTTTTCTATCCTCCTCGGCAGAGGCCATCTCATCCCAGTCGGCGTAATTGCAAGGCTCATATATAGGGAATGCCCCTAGAAACCCCTCAGCCGGGTCCATTTCTGGCATTTGATCCAACGTGGCGGGGCATGAACTGTCTGGTTGTTCCTCATCGTCGTATGCCACCTCAATTACCTCAGGCACAATCCCACTGGCATCCCTGCTAGTGAACAGGAGTGATTTAGTTTAGTCAGGCTAGATGTCCACCTCCACGACCATTGGCACGCCTCTAGGAAGGTCGCTACCAGAAGTCCCGAACAACTTTGCCGCACCGGACCAGGCCAATTGAAGGACTATACACGCCAAAAAGGGGATGTGAATGTCAATTAACCTGGTCGGGGGATGGCAGTCGTAAATTCGGTAGAGGAGACTTACAGAGATAAAATCCCAAGACTCACCCTTGGGTTGATGTCATCGGGACCCCGAGACGTGGCCCCCCGTATCTGGTTGGTAGGTCTGGAGACTTTGGGGGAGCTTCCTCAAGTTTCCTTGACCCACAAGACATGGAATTTTAGGTGGCCACGGGTGTGGATCTTGAAGGTCCCACCTCGAAAAACACTGAGGGGAAATAACGAGGTCTATGCACAAGGTCCTTCTGCACAGTGTATATGATGATAAGGATTCTAGAGTAACCTAAGAGCAGACCCTGAGGAAAGAACATGGGATTTTACCTCGAGGGCCTCTGCAAAATCATCGAGATCTGAGGAATGATCGCCAACTTCACCCTCCTATAACGAACTCCCTCTACCGGCCGCGTATACGTAGGAGGACTCGTCCAATTCTTCTGGTAGAGGTAAGCACTCCCTCTGGTCAGTAGTTGACAGTTGCGGAGGGACCGTACGATCCAACAACACCCTAACCTGGTCTATCATCGGGTACAAGGCACCCTGGGAGTGAATATAGTCTTCCAGTTTGGACATGTATTACTCTGCCCCTGCCTGGGTTACTGCAAAACCAGCTCTAATAGGGCCAATCCCCGGTAAGTCCATCATGAGGCGGTTAAGGTGATGCCATAACTCAGATGGACCGAGGAATTCCCGGTTGACTTCCCAGATGTCGCAATCCTCTGGGAAGACAACATTCTCTGGCATGTCAATATGGCGCATCCATTTCCTCGAGGCCTGAGTAAATATCATGTAGAATACTCTCGGTGGCTGCCCCACCGGATGACTCTGTTCTCCTAGGGCCATTGGGTCCGCTGCTGCTGTCGGATCCGCTACCACTGCTTCCCCCTCAACTCGTGCGAGCATCGCCGCTACAGGATCCCTGCCAGTACGGGATTACCTTGCTGCCTTACAGCCTCAGACCCATGGTTAGCGAGGCTAACCAACACCGACTAGAATAGTTGGCCGCTTCAGCGTCTCCCCGAGGTAGGCCGCCTCCCAGCTCTGGGCATATTCCTTTACCAGCCTGAGGACGACAGTCAGCAGTGGAAGTTCATTCCGCATCTACCCATCCTCCCATGTGAACATGAGCCACATCTGCATCATCACACTCGAGTTCTCCTCATGACGCACCTCCAAGTAGACCTGTGGGGTCAGTCACTACAGACATCGAAATTTCCTTGAAAACTAGTGTGGGGTGTATGGCTCGTAGAGATGCTCACAGTCCACCATGGCCTCCAAGAATCCACCTCGAAAAGCCAAAAGATAGGCCCGGTTCTCTTCCGTCCCTTAGCCATCATCAGTAAATACCCCCATCAGAAAAGGTAACGGGTGGAAATTTAAATCCTTCACCCTCCACACCCAGTTTTGAACCGATGGTGCGGTCATCTTGGTTGAAAAGCTCCCCACAGAATTCAGGATCGATGGGAAGAAGATCGATCGTGGAGGCATGATGGGGTTCAGTTACTCATAGATCCCCCTAATGTGTGCCAATATCTACACGTACAGGAGGTGGAACGGCCCACATACCCTCTGTGGCCTCTTCCCCTCACTGATGTGCCACAACATCTTATACAACATTGCATGCATCAGGATCCCTAGGTTGACCCGCCCTCCTATCGCCAATGTGGACTCCATGATGAAAGTGGTTGGTCACACTCCCATGTTGGTATCCCTCATCGACATGATCCAACCATATATGAGACCTGCGATGAATGCCGCCAGCCACACTATTGGTTGTGGCTCATTGCGGACAATGAACCCTCAGGTCTTCCAGAAGATATTCTCAAATATTTTCTAGTACAAGTGTTCCTTACTCCGGGCCCCCTTTTCAAAAGTTCAATGTCTCACCGAGAACTGAAGGACTATTAGGAAGTTTAGAAACTTTTTGGACCAATGCTTGAAGTGGACATCCATCAACACCTTCTTATCCTCTCCTGGTACAAGCTCCATCAATGTCATCTCCAGACGCAACATATGCTCTAGATCCTCCAATGCACCCATAGCTGGGAGGATTTATTCATACATCGCCCCCAGTATCGGGACCCCTGAGATCTGATGCACATCCTATAAGTTGATGCCTACCTCCTCGTGATGCAAGATGAAGGTATTGGTCCCTGGTGACCACCAGCTCAACAGCTTCAACATTAGCTTCTTCCGCTAGTATATATGAAACCGGTAAGACCATGCTGCCTCACACATGCCCACTCTTCTATACTCCACAGCGAATTCGTCAGACGAGGTGCCTACCTTGTAGGCCCAGGCCCAATCATCCGTGAAGTTTTTGCCCTGGCGCAGGTCCCATTCCTCAGACCACCCCTTCTTTGGGTTCCCCAATACTGCCTTGAGGATTTTTCGGTACAGAGGAGGGGATGTATCTGGCAACAATTTCTTCCCATCAACATTGTTCAGTTGGTTGTATAAGCAGTCGGCAACGACGGGTGTGAAATCCTCCCAGGCATGAGCGTCAGCCACCCTGAACCATCGGCGCTGGCATGACGTGCTCCTAAACCAGTAAGCTGGATCATCCCTACATGCTTCAGGGATGAAAACATCATCCCTCAGACCGAATCCATACAAGGGAAACCTCCTACACAAGGGGAAGTTATTTTGGCTCTCTGATTTCAGATCCACCAATGAACTATGTTTCAAGTGGCTACAGACTAAATCTCCCAGTCCCATATTGTTCGCCATCTCATCCCTCTGGGCGGCATCCACAAGGACCCCCTTGGTAGATTCTTGGTGGGAAATTCAGTTCTGGAATTTGGAGGATATTCAATTTGGTTCGCGAAGCTCGTTCGAAGAGCGCGTTCGTGAAGACTATTCGCACAGCCCTACCAAGGCGTTCAAGCACCAGATCATGGAGCGCAAATGCGGAGTCAAGGACTCGTTGTGAACCACGAAGACTCGATTAGCAGAGAACAATCGTGAAGGACAAGGAGCTACGTGATTCGAGAGCCCAGGAATAAAATTTCATGGAGATGGGAAAGTAAAAAATAGATGGTCGCCCCTATTTATAGGTGACGGCCTTCGGAGCTACGTAGTGCATCCAGGTCGCGCTGAGCTTTGCGACGCGCTCGGCCTGCGCAGCCCCTATCCACCTCACGAGCCAGCATCGCGAATGGCCGACGATTTTGGCGATTACCCTAAAACAGCATCCCTAGATCTCTCCGCGGCTCCATGTTTGTGGGGGGAATTTGTGGGAACCAAAATTCAGGACCAAGAATAATCCAAAAACTAAGGCACTATTGATGGCCTCATGAAGCCATTTCACGGAGTCCCGCGGCACCGTGGCTTCCGCGAAGCAAGGAGGTGGTACGCTCCGTGAACACATTTGAAGTTCGTAAAACCATTGTGAAGAAAGGAGGAGGTACACTCCACGAATGCATTTTACGTTCATGTGCCCGCTATGAAGCAAGGAGGCGGGATGCTCCGTGAACGCATTTGAAGTTTGCGAGCCCACTGCGAAGCAACCATGCCCCTGTTCATGCCACATAAGCTATGCTTCACGGCGCCTCTGGACTATAAATACCAGGCTCCCCATGAGCCCATAGGATGGACAATCTGACCTTTCGACTTCCCAGCTCAGGAATCACGAAGCATCCTTCTACTCTGTGAACCATGAGCTGTGCGAGGTAATTCTGCTATGTGAAGTGCCTCCCCCTTGTCTCTTTTTGATCCCCTCTTCCGAGAGGGATCCCTTTCACGAAGCCTAAGGGCCTCTATGATTGAATGGGATCCCCATGGGGATCCGGGTCATCGTGGATCATTTATTCTTTGCGAAACACCCTTCACGTACACATGATCCCCATGCTAATGCTGGTTCACTGTACTTTGTGAATCACATTGCTTCATGATACCTTGCTTTGCGAGAAACATTTGATCTGTGAGGCACTGCTCTGTGAAATCCTTTCCACTTCACGGAGCACCTCCCATATGCACCTATACCCTATTCTTAGGCTGAGGCACCCCACTTCGCGAATCACACCCGTTTGCAAGTTCTCCCCACCATGCGGAGCAACAGAGATTCACAAGGCCCCTTCCTATGAACCCCTCTTCTTGGAAATTCCTTTTCACATGTGAACATCCATTTTTTCACGATGTGATTTCAAAATCCCTTGGGCGACACCACCCATTGTGTTGCTTTTCTTCATGATTCTTCGCATATGCACGTAAACGGCTATTGCTTCTTCGCATTGTGATGCTAACATGGGCCCCTCCATGGTTCGCTTCATGACACCCCCCCCCACCATGACTTTTCTTGTACCCTCTCTGCACTAAGGAACAGAGGGTACTAGTTATGTAATTCCTAGGGGTGAAGAGCAAACCCACCTCATCCGAGTTTCAGGATGTTAAACTGCCAAGTACGCTCGTCCTCATCACATGATGTTAAACTGTGACCTCGCCCCATGCCTCGCACGCGGGGTCCCCCCTCTTTGGAAATTATCCATGACCACTGGCCTCCATAGTGGATGATATTCTTCTTATGGGAGTGCACGTTTTTTTTCAGGGAAAGGGAAACCATCTCAGTGTAATCCCCACGATTTTCTTGTAGGACGCTGCACCGTTTCTCCTCCTTTCATCTTCGGTCACCAGGGCCAGCAAAGAACATGATGGAAAGTGGTGCTTCTCCTTTCTTCGGTCCCAAGTCCCTCTCCTGCTACGGTTTGTCTCCACGGGCCTCCCTTCTAGAGTAAGTCCCAACCTCTATGGGCCACTCCATGCGTAATCCCCACTCCACTTCCCAAGGATTCACCTTTTGGGATGTGATCATCAGGTGTCTTCTGCCTCTTGTTTCTCACACCGAGCATGACTCACGTGGTCTTAGAGTAAGCACCGACCCTGACATCGTCACCCGGGTATCCTAGAGTGTAAGCCCCACACCCGTCTTCTGAACTACGTGGAATTTGACCCCTACCAAGGAAAGTTACATAGGAAGCCTCCCTGAGGTTTAAGCCCAACAACCAGTGGATCCCAGGTCCACCTTCACATTGGTTCACTGACTCCACAGCCAACCACTTAAACTACATGGTCTTTGAACCTTGCCAAGGAAAGGTATGTAGGAAGCCTCCACGAGGTTCAAGACCAACACCCATCGGAAGTTCCAACCATCTTCACATCTGTTCACCAACACCCTAGGTAGCCTAGAGTGTAATCCCCAAGCCCCAACACCACATGAACTACAAGGTATTTTATCTTTTCCAAGGCAAGTTACAAAGGAAGCCTTCTTGAGGTTCAATACCACCACCATCCATTGGTCCCTGTAACAGCCGAGATTTTTATGAGAAATATTTTGTTTTTATACATCATCAAAGGAATATTTCACTACAAAAAACCCTATCTTGGCTTTATTTACATGCAATCATGACCTTTCTCAATAGCTTGCGTTGTACGCAATACCGAGTTTTACTAAACAACGATATACTATTAAAATATTATTAAAACTCGTCGTTATGAATAGTAATACCCACTTTTTGAAATTTTATAAATTTTATCTTTTAAAATGGACTTCATTTTTGGATTCAGAATATTGAAATTAGCCTAGAGTGAATTTTTGATATTTTTCTGAAATTTTTCAATTTTTGATGAATAGTGAATACTCTGGGTTACTATTTAAAAACTGACTTTTTATTTAAATAATTATTTATTTTATTTAAATTTAATTTTGGTAATAATTGATACATAATACCTATATAAGTTCAATGTAATTTATTGGAGTCATTTTATAATAATTTTAGATATATAAGAATTTTATTAAACATTTCACCGTCTAATACCGACCTCCTAGGAGAGTCTGAAAATTTACATAAAACATAATTTTACCGCTTCTGTAAGTGGGATTTTGAAAATCCAAGAGACACGATTAATATAAAGGAGTAAAATTTGGTTCAATAAGATTGAAATAATTTTTGGTGAATAGTAACTTTTTAATTTTATTTGCCACGGTTAAAAATAAATATGGTAATTAAGGGTAAAAATGGTATAATTATTACCCTAACACATGTCCTAATTCTATTGGAAAAGTTTAATTCGACCAAAAACAACCTTATGAATAAAATATGACTATTTAGGTCCACTTGGATTAGATTAGTACATTTAATATTATTTTATTTAATGAATAGTTAATATAGTTAAAATCAAAGTTCAATAAGTAAATCATTTTTAATATAGGGTTATAAATAAGATAAATTAGACAATTAATATTCATTAAATAGCTAAAAATATTTCCTACATAATTGTATTTTATTTAAATTTTTAGACATTAAATAATTTAATTTATTTATGACACAATGATGATGCAATAATTACCTTATTAATGAAATATTAACATAATTGATGTTATAGATACACAAATAAATGTAGTTTGAGACTTTTTAAGAATTACTCTAATTTTATAGGTTAATATGACATATTATTATTGATTTAATTAACTTTTTTCGAACGAATAATGCTGTTATGATTTTCACAAAAAACAATTATCAAATAGTGTCAAAATTGACATAAAATAGTTTTTAAACAAATATTATATTATTAACTGTTATTTTATTCCTAAAAATCTAAGGTTCAGGAAAATGACTTAGATAAGGATATTTATATTAATAATGAACCACTTGGGGTTCGTTTGGCTTTTTATAGTATGATTATTAACTATATAGTGTAAGAAAACAAGAAGACATAGTAAAAGTTAAATTATTTAACTTAGAGTTAAATCTAAATGATAAGGTTAAAATAGTAACAAAACTTGTCTAAAATCACTTGGTTGAGAGGATTTCGACTCATAACCACCATATCTTTGAAATAAATCAATTTGGTGCTATTAAAAACCGAATATGACTTTATAATAAAATAATATTTTATATTTTTTCTAAGGTGCCCCTCTCCTCGCTTATAAAAGGGCACCTCCTCCCTCTCCTCCTCACACAACTTTGAGCTTTCAAGATCAGAAAACCCCTTCCAATTTCTCTTCTCCACCTCTCTAGAAACATCCTAGAGGTCCTGGTCTTCTTCAAATACCATCTTTAGTACCCTAAGAGGAGGTTAACAAGAGGCACTTCAATGAAGAGGTTATGTCTGTTACACATTCTTTCAACTTTATTTCTAATTCTACTTTCTCTTCTTCAGTTTTTTCATTATGAAGTAATAACATCATTATCAATCATATACTGATATGTTATTATAAATATTAAACAACCCTATTTCACCTTCTATCCATCCAATGGAAAACGAAATCAACACGCGTGCGTACGTACCGAATACCGTCTCCATGTCGTGGTGTAATCTGTTTTCCACCACCACCTTACTTGGATGGGTATAATGTTGTAATGAATAACTATATATGATTATCGTAAATTGATATTGATTCTGAAATATTCTACATACACTTTAATACAATTCCACAATCATGGGAATGATATCATCGCTCGTGTGTACGTACGGCCTACCATCTCCACGATGTGATGCGACTCCTTCTACATGATCTTCATTTCATAATGATTATATAAATGAATTTAATGAACAAATATGATATAAATTACACTAATACCATTCTGTAAATGAGGTATTTATAACCTAAAAAGAAGAATAAGAATTTATTCAACAAAACACGCATAAGAACAAAAAACAATAAACACCCGAATAACAAGTAACAATGAAATATTACTAATAAGAAGCTAAGAATATGACCATATATGATATCATAACAATGAGTAAGATTATGTAATAAGTCAATAACATTATTTAAATCATTATACAGGAGGTTCGGACACGTATGAAGCAAATCGAACCTAACGTAAGGGAAAAATCTCGCAATCTCATTTTTATCCGAGATGGTTAATATTTCATAATTTACCAGGGAATATTTATCATCAACATACATTTTTCCTCAATATGTAATATTATTTCTATCCTCATACAATTTTTTAAAGCCAATTTTACCCTACGGGGAGTTTTTAGTAAAATATATGAAAGAAATATTTTGTCATTTTTAGTACGAGGTACTTTTTTTACTTTTCCGGCCAAAGTACGAGAGGAATGTTTTTCTTTAACATATACGACCTGAATGGATTTTTAGAACATTATTTCCACAAATCTTCCTTTCATGTTTTTGAGTTTATTTTTAATCAACTTCTTTTAGTATTCCATATTAATAATGGAAAAAAATTGAGTTAGAAAGGATATTTTCCTCAAGAATGAAGTTCATGTGTTTTATCAAAATTATGTTCCATCTAAGATAATATAGGGTTCTGTTTCTATCCCTATTGTTACATTGATTTGATTATGTTATGATGGAATTCGTTTGATGATGTCCTTTTATATTATATGGATTGTGTTATTATGGAATGAAGTTTAAGAATCCCATTCTTATTACATGGGTTATTCTATGATGTATGATTTATGATCTTGTGGAAAACATAAGAATGGTATCATTATGCGTTGGTTGGGACCTATATCTCACTTTAATGCATTGGTTAAAGATTTATGTATCATGAGATAGACATGGTTGGAATGGCAGGTTAATCTGGTTCAGTGATATAGGACTAAAACGAGGAGTGAACTCGGTTCAGAAATGGACGTTGTCTGCTAAGATAGTCTTAGAAATGAGTCTTGAATACTATGAAATGATTTACTATGATTATGTGTGTATGCCAAAAAGTTTCATGTTATGATTATTGGGATTACATTTCACTACTATGATTTATCCCATGTTATGAAATTATGATCTCTTTTGCAGGTTAAGATTTCAAAAATGTTATGTTCTTATGAATATGATGTGATTGATATTTCTTTTTTTTTTACCCTTACTGAGCATTTGAGCTCACCCTTTTGTATGTTTTAATTTCCCCAGGTCAGGAAGAAGGGTATTAAGTAGGATATGCCAAAAAGGGATTCTAGATATGATGAAATAAATGGGAGACAATGTAGATGCTTTCTGATCCAGTTGTTTATGTTTCCCAGTTTCTAAAGACACTATAATTATATGGTCTTATTGTGGTTTTGTTATATTTTGTAATAAGTGTGCTTTAGTTTTGATGTAATAACAATATATGTAAAGTATGGGTCGTTATAGTTGGTATCAGAGTAAAGGTATAGTCAGCCTTTGGAAACTAGGATGCGGAAGCCTTAGTAAGAACCCGAAGGATATATCTAATCATAGAACACAATCTTAGTGTTTTAGAAATTCCCATGAACAACTTATGGTAAGACCTTAAGTGTGAAATTTTATTCTTGATTATGTGGTTTTACTATTATAATTAGTGTTTCTCACACTATTCTTATTGGTTTTAGTCAATGGCTGGAACCCGAAGGAAGCGTGTTAATGCGGAATGTGATGGACAATGCAATGATTGTCCCCCTAAGCAACCAAACGTTATGGGTGATGGAATGAAAAATCTTGTATCCATGATCACATAACTTTTTCAAGTTATGAATCATGCAGGACTTCCAAACAAGCAAAGGAAGGAGCAACATTCTGTTGAATCCTTCATGAGGCAGCGTCCAACTTTATTCCGTGGGTCTACTGATCCATTAGTGGATGAACAATGGATCAGTACCACTAAAAAGATATTTTTTATTCATAAATGTTCTGAACATGATAAATTCATCTTATCAGTATATTATTTGGAAGGAGAAGCTGATAAATGGTGGAATCTTATCAGGAATACAAGGCAATGGGATGAAATTGAATCCACGGAATGGGATGAGTTCAAGAACATATTTTTCAATAAGTACTTCCCTCGTATTCTTCGAACAAAGATGGAGAAGGAGTTTCTTGAACTGAAGAAAAAGGATGATGAATCTGTTGGTACCTATGAAGCAAATTTTACAAGACATGCAAGGTACGCTTCCAGAATTATTATCCAACCTTAGAGTAAGATCGATTAATTATTTATTGGGTTAAAACCATGTCTTCGAAGGGCGTTAGCCATAAGGGACTTCAATTGCTATGAGGAAATCATTCGATGTGCTCCTAAGGTTGTAATGGATAATGGAGTAACCCATCAGTCATATGCATTTGATAAGAAGAGGAAAATGGAATTCAAATGGAAATCTAAAGACCGCACTGAAAAGAAGATGAGTTTTCCCTTATGCTTAAATTGTGGAAAGAAACATGGAGGGAGTTGCCTTAAAGGGACAAGTAAATGTTTCAAATGTGGAAAAGAAGGTCATCCGACATTTGAATTCCTCAATGATGGGAAGAAGATGTCTAGTGATGCGAGCAAAGAAAAGGCTACACAGAGTGCACCTCCTACGCTTCAATGTTACAAGTGAAAGGAAATGGGGCATTATGCTAATCAATGCCCTAATAAAGGGGTTTTTTATGATGATTGACATCAACAAAAACTTAAGGCTAATGACAATGTAAAATCACATGAAATTTCTATCAACAATGTGGACGGAGTGGTGAAAGGTACACTTACCATCCACTCTAAAGTAGCAAATGTTTTATTTGATTCTAGATCCACCCACTCTTTTATTTCTAAATAATTTTCTAAGGGTATCGCCATATTACCTCAGCAATTGGATGTTGAGGTAGCTGTGAAAACCCCTAATGGCACAACAGTCACATCAAAAGTTTATAATTCTTCTCCGATTGAAGTTTGTGGGAAAGTGCTTTCTATAAATCTTGTGATCCTTACTATAGTGTAATTTTATGTGATTCTTGGCCGGGATTGGATTTCTTTATATGGATCTCATATCAATTTACAAATAAGGGAAGTCACAGTTCATATTCCAGATCAATCTATGATCGTCTATCGATGCAAGGATGAACATAACCATCCGGTGAGAATTTCTTCCATATTATGGGTCTTGATTCCACTAAATGAATGTTATTTATCTCAAATGGTTGGAGAGAAACTCATGATTAATAATAAGCCCATTGTATGAGAGTTTGATGATGTCTTTCTAGAGGAATTTATAGGTCTCCCACAAAATCGTGAAGTTGAGTTTTCAATAGAACTCATATCAGGTCCTATGCCTATTTCAAAGACACCTTATTGAATGGCCCCAATTGAGTTGCATTAATTAATGAAAGAAATCCAAGAGAATCTTGATAAGGGATTCATATTACCTAGTGTGTCACTATGGGGAGAACCTTTTCTGTCTGTTAAGAAGAAAGATGGATCAATGAGACTCTGTATTGATTATCTAGAACATAACAATATCACTATCAAGAACAAATATCATCTCCCACACATTGATGACTTATTTTACCAACTACGTGGAGCTCAATACTTTTCCAATATTGATCTTCGTTCAGGGTATCATCAATTAAGGGTCAAAAGGGAGGATATACCAAAGATGGATTTCTGTACAAGGTATGGACACTATGAATTTATAGTGATGCCATTTGGTTTTACTAATTCCCCTTATATCTTCATGGATCTAATGAATAGAGTCTTTAGATAACATCTTGAACAATTTTTGGTAGTCTTTATAGACGATATTCTTTTCTATTCAAAGATCAAGGAAGAACATGAAGATCACTTGAGAATTGTATTGAAGACCCTGAAAAAGGAGAATCTTTATGAAAAATTTACCAAGTGTGAATTTTGGCTTAAAAAAGTTGCATTTCTAGGTCACATAATCTCAAAAGAGGGGATATCTGTGGTTCTAGAAAAAACAGAGGTTATCAAAAGATGGTCGAGACCAAAAATAGTAACTGAGATCTGATGTTTTCTTGGTTTGGATGGATATTATTGACATTTTGTAAAAGATTTTTCACGATTATCTAAACCACTCACCAGGTTGACTCGAAAAGGAGTTATGTTTTCTTGGAGAGAGGAGTGTGAAGAGAATGTCAAGGAGTTAAAAAGAAGGTTATCCAGTGCACCTGTGCTCATACTGCCTTGTAGTGGAGAATGGTATGTGATCTATAGTGATGCATCCAAGAAGGGATTGTGATGTGTTCTCATGAAAAACAATATGGTGATGGATTATGCCTCACGAAAGATGAAAATCCATGAGAACAATTACCCAACTCATGATTTGGAGTTAGCTGCGGTAATATTTTCATTAAAAATATGGATGAATTATCATTATGTTGAAAGGTGTGATATTTATACTGATCATAAATGTTTAAAGTATATTTTCAAAGAAAAGGAGCCGAATATGTACCAAATAAGATGGTTGGAGCTGATTAAGGATTACGACTGCTCAATTCATTATCACCCTGGGAAAGGAAAAAAGGTGGCATATGCATGAGGTCGACAAGACCATGCTAGCTTATCCATAATGAGGATAAGAAATGATCCAATATTTATGGATTTACAAAGGCTGGATCTTGGAATTATAATGGAAGGGGATAAATCTTATCTTTCTCAAATGAATTTTCAACCATCTATACATGTGAAGATTAAAGAGGCACAAAGAGAAGATGTAGAGTTACAAAAGAAGGTGAGAAATGTTCCTAAATTCAACCTTGATTTTGATGGGATAATAAGGTTCAGGAATCAGGTTTGTGTTCCTCCCATCCCAGAATTAAAGAAGGAGATGCTGGATAAGTCTCATAGTTCTTCATTCTCTATTCATCCTAGAAGCATGAAGATGTATAGAGACCTGAAAGAGTACTTCTATTGGGATGGCATGAAAAGTGATGTTGCTGAATATGTCTCTCGATGCTTGGTTTGTCAGCAAGTTAATGCCGAGAGACCAAAGTATAAGGGGATGTTACATCAATTACTCATACCCGAATAGAAATGGGAAAACCTCACTATGGACTTTTTCACGGGACTTCCTAAAACATCCAAAGGCAATAATACTATCTGGGTCATAGTTGATCGTCTTAAACATTCGGCACACTTCATTCTTATTAGAGATGATTTCTCTCTTGATCAGCTTGCAATGATATATGTAAAGGAAGTGGTAAGATTTCATAGTGTACCACTTTCCAGTATATCTGATCGGGATCTGAGGTTTACCTCAATGTCTTGGCAAAGTCTTCAGCATACGCTGGATACAGAGTTGAGTTTTAGCGATGCTTATCATCCCCAGACAGATGGTCAGTCTGAGTGAATAATTCAAACTCTAGAAGAAATGTTAAGAGCTTGCTCTATGGATTTCAAAGGTGGTTGGAATCAACACAAACCTTTGGTAGAATTTTCTTATAATAATATCTTCACTCTAGTATTCATATGGCTCCTTATGAAGCTCTCTATGGAAAGAAATGCAGGACTCTGACTTGCTGGGATGAAGTTGGGGAGAGAAGGCTATTAGGACCTGATCTTGTTGATGAGATGGAAGAAATGCTCCAATCTATTCAACATTACATAAGAGCAGCTCAGAGTCGACAAAAAACTTATGCCGATAACCGAAGAAAAGAACTAGAGTCTGAAGTGGGTTATAAAGTGTTCTTACGAATATCTCTTTGGAAGAGAGTAATGAGATTTTGAAAGAAGGGAAAGCTGAGCTCTAGGTATATCGGTCCATTTGAAATACTGGATAATGTTGGGAAGGTAGCTTAACGATTGGCACTTCCACAAAATATCTCTCAAGTTCATGATGTGTTCCATGTATCTCTCCTGATAAAGTACATTCATGATCCTTCACATGTTCTCAGCTCAGAAGTTGTACCACTATAGCAAGATCTTTCTTATGAAGAACAGCCGATAGAGATTCTGGATCGTAGCAAATAAGTCCTACAAAACAAGACCACTCGCCTGGTGAAAGTTTATTAGAGGAACCTCCAATTATAAGAATCTACATGTGAGCTTTAGGATATGATGAGGGAGAGGTATCCTCATCTATTTGTTACAAAGTGACGAATTTCGAGGGCGAAATTCCTTTATAGTGGGGTACAATGTAACACCTGAGATTTTTATGAGAAATATTTTGTTTTTATACATCATCAAAGGAATATTTCATTAAACACAACACTATCTTGGATTACTTTACACGCAATCATGACCTTCCTCGATATCTTGCGTTGTACGCAATATCGAGTTTCACTAAACAACGATATGCTATTAAAATATTATTAAAACTAGCCGTTATGAATAGTAATACCAACTTTTTAAAATTTTATAAATTTTATCTTTCAAAATGGACTTCATTTTTTGATTTGGAATATCTAAATTATCCTAGGGTGATTTTTTGGTATTTTTCTGAAACTTTTAATTTTTGATGAATAGTGAAAACACTAGGTTACTATTTAAATACCAACTTTTTAAATAAATAATTATTTATTTTATTTAAATTTTTTTAGGTCCAAATTGATACATAATAACTATATAAGATCAAATTAATTCATTAGAGTCATTTTATAATAATTTTAGATATATAAATATTTTATTGAACTTTTCACCGTCTTTTACCCACCTCCAAGGAGAGGTTGAAAATTTACATTAAACTTAATTTTACCACTTCTGTGAGTGGAATTTCTAAAATCCGAGAGACACTTTTAATATCAAGGAGTAAAATGTGGTTCAATAAGATAAAAGTACTTTTTTGGTGAATAGTAACTTTTTACTTTTATTTAACACGGTTAAAAGTAAATAGGGTAATTAAGGGTAAAAATGGTGTTATTATTACCCTAACACATGTCCTAATTCTATTGGATAAGTTAAATTCGACCAAAAAAACCTTAGGAATAAAATATGACCATTTAGGTCCACTTGGATTAGATTAGGACATTTAATATTATTTTATTTAAAGAAGAGTTAAAATAGTTAAAATCAATGTTTAATAACTTAAACATTTTTACTATAGGGTTATAAATAAGATACATTCTACTACAAATATTCATTAGAAAGATAAAAATAGTTCTTACATACTGTTATTTTATTTATAATTTTTAGACGTTAAATAATTTAATTTATTAATGACACAATGATGATGCGGTAAATACCTTATTAATGAAATATTAACAAAATTGATGTTATAAATAGACAAATAAATGTAATTTGAGACTTTTATATAATTAAAAAAAATTTAAAGGTTAATATAGAATATTATTATTGATTTCATTAACTTTTTTCAAACTAATAATGCTGTTATAATTTTCTAAAAAATCCATTACCAAATAGTGTCAAAATTGACAGAAAATAGCTTTTAAAAAAAAGATTATATTATTAATTATTATTTTAATCCTAAAAATCTAAGGATCAGACAAATTACTTAGATAAGGTTATATATATTAATAATGATCCACTTTGGGTTCGTTTGGCTTTTTATAGTATGTTTATTAACAATATAGTGTAAGAATACAAGAAGATATGGTAAAAGTTAAATTTATTTTACTTAGAGTTAAGTCTAAATGATATGGCTAAAATAGTAACATAAACTTGTCTAAAATCTATTGGTTGAGATGATTTCGAACCATCCAAACCTTAGCTTAGAAATAAATCAATTTGGAGCTATTAATAACCGAATATGACTTTATAATAAAATAATATTTTAAGTTTTTCCTAAGGTGCCCCTCTCCTCCCTTATAAAAAGGCACCTCCTACCTCTCCTCCTCACACCACATTGAGCCTTAAATCTCAGCCAAACTTTGCCAATTTCTATTCTAAACTTCCCTAGAAACATCCCAGCGGTCTTGGTATTCTTCAAAAACCATCTTTAGTGCCCTAAGAGGTGGTTAAGAAGAGGCGCTTCAAAGAAGAGGTAATGTCCGTTACCGATTCTTTCAACTTTATTTCGTCTTCTACTTCCTCTTCTTTAGTTGATTAATTATGAAGTAATAAAATAATTATCACTCATATAATGATATATTATTATATATATGAAACAACCCTATTTCACCTTTTATCCATCCTACAGAAAATGAACTCACCGTGCATGCGTACGTACTAAATACCGTCTCTATGCCGTGGTGTAGTCTATTTTCCAAAACCACCTTACATGGATGGGTATAATGGTGTTTAGAATAACTATATATAGTTATTGTAAAGTGATATGATTCTGAAATATTATACATAAACTTCAATACAATTCCACTATCATGGTAACGATATCATCGCTCGTGCGCACGTACGACCTACCGTCTCCACGATGTGATGCGACTCGTTCTACATGACCTTCATTGCATACTGATTATATAAATGAATTGAATGAATAACTATGATATATATTACACTAATACTATTCTGTAAATGATATATCTATAACATAAAAATAAGAATAATAATTTATTCGACAAAACACGCAAAAGAACAAAAAGAATTAAACACCCGAATAACAAGTAACAAATGAAATATTACTAATAAGAAGCTAAGAATATGACCATATATGATATCGTAACAATGAGTATGATTATGGAATAATTAAATAACATTATTTAAATCATTATACAGGAGGTACAGATACGTACGAAGCAAATCGGACCTAAGGTAATGGAAAAATCTCGTAATCTCTTTTTTATCTGAGATGGTTTATACTTCAGAATTTAATGGGAAATATTTATCATCCACATCAATGTTTCCTCAATATTTAATATTATTTCTATCCTCGTATAATTAATTAAATCCAATTTTACCCTGAATTAAGGTTTTAGTACTAGATATGAAATGAATATTTTGTCGTTTTTAGTACGAGGTACTTTTTTTACTTTTCCGGGAAAAGTACGAGAAGAATGTTTTTATTTAACTTATACGACCTGAATGGATTTTTAGAACATTATTTCCATGAATATTCCTTTAAAATTTTTCAAGTTTATTTTTAATACACTTCTTTTATTATAACATTTTAAGAAAGGAAAAATGTTTTTGAAGTAGAAACGATATTTTCCTCATGAATGAAGTTCAAGTGTTTTATCAAAATTATTTTCCATCTAGGATAATATAGGGTTTTCTTTCTATCCCAATTATTACATTTATTTGATTATGTTATGATGGAATTATTTTTATGAATTCCTTTTATCTTATATGGATTGTTTTATGGTGGCATGATGTTAAAAATCCCATTCTTATTACATGGGTTATTCTATGATGTATGATTTATGATCTTGTGGCACACATAAGAATGGTATCATTATGAGATGGGTGGGACCTATATATCCCTCCAATGCATTGGGTAAAGATTTATATCAAATGAGATAGACATGGATGGAACTAAGGTTAATCTGGTTCATTGATACATGAGTTAAACGAGGAGTGAACTCGGTTCAGAAATGGACTTTGTCTGCTAAGATAGTCTTGGAAATGAGTCTTCTCTACTATGAAATGATTAGCTAGGATTATGTATGTGTGCCAAAAAGTTTCATGTTATGATTATTGGGATTACATTTCACTACTATGTTTTATCCCATGTTAAGAAAATTATGATCTCTTTTGCAGGTTAAGATTTTTAAAATTTTATGTTCTTATGAATATGATGTGATTGATATTTCTTTTTTTACCCTTACTGAGCATTTGATCTCAACCTTTTGTATGTTTTTTTCCCAGGTCAAGAAGAAGGGTATTAAGTAGGATATGAGAAAAATGGATTCTATATATGATGAAATAAATTGGAGAAAATGTAGATGATTTATGAGTTAGTTGTTTATGTTTCCCAGTTTCAAAAGACACTATACCTATACAGTCCTATTGTGGTTTTGTTATATGTTGTAATAAGTGTGCTTCAATTTTTAAGTAATAAAAATGTATGTAAAGTATGGGTCGTTATAGTCCCGACCATCTTTCTCGTCGATGCACCAAGCCCCCATCACCATAGGAACCCTAGAGTGTATGCCCCATGCCCAAACTGTAAAGACCCAGAAATTTCAAGGAAATTTTTTTCTTAATTTTCTTTGGAATTTTACAAGAACACAGTTTTTGACGGTGCCTGATTCTGAGGCCCAGTGTGCCCAGAATCATTTTCCGAAGTTTGGATCGGGTACGTTCAGTGAACGAACGAGCGGGAATTCCTATCTTTTGAACCAGTGCTCGGAATCGAATTTTGAGGGCACTGATGGAACCGTAGCGCCGATAATTTCTTAGTAACTCCATTTCCGAAGATGCGTTTTCATGAGAGAAGATGATAAAAATTGTGGAAGTTTAATTTATAAATTAACTAAAATTTTTATTTTCATTTAGTGGTTTAAGGCTTTGGGTGGAAGTTGGGTAACTACCCAACTTCCCAAGGGAGATTATGAGGGTGGTGGGGCCCACACGAACCCCACACCTTCACATTCCTTAACTCCCTCAACTCTTGATTAAATTTGATAACTTAAGAATTAATAACTTATTTTATTAATGAGGTGAGTTTAATGTGTGTGTGGGTTTGAAATTCAAACTCATGTCTAGTTAATAAATTAAGTGAGAGCATTATTTATTTTGGGTTAGTTTCTTGTGGTGGAGTCTTGGGGAGAAAAAGGCTAAGGATTGAGGAACATCTTCATCTCCGATGAAGAACACTGAGTTCTCAGAAACCAAATACGCGATGCCGTGTACCGCGACGGTTCTTCCGCGACGTCTCCTTCCGCGACATGTCTACCCGTGATGAATCCTCGTTCTACAAACCTCCGTTCAATCTCGCACGAGGTAGGGGAATTTTATTTTTGTGTTCTCTTATCTTTTGAGAAAAGAACAACGAGCGCGGACCAACCAATTCCAGGTTGATCCGCGGATCGTTTGTTTATGCAGATTGATGTTGAGGATTATTGTTTTTGTCCGTAAATTATTTCATTACCGTACGTCGACTTCTATTAGATGGTCACATGCTATCATTATAAGGGGAGGAGGTCGGACCACACGAACATGGCCGAACCTCCACCCCCTTATTGTTTGAATTTTTAGCGGCACGTGAAAGGTGGTGTGGTGCCGTTGCACCGTGCAGAAATTGTGAGGAAGGGCTAAGAAGCGCGGTGCCGTCGCGACCGCGCCGATAAATTTGAACAAGCCACGACGCCGTCGCGCCGCTCCGGAAAACAACAATGAAGCCGCGAAGGCATTTTGAAGGCTTTTCAATGAAGGTTGGGTCCCTAGATGACCTCTGGCGAAGACCACAGGCGAATCGGACCACCGAAGCGCGTCCGGTGGTCCGCGGAAGCCCCCGTCGGCGCGCCCCGCCGGCGCCGTGGCGCCGGTGGTCAGGGGCGGCGGCGCCCGGAGCACCGCTGGAAAAAATCCGCCACGGCTGAAGCAACAGCAGCAGAGCGTTGTCTCACGACCGCGCAGGACCGGAGGGGAGCGGCGGGACGTGGCCGGCTGTCGCGTCCGCTGGCACGGGCGACGCCACGTGGGGCCGCGGTTCTTCACACGGGGGCAGCGCCCCGCTCTGCTCCGCTGGGCCGTAACCGGCCGAGCCGACCCACCGGTCAGGCCGGGCCGGGTCGTACTATCCGGTTCGGACCCGGGTCGGGTCGACCCGGTTCGGGCCGACCCAGGGGGGTTGGGCCGGGTCAGTCCGGGCCCAGACCCCCCGTTTTCGGACCCTTTTCGGCCTTTCACCCGTATCTTGAGCTGTAGACCTCCAATCGACGCACCGTCAGTGGTGATGCGATCCTTGGATCGAGATGGTCGTTTCATTATATCACACTCAAGGTTTCGGAATACTTTGCGTTCGAAAAGGTCGGTTCGGATACGAAACCAACTGGGCCCTCGGAGCGGAAACGCTTATATCTTGAGTTCCAGAAATCCGATTGACGTGCCATCGACTTTGATGGATTCCTCTAAGTGAGATGGATATTTTAGCTTACTCCGCTCGAGGTTTGGATGTCTTCGGAGTGTGGTCAGGTTGGTTCACTCACGAAACCAACCGGGCCCCTGAAACGAAAACGCCAATAACTCACAGACCGGGCGTCCGATTGACGCGCCGTTTGTTTCGTTGAATTCCTCTTGATGAGACGGAACTTTTGGCATACTTAGCCCGAGATTTGGATGCAGTTGGATAGTGTCGAGGTTTGATTGCACCCGAAATCCAACTGGGCCCCTGGAACGGAAAAGCTGATATCTTTCAGACCAGACATCTGTTTGACAAACCGTCAGCGGTGTTAGTGATCTTGTTGAGAATCGGTCCCTATGAGTATACCTTATGAGAGTTCGGGGTACAGTTGAGATACGGCCGGGTTGGTTCGCACACGAAACCAACCGGGCCCCTTGGACGAAAATGTTAATAACTCACAGTCCGGGCATCCGATTGACACGCCGTCTATTGCGTTGAGACCCCTATGACGAGGCGGTCCCTTGAGATACTTATTCGTGGGACTTGTGATACATGGAGTATCGACCTGTAGCTCATGGAGCGGACCCTCCCAGAGACGAGCGTGCAGAGTACGGAGACCGTGTAGCAGACTGAGACCTGACGTCTTCTTGACCGACTCGACTTGGAGTGAGTCGACTAGCCTAGTGGAAAGAACACTACTTTGTGAGGTGCAGACCCATAGCGGACGGGGCACTACCTGTGTGACAGTGTAGACCCACGATACTCGTCCGGAGAGTACCTCGGCAGGCTACTAGGGGGTGTGCACTATTGTGTTTGGGTGGCATACCCCGGTGGGAAGCACTACTGTGTTTGGGTGGCTGACCCGCGGTACTCGACAGGAGGAGTACCTCAGCAGTCTTAGGTTAGTGAGCAGTACCTCGAAGTCGTTACAGGACCAATGTACACTCCAGAGATGGAGCTCTTCCGCAGTTACGGTTTCGATAATGAAAGTTCATGTTTGAAATGAGACTTTGACATTTTTGTTTACATCTTGATTGAGATGGGTCACTTGATAACTTAGGTATATGTATGGGCATATACCTGGGTGGTGGTTATCCATTGATTTCATGATCTTGGTGTTTTCCTCATGATTGGGATGGGATACTTGACAACATAGGTATATGCTTGGGAATATACCTAAGTAGAGGTTATCTGTTGAGATCATCTTTGTGGTTATCCATGTTGGTTTTAGTGAGACCTTGAGGGTCTTGGGGTCCCTACTGAGTATCGTTATACTCACCCCTGCACGGGCTATGCCCGCACCACGTTGTGTTGGTTGCAGACGACAGACAGTGCTGACGGAGGCCGAGTGTTCGAGGACTGGACGGTACCCGTAGGTGGACCACACGATGAGTCAGTATCCAGAGGTGGACTTTGCGACGAGACGACACACAGAGGAGGTTGACGGGCGAGAGCGTTGTGGAGGCAATCTGTACCTTCCCTTCAGGTAGGATCCGTGGTGGACGATCCAGGAGCTGCGCCATCTGTACCTACCTTTCAGGTAGGATCCAAGGAGGACAACCCAGGAGCTGCTTCCGTTCTTCCAGGTCTTGTCTTTTTCTATTGTACTTTGTTTAGTTGTAGTTGTACTTTCATTTGGGTTTGTATTATGGCCCATTTACCTTTCAGCACTTCTCTTTGTACTTAGTGTTTTACATCCCCTTGCACTCTATGGTGTTTTTTTTACTTTTATAAAGGCAATGCCTTCCCAGTTATTGGGATTTATGCCTTTGGTGCTAGTCACCAGCCCTTGGCCTATGGAAGGTGGGCATGGGGTAGTCACGACACGGGCCCCGAGGACGGGTCGTGACAAATTGGTATCAGAGGCGTCGGTTCTACCGCAGAACATATAACTCTGATATTTTCTTTCTGTGAAGAAATAATGTTAAGAGTACCGAGTGTGGTTTTTAGTTCAGGGAGTCCAGTGTTGGTGCAGGCGGCCGACGTATCCATACACCAGGACCCTGACAAATGATTTCCGACTTTGTGCATGAAAACACTGATTGCGTGTGTGTTTCTAGAAGTTTTTAAATGTCATATTAAACCAGGTCATCTCACCAGGTATAATCGTTTGACCGTGTTAGGTTGTATCTTCCAGGATGCCTTTTCTTGGATGACCAGCTAGAGCCCAGAGGGATGTGCGTACTGACAGCCTATCGAGCGACGAGGCTTCGGTACAGGGCCCTCTTGCAGTTGAGGCACCAGCGGAGGCACCAGCGGTACTACCATACATTGGGCCACCGATGCCACCATCCCCAGCAGAAGGCGATGCACGCCACTTGATCGCGCTGCACGAGTTCCAGCGCCAGAGGACACCCAGGATCTGGGGAGAGATGGACCCGCAGGCGGCTGAGGATTGGCTGGAGGCTGTGGTGAGAGTCTTCAGTCCAGTGGGGATGCCGGTAGACTTCATGGTGATCTTTGCTACCAGCATTCTTCAGGCAGCAACAGGCAGGTGGTGGAGCCACTTGTTCCATTTTTTCGACGGGATGACCTTCACATGGGAAGACATCGAGACCTTCTTCAGGGTGGAGTTTCTACCAGTAGCTCTACACCCCGAGCGTGTTCAGGAGCTGATGCCTTTGCCGCGTGTTTTTCGATCGGTAGATAAGTCATCTGTGGGCAGTAGACAGATGATACAGAGGTCCAAGAGGGCCAGAGCCAGCCGTACGAGGAGTAAGAAGTGTTATGAATGCGGCGGAAAGGGTCACCTGGCACGTGACTGTCCGACTCCTCGTACAGTTGATCCGCAGGCTTTGGAAGAGCCACCGAGACAGAAGCAGCGGCTGGTGCTTGAGCAACAGCCGAGCAGTGGACAAGGTAGTAGAGCTCCAGGAGCAGGTGGACAGGAGTGGAACTAGTGGTTACGTCCCTTATACTTCTAGTTCCATGTTGCTGTTGTATTAATGTCTTTGTACTATGAGCTGAAATAATAAAAAGACACTTATCTTTGTGACATTTTCTTTCCTGTCCTTTTGTTTGGTTGATACTGAGAGGTCCCGGTTAAAACTATTGACTTGACCCTCACTTCCGAGATTTCAACTGGAGGAGACCTAGTGACCTCACACTTATGCCGACAGTATGACTCGACCCTTGGAGGCGAGAGTGATTGTTGGATCTCTTGGTAGTTACATCGAGGCCTTACGACGTCATCCATGGCATGGATGCATCATTCATGTCGGGATTGACTGTATTAGGCAATGGGTGTAGTTCATCCCGGGGATGAGACCGAGTTTCTCTTTTCAGCAAAGGAGAAAGTTTTAGAAGCTCTTTCAGATCATAGGCAAAGAAGGTGCAGGTCATCCAGGAGCGGATAAAGACTGCACGGTGCAGTACGAAACAAGAAACTAGCACCAGTCTTAGAGACTCTGGAATGTTAAATGTTTCAAGAAGAGGAATCTTTATGGAGAGATGAGACTGCGAAGCAGCAGATGTGGAGGCAGAGCCTGGAGAGAAACATGAGGTGGTTTACATCTTAACATGCTACAACCACCCGCCTTAGTTATCACCGCCAGGCTCAGGGAGCTGGAGGGTGGAGGAAGAGTGCGGCTGCATGTGGTGAAGGAGTGTGACCCGATGGCTCTAAAAATGATTCAAGGGACCGTCTATGTCCACTACTAGCTTCCATCGTAACAGGCATTGATACGAATCATTCCTTCCTTCCACAAATCTTGTCCCAGACCTAGAGTTTCCTGTAAGCCGTAGACTTGACCCTCACGTCTGGAGATACCTTGGGAGAAGACTCGATAATCACACTTACACCGACAGTGTGGTCAGACCCTCGAGGCAAGAGTTTCGGTTGGAATCTCTTGGTGGCAGTGTCGATGCCTTACAATGTTGGTTTGAGTATGGACTGGGCAATCACAGTTCGTACACAAATTGACGGTTTTAGGAAAATAGGTTGTGGTTTAACTACGGCGTCAGAATGGGTTTTCCATGGTCGGCGAAAAAGGAAACCCCAGGAAGCACGGTATAAAATCTTGCACAGGAGGGTGTGACCGATCACTCTTGGGTCGGTCAACCTTACCCTCGTGGCAACAGTCATTTGAGTTTCAGTTCTAACAGAAATTGGAGACCTCTGGAGTTCGAGGATGATGATCACGTCCTTATACAGGTATCACCTCGATGAGGTTTACAGAGATGTGGCCAAGGCGGCAAGTTATCTCCGATGTTCAACGGAACTTTCTAGGTCCTCAGCTGGGTAGGCATGGTGGTTTACCGCTTGACCCATCCACCTTAATTGCACCAGGTGCACGACGTTTTCCAGGTATCTCAACTGAGGAGATACGTGCTCGACCCTTCACATATCATCGACCATGAGGAGCAGGACGATGGCGATGGGGTTACTTCCACGGAGGTTCCAGTGGGGATCGAGGATCGATAGGAGCAAATCCTAAGAGGACGGTCGATTCCTCAGGTGTGCTTCCTTTGAAAGTACTGGAATCTCCAGGTAAGCACATGGGAGCGGAAGGCTCGGATGCGTGCTCAATACCGCTTTTGTGACCCTAGTTTGTGTTGAAGCTTTACGGGGATGTAAAGCCCTGAGGTGGGAGTAATTTAAAGACCCATAAATTTCAAGGAAATGTTTTTCCTAATTTTCTTTTTAATTTTACAAGAACACAGTTTCGAAAGGCGCCTGATTCCGAGGCCCGGTGTGCCCGGAATCATTTTCCGAAGTTTGGCTCGGGTACGTTCAGTGAACAAACGAGTGGGAATTCCGATCTTTTGAACCGGTGCTCAGAATCGAATTTCGGGGGCACCGATGGAACCGTAGCGCCAGTAATTTCTTAGGATCGCCATTTCCAGAGTTTTGTTTTTATGAGAGAAGATGATAAAAATTGTGGAAGTTTAATTTATAAATTAACTACAATTTTTATTTTATTTTAGTGGTTTAAGGCTTTGGGTGGAACTTGGGTAACTACCCAACTTCCCAAGGGAGGTTATGAGGGTGGTGGGGCCCACACGAACCCCACCCCTTCACATTCGTTAACTCCCTCAACTCTTGTTTAAATTTGATAACTTAATAATTATAAACTTATGTTATTAATGAGGTGAGTTTAATGTGTGTGTGGGTTTGAAATTCAAAATCATGTCTAGTTAATAAATTAAGTGAGAGCTTAATTTATTTTGGGTTAGTTTCTTATGGTGGAGGCTTGGGGAGAAAAAGGCTAAGGATTGAGGAACTTCTTCATCTCTGATGAAGAACGCCGAGTTCTCAGAAACCGAATACGCGACGCCGTGTACCGCGACGTCTCCTTCCGCGACATCTCTACCCATGATGAATCCTCGTTCGACGAACCTCCATTCAATCTCGCACGAGGTAGGGGAATTTTATTTTTGTGTTCTCTTACCTTTTGAGAAAAGAACGATGAGCGCAGACCAACCAATTCCATGTTGATCCGCGGATCGTTCGTTCATGCGGATTAATGTTGAGGATTATTGTTTTTGTCCGTAAATTATTTCTTTGTTGTTCGTCGACTTTTATTAGATGGCCTTATGCTATCATTATAACTGGAGGAGGTCGGACCGCACGAACACGGCTGACCCTCCTCCCCCCTTGTTGTTTGAATTTGTAGCGGCACGTGAAAGGCGGCGCGGTGCCGTTGCACCGCGCGGAAATTGTGAGGAAGGGCTAAGAAGCGCGTCACCATCGCGACGGCGCCGATGCAGTTGAACAAGCCACGGCGCCGTCGCACCGCTCCAGAAAATGACAACGAATCCGCAAAGGCATTTTGAAGGCTTTGCAGTGAAGGTCGGGTCCCGAGATGACCTCTGCCGAAGACCGCAGGCGAATCGGACCACCGGAGTGCGTCCGGTGGTCCGTGGAAGCCCCCGCCGGCGCGGCGGCACCGGCGGTCGGGAGCGGCGGTGGAGCGCTGTCCCGCAGCCGCCTGGGACTGGAGGGGAGCGGTGGGACGCGGCCGACTGCCGCGTCTGCTGGCACGGGCAGCCCCACGCGGGGCCGCGGTTCTTCATGCGGGGGCAGCGCCCCGCTCTGCTCCGCTCGGTCGTAACCGACCGAGTCGACCCACCGGTCGGGCCGGGTCGCGCTATCCGGGTCGGTCCTGGCCCAGACCCCACGTTTTCGGACCCTTTTCGGTCTTTCGCCCGTATCTTGAGCTGTAGACCTCCGATCGATGCACCGTCAGCGGTGATGTGATCCTTGGATCGAGTCGTTCGTTTCGGTATATCGCACTCAAGGTTTTGTAATACTTTGGATTCGGCCGGGTTGGTTCGGATACGAAACCAACTGGGCCCTCGGAGCGGAAACGCTTATATCTTGAGTTTCGGACGTCGGATTAACGTGCCGTCGACTTTGATGGATTCCTCTAAGTGAGACGGATCTTTTGGCATACTCCGCTCATTGTTTGGATTCCATAAGAGTGCGGTCGGGTTGGTTCGCTCACGAAACCAACCGGGCCCCTGGAACGAAAAGGCCAATAACTCACAGACCGGGTGTCAGATTGACGCGCCGTCTATTTCGTGGAATTCCTCTTGATGAGACAGAACTTTTGGGATACTTCACCCGATATTTGGATGCAGTTGGATATTGGCTAGGTTGGATTGCACCCGAAATCCAACCAGGCCCCTGGAATAGAAAAGCTGATATCTTTCAGACCGGACGTTCGTTTGATGAACCGTCAGTGGCGTTGGTGATATTGTTGAGAAAACGGTCCCTATGAGTATAACCTATGAGAGGTTAGAGTACAGTTGAGATACCGCTGGGTTGGTTCGCACACGAAACGAACCGGGCCCCTGGGACGAAAATGTTAATAACTCACAGTCCAGGTGTCCGATTGACGTGTCGTCTGTTGCGGTGAGACCCCTATGACGAGGCAGTCCTTTTAGATACTTCTTTGTGGGAATTGTGATACATGGAGTATCGACCTGTAGCTCGTGGAGCGGACCCTCCCAGAGACGAGCGTGCGGAGTACGGAGACCGTGTAGCCGATTGAGACCTGACGACTGCTTTACCGACTCGACTTGGAGTGATTCGACTAGCCCAGTGGATGGATCACTACTTTGTGAGGTCCAGACCCATGGCGGACGGAGCACTACCTGTGTGACAGTGCAGACCCGCGGTACTCGTCCGAAGAGTACCTCTGCAGGCTACTAGGGGGTGTGCACTACTGTGTTTGGGTGACATACCCCGGCGGGAAGCACTACTGTGTTTGGGTGGCTGACCCGCGGTACTCGATAGGAGGAGTACCTCATCAGTCTTAGGATAGTGAGCAGTACCCCGGAGTCGTGACATGACCACCATACACTCCCGAGACGGAGCTCTTCAGCAGTTACTGTTTCGACAATGAAAATACTGGTTTGAGGTGAGACTTTGACCTTTGTGTTTACCTCTTGATTGAGATGGGTCACTTGATAACTTAGGTATATGTATCGGCACATACCTGGGTGGTGGTTATCCGATGATTTCATGATCTTGGTGTTTTCCTCATGATTGAGATAGGTTACTTGATAACTTAGGTATATGCATGGGCATATACCTAAGTAGAGGTTATCTGTTGAGATCTTCTTTGTGGTTATCCATGTTGGATTAATTGAGACCTTGAGGGTCTCAAGGTCCCTACTGAGTATCGTTATACTGACCCCTACACGGGATATGCCCGCACCTCGTTGTGTTGGTTGTAGACGACAGACATTGCTGACGGAGGCCGAGTGTTCGAGGACTTGACGGTACCCGGAGGTGGACCACAAGACGAGTCAGTATTCGGAGGTGGACTTCGCGACAAGACGACACACAGAGGAGGTTGACGGGCGAGAGTGTTGTGGAGGCTATCTGTACCTACCCTTCAGGTAGGATCCGTGGTGGACGATCCAGGAGTGGCACCATCTGTACCTACCCTTCAGGTAGGATCCAAGGAGGACGACCTAGGAGCCACTTCCATTCTTCCAGCTATTGTCTTTTTCTGTTGTAATTTGTTCAATTGTAGTTTTACTTTCATTTGGGTTTGTATTCTGGCCCATTTACCTTTTAGCACTTCTCTTTGTACTTAGTGTTTTACTTCCGCTTGTACTCTGTGGTGTTTTGTTTACTTTTATAAAGGAAATGCCATCCCAATTATAGGGATTTACGCTTTTGGTGCTAGTCGCCAGCCCCTGGCCTATGGAAGGCGGGCTTGGGGTAGTCACGGCATGGGCCCCGAGGATGGGTCGTGACACAAACACCACGTGAACTACAAGTTATTTGATATTTTCCAAGGAATGGTACGTAAGAATACTGCTTGAGGTTCATTCCCACCACCATCCATTGCTCCCGACCATCTTCTCATCGGTTCTCCAAGACCCCATCATCCCATGGGCCACCTAAGAGCATAAGCCCCAAATGTCACCACCTAAAATATGTGGTCTCTGATCCTTACCAAGGCAAGGTACGTAGAAATCCTCCACAAGGGTCAATCCCACCACCCATCGGAACCTAGGTCCACCTTCACGTCAGTTCGCCCACATCCTGCATGATGTTAAACTGTATCCACCATTCAGCAGTAATCCATTGTCACTCAATTTAGCAGTAAACCATTGTGACCTTAATCAGTGGTAAGCCATTGTGACCCCCTGCAGTTGTAACCCATTGTGACATTAATCAATGGTAAGTCATTGAATACCCCAAACAGTGATAATCCATCATCATAAGAACAACGTGGACTTTGATTCCCTACCATGGGGATACATAGGAAGCCTCTTCGAGGCTTGATCCCAAAACCATCGTCATCCTCATGATGGTGCCATCCCATTTACCATCCCCTTCAAAGAACCAACCATCATCCATCATGATCCTTACCCAGGCCACGACGTCCTATTGGGATCATGCCACCCCATTCCTCGTTCCAACTAATAGAAACTGGGAAGTTAACCACTTGTTGTCCCCAATGTCGGTGTTCCCTCCAGGGGTTTCCTCCATCTTATCCACTGTAGTCAGTGTTCTGATCAGCCCGATCTATATCCACTGGACGTTAAACTTGCGGCATACCCCGTGTTAAACATGGGAAGCTGAGGAAAACCTCTGATACATGACCAGGGATTACAATTCCCCACGTTTGATGTGGGATGCCTCAGCTTCCGCACCCTCACGATTCCCTATATTAAGGGACATAAGACAGAAAAACCAATCCCCAGCATCCAGACACGCCAGTGATGCCCAGCATGACTACTCCTCTAACTGAAGGTTATTTCCCTGACCAGACCCCTTGGAATGTCTTGATAGAAACATCGTAATTAAATATTGTTCGTGAAGATATGGAACCAGGAAGAGTCTCACGAGAAAATTCTTAAGTCTATGAGGGAGACCCATACTAGGTGATGAGTTCCGAGGAGGAATCCATAGAAGGAAGAACAAACATCCCATCATCTCGTTTCGATCAAAGAGCAGACATCCCTGAATAAGGATTAGATGCCGCCTGCCTTTGGAAAGCAGGATTGCGGGGAAACAAAAATCGCGCCCCTCATCTCTGAATGAGACGGACACACGTACCCTGGTGAAACCATCAGAAGCAATTATGTTATATATTTTCAAGTTGATTAACATTATTTTTGGAGAAAATTATTTTTTTCAAGTAGTTATAAGTTATTACATTTTGAATGTGAAATGAAAGGTGTGAGATAAAAATTGTAGGTAAAACAAAATATGGTTATTTTTGAGGATGTTATCATATTTTTGGAATGTTATTTGAATTATAGAGTTTTTGAAAAAGCAACAACATGTAGACCGTGTGACAACCCATCGTGTTAGACTAGGCTATAGTAATTGAACCCACAACCAAAGTGTAAGAGGATTTTATTGCCAACAACTATACTACGTGATGTCCATGGTTACTATGACTTCATTCCATTTAGTTAAACAAGTTGATGAAATAATAATATGTTTTTTTGGGGTCAAATATTTTATTTAATAGATAAATATGGGATTGGAAAATGATTTGGCGATTAAGTGATAAATATTATTTTGAATGATGTTCACTAGTTATGGGAATTTATATGATTAAGGTAAATAGAACACTATGGAGGTTTATTTGAGGATTGGAGGTAGAATTTTTTAATTATGGAATAATTGGAATTAGGAAATTATTAGATTATCTTGAGGATCAAGTGATTTGGTTAATTACTTTTTGGTATGAGATATTAATAGTGAGTGAAGTTATTTTGTGATTATTTGATCTTTTATTAACCACTATGGTTTTGGATAATGTCTAAAGATAGAGGAACTATATTGTTCATCTTTTGTGGATTATGAAATCCTCTAGAAGTTGATTATAGTGCTTTCGGTGTGACCAAGTCATCATGAATACTCATCATTTGGAGAAAAGATGATTTTTTGGTAGATATTTATTAAAGGATGAAACTCTACTTGGAAAGTAAGTATTTTTATTTATGTTCTAAGTCATGCTAGAAAATAAGTTCCTATAAATTATGAAAATGACCTTAAAAATGTTTTTCACTTAATATTACTATTAAGAAATCAAAGTCTATTTAACCCATCACAAGTTTGTGGTTTTCTGGTTGTTAACTTCATCCAGATCATATTTTATATCACTTTCCATCAGAACAAGATAGTTAGTTCCTCTTCTATATTCATGTTTTCATACATGGAATCCGAGTATGTGTTATCTCGGGTGACCTTTGTATGTCTCTTTCTTTATTTTAAAGTGATAGTCCTATTAAATCTTTTTCTGATGTGGGTTTTTTCAAAGAATTTTTCGAGACCAATTTTAAAATTTTAAGGATGCAATTTCACAATGGGGGATGATGTAACATCCCATATATTTATAGAATAATAAATTTTCATATTTATTAATATTTTTGAATTTAATATAAGTTATATATTCAAGGGGACACTTTCTACAATAGCATACCCTACACACAACAACGGGTTCCTCTTAAATCTTATATTGCACACAACGCTACGTTATATAGAAAAAACACAACTATACAATTATTATTCTAAATTTTAGTTAACGACTATCTGTTGTATTGGTTGGATTGAAAATAATTAACTTTATTATGATTATATATATATTTTAAATGATTTCACAATTATCCATTTAATTTTAGAGGCTTAAAATAAGAATTAATAAATTTTTTAGCATATAATACTCTAATATTTTTAAAATGTTGTTTTACACCCTTTTGAAGGAGAAATTTTTTTCACAGAAATATTTGTCCCTTTTATATGTAAAATTTGATAAATAATATTTTATTTAGAATTGGGACATCAAAATTTCTTTTTTTTTAATTTTGGAATTTTTTTGATAAAATCCATATTTCGATGAATATCAAAAAATACTGTATTTTATTTCTTAACATCATATTCATCTAATTTATTTATATAGTTATATTTTTTATTTAATTTATATTAAATTGTAATCTAATTAAATTTTTATCATTTAATCCAATTATGGTCATTGGATTGAATATAACATTGAAATCTGGGCTGAACACATATTAGTCTATTGATAGTTTTTACTTCTTAAAGCCCCACTTTCTAGTTTTGACAACGAAAATTGATTTTAATTTTATTTATGATAATAAGGAGTTTTTAATTTCAGAAAATGGATTCCATATTTGGAATAATAAGGCCTAAAATTTTTAAATAGGACCCCTTTATTTTGGCACATTATGAATAGTAACTTCAATAATTATTTTTTTACCATGGTTAAAGTGTAAATCAGGTATATAAGGGTAACATACTAATATTGTAATAATATATATAAACCCTAAAACATGCCCTAATCATATTGGATGAGATACTTCGGACCATTATAATCCTTGGGTTTATTTTAGGACCTCATGTAGTCACTTGGGTGTGATAATGGCCTTTTATAATATTTGTTTTAATGAAAAAGGAAATATAACATAAACATATATCTTCTAAATAATAAAATTTTAATTAAGTTTATATAAATTAAAACTTAGACTCTAAATAGTAGTTATAAATAGAAAAATATTTCCTATATCATTTAATTTTATTTATAATTTTTAGACATTCCATAAATAAATTTATAAATGACACAATGATGATAATGTTATTAGTTAATTAATAAAAGATTCAAATAAATGATATTATAAATTTTGAAATAAATATAATTTGAACATTTTAATTCAATAAATGAATTTTTTTTGGAATTAATTTTCATTTTAAAGATGATTTAATGCCTTTGGTTCTATGGAATCTTGTTTTTATGACTTTGAAAAAAACCAATTACTAAATAGTGTCAAAATTGACAAAATTGAGTTTTTAAAACAAATACTATTTTAATAAATGATATAATAGTCCAAAAAAATATAATATTCATCCCACTGACTTATATAATGTTAAAATTTTCATTTATGATCCAATTTTGTTATGATTGTCATTTTATAGAAATAATAGTAACCATATATTATGAAAATACAAGAAGACATGGTAAGAGTTAATGTTTTTATATAAGGGTTAAAGCTAAATGATAAGGTTAATTTTGTTACCTAAACTTGTCTAAAATATATTTTTGGAGAGTATTTAGACCCATAATCATCTTATACTTGAAATATATTTCCTTTGAGTTATTATAATTTGAATGTCGTTTTATAATAAAATAATATTTTATGACGTTCCTAAAGTGACCCTCCTCCCTATTATAAAAATCCATCACTTCTACCCACTTACACAAATATCTCGAGCCCTTTGTCTCACAAAAAGTCTGACCCAATAAGCTCCCAACATCCGAAAATTCCTCCTAGAATCCTTACTTTTTTTATAAGGAAAATGAAATAAGAATTTTGGTTCAAATAAAAAAGGAGTTACCATATTTAGAGGTAACATCTTCTCTCAACCTCTTTTCTGTTATTTTCCTTCCCCAATCCCCTAACCACTCATTATTCCCTTATTTTATAACAAAATATGTATAATAAATATAAAATGATGTTATTATTATAATAGTTATACCTAAACATACACACACATTCATCTAATGGATTTATAACATACTATTTATATGTACAATGAATTACTGCCTCACCAAACAATTATTGTTCAATATTCTCCTACAAACTCTCATGTTGGAAATTATGATGGAACTATAATTTCTTAATGATATATATGATATTTTTATTATCTATATTTTTCTATAATTTTCATGTATAACTGACCTTTATGATTTTCTTGTTTTATAAATATGAAAATTTCATTTGTTGAAGTGTGGACTACAACCCCCTCAAATTGATATGGCATGTTCATTCTATATATGTAATGTCTTAAGTATGGATTTAATGAACCTATGTAACATAAATTGTAACACCCTGACCCCAATTACCCAGTTTCGATGCATTATTACATAATGTTGGCCCGATCACAAAATATCAAGTATCGAATGACTGATTAGTTTAGTAGCCTTGGTATCACTAGATACATTCATAAAGTTTACATTACATCATAAAGTAAGAAACTAAATAAACATCTTATCTACATTGACCACACTCATATCCCCTCATACTATCCCTTCAGTTCATTCAAAAAATACTTCTTCACATCCTGGAAAAAACAAAACATATAAAGGGGTGAGCTCAGATGCCCAGTAAGGATAACAATATAGCATAAACATTCATAAATAGTAATAAACATTTAAGGAAATGTATATCTAAAACAAAAGCCTTTTAAACTTGAACTTCAGTATAATATGGAATAAATAAAATGAAATAATTCCATTTACTTATTCACATGGATATTATACTAATCGAATAATCATATGCAATATCAATAACCACTTTCATAATGATGGAATGCATAATGCCAAACTATCATAACCACATAGTCAAGGCTTTATGCCAAGACTACAAAAAATATTTTGACAAGTCCTTATGCCAAGACACTAGTTTGTATCGTGAGACCTACCAATGCATCGAGGAGATATAGTGGGCTCCACCCGTCACTTATTAAGTCCAATGCATTCCTCATATGATCATGTTTAAACATAACATGAAATTTGTTTTAAAACTAACATACGAAATGTCAATAGTTTCTCCATAAATCATGAATGGTTTAAAAATAACACATCCATAGTCAAAAACATCACAAAACCTTCAATAATATATGAATGTTTTGTATCATAATAAATCATCTTCAAATAAGCTTAAAATCCATAAAAGGATGTTAACATAGATGAAATCAAAACTATTTGAGAGAAATATCTCTTTTTTTGAAATTATTTAAAAGCCGCATAATTAAAACATTTACTTTGAAAATATTCTTATAATATTTTAAGGGAATCTTCGATGATTTTATAACAGTGGAATATAGCTGCACCCACCGTATAAGTCAAAAAAACATTCTTACCATAATTCTATTGAAAAGGTTTAAAAAGACCTTATTGTGAAAACAATATAAAGATTCCTTTATGAACATCTTATAAAAATTCAAACAACGATATAAATAACTTTAATTCATAGTCAGTAAAATAGTAATAATGAATTTAAATATATTTTTAAGAAACATGGATGTTCATGATGAAGAGGTCCTAGAAGATAATTACGTATAAAAAACCTCGGATAATGAAGAGATTATAAAATAAACCCTTACCTTGTACTTTTCCTTGGTCAAGGGTTGGTTTATCTTTTGTATAATGGTCAAAAAAATTTTATTAAATTATAAAAGAATCGTATACATTAATATGATATCATATATGATCTTTTAATATTTAGTTGTTATTAATATATTAGTATTATCGGTGTTTCGGGTGTTAACTGATTTGTTTTCCTTTATATGCTTTGTTACGTAAGCTGTGTCTGTTATGGATATGTTGTAAATTATTCATATACAGAGTTATATCAAGTCCATAAACATTACTTTTAATCATCAAATGATAAATAGTCCTGAATGGATGCGATGGTGAATGAATCTCATCACGTTCATGGAGACGGAAGTCTGTACGTAAGCACGAGCGACAATAACATTATTTTGATATTAAAATCATATATAATTGGATAGTATATCATATATAAAAAATAATTATAATTTTATATTTATTATTTACATAAATTACACATCATTATCATACAAAACCAAATAATAATGTTTTGAATAACAATTATACCACGACGTGGAGACGGTAAGCCGTCAGTACAGACGTATGGTGACATGTCATTCAAAGGATGGATAAAATAATAAATATGGTTGTACCATATTTATAATAACATCACATTATGCATAAGATACTATAGTTATTATTTTATAATGGAAATAACAAATAAAGAATAAGTGGAAGAAGAAAGGACCTTGAAAGAGGGTGGTGAAAACATTACCTCTTCTTTAGGTTATTCCTTTTGATTTGATCAAAAGGGATCCTTAGGATGGATTTATGATAAAACATAAGGCCTCTAGGTTGAAGTCATGGAAGTTTAGAGAATATATGGGCAGGTTCTGGCCAAGAAAAAGGGCTTTAAGCTGTGAATTAGAGAGAAGGGGGAGTGCCCTTTTATAAGAGTGGTGAGGGGAACCTTAGGAAATGATAGAAATATTCTTTTATAATAAATAAATATTCGGTTTCTAATGGTTCCAAACTAATTTATATCGAGGATAAGGTGGGGATGGGTCAAAAAAACTCAACCAATAGGTTTTAGACAGGTTTTGGTCCCTTTATTATCCTTATCTTTTATTTTTAACCCTTAGTTAATTAGTTTGACATTACCATGTCTCTTTGTATTTTTATATTATATGGTTAATAAATGTAATATAATCTTCCAAGCGGCCCCCAAGATGTTCATTAATGATAAAAATATCATTATACAAGTCATTTGGCTGAGCATTAGATTTTTAGGATTAAAATATCAATTAATAATATATTATTTGTTTTAAAAAGACTTTTATGTCAATTTTGACACTATTGGGTATTTTGTTTTCGATAAATTCATAACAGCATTATTAAATCGAAAAAAAATCATATAACCAATAATAATATGTCATATTTACCTATAAAATCATTTTAATTCATAAAAAGTCTAAAATTACATTTATTTTTGTATTTAGAATATCAATTAACTTAATCATTCATTAATACAGTAATTACTACATCATCATTGTGTCCTAAATAAATTAAATTATATAAAGTCTAAAAATAAAAAATAAAATACTATTATGTATTAAATCTCTTTGTATTACTAATGAATATTTATAATCGAATTTATCTTATGCATAACCTTATATTAAAAAAAATTTTGTTATTAAACATTGATTTTAACTCTTTTAACTCTTCTTTAAATTGAATAATAATAAATGTCCTAATATAATACAAGTGGACCTAAATAATAATATTTTATTCCTAAGGTTGTTTTCGGTCGAGAAACACTTGTACAATAGAATGATGACATGTTTTGGGGTAATACTAATATCATTTTAACCCTTAATTACCATATTTACTTTTAACCGTGGTAAATAAAAGTAAAAAGTTACTATTCACCAAAAATTATTTTTATATTATTGAACCACATTTTACTCCTTAATTTTAACCATGTCTCTCTAATTTTATAAATTTCACTCACAGAAGCAGTAAAATTATGTTTTATTTAAATTTGCAAATTCTCCTAGGATATGGGTAAAAGACAGTGAAAAGTTCAATAAACTTTTTATATATCTAAAATTATTATAAACTGACTCCAATGAATAACATTGAAATTATATAGGTATTATGAATCTATTTTTACTGTAAATAAAATAGAATAAAATAAATAATTATTTAAATAAAAATTTCGTTTTAGATTATAACTTAGTGTTTTGAACTATTCATCAAAAATTGAATGCTTTCAGAAAAATACCAAAAATTTACCCTAAGATAATTTCGATATTCCGAATCCAAAAATAAAGTCCATTTTGAAAGATAAAATTTTTAAAATTTTAAAAATTTGGTATTACTATTCATAACTGCTACTTTGATTGGTCGCGATGTGTCAGAATCTTGAAGTTGCGTAAAATGCAAGCTATTGCATTATTTAAAGGGAAACGTACTGTGGAAGCTTTGGGTGTTACATTCTCCCCTAATTCAAATAATGTTTTCCTCAAAATTTTTAGAATATTACTGCATAAAAATACTCAGGTGGTTCTTCATCATATGTTCCTCGGGATCCCACGTTGCCTCTTCCATCTTATAGTTTCTTCATAAAAATTTTACCAGATGAGTCGTCTGGTTTCTCATCACTTGTTCTCTTGTATCAAGAACCTTGACATGCTCTTCGTAATAATATAGATCGGGATCCAATTCTAATTCCTCATAGGTGATTACATGCGTTGGTTCAGGCATGTATTTTCTCAAAAGTGATATGCGGAACACATCGTGAAATTTGGAGAGATTGGCAGTATTTCCAAATGGTAAGCTACAGCCCCAATTCGTTCTAGAATTTCATACAGTTCAATGTACTTAGGACTCAATTTACCTTTCTTACCGAAATGTATAACTCCATTCCAAGGAGATAACATCAAGAAAAAATGATCTCCTACCGGAAATTCCAAATCATTCCTTCGGTTATCGGCATAACTCTTCTCACTACATTGAGTTGCTTTGTTGTGGTTTTGGATTACCTTCACCTTTTCCATTGTTTCCTCCACCAGTTTGGGGCCTACGAGCTTTCTTTCACTAACTTCATCCCAACAGGTTAGTGTACGGCATCTCTTTCCGTATAACGATTCATATAGTTCCATCTGAATACTTGAATAGAAGCTATTGTTATAGGAAAATTCAACCATAGGTAAATATTGATCCCACATACCCTGAAAGTCAAGTGAGCAAGATATTAACATGTCTTATAAGGATTGAATAGTCTGTTCTGATTGTCCATCAGTTTGGGGGTTCTAGGCTGTTCTCAAACGAAGTTTAGTGTCTTGGGATTTCAGAATAATTTTCCAGAATCATGAAGTAAAATGGGGATCCTGATCAGAAACAATCAATAGGGGTACTCCATGAAGTCTCTCAATTTCATTAATATATAGTCGTGCTAGATGTTAAAGTGGTAGATCTTCTCTAATAACATGAAAATGTGCTGACTTGGTAAGACGATCAACAATGAACCATATTGCATCATTCCTTCTAGAAGTCCTTGGTATCCCCGTGACAAAGTCCATCGTAATATTATCCTATTTCCACTAAGGTATGGGAAGAGGTTTCATGACTCCTCCAGGATGTTGCCTTCTAGATTTCACTTGTTGACAAACCATACATCATGACACAAAATCAGCAATCTCACTCTTCATGTTGTCCCACCAAAAATGTTCCTTCAAATCTCTATACATTTTGGTGCTCCCAGAGTGTATAGAGAAATTGGATATATGAGCACCATCCGACAATTCTCTTTTTAGATCAGGTAAATCGAGAACACAATTTCGCTTCCCAAATTTAAAAATTCCTTCTTCATACAAAAAGTCACTCAATCTCCCATCATTCAAAGTGTTAATCTTATTTTGAAATTCTTCATCATCGGTCTGAGAACTCTTAATCCTTTCTAGTAAAGATGCTTTTGAAACCATTTGGAAAAGTATCGATGTTTCACCTTCCATGGTTATTCACATATCCAACATTACTAGATCCATGAAAATTGTATCCCTTTTAACTCTCATTTTGTTCAAAAGTCCATGATCCTTTCTTCTCATAGCATCTTCAACCTTATTTTCCTTCCCCGTGTGGTAGTGTATCATGCAATCATAATCCTTGGGTAGTTCAAGTCATCTCTATTGCCTCATGTTGAGTTCATTCTGTGATAAAATATACTTCGAACTCATGTGATTAGTATATATGTCACATTTTTCACCATAGAGATAATTTCTCCATATCTTCAAAGAAAATATTACTGCAGCTAACTCAAGATCATGGGTATTATAGTTTTTCTCATGAATTTTTAGCTAGCGTGATTCATAGGAAATAACCCTATCATTCCGCATAAGGACACAACCAATTCCTTTCTTTGAAGCATCACTATAAATAACAAACCCATCTTTCCCCTATGGCAGAGTCAATATAAGATCATTGACTAATATTCTCTTTAGTTCTTCGAAACATTCTTCACACTCTTTTGTCGAAACAAATTTAACCCTTTTACGTTTGAGCTTTGTTAATGGGTTAGCCAATCGGGAAAAATTCTGGACAAAACGTCGATAATAACCAGCTAAACCAATAAAACTGCGTACCTTGGTTATAATCATTGGTGCTGGCCATTCTTGAATTGCATTGGTCTTAGAAGGATCCACAGAGATTCCATCCTTAAAGAAAATATGGCCAAAAAAATTCTCCTGAAGCCAGAATTCCCACTTGCTAAACTTGACATATAATTCATGTCTTCTCAGAGTCTTCAGGATAATGCGCATGTTATTTTGATGATCTTCATAGCTTTTGGAATATACCAAGATATCATCAATAAATAACACTACAAAGTCATGAAGATATTCCTTGAAAACTCTATTCATTAGATACATCAAAACAGAGGTTGCATTAGTCTACCCAAAAGGCATTACTGTAAACTTGTAATGCCCGTGCCTAGTTCGAAATGTTGTCTTTGGAATTTCTTCCTTATTCACACACAACTGATGGTATCCAGATCGAAGGTCAATATTTGAAAAGTATTGAGCTCCATTAAGTTGGTCAAATAAATCATCAATACGAGGTAGGGTATACTTGTTCTTTACTGTTATAGAATTCATTTCCCTGTAGTCAATACATAACCTCATAGATCCATCTTTCTTATTAACAAAAAGGACAGGGGATCCCCATGGATAAACACTAGGGAGAATAAATCCCTTATTACTCAATTACTCTAGTTGTTTATTTAGTTCAACTAATTCAACAGTGGAAATTCTATAAGGGGTCTTTGATATAGTCCTTGAACCATAAATTAGATCAATGGAATACTCAATTTATCGTTCTGGAGGGTGTCTAGGTAAATCTTCCAGAAACAAGTCTATATATTCTTTCACAATAGGTACGTCCTCTATTTGAACATTCCTTTCCTCACCCACAGTTATTTAATTCTCTTCCTCCCTAATAATTGAATATATTTGAGATAGTGGGGGTGGATCTAGATAAGAATCAAGTGGTTAGGATTATTCTCTAAAGATAAGGAATTATTTATCATTATCATAAAAAATTGTAACCTCCTTATTCTTATAAAAAATCTTTAGATCATGGTCCGAAAGAAAATACATACAGAGGATTGTATCAAATTTAATCATGGGTATGACGAAGAGATCAACAGATAAATAGAATTTATGTGCTTTAATGGGGACTGATTCACAAAACATTGTTGCAATGATACTTCTGTTAGGAGTTTTTACTGACAACTCCCTTGTTAAATGAAAATTTAAATATCAAATTTTCTTAGAAAACTGGTAAGATATGAAATAATGCGATGATATAGAATCAAATAAAGTATTTTCTAAACTTGAGGATACCATTAAATTACCTTCCACCATGTCTTTCAGAGCATATACCTCATTAGTAGTGATAGCATAAGTATTGCCTTGATCCCATGGCCTTTTCTGAGGTGATTTCTCCTCACTCTTAGGAAATTCATTTTCATAGTGTCCCATCTCCCTAAAATTATAGCATTGATCATTGGTATCTTCTTTCTTACCATTGTAATCACGAGCTTGGTGGCCTTTTTCACCACACTTGTAACTGACTCTCATTCCCTTCAAGAAAGTACCAGGTTGTTTCTTCCCACATTTACTGTAGGATAGAAATTTAACTTTTTCCTTCTTCCCCTTATTTCCAAGTCCAGAGTGATCAACAGATCTCTTCTTCTCTTGCTTTTCTTTAAAGTCGTAAGACTTAGAGAATTCCCTTTCTATATTGATAGCACATGATACAATATCATCATACGATAAGAAAGATTGTGAGACTAATTCTTGATGTAGAAATTGTTTTAAACCATAAAATAAGCGATCAAAATTACTTCTTGGGTTACATATATAATCTGCTTCATGACTCACTAACCTTGTAACGTTTTCTGCATACTTTGATACATTCCCATTCTCCTTTTGTCTCAGACTCAGAAATTGCCTTTCCATATCTGCTCGATGGTCATGAGGAAAGTATTTTTCTAAGAAAATATCATTGAACTCCCTCCATTCCATTTTTGATACCTCATCATACTCCTTTGTGTTTTGAATCAATGACCACCATTGGTCAGAATCTCCAGTGAGGTGGAAAAATGCCATGATAACTTTTTACCTTTCACTACTCCCTAAGGCATGGAATATTTTCTATAAGGAATTTATCCTTTTCTTAGATACTAATGGATTTTTACTCCCATTTAATTTTTGTGTTTTTTTCCTCAAGAAGAGATCTAACATTGATCATCCACGTTGCGAATCTGGGTGCTCCATGTGGGTAAAGTAATTATTCATAACCTAAGTGATTTGTCCTAGTATGGTGATTAGCTGATCAGCACCAGTTGCATCACCAGCTCAACTATAATTATCTTGAGCATGAGGTAAATCCCTACATGGAGTGTGTTCATTGATATGGTTTATGTTTCTTCCACTAGGAACCATTTCTAAATAATTGTATACACTAGATTAGTTTATGAATCTCAATACATATATCCAATCTTGTAAAACACATAACATAAATTGAAAAATTTATGGTTATAATCATTAATCATAAATAATTTTTTCATTGAGAAATTAGATACTCATAAACCCTTCATAATGGTTTGTAAAGAAAATTAGAATTATCCTAAGCATATCCCCTAGGAGTGTCGTAACCAAGAGTGCAGCAAGGCCTGTTGTTGTGCACTAGTTCTCGTTCAAGTCTCTCTCAAAGCGGTGTTTTCTGGTTTTACCCCTAGGTACATCTGTGCCAGAGCTGCCTCTATCTGCACGTATCCAGACAAGGATGTATTTCTCGGAAAAGTCACAAAATCACTACAATACCAAAATTCTAGGAAGTTCTTCAATACTAATCCTCAATGTCTATCGTAGGGTTATGTGCTCTAATTAGAGTTTATCAAAATCTTTCTTCCAAGGTTTGTAAGAAACTTCCTTTGATACCAACCATAACGCCACGACCCCAGTTACCCAGAGTCGGGGAATTATTCCATAACATTGGAATGATCACAAAAGATCAAGTCTCGAAAGACCAATTAGTTTATTAGCCTTGGAATCACTAGATACCTTCATAAAGTTAATATTATATCATAAAGTGAAAAACTTAAACAACATCTTGTCTCCATAGACCAAACTCATATCCCCTCATACTATCCCTAAAGATCATTAATAAAATAATTCTTCACATCCTAGGAAAAATAAAACATATAAAGGTGTGAGATCAGATGTTCAGTAAAGATAACATTATATCAGAAACATTCATAAATAAGAATAAACATTTAAGGCAATGTATAACTAAAACACAAGCCTTTTAAACTTTATCTTCAGCATAATATGGAAGAAATAAAATGATATAATTCCATTTACTTATTCACATGGATATTATACTAATCTAATAATCACATGCGATATCCATAACAACTTTCATAATGATGTAATGCATAATGCCAGACTATCATAACCACAAAGTCAAGGCCTTATGCCAAGACTAAAAATAATATTTTGTCAAGGTGTTGTGCCAAGACACTAGTTTTTATAATGAGACCTACCGATGCATCTAGGAGCTATAGAGGCCTCCACCCGTCACTTATTAAGTCCAATGCATTCCTTATATGAACATGTTAAAACATAACATAAACATTCGTATTAAAACTAGCATACAAAATGTCAATACATTCTCCATAAACCATGAATGGTATAAAAATAACAAATCCACATACAAACATATCACAAAACCTTCAATACTATGTGGAAGTTTTGTATCATAATGAATCAACTTCAAGTAATCATAAAATCTATCAAAGGATGTTGTCATAGATGAAATCCAAAATATTTGAGAGAAATATATCCTTTTTTTAAATCTTTTTAAAGACACATAATTAAAACATTAACTTTGAAAATATTCTTATAACCTTGTAATGGATGCTTTGACGATTTTATAACGGCGGAAAATAGCCGCACCAGCCGTATAATTTAAAAAAACATTTTTACCTTAATTCTGTCGAAAAGGTTAAAAAATACCTTGTTGTGAAAACGAAGGAATGATCCTTTATATACATTTTATCAAAAGTTAAACAAGGGTATAAATTAATTTAACCTATAGTCTGTAAAATATTAATAATGATTTGAAATAAATTTTTAAGAAACATGGATGTGGATGATAAAGAGGTCCAAGTAGATAATTACGTATAAACAACCTCGGATAATGACGAGATTGTGAAATAAACCCTTACCTTGTAATTTCCCCTGGCCTAGGGTTTTTTTAACTCCTGTATAATGGTGAAATAATTTTTATTAAATTATACAAGAATCATATACATTAATATGATATCATATATTATCTTTTAACATTTCTTTGTTAATAATATCTTAGTATTATCGTTGTTTCGGGTGTTAACTGATTCGTTTTCCTTTATATTCTTTGTTACGTAAGCTGTGTTTGTTATGGGTATTTTTTATCTTATTCATATAAAGAGTTATATCATGTCCTTAAACATTACTTTTAATCATCAAATGAGAATTAGTCTTGAATGGATACGATGGGGAATGAATCTCATCGCATTCGTGGAGACGGTAGTCTATACGTATGCACAAGAGAAAATATCATTATTTTGTTATTGAAATCATATATAATTGGATTTTATATCATATACAATGAATAATTATAATGTTATATTTATTATTTACTTAAATTACACATCAATATCATACCCATTCAAATAATAATGTTTTGAAAAACAATTACACCACGACGTGGAGACAGTAAGCCGTACGTACACACGTATGGTGACATGTCATTCAAAGGATGGATAGAATAATAAATATGGTTGTACCATATTTATAATAACGTAAAAGTATATCTAAGATACTCAAGATATTTTTTTATAATGGAAATAACAAATAATGAAGAAGTGGAATAGGAAAGGAACTTTAAAGAGGGTGGTGAAAACATTACTCTTCTTCAGGTTCTTTCTTTTGATTTGATCAAAAGGGATCCTTATGTCGACTTTATCATCAAACTAAGGCCTCTAGGTTGAAGTGAGAGACGTTGAGAGAATATTTGGGCAGGGTTTGGCTGAGACAAAATGGTTTGAAGGTGTGAATTAGAGAGAAGGTTGAGTGCCCTTTTATATTAGTGGTGATGGGAACCTTAGGAAAATATAGAAATATTATTTTATAATAAATTCATATTCAGTTTCTAATGGCTCCGAACTAATTTATTTCGAGGAAAAGGTGGGGATGGGTTGACAAAAACTCAACTAATAGGTTTTAGAAATTTTTGGGTCACTTTATTGACCTTATCTTTTAGTTTTAACTCTTAGTTAATTAGTTTGACATTACCATGTCTCTTTGTATTTTTATATTATATGGTTAATAAACATACTATAAAATTACAAGAATCCCTCAAGTGGTTCATTAATGATACACCTATCATTATATAAGTCATTTGGCCGAACCATAGATTTTTAGGATTATAATATCAATTAATAATATAATATTTCTTTTAAAAACTCTTTTATGTCAATTTTGACACTATTGGGTATTTTGTTTTTGATAAATTCATAACAGAATAATTACTTCGAAGAAAATTCAAAAAACATATAATAATATGTCATATTAACCTATAAAATCACTAAATTTCATAAAAAGTCTAAAATTACATTTAATTGGGTATTTATAATATCAATTAGCCTATTCTTTCATTAATACGGTATTACTGCATCATCATTGTGTTGTAAATAAATTAAAATATTTAATGTCTAAAAATTATAAATAAAATACTATTATATAGGAAATATTTTTAAATTTCTAATTAATATTTATAATCGAATTTATCTTATGTATAATCCAATATTAAAAATGTTTTAGTTATCAAACATTGATCATAACTCTTTTAACTCTTCTTTAAATTGAATAATAATAAATGTCCTAATCTAATTCAAATAGACCTAAATGATAATATTTTATTCCTATGGTTGTTTTTGGTCGATATAAACTTTTCCAATAGAATTAGGACATGTGTTAGAGTAATATTAATATCAATTTAACCCTGAATTACCCTATTTACTTTTAACCGTGGTAAATAAAAGTAAAAAGTCACTATTCACCAAAAATTATTATTATCTTATTGAACCACATTTTACTTCTTGATATTAACCGTGTCTCTTGGATTTTTTAAATTCCACTCATAGAAGCAGTAAAATTATGTTTTATGTGAATTTACAAATTCTCCTAGGAGATGGGTAAAAGACGGTGAAAAGTTCAATAAAAAATATATATATATATATAATTATTATAAACTGAATCTAATGAATTAAATTGAACTTATATATGTATTATGTATCTTTTTTTACCGTAAATAAATTTAAATAAAATAAATAATTATTTAAATAAAAATTCGGTTTTGAACTATAACTCATCGTTTTTCACTATTAATAAAAAATTGAATGTTTTCAGAAAAACCCCAAAAATTCACCCTAAGCTAATTTTGATATTCGGAATCCAAAAATGAAGTCCATTTTGAAAGATAAAATTTATAAAATTTTAAAAATTGGGTATTATTATTCATAACGGCTACTTTTATTGGTCGCGGTGTGTTAGAATCTCGAATTTGCTTACAATGTAAGCTATTGAATTATTCAAAGTAAAAAGTACCATGGAAGCTTGGGGTGTCACATAAATAACATATATACTATAATATAATCATAATATTCATATGTATAAATATTTATTCATTATTTTAATATGAAAAAAAATTAAAGTAGCGTTCATGCGTACGTGTGGCCTGCCATCTCCATGAACGATGGATTTACTTTCTTCTCTCCAAAAGTTAGGGACTATTCTAAATAAATTTATAATGGATATATATTATATTTAAATAATTAATAATATTCTATAGATGGTATAATTTTGACCACATGGAAAATTTACATCAAAACAAGTTCATTTCTGACTCAAGTAACAAATACCGAAAAAATGAATGATATGAACTTAACAAATTATGTAATTTTTATAATATGGTAATATGTGATATAAACAGAATAATAAACCTTAAAAATGTTCTCAAGAGATTATAAATCAACCTAAGTTTATTATTCAGGAGGAAAATAATTATACATGATGAGTTAGACTCGAGGTAAGGGAAATCATAACCCAATTTCCATTCATTGAGTTAAATATCCATGACATTGGTTTTGTTTTTAAAATAATATGTATGAATAACATATTATTAATTTAAACTAAATATACACTTGTTTTGGGCTTATTTTTATATTCATTCATAATAATTTCACATATTTATAATTAATCTTATGTTACGATCTTTGTAAGGTACGTCGTCTCAATCTCCTTTCATTGGAGCATATGTTGATGTTTTTCACCTGTATTTTCCTATAAGGGGTATATAAAAACCATTGAATAGTTATATAATTAATTATTATATTATCATGATATTAAATGTTTTTTATAATTTCATATCATAATGATATGCATTCGAGTGTTTCTTAGGCCATAAAGGAATTATCAACATATCCTTTTTCTATTCAAGTTCACTTTTATGTGGTACGTCTTTAAAGTTTCCATAACATGTTATTATTTACCATTTTTCTATCCTTATAATTTATTTGGATTAATTTATGGATGGTATGAACTTATCTCCTATATTTTAATGTCTTCTAAAACCAGGTTTCATAGATGTTATGCAGAAGAATTTTCGTCTAGAAATCCCTCTCTTTTTTCTCAATAAATTCTCTTATTTTATTTATGTGGATACCCAGACCAATTTCATTAATATTTTTATTAATAATGACATGAAAATGATATATTTTATTCTTTAATTGACATATCTGAGACCCACATTCCCTTTTTGTGGGTTATAAATGACATAAAGATATTGTTTTTGAGCACTTTTTAAAACGTCAGAATTTTGATATGAAACCCATTTCTTTTATAATATTTGGGTTATTTAATAAATGTTTGATTATGATCTATATGGATCACATTAAAATAAACACATATTATGGTTGCGCCATGATAGTGTTCCAATGCATTGGGAAATGAAATTAATCTCTAGAGATTACTAGTTTTACAATACCCTGGTGAGTAACCTTTGTAATTTTTATGATAACTTGATGAATAACCGTGGAAATTTTCTTGACACTAAGGGGATGGAACTTGGTGTTATGACACCTAGGGGATATACCATGGTGATATTATTATGAATGTCAAAATTAATTTTTGCAGACATATTTTCTAGTTATGATCCTAGTTCTTATTTATATGGTAATCCTATTTCTCATGCCTTTATAAAATTCCTCATGTTCTTATTTATCTCTCAATATCACCTGTAAAATATGTCCTTTTTTCCCTTACTGTGCTTTTTGTGCTCATCCCTAGTTTTTTAATGTTTTTCATAGGTCTTAATATTGGAGAAGTCAAAGAAGATGCCATGATGAATTTATTTGAATATTTTTCTTGAAAAGAATACATGTTTCATTTTAATAGTATTTCTTATGAAAAAATGGATGATGTTTAGACGTAGATACTTTTTAATAATTGATGTTTATGTAATATATTGTCCTAATTCTACAAAAATATTGATTTAAATATTCGTGGGAATTAATGAAAACAAATTCTAGTCAAAAGTTACTAGAATAAGTTTTTTTTTATGTTTGGGTCCTTATAAAATAATTTTGAAAAGCCTATGTATGCTTGATTAAGACAATTATTAGGCCAACCCTAATGACACTTGGATCATATATCCTTCTGCCAGTTAGTCTTCAGAAGGTCCATCAATGTGCATCTGCCAACCTGACACAGCCTAATCAAAATAGAGGATGAAATCCTTAAGATAATAAAGCCCATATTCTACTTTGTGTGGACAGATGAGTTCCTAGAAAATCATACAATTCCTAACCCTTGAAGGCCTTCTAAACTATGAATATGATGTTGAACTATAGAAGAATCCCTACCTGACGTTCTACAAAGCCTATCAATATTACACAGTTTAGGATGTATATTAGAATATACACATGGGAACCCATCTTTATCTCATGATGCTGGAAGTGGTTCCGAAACTTCTATACCATGAAAACAAGTTTGAGGAAACTCTTCTGCATGGGAGAATATTTGGAATTTTTATCAAGGAGCATGAGACTAAGAGAGTAATAATAATTATCTATCCCTCCATTATTTTTATGGGAGGGAAAGGTTCCAAGGGATCATTATAGAGAGGTCACGTAAAGGACCAGTGGCTTTCCAGAGAGGGGTGGCATCATAACCAGAGGCTGTAGTAGATACTTATGGATCTCTTAAAAAGGAGGTTTGGAGCTATTTATTTCACTAGTAGATGGCACCTTTCTTCATGAGACTGGACAATGGATTACACTATCCATCAAGATTCTAGATGAATTATCGTATGTAGTCCGTGTGGACTTGAAAACCTAGGATATATAATGGTTTATTGGAGGGATAATCTATCTGATATCCTTGATCATCTCTAGGTTAATATCAATTCCTCTGTATCATCCAATGGATCTATTGAACTTCTTAAAGGTATCCTTGAATGCGTACATCAAAGGGATCGTCTTCAGATGGTGGATTAGAGAAAGGCAAACACGTTTTTATGATAAATGGGATGGTCCTAACATTAGATGTATTTAACCACCAAATCATCCACATGGTATTCAACTAGATTAACGTGGATTAGTATGAAGATGTGATTCATTGGGCGCTCATTGGTGGATCCTGCATTATTCTCACCGAAATTCATTACCTGATAACAGAAGGTACCACATGGTTCTCTAAATACGATAGATTATTTATATTTGTGGACCACCTAGATCTGGTTTCAACAAGAATGACCATCCATAAATTAATATTCCTGGAATATAGTGGTGGAATTGATGACAAATTCTATAATAGGAAAGGGAAAATCATCCATTGGTAAGTGGTAGTTAAGATCCCAGAAATCGATAAAGACTATAATATTTATATTATTTTTCTTAATAGGAACGATGAAAACCTTATTCCTCAGGTACTAAACATCGTAATTGAAATTGTCTTTGATTAAATTATCATCTTTGTACTCATACATGGAATTGTGAGATGGGTGCATCATATTAAGAGGATTATTGAACCTAGGATGACTTATTATGAGGCCAAGATGATGGACAGAGACCAGAGGGTCCAGTCCTGGCCTCTCATTATAGTTCAAGGAAAATACATCAATATGTTTCTTCAGGAAGTCCATATTGTAATATTTTTCCTATGTAGTCTTGGATGAAATGATCAACATTGTCCTTGGATCAGTCTCAGTACTAATATTTACCTGTCGAAATTCATATACAGTTGTGGAGATTACTTCTTCAAATATGGGAGGAGAATCTAAAAAATCATATACATCATTTATGGTTGAATAATAATTGGTTAGAGTAAGTTCTTCTAATATAACATACTCGAGAGGAATGCCAGTTCAAAGTTGAGCAGTGGTTGAATCTTTATGAGGAGACTCATGCATTATTAAAACCAAGGAATTTTTTTAACCCAATTTCATCAAGACATAAACTGAGGGGTTCATTCATGATAGTTTCAATTAATTTGCTGTGAGTTGATCTATGTTGAATAAACTTGGCTTGGAAAAATAGGTATGTCTAGTTAATACTATATCCACGGGGTTAACATCCCGATACCTTTGAAGGATAAGAGACTCAATTATCACTCTATAATGTCATGTGTACAAATACAAGGTAATATTTTATCCATCCTCGTACATAAGAACACATTTCCCACTCATATGGGAAACGAATAATAAGTGTCCCAATTCTGGTGACATGACCTCCAACTACTGAATCTAGAGGATGAAAGCATCATCCAAGTCAGTCCATTAGTTTCCCACAGTGATAGCGTTCTCAACCTCAATAATACGAGATTTAAATTCCATTATGCAAAGGTAATACACATCCATATAGTAGGATTAAAAAGGGGAAGAGGGTGGAACATCATCTTCAAGAAATTGTACTCAACCGTTGAGGGAGTACTTGAGTCACTAGTGATAAGATGAGGGAAACACCATAAGATTTTCGATCTAGGGATGACCCATTAGTGTATTATAGGTGGTGTCATAGAAGGCAACCATAAATTTAGTGCAAGTAATAAGACCCCCAACCTGGGTATTAAAAAGGACTTTCCAATAAAGCCTCATCTATACCTTGAAAGAACCATCAATACTGAGGACAGAGGGACTTAAATCATCTCTTGTCAGTCATTGATTACTTATAATCTAGTTCGGTCTGATATTGATCTAAGAACCTATGTTGATGAGACAATAGTGGACATTAACAACATGGAACATCTTGGCGAAGTACATCTGGAGGATGTGATCTTGCACGAGTAGACTCTCATCTTCTCTATAGGTAGATATATTGGATTTCCACTCTAATATCTCAACATACTCTACATGGAAGTTATTTATATGAGAAACCTCTTTCTCAAATTGGAGGGTTCTTTCCAAGGCCTTTGTGAGGTCTTATGGTATATCTTTTATCTGAACAAGGTCCTTGAGAATTCATATCTTTGTAAGAATGATGTAAAGGTTCTTAAGCACATCATACATATAGGGTTGGAACACATTTCTTCTGCCAGGAAGTTTCATTATGGTATCAAGTGTGATTGGCACTGCTGGCCAAAGAAATGGATTCTAGATAGTGATGGGGATGTCATATTGCACAGTAGTCAAACCTTGCAAGATTACTAGAATCTTACTATTAGATTAATGTGGTCTAACTACAGCTGGTTGTGGAAAGTCATGACATGGATGTGGTGGATCTTCCTGTTTGAGTAACATAAAAGGTAGCATAAGTGAATCTATAATTTCAAGCTAAGAGGATGATGCCTTTTGTGCCCCTATTGAAATTGATGTCTAGTTTTGGTAATATGCATGTCCTAGAATTAAAAACCCACATTGAAATTTATAGGATTTACATAACCACAGACATGTCGATGATGGAGTCAACTATAAACATCATGAGGACCTACCATGTGCTCTTTATTATTGATAATCATCAAATGATCCACCAACTCAGTAGAGTTTATGGAGGTGTGCTCGTTTAATTCATCAGATGAATATTTTAATGCTATTCAGATTTTGGGGTTGATTCCCATCTTTAGGGGAAGAAAATCATAGAGAGTGAGGTTTGACACTAGATATGGAATTTTTCTTCCCTTACACCATCAGTGTCTCCTCTTCTATCTGGTAGAAAAATTAGATATAGATACAGAGGTGGATATCGTAGGGGGAATTATAGTTTCAGGAGGAACAAAATTACTCATATGGGCATGGTTGACACCATGGGCATGAGAAACTACCTTGTGAGCTATCCAATCATTATAATTATGAGACCTACGGTTATATACCTACTTCAACTCACTTTTTTAGTCAATGGAATTCATTTTATAAATGCATAGTACATATTCTGGGGAAGGATGAAATATGAAAACATTCCCATCAACCAAGTCCTAGTTCCTGTCCTTGAAAGCATAGCATTGCTTGATGGTATGTCTAAGGCAACTATAATAAGGGAAGTAGTTTGGGTGATCTTTTATAACATCCTCCATGGGTTTGCCACATTTTTTGTAGCATTAGAATCTCTTGATTATATGAACTAATGAAATAAATGGTGATCTGATGGTTATTGAATGGATTTTTTTGGTTTCTCCTATCAATAATGATAATTATTGGAGCTTGGCCCTAGTATGGGGATGGAGCCTGATGGTGGCATGGAACCTAATTTTCTTGCCTATGAATTAGTGGAACAATACATGGTGGCACATGTCATTTCTCCATCGGTGAATTCTGAGCCTAAGGCTAGACCTGAGGTTATTTCCCTTAGTGAGGGTATGGGTGATCCTCTATCAGTAACAAATCTAAAGGCCTAGGGGACTCTATCAATGTGGTGAAATAAGCCTCATCCTTAACCGGTCATCTTGTTGGAGTTGGAGGAGGAAACAAGTGTGTCTATATAGCCTGTTTCAAGGCATCCTCTAAGAGCTGATCATTGTTAGAAAAATCATTAAAGACACCATAAAAATTTTGAGTGATGATGTTGTGGACAAATTTTTTCATCACATTCCGAAAAACACATCATCAACATCTACTCTTGAGTTAGCCACAAGTTAAGTGAATATGTGAGGCCTTTCGACCTGGCGACAAAGTCTACAACTCACTCATCTGGTCGTCTCATTCACTTGAATAGTTCTATAATAATTTTCTTACGGGTGGTGGAGGTGAACACCTAAATAAACTACATGTGAAGATCTTCTCAACCAATGATGGACCTAATGGGTAGTTGAAAATAACAGATGAACGCATGCCCTTCCAATGTCTGTACTAATCATCAGATCTTGGTGGCCTCTAGTTTCTTTGGTGTCCCCAACATGGGTCTACACCATGATATTAATTGGACCAAATGATGTAGTGGGTCTTTCATCCTATTCAAAGGGTAGAATGTATGACTACCAAAATTCGGGGGGTCCATTCATGGTTTCCACCCATACAATATATGTCCTTCCATCAGGTGGAATTTCCACCTATCATGTTTATAGGGATTCGAGTCAAGAAACAAGAGAAGCTACCAGGTCTTTTAGGGGGGATCCCCATAAAGATGAGGTTCCATGGACACTAGTGCATTGATAATATAACGACCCATACTTTACATACATTGTTAATACATCAAAATTGAAGCACACTTGTTACAACATATGACAAAACCACAAAGCACCGTATAGGTATAGTGTCTTTAGAAACTGGGAAACATAAACAACTGGTTCATAAATCTTCTACAGTGTCTCCCATTTATTTCATCATATTCTACTTAATATCCATCTTCCTGACCTGGGGAAAAGAAAACATAAAAGGGTGAGCTCAAATGCTCAGCAAGGGCAAATAAAGGAAATAAAAGTCATATCATATCTTTTTGAAAATCATAACCTGCAAAAGAGATCATAATATCTTAACATGGAACAAATGATAGAAGTGAAAATGAGATCCCCATAATCATAACATAAAACTTGAAACTTTGTGGCATGCACACATAATCATGGAAAATCATTTCTTGTTAGTCATGACTCATTGCCAAGACTATCTTAGTGGACAAAGTCCCTTTCTGAACCGAGTTCACTCCTCGTTTCAGTCCTGTATCACTGAACCGAAATAACCTTCCGTTCCAGCCATGTCTATCTCATGAGATATAAAATCTTTACCCAATGGATTGGAGGGAGATATAGGTCCCACCCATCTAATAATGAATCCTTTCTTATGTGTGCCACATAATCAAAAATGGGATTCTTGAAACATCATGACATCATAAAACAATTCATATAAGATAAAGGAATTCATAAAAATATTTCCATCACAACATAATCAAATCCATGTAATAATAGGGATAAAAACAGAACCCTTTTATTATCTTAGATGGAAAATAATTTTGATAAAATACTTGAACTCCATTCTTGAGGAAAATATCCTTTCTACTTCAAAAACATTTTTCCTTTCATAACATGTCATACGACTTTAAAATAAAAGAAGTTGATTAAAAATAAAATTGATAACTTGTAAAGGAAGCTTCTTGGAAATAATGTTTTAAAAATCCATCCATGCCGTATAAGTTAAAAAAAACATTCTTCGTACTTTTGTCGGAAAAGTCAAAAAGTACCTCGTACGACAAAAGATTCCTTTCATACATATTACTAAAAACTCACCGAAGGGTAAAAATGGATTTAAACAATTGTAGGTGGATAATATTACATATTGATGAAACATGGATGTGGATGATAAAATACACCCCGGTGAATACTTACGAATAAACAATCTCGGATAAAAATGAGATTGTGATATTTCCCTTACCTTAGGTCCGATTTGCTTTGTACGTGTCCGAAGCTCCTGTATAATGGTTTAAATAATGTTATTGACTTATTCCAGAATATTATATCATATATGGTCATATTATTAGCTTCTTGTTAGTAATATTTCATTGTTACTTTTTACTCGGGTCTTTATAACTTTTTGTTCTTATGCGTGTTTTGTTGAATAAATTCTTATTCTTATCTTTAGGTTATAGATAATTCATTTACAGAATGGTATTAGTGTAGTATATACCATATTCATTCATTCAATTCATTTATATAATCATTATGAAATGAAGATCATGTAGAACGAGTCGCATCACATCGTGGAGACGGTATTCCGTACGTACGCACGAGTGATGATATCGTTCCTATGATCGTGGAATTGTATTGGAGTATATATATATTATTTCAGTATCAATATTACTTCATAATAATCATATATAGTTACTCATTACACCATTATACCGATCCTTGTAAGGTGATGGTGGAAAATAGATTACACCACGGCGTGGAGACGGTATTCCGTACGTACGCACGCGCGGTGATTTCATTTTTCCGTAGGATGGATAGAAGGTGAATTAGGGTTGTTTCATATTTATAATAACATATCAGTATGTAAGTAATACTGATGTTATTACTTTATCATGAAACAACTAAAGAAGAAGAAGTTGAATAAGAAAGAAATTGAAAAGATCGGTAATGGATATTACCTCTTCTTTGGAACGCCTCTTTGAATCCTCCGCTTAAGGAACTATGATTGGTCTTTGGAGAATACCAGGACCTCTAGGATTATTCTAGGGAAGTGGAGAGGAGAAAATGGCAGGGGTTGGCCGAGCTTGAGTGCTCAAATTGGTGTGAGGAGGAGGGGGAGGAGGTGCCCTTTTATAAGGGAGGAGAGGGGCACCTTAGGAATATCTCAAAATATTATTTTATATTAAAGTCAAAATCGGTTTATAATGGTTCCAAAGGGTCTTATTTCGAAGCTAAAGTGGGGATGGGTCGAAATCCTATAAACCAATAAGATTTAGACAAGTTTAGGGTATTATTTTAACCTTATCAATTAGATTTAACTCTAAGTTAATTAATTTAACTTTTACCGTGTCTTTTTGTTTTCTTTCACTATATGGTTAATACACTTACTATAACATGCCAAACGAACCCCAAATTGTTTATTATTAATATATATATCCTTATCTAAGTCATTTTTCCGAACCTTAGATTTTTAGGAATAAAATAACAATTAATAATATAATATTTTATTTAAAAACTATTTTGTGTCAATTTTGACACTATTTGATATATGATTTTTGTGAAAGTCATAACAGAATTATATGTTCGAACCAAGTTTATTAAATCAACATTAATATATCATAGTAACCTAGAAAATTAGTGGAATTCATAAAAAGTCTAAAATTACATTTATTTTGGTGTTTATAACATCAATTATGTCAATATTTCATTAATAAGATAATTACTGCATCATCATTGTGTCATAAATAAATTAAATTATTTAATGTCTAAAAATTACAAATAAAATACCCTTATGTAGGAAATATTTTTAGCTTTCTAATGAATATTTATAGACGAATTTATCTTATGTATAACCCCATATTAAAAATGATTTACTTATTAAACTTTGATTTTAACTATTTTAACCCTTCTTTAAATAAATTACTAATAAATGTCCTAATCTAATCCAAGTGGGCCTAAATGGTCATATTTTATTCCTAAGTTTGTTTATGGTCGAATTACACTTGTACAATAGAATTAGGACATGTGTTAGGGTAATATTGATATCATATTTACCCTTAGTTACCCTATTTACTATTAACCGCGGTAAAAATAGTAAAAAGTTACTATTCACCAAAAAATTATTTTCATCTCATTGAACCACATTTTAGTCCTTGATATTAACTGTGTCTCTCGGATTTTTGAAATTCCATTCACAGAAGCGGTAAAATTATGTTTTATGCAAAATTCAGTTTTTAACCTACCACTTAGTGGTTTCACTATTAATCAAAAATTGAAAGTTTTCATAAAAATACCAAAATTTCACCCTAGGCTAATTTCGATATTCTGAGTCCAAAAATGAAGTCCATTTTGAAAAATAAAATTTATAAAATTTCAAAAAGTGGTTATTACTATTCATAACGGCTAGTTTTAATAGCATATTGTTGTTTAGTGAAACTCGGTATTGCGTACGACGCAAGCTATTGAGGAAGGTCGCGATTGCGTGTAAAGAAAGCCAAGCCAGTGTTGTGTAGAAAAAGATTCCTTTGATGATTTATATAACATAAAAGTCTCGGGTGTTACATTCTACCCCCCTTAAAAAGAATTTCGCCCTCGAAATTCGTCACTTTGCAACAAACAGATGAGGATACTTCTCCCTCATCATATCCTCAAGCTCCCATGTAGCTTCTTCGAGTTGGTGGTTTCTCCATAAAACTTTCACCAAGCGAGTGGTCTTGTTTCGTAGGACTTTTTCGCTACGATCTAGAATCTCTATCGGCTGTTCTTCATAAGAAAGATCTTGCTCCAGCGGTACAACTTCTGAGCTGAGTACATGTGAAGGATCTGGTATGTACTTTCTCAGGAGAGATACATGGAACACATCGTGAACTTGAGAGAGATTCGGTGGAAGCGCCAATCGGTAAGCTACCTTCCCAACACGATCCAGTATTTCGAAAGGACCGATATATCTAGGGCTCAACTTCCCCTTCTTTCCAAATCTCATAACCCTCTTCCAGGGAGATATTCGTAAGAACACTTTATCACCCACATCAAACTCTAGGTCTTTTCTTCGGTTGTCGGCATAACTTTTCTGTCGACTCTGAGCTGCTCTTATGTGTTGTTGAATAGATCTAACCTTTTCTGCCATTTCATCAACGAGATCAGGTCCAAAGAGCTTTCTTTCCCCAACTTCATCCCAGCAAGTTGGAGTCCTGCATTTCTTTCCATAGAGAGCTTCATAAGGAGCCATATGAATACTGGAGTGAAAGCTATTATTATAAGAAAATTCTACCAAAGGTAGGTGTTGATCCCAACCTCCTTTGAAATCCATAGAACAAGCTCTCAACATATCTTCTAGGGTTTGAATTGTTCTCTCAGACTGACCGTCTGTCTGGGGATGATAAGCAGTGCTAAAACTCAACTCTGTATCCAGAGTATGCTGAAGACTTCGCCAAAACTTCGAGGTAAATCTCGGATCCCGATCAGATATAATAGAAAGTGGTACTCCATGCAATCTTACCACTTCCTTTACATATATCATGGCAAGCTGATCTAGAGAGAAATCCTCTCTAATAGCAATGAAGTGTGCAGACTTTGTAAGACGATCAACTATGACCCAGATAGCATTATTGCCTTGGGATGTTTTAGGAAGTCCTGTGACAAAGTCCATAGTGATGTTTTCCCATTTCCATTCGGGTATGGGTAATGGTTGTAACATCCCCTTAGACTTTTGTCTCTCAGCTTTAACTTGTTGACAAACCAAGCATCGAGAGACATATTCAGCAACATCTCTTTTCATGCCATCCCACCAGAAGTACTCTTTCAGGTCCCTATACATCTTCGTGCTTTGAGGATGAATAGAGAATGAAGAACTATGAGCCTCATCCAGCAGCTCCTTCTTTAATTCGGGGATGGGAGGAACACAAACCCGATTCCTGAACTTTATTATCCCATCACAGTCAAGGTTGAATTCAGGAACATTTCTCACCTTCTTTTGTAACTCGGCATCTTCTTTATGTGCCTCTTTAATCTTCACATGTATAGATGGTTGAACATTCATTTGAGAAAGATAAGATTTTTCCCCTTCCATTATAATTCCAAGATCCATCCTTTGAAAATCCATAAATATTGGATCTTTTGTGATCCTCATCATGGATAAACTAGCATGGTCTTGTCGACTTAATGCATCTGCCACCTTGTTTGCTTTCCCAGGGTGGTAATGGATTGAGCAGTCATAATCCTTAATCAGCTCCAACCATCTTCTTTGACGCATATTCAACTCCTTTTGTGTGAAAATATACTTTAAACTTTTATGATCAGTATAAATATCACACCTTTCACCATAATGGTAATGCCTCCAAATCTTTAATGCAAAGATTACCGCAGCCAACCCCAAATCATGTGTTGGGTAATTTTGCTCATGGATTTTCAACTGTCGTGAGGCATAATCTATCACCATATCATTTTGCATAAGCACACACCCCAATCCCTTCTTGGATGCATCACTGTAGATCACAAACCTTTCTCCACTACAAGGCAGTGTGAGCACAGGTGCACTGGATAACCTTCTTTTCAACTCCTTGAAATTCTCTTCACATTCCTCTGTCCAGACAAACTTAACTCCTTTCCGAGTCAACTTGGTGAGTGGATTAGATAATCGTGAAAAATCTTTTACAAAACGTCGATAATATCCAGCCAAACCAAGAAAACTTCGGATCTCAGTTATTGTTGTTGGCCTCGACCATCTTTCTATAACCTCTGTTTTTGCTGGATCCACAGATATCCCATCTTTTGAGATTATATGACCCAAAAATGCAACTTTTTGAAGCCAAAATTCACACTTGGTAAATTTGGCATAAAGCTTCTCCTTTCTCAGGGTCTTCAATATAATTCTCAAGTGATCTTCATGCTCTTCCTTGCTCTTTGAATAGACAAGAATATCTTCTATAAAGACTCCACAAATTGATCAAGATAGTCTCTAAAGACTCTATTCATTAGATCCATGAACATAGCAGGGGCATTAGTAAGACCAAATGGCATAACTATAAATTCATAGTGTCCATACCTTGTACGGAAAGCCGTCTTTGGTATATCCTCCCTTTTGACCCTTAATTGATGATACCCTGAACGAAGATCAATCTTGGAAAAGTATTGAGCTCCGCGTAGTTGGTCAAATAAGTCATCAATGCGTGGGAGAGGATATTTGTTCTTGATAGTGATCTTGTTAAGTTCTCGATAATCAATGCAAAGTCTCATTGATCCATCTTTCTTCTTAACAAATAGAATAGGTGCTCCCCAAGGTGACGCACTAGGGCGTATGAATCCCTTATCAAGATTCTCTTGGAGTTGCTTCTTCAATTCCTGCAACTCAATTGGGGCCATTCTATAAGGTGTCTTTGAAATAGGCAAAGCACCCGGTACGAGTTCTATTGAAAACTCAACTTCACGATTTGGTGGAAGACCCGGCAATTCCTCCGGAAAGACATCATCAAACTCCCGTACAATGGGCATATTCTTAATCGTGAGTTTCTCACTAACCATTTGAGATAAATAACCTTCATTTAGTGGAATCAATACCCATAAGATGGAAGAAATTTCCACTGGAAGGTTATGTTCATCCTTGCATTGATAGACGATCGTAGATTGATCTGGAATATGAAATGTGACTTCCCTTCTTTGGCAATCGATATGAGCTCCATGTAGAGAAAGCCAATCCATGCCAAGAATCACATAAAATTCCACTAAAGGAAGGATCACAAGATCTGCAGGAAGCACTTTCCCACAAACTTCGATCGAAGAAGAATTATAAACTTTTGATGCGATTGATGTGCCATTAGGTGTTGTCACAGCTAACTCAACATCTAATTGTTGAGGTAATACGGTGATACCCTTAGAAAATTCTTTAGAAATAAAAGAGTGGGTTGATCCAGAATCAAATAAAACATTTGCTACTTTAGAGTGGATGGTAAGTGTACCTTTCACCACATCGTTATCGTACTCCACATCGCTGATAGAAATTGCATGTGACTTTCCTTTTTCTTTAGCCTTAAGATTTTGTTGACGTCGACCATCATCATCAACCCTTGGATTTGGGCATTGATTGGCATAATGCCCCATATCCTTGCACTTGAAACATTGAAGTGTAGTAGGTTCATTCTGTGTATCCCTTCCTTTGTTTGCGTCATTAGACATCTTCTTCCCATTATCACGGCATTCAAATGCCCGATGACCTTCTTTTCCACATTTAAAACATTTACTTGTCCCTTTAAGACAACTCCCTCCATGTTTCTTTCCACACTTTGAGCATAAGGAAAAGCTCATCTTCTTTTCCGTGTGCTCTTTAGATTTTTCTTTGAATTCCATCTTCCTCTTCTTATCAAACCCATGTGACTGATGGGTTACTCCAATCTCCATCTCGACTTTGAGAGCACATCGAACGATTTCCTCGTAGCTATTGAAGTCCCTTATGGATAACGCCCTTCGAAGACTTGGTTTTAAGCCACTAAAGAATCGATCGATCTTACTCTCAGGTTGGATAATAATATCAGAAGCGTACCTTGCAAGTCTTGTAAAATTTGCTTCATAGGTACCAACAGATTCATCATCCCTTTGCTTCAGTTCAAGAAACCCTTTCTCCATCTTTGTTCGGAGAATACGAGGGAAGTACTTATTGAAAAATAAGTTCTTGAACTCGTCCCATTCCATAGACTCAATTTAATCCCTTTGCCTCGTATTCTTAACAAGATTCCACCATTGATCAGCATCTCCTTCCAAACGATACACTGCTAGGATGACTTTATCATGCTCAGAACATTGAAGAACTGAAAATATCTTTTCAGTAGTACTAATCCATTGTTCAGAAACTAATGGATCAGTAGACCCGCTGAAAGAAGGTGGACGCTGCCTCATGAAGGATTCAACAGAATGTTGCTCCCTCCTTTGCTCGTTTGGAAATCCTGCATGATTCATAGCTTGAGAAAGTTGTGTGAGCATGGCTACAAGATTTTGCATTCCATCTCCCATATCGTTTGTTTGCTCAGGGGGACAATCATTGCATTGCCCATCACATTCCGCATTAACACGGTTCCTTCGGGTTCCAGCCATTGACTAAAACCAAGAAGAATAGTGTGAGAAACACTAATTATAATAGGAAACCACATAATTCAAGAATAAAATTTTCATGCTTAAGGTCTTATCCTAGGTTATTCAAGGCCATTTCTAAAACACTAAGATTGTGTTCTATGCTTAGACTTATCCTTAGGGTTATTACTAAGGCTTTCACATCCTAGTTTCCAAAGGTTAACTATACCTTTCCTCTGATACCAACTATAACGACGAATACTTTACATACATTGTTAATACATCAAAATTGAAGCACACTTATTACAACATATGACAAAACCACAAAGGACCGTATAGGTATAGTGTCTTTAGAAACTGGGAAACATAAACAACTGGTTCATAAATCTTCTATAGTGTCTCCCATTTATTTCATCATATTCTACTTAATATCCATCTTCCTGACCTGGGGAAAAGAAAACATAAAAGGGTGAGCTCAAATGCTCAGCAAGGGCAAATAAAGGAAATAAAAGTCATATCATATCTTTTTGAAAATCATAACCTGCAAAAGAGATCATAATATCTTAACATGGAACAAATCATAGAAGTGAAAATGAGATCCCCATAATCATAACATAAAACATGAAACTTTGTGGAATGCACACATAATCATGGAAAATCATTTCTTGTTAGTCATGACTCATTGCCAAGACTATCTTAGTGGACAAAGTCCCTTTCTGAACCGAGTTCACTCCTCGTTTCAGTCCTGTATCACTGAACTGAAATAACCTTCCGTTCCAGCCATGTCTATCTCATGAGATATAAAATCTTTACCCAATGCATTGGAGGGAGATATAGGTCCCACCCATCTTATAATGAATCCTTTCTTATGTGTGCCACATAATCAAAAATGGGATTCTTGAAACATCATGACATCATAAAACAATTCATATAAGATAAAGGAATTCATAAAAATATTTCCATCACAACATAATCAAATCCATGTAATAATAGGGATAAAAACAGAACCCTTTTATTATCTTAGATGGAAAATAATTTTGATAAAATACTTGAACTCCATTCTTGAGGAAAATATCCTTTCTACTTCAAAAACATTTTTCCTTTCATAACATGTCATACGACTTTAAAATAAAAGAAGTTGATTAAAAATAAAATTGATAACTTGTAAAGGAAGCTTCTTGGAAATAATGTTTTAAAAATCCATCCATGCCGTATAAGTTAAAAAAAACATTCTTCGTACTTTTGTCGGAAAAGTCAAAAAGTACCTCGTACGAAAAAAGATTCCTTTCATACATATTACTAAAAACTCACCGAAGGGTAAAAATGGATTTAAACAATTGTAGGTGAATAATATTACATATTGATGAAACATGGATGTGGATGATAAAATACACCCCGGTGAATACTTACGAATAAATAATCTCGGATAAAAATGAGATTGTGATATTTCCCTTACCTTAGGTCCGATTTGCTTTGTACGTGTCCGAAGCTCCTGTATAATGGTTTAAATAATGTTATTGACTTATTCCAGAATATTATATCATATATGGTCATATTATTAGCTTCTTGTTAGTAATATTTCATTGTTACTTTTTACTCGGGTCTTTATAACTTTTTGTTCTTATGTGTGTTTTGTCGAATAAATTCTTATTCTTATCTTTAGGTTATAGATAATTAATTTACAGAATGGTATTAGTGTAGTATATACCATATTAATTCATTCAATTCATTTATATAATCATTATGAAATGAAGATCATGTAGAACGAGTCGCATCACATCGTGGAGACGGTATTCCGTACGTACGCACGAGTGATGATATCGTTCCTATGATCGTGGAATTGTATTGGAGTATATATATATTATTTCAGTATCAATATTACTTCATAATAATCATATATAGTTACTCATTACACCATTATACCCATCCTTGTATGGTGATGGTGGAAAATAGATTACACCACGGCGTGGAGACGGTATTCCGTACGTACGCACGCGCGGTGATTTCATTTTTCCGTAGGATGGATAGAAGGTGAATTAGGGTTGTTTCATATTTATAATAACATATCAGTATGTAAGTAATACTGATGTTATTACTTTATCATGAAACAACTAAAGAAGAAGAAGTTGAAGAAGAAAGAAATTGAAAAGATCGGTAATGGATATTACCTCTTCTTTGGAACGCCTCTTTGAATCCTCCGCTTAAGGAACTAAGATTGGTCTTTGGAGAAGACCAGGACCTCTAGGATTATTCTAGGGAAGTGGAGAGGAGAAAATGGCAGGGTTTGGCCAAGATTGAGTGCTCAAATTGGTGTGAGGAGGAGGGGGAGGAGGTGCCCTTTTATAAGGGAGGAGAGGGGCACCTTAGGAATATCTCAAAATATTATTTTATATTAAAGTCAAAATCGGTTTATAATGGTTCCAAAGGGTCTTATTTCGAAGCTAAAGTGGGGATGGGTCGAAATCCTATAAACCAATAAGATTTAGACAAGTTTATGGTATTATTTTAACCTTATCAATTAGATTTAACTCTAAGTTAATTAATTTAACTTTTACCGTGTCTTTTTGTTTTCTTTCACTATATGGTTAATAAAATTACTATAACATGCCAAACGAACCCCAAATTGTTTATTATTAATATATATATCCTTATCTAAGTCATTTGGCCGAACCTTAGATTTTTAGGAATAAAATAACAATTAATAATATAATATTTGATTTAAAAACTATTTTGTGTCAATTTTGACACTATTTGATATATGATTTTTGTGAAAGTCATAACAGAATTATATGTTCGAACCAAGTTTCTTAAATCAACATTAATATATCATAGTAACCTATAAAATTAGTTGAATTCATAAAAAGTCTAAAATTACATTTATTTTGGTGTTTATAACATCAATTATGTCAATATTTCATTAATAAGATAATTACTGCATCATCATTGTGTCATAAATAAATTAAATTATTTAATGTCTAAAAATTACAAATAAAATACCCTTATGTAGGAAATCTTTTTATCTTTCTAATGAATATTTATAGTCGAATTTATCTTATGTATAACCCCATATTAAAAATGATTTACTTATTAAACATTGATTTTAACTATTTTAACCCTTCTTTAAATAAATTAATAATAAATGTCCTAATCTAATCCAAGTGGGGATAAATGGTCATATTTTATTCCTAAGTTTGTTTTTGGTCGAATTACACTTGTCCAATAGAATTAGGACATGTGTTAGGGTAATATTGATATCATATTTACCCTTAGTTACCCTATTTACTATTAACCGCGGTAAAAATAGTAAAAAGTTACTATTCACCAAAAAATTATTTTCATCTCATTGAACCACATTTTAGTCCTTGATATTAACCGTGTCTCTCGGATTTTTGAAATTCCATTCACAGAAGCGGTAAAATTATGTTTTATGCAAAATTCAGTTTTTAACCTACCACTTAGTGGTTTCACTATTCATCAAAAATTGAAAGTTTTCAGAAAAATACCAAAATTTCACCCTAGGCTAATTTCGATATTCTGAGTCCAAAAATGAAGTCCATTTTGAAAAATAAAATTTATAAAATTTCAAAAAGTGGTTATTACTATTCATAACGGCTAGTTTTAATAGCATATTGTTGTTTAGTGAAACTCGGTATTGCGTACGACGCAAGCTATCGAGGAAGGTCGTGATTGCGTGTAAAGAAAGCCAAGCAAGTGTTGTGTAGAAAAAGATTCCTTTGATGATTTATATAACATAAAAGTCTCGGGTGTTACAGATAAGATCATCTACAAGATAAAAAAGCCATGTAACTCATTAGGTGGTTGGTGGAATGGTCTATGGATTGGCATATTGAACAACTCGGTTTGGATCTTGAGGAGGGTTATCACATTGCTAATGTGTGTTCAGCGACAAATATAACAGTTTTTTAACATAGACCCTAACATATACCCTATTAGGATGCATGACATTACCTATATCGATCAGGTGAAGCAGGACAATAAGGAATTTTAGCATCCCCTTCTTCCCCTATGGAGGAGGGATGGGAATTTTATAGGTATCACAATAGTCTGGACATTGTTCCGCATGGTTCTTGGCAAGGAGATCATCAATGAACTTCTTTTGATATGATATCTACAAAATTAAGGCTGTCATAGAGATTTCAACATGTATCTCCTACATAGTATCGGTCAGTTCAGAAAATTTTGAGGCCCCAAACATATCCTTAACTTTATTAGTGTTCTTACTGACAGGCTATAAGATTAATGATTCCCTAAGGAAACACAACTACCTCAACAAGTGAGTTACAAAACCTATATGATTGTCCACCTAATACATCACTTCCCTATGGGGTAGGAACTCTTCCTCAAAACCTACATTGGTTTACCTCTCTTTTAGTGTTCCAAGATATGTCATATTCACCATGGCTAATCCCAGAGGCATGTCCAAAATGTCATCATATAAACCAAGCTATCAGAGAATGGGACTGAAGTGAAGAGAAACATATTATCCTCAACCCTGGATCTGAACATGTGGGCCCACATTCTCAATAATTCTGCTGAGCATGCTGAAGATCTAAATACATCATTTCTGTATGGTACAGTGTTACTCAGGTGACGTTGTGTGTTGCGCCACTATGAGAATAGACAAATTATCCATGTAGCACTGTTGGCTCATGTCGTTAAAATTTTCCTCGCCACTCGTTAAACCAACCAATTGTTTTCAAGGCATAAATGCATCTACCATATGTTTTTTTAAATGAATAGTTCCTATTATTGGCTGAATGATCCTAGGATTATGATTTTTGGAGTGTTTATTATCCAAAAAATCTCTGAAAACTGATTATCAGTGAGGATATTCCAAAAAAACTCATCTATTCAGATGCGGGGTACAACTCCCCATTCCCTTATTCTTCTATCAGGTCTGGTTGAGGAATAGTAATGGAATAGAGGTGGATCACTATGTCCATGGACTAGTCTAAAGAAAAAATGGTTTTTGGGCGGATAAACCACCGCTTATTGGGTCATCTATCATATTTGGTACCAACTACATCATCATTTCACTATTGGGTGCGGTATTGGCCACCGCCTCATGTGTGAGGGTAGCAGCTTTCAATGACTAGTCTAGTAGGTTCTAATAATCTATCATGACCTAGAATAACTCTCTGATATCTTGTATTGTGGTAGATAATGAAACTACTTATGATATGTAGGATTGAATTACAAGACTCTATAAGCAAGCCAAATATTCTTTCTCTTGCATGTAACAACAAAGGGACTTGGGGATATAGTGCATGTCACACTTTGTGATGATGAAACTCACACACCAAGGTCCTACCCCTTATTCTCATGAAGAATAATGGGGGAAGGCTTTATCAGTGGGTCCCATTCATCCTTCGAATCAGCGAAGTGAACATAACCCACAATGACTCGGTGCATCCCATAGTTATTCCGTTAGCAGTAAGGGTTCACACCTATAACCTAGGATGGTTCATTTCTAGAGGAAAAGTTTTATTCATGAGGAGGAACTATATGATCCTAGTTGAATTCATGGGGAGGACCTAAACTTTTATTTTTTTATGATATGGTTAGGACCTTCATTTGGTTTTTATCAAAACATGGAGAACATTCACTTGGATAGCTACTATAGAGAATAAGACCTTCACTCTAATGATCTACATTACAAGGAGCACCTGAAAACATATCAAATGGGATATAAGGAGGACCTCAGTATAGGATACTAGAATTGTGGGGTGGGCATCCATTGTGATGTGCACTGGAGCGGGGACGGCCTTCATTGGAGTTGGTTAGGACATTAGGAGGACTTCCATGTTTACTGCATGTGGCACGGGGAAGACGTACATACTATATGGAAAATATCACATGTGGATATGATTTATACTGATCACAAATTAAGAAAAGAGGGATTACTCTTTATTTTAAAATGATATGAGGACTCATGCATTTGTAGTCATGACACATGGATTATCTTTGTGTTGGGAACCATAGGCACATAGTGGACCACTGGGCTAAATGTCAACAAGGTTGGGAGGGCTTCCTCAAGGATGGTTGTTCAAAAAATGGGGAGGGCCCCCATTTTATGTGTGAGGGTAGGGATTTCCTCCACTATGACTAGAAATAGTTTAGGTAGGGACTCCTTACTAGATCTCATCATCTTGGGCCAGCCCATGATGGATACTAGTGGTGGAGGTGACTGAAAAGGTCAACCTACACTACCAGTGGGGTAGTTGAGTCCCAGATCCATATCGAGAACAAGTAAATCCTTTCTCTAAAATGATAGGGATCTGATGGAATACACCCATGGTGGAATGATCCACTGGATCTATTGAATATGATACCCATTGAAAAGTATCTTCCTAGGCATGAGACCGATGATGCAATCATGTTATCTGGACCAGTTTCGGTGGAGCAGAGATATACACCACCTACTATTTGGTTCGAGGTACAATTTGGTGGTATGGATGGGGCCTCTTGGAATCCCTACTTGGCATATAATGGGTATTTTTCATGTCCAAGACGTCTCAATCATACCTTACCTCATGGGCATAGGGTAGTTAGTCATATGAATTCTCTTGGGAGAGGCCCCGGAAGTGGTTCATCCAGGGAGTGGGGAGTATTGCCTCCTTATGAAGCCCTTGGGGGTGACGATGATGGTGAGGAATAGAAGACTCTAGGTCCTGTCAGGAAATGTTAGTCAATGAAACATCCCCATCATGCCTTTATCGATGAACATGTTTTTCTTACATCTTCATATGCATGAAATTTTAGGGTGATATGGGGCATGGTCACCATGTATCCTAGGTCATGGATCCAGTTCTAAAAGTGGTGGAGTCATGAGGGGCATCTTCATTGACATTCCTTCATACCATGCATCTAAAAACTAGGGGTGATTTGTTTCCAATAGTTGGGTCTTGCAAATAAGGATGATTAATCCATTAATATGTATACAACAAATGAAATTTACAATTCCCATGCATTTTCAAATCTTCCATGACTGGAGAGAGATCAATGATGATGATGTATCTAACCGGAGTTCATAATGATTAAGTTATGAAAATTAATATGAGTTTCATACTAGGAAAACTATTTTCATGGTGGGGCCTAGTATTTAATTTCTAGATCTAGTGACACGCTCATCTACGGATGTCTCGAATGGTAATAATACCATATTGAGAATTTACATTGGGTTCAATAATTCTATTTCTGAGTATTTCTTCCAAGTTGCATATCCTCATTGTGTGTCTCTTGTTCACTAACAGACCACATTGTACCTCACATTCCTGCATTAGTGATGTCTACCCATGGAACGAAATGGGATGATGGGATGTTGTTCCCTCCTTCCATTGATTCCTCCCCATAATTTATCACCTATACCGGGTATCCCATATAGATTAAGATGTTGTTAATAGAACTCATTCCATGCTCCATCTCTCTGTGGTAACTTCGTTAATTACGCTTCTTCCATCTGGAAATTTCAAGGGGTCATGGAAAGCCAATAACATTTGGTCCATAGGGTAGTCACACTGGAAATCAGTGGCATGTATGGAATCTGGAACATTGTAGAACCTCTATTCTTCTACATAATAATTCTTCCCAAGGGATGAAAAACATGAGTCATCCTATGGATATCACAAAGTATCTTATTATTTGAGGCATGAATTCTATGTATTTCCTTAGGCATACAGTGTTTAACACTGATTATACTACAATTTTACCCTCTTGCGGATATGGTATGACATTGATTAGAACATCCCCTAGAGAAAAATAAGGTAGATGGATCCTTGGGAGGGATCACGTGGAAGCCTTATCGGATTGATGGATTACAAAACCTAATGAGATAGGACCTGATGTGGTGTTTCTCCTAAAGAGACGGTTTCACACCATTAATGGGTAAATAACATGGTGGGATACACTAAGGATTGCCATTGTATGGGTGGGAATACCCCCGATGACAAACCCGATTGATGATTCCTAAAAAGGGAAATATTTTCCCCAACAGATGCTGATCTAGACACCATTGAGGGCTGATCAAATAAGAGACCCCAAAGTAAGGGACACCATGGTTTACCATTAGTTGGGATTGAACCTCATGTAGTCTTCCTACATACACGATTTAGAAGACTGGGGTCAATACCCATGGAGTTCAAAGGGGGTGTTTGACTTACAGAAGTATATTTTCCCTTTGTAAGAGGATCCCTCTTCATTGGATGAATATGTATTTCATGTTGATTATGTGTGCTTATCTTCTTGGTGATTTAAGGCAAAAAGATGATGTGGATGGCATGATATCACGGATATGTGGTGGGTTGGGTAAGAATCATTATAGATATGGTGGAATTTCAATTGGAATGGATAGAATGTATGGAGTGTGATGAGTTGTTGGGATTGAATATCAGGGAGGCTTATTATGTATCTTAATGAATAGTAATAAATGTCAATGTAGTTTGGGAGCGGGGTGATGAGATTCCTATGAAGGTTTCTCATGAGAATGCAGTGCATGGATGGGGACCTGAGTGAATTGTAACCTCCATGTTGAGTCATGACTATCCCGAGACATAGTGACAGGAGGGAAATTATATGGTGGGAATGGATGATGGGACTGAACCTTGAGGAGGTTTCCTATATGCCATGAATAGAAGACAGGAATCAATATACACATAGTTCAGGATGGCATTAGAGATTATACATGGATAGTTTCCCTTGGACATGTTGGGGCTAACATGTGGTTAGCGGTCCAAATGGAAGGAAGAAGATGATATGATCTCACCAAGATAAGGATAAGGGTATGAATGAAGTGGAGGTGGATGGATCATAACCCCTCAATGAGGTAGATCCTAAGGATGTTTCCCACAAAAGGAAGATATCACATCATAAGGGTATATCATTGGGAGGGAGCACTCGAGTTTTATGTTGTCTTATATCTGACCTCTTGAAGGATTCTTAAAAAGAATACATAGAATAAAATGATCAAAATGTACATAGTTCGGAAGGGAATCATGGATTATACATGGCTAGATTCCCTTTTATGTGATGGGTATTATTCGTGGTTAGAAAAATAAATGGTTTCTTGGGCACTATTAAACTATAAGCTCGTGTGAGTCCTGATCACTTTGAGAAATATGAGGCAGAAGTAGACAAGGTCATTGTGATCCAAAGGTGTGGCAATGAGGGGTGATGTGGGTCATCTGCTCTGAGGTAGACCAGGGTGATGGAGATTTTGGGCTTATTCTAAGAGCAATGCCCGAAGACGATATCATTCCGCATGAGTAGGATATCATCAATTTTTTATATGGAGATGAATATATCTCACCCATGAGGATGAGTGGGGATGGAGATTGATCGAGGTGCGACACCCCATGTGCATTGCATTGGGAGAGACTATAGTTTAACATCATGTGCATAGGATGATGGGGCTTGGAATCTTATATTCATGTAGATCAGATGATGAGGACCTCCTCCTTACCCCTTACTCATACATACTAAAACCCACACACACATGGGGAAGGGAAGGCATTATAAATACCCTACAAGAGTTGTGTAGAGGAGTGGTTAGTTGTCGAATACATGTTACAATGTCTATTATTGAAAACCAAATCCATTGTAATAATTATTAAATAAACATGTTTTTTGGAATCACAATAATGGATCTCCCATGAGGGATTGGGAAATAACTTCATGAAATCATTGAAGGCATTATAGAAAAGGTACACACAAGGCATGGAAGATATAATCTAGAGGTTCTGAAACATGGTTCATAGGGTGAGGAAAACCCATGGTGTCTTAGAGATGGGGTGCACTCAATATGCGATGTTTTAGTCTAAAAGGATGGAAGATGAGAGAAAAATATATGTATAAAATGGTAGGAAGTGCATGAACGTAGGGTATTTTGGATGCACCTACCTTAAAAAAAGGAACTGGGAGAGGGTTAGGTCTTTGTGGACCCACATGAAGGGGGCACATGGGGGACGTTTCGCCCATGATCCTATACCTTGAGACGTTGGATTTCATGTCATTGAAGAAGGGATGATCTTTCATGCATGAAATACATGATTCAACATCTGTATCATTACCCCAAATAAAGAATAGTTAAATGTTATTGATTGGAAAAAGTCTTGTTGGTGGCGCAAAAGGGGATCAGCACAGAAGGCGGTTGTTCACTTCTCATTGGGTGGGAAAATGTTTTACACACCAACCAGTCTATTTCATGCCATCTAATTCATTGTCAGGCACTCTCCTTTTCCATTTCGGATAGTTGGGGTTAAAATACCTCTTGGACATCGCATTGGATAAGTAAGGTCCTTTCACATAGATTATATCCTTGTGCAAAAGTCTCCAATCATATGTGTGACACATAAGGCCTTCTTATAATGGATCGTTAGTCAAGGGGTGGTCTCAGTTTTCTCAAAGTTTCTCATTTATATCCTGAATTAGAATTTATTTCCAAATGACACATAACACATAATTAACACTTCAATACAAGAGTGATTAAAATAATTATTATAATGATTCATCATTCATTCACCACAACATGATCCCAACCGAGGTTCCATCAACACCCTTTACCATCCCTAACCCAATCTATCGTTATCATATAGTAAAAAATATTTTTATGTGATATGATTCCCATTAGACACCTATTTTTAACCATTTTATATTTCCTCATTTAAAATAATTTATTTATTACTAATTCACCATTATGAACCATTTATTTTTTAATTATTAAAATAAGGAAAACATTTTCGTTCCCCAAAACCAACTCATGAAATTATTTTCTATATATTCCTATCATGATGCGTGTCACACAAATTCTTCAATACTAAATATAATTCACGCATACAAAAAATTCGAGACAGACTCGAACATTAGTAAATTCTCAAAAATTAATAACATCACACAAATAGTGTATCACACAAGGGGAAATGACATTGAACTATAACATCAGACATCATAAAAAGGCATCACACCCTAGTTACTTTTGTTTTACCTACCACATGGGTTAGATAATCCCATGCATATGTTCTTGACCATGGCACAACATAACCTACTCTATTTTCTACCATTCAATAATACTAATTCCACTGAAAATAAATTTAAACTCTTTTGATACCACATAGTAAAATAATGAGCTAGTTTCAACATACCAGTTCCCCGAGATAGTTTTCCTCATGACCCCAAGTGTGCCTCCCTATATTCTAGAGGCTTCAGACTTGATGTGAGTGTATAATATGTAACATGGAGAGTCTAAAAACTTTTTATTAACGTACTATAATGATGTAAATAAATATTAAATAAATAAAAGATAATAAAAAAACACCATGAAAATACAATAATATATAAATACTAACATCTAATTAGGAATCCAAAAATAGGGGAAATGAGCATAAACCAAAGGAGTAAATATTTCATTCATTAAAATATTCTAGTTTTTAATAAAATCCCAAAGTAAAGACACACAAAATATCTCAATGTCAGGAGCTAACATCATGAGAAGTTCCTTCATCCATGATTCCTCCTAAATCAAAATTCACACATATAACATAGGTTTCTTTTGATTATTTTATCTAGAAAAAATGATTTCTATTCATGTACCAATCATTGAGTCTGATTATGGTGCGAGTAAAACTCTGTAGTCCACCACCAATGGAATCTAAATTTACATCCAGTCTATAACAGTGTATATAGTATTATAAAGAATAAAGAAAAACATGATAAAATGTAAATATGATTCACATTGATTATTTATTAAAAACCCATATAGGTCATTGAGTTCATGATAAAAATACATGCTTCATGTCATTATAGAGTCTGAAACAAACACCATATAGTTATTAAAATTCATTATCTCATGGTTTCTCATTATTTATTTAATTTCAAATTCATTTGGTGCTCTAGAGTGTAAGTCATGATATCATAATCGTAGACTCATGGACCATAATTCTAATGCTAAAATATGATGTCCATAGAGAATATTTCTGGAATCATATGTGTATTTTTATCATTATTCCCTAACCCACAACACATTGTACTTATATATGAATTATGGGTGTATAACATCATCTAGGAATCCCATGGGTATTTGGATCATCAATCCCAAACCCATAATTCATTGATCAATAATTAACAAATATGACATTTATATTGTAAATAGCGAGGATCAGAATCATTAAACTTCTTATAAATCACTAAAATTATCATACACCATTTCATTTATAATTTAGCACCATGGTTTGTACAGTAATCATAGTAAATAACATGAAAATATAACCATTTATCCCATATTAGTACATTATTTTTATCTCATTTACCCTTCATTGTTAAGAAAACCAACCCCTTTAAATCGAATTATCAACCCATGAAATAATGATTTAGTTCAATTTCCTAAAAATTAAATTTTCCCTTAATCATTCCCTATATAATCCTTTAAAGTTAATTATCATAACCAGTTGGATTCTTATAATCTCATCATTAATAACTCTAATGGGTCTAATGGGATTTGTGACGGATTGCACAATTTCATGGAAATAAAATTCCTCGTTTCCATTTTAAAGAAATTTCCCAATGTTGATATAAAATGAATCGATTACATGAAAAAATCATAATCATGTGTATGGGAAAAAAATTATACCACTAATCTCAATATTATTGACAAACATTGTCCAAAACATATACCTTAATTCTATGTAGTATAATTGTAATTACATTTTAGAGGAATATATAGGATTAAACCTTATGATTATGATCCAAAAAAGATCTATTAAATACTATATATAAAGCATAAAAATTAGTGTAATCAACCCTCTACAAGGGGAAGAATAGTGATAGGGATAGAAATCTAAATACAGAAGAAATTACTTATCATATAGGGATTGATTTCTTATACAATATCATTGATTCACATTGAATGAGGTTTTAGGAGCCTAAGAATCCTTTTGGGAGCATCCAAAGGAAATGGAATCCATTTTAGATAGATTTGGGGTTACCAGGGATAATAAATGGGGGTGATAATTATATATGTTATTTTATAAGGTATCAAAAAAAGCGTGCATGGTTTCGAAGTTGGGCCACACGGTTTAAAAAATTATGCACCCCTACTATCTAGGGTGAATTGCTTCTCCTAGGTGGGAACATAGTTTGAAAAAAAATGTGTTGCAACATTGAAACCCACATATATGGAAGGGATCAATATTTTGGGATATAGTCCATGTAGTTTTTTCAAACTTTACTCCCCCATCCAGTGGCTAATAATGGGTTGAACGGTTTTTGGGGGAACACAGGACAATTTACCCTAACCATGATTCATCCATACAAATCCCCATGGGATTCCATAATTCTCAAAATTCACCCAAATACACCAAATAAATACCCTTCCAAATTATTATCATAATAAAAGTAAACAAATACCTAATAATGTGTTCAAGAAATATCCAAATAGGCTTGGGTCTTAGGTAGAAAATTTGGTGTTGAGAAACAAAATTGGATTTTTATTATAGTGAAGGTTATTTTGATTATTCCTAATAATTTATAATGATATATTATTTATAAATTTTACCTTAACATGAAATGATAATCACTAAATGAGGTATGTGTATAGTTCATTAAGTGTTCTAGTTGTATAGACCATGGAGGAAAAAAATATTAAATTTTCCTTATGACTATAATGTGGGAGGAAGGAATCCATGAAATGAATAAAAGGTACATGAAGTTGTTTTATATGTGGAGAAGAAAGAAAAAGTGTAAGGGATTTTCAAGGAAATATGAAACTTTCAATTTATGAAATGTTTTAAAATAATGGTTTCTCTAAGGCATCAACAGTAGTTTAATGTTATAAATATGGAACTTATGGGTGTTATACAAATGAATTTCATTGGGGGTGGTCGAAAAGGGGGTCATAAATGTGATAAAATTAATGTTTTTGTTGTTAATGATGAAGTGGTAATAAATGACATATGAAATGAATGAGGTGTTAATTAATATTTAATGAAGCCTAGTTAATGGTAAAATAATGGTGTGGTAATATTAATGTGATTTTTTATAGGAATTAAATATTCATTTTATATTAATTGTAAAATATATAAGGATTTTAATGTAGAATATTTTAAATAAGGGTTTTCAATAAAATGACCATGGGTATTAATGAACTAGAAATTTGATTAAATTTTTAGGTGATATTTTATCTAAAAAACATGTTTAAGGGATGGTAACCCTCAATATATTACTGATATTGAGATAATGATGTAGGGATAAAGAGGTGATATACATAAATAATGTAAATTGGATAGTATTGATGACCATAGGACTGACTATTTTTTTTTTGAAAAAGTAGGTTATCTTAAAATTTATAGTGTTTACCACATTATATGATTTATGGAATATATTAAATAATATTTTGTTTTAAGAAATAAATTTTGAAGAATATATGTAGAAACTGTGGTTTTATATTAATACTTATTATTAGAATGTTTCATGAAAATATATGACAATGGTATTCAAATATTTTTCAGTAACTATTAAGATCTTCCTTTTTATATTTGGGGGATTAATGTTATGTTTAATTTCAATATTTCAATGACCTTCTTAATAAATATATAATTTTGGGGGGTTTATATCATTAACCAGATTTGGAAGGGTTTAATATGATATTTTTATAAGGTTTTAGAAATTAATGTTTTACTTCACTATATGATGATTTCGGCATATATTACTACACTTTATAACCATTTTTGTTTTGATGATATCTGGTCATATAAGGAATGAATTATCGTTCTATTATAGATAATATGATCTGTTAGTGATTTAGGCATAAAAAATCTTCTACATTTCCTAGAATAAGAGAGGAAGTGGAAGATTATCAAAACAAAACCAAAGGATGAAACTGTTATTACAATATAAACGAAAGAGAAGGCTTAGATATATCATCCCCATTGAAATATGTGATCGTATCAAGGTAGTAGATTATCATTTTTTTTCTTCCAATAATACTCTATCGGGTTCATAATGTGTTCTTTTTGTCTCTCATGAGGAAGTATATACCTGATCCCTCACATGTGCTGAACTCAAAGTATGTACCACTAGATCTTGATATATCATATGTTGAAGAACTTGTGGATATTCCAGATCACACAAATAAAGTTTTATGAAAAAAAACCACTCACATGATCAAAGGTTTGTTGAAAAAACACATGCACAAGGAAGATATGATAGAACCCGAGGGTGTAGTGAAACTTAAAAATCCTATGTTATTCATACCAATGTGATGAATTTTTAGTGACAAATAAATTTTATGGGGGGGGGGGTTGAATGTAACACCCAGACACTTTGTGAAGTATTTTTTGAATTTTTTTTTGATATTTTAGGTTACATGGAATAGTGATATGAGATTGTGTTACCCACAATGTTGATTTAAGTTTATGTTATATGCATCACTGAACTTAAATAAAAATAAGGAAAACGGTTAAAAGATTAATATTTAATAAGATAGTTATCACCCAGCCGTTAGAATGGAGGGTATGAATAGTATTAAATAAATTATGAAAATATAAGGTTTTCATAGGTATATAAAATCAATTTTTTTCCTATTAATTATAAATGAAAATAAAACAAACTTAAAATAAAGGAAAATGTATTCTAGAGAACTATTTTAATGAACACAAATGATATTAACCGTAATAAATTAAAAAATAGGATTCAGTGAATTAGTTTTATTAAAACATAATATTATATTTTTAATAAAATTTTACCTTTCATCATATATTCTCTCTAGACAAGATTCAAGATTAATTGAAATTGTACACTTAAAAATATATTTTTTTTAAAAAAATATTTTCACCTTTTCACACTTATCAAAATTTTATTTTTTGGAACACATGGAATCAAAATTTGATAAAATAAACAAAAATAGAGTATATATGTAAAAATTATCTTTGAGTGAATATTTGGTATTTTTTTGAAGTGATTAGTTATTGTATGGGTAGTGAAAAATGTTTTTTTCTATTGAAAAATGGATATTCATTAAATGAATTTTTATTGTTGATTTTTTTTAAATGACAAAAAATATAAAATTAGATAAATTATATATATATTAATATAATTTAGGTATTTAGAATATATATAATATATAATTCTAATATTAAAACATTTTAATCTTTTGAACCATTTCTCTTTCAAAAACATCATTTTTATAGTGTCCATTGGATTAATTTTAAATTATAATTTTCTGCTTCTATGAATACAATATGGAAAAATTTATTTATTATTATTAATCATAATAATTAATTTTTTATAATATTTTTACCTTTTTTGACTATTATAAATAGAAAAGTAGATAAAATTAATTATCACTGTTAAGGTTAAAATGGGTTTCCTGGGCGTTAAAATAAATATATAAGTGTTAATATAAACTATAAACTACTAAAAAACACATTTATGTACATATATAGTCATTATCACCTCAATTGGTTTTATAATGTCCCATTTTTTAACCTTTTTCATGTGATAAATGTGATTATAACTTTTTCATTTCGATAATTATATGTATGACACTCACCTAAATTATAAAACGATACCCCCTCTCTTCTCCCCATCGCAATTACAAAGAACACAAGGTCTATACAATACCGAACCAAACAAATTCCACAATTAACTCATCATATCATAGAATCAATATTTTTTTTATAAATTCATCTTAATAATAATTTTGGTAAAATACAAAACAACTTATCTAAAGAAGCAATAACATCTCCAATAGAGCATTTTATAATATTTCTTCCCCAAAATACATAAATTATTTTTATAACAAGATTATATAATGTCATTAGTCATATTATATACATATATATTATATTATGTTAATTTCATAAACTAAATCCTTATTCTATTCAATGAAAATTGTTATGAAATTGTCGTTCTCTTGTATGGTGGACTATCGCCTCGCGAAACGATGTTTTTAGTTTTCCATCTCAACCTCTCAAGGATGTATATAATTATGTATTTAAATATTATATATAAATATATATAATATTTTATATATTATTATACCACTTGAATTATTATACCACATATACCTTAAAACATCCCAACCCTTTGAAAAACAATAATGTTGCTCCTTTATAAGGTAGGCAACCCCCTCATGAATCGATGTAATGTTTTTTTCCATTCCCATTTTATTTGGATGTTAATAAATCTATATTAAAAGAATATAAATTATATTTTTAACATATTTATACTTGTGGAATGATAATATATGATATTCCATATTACTTTCCTTTCCATGGGGACATGATACGTCATTCATTTGTATGGATCACTACTGCATCACGAATTAATGTGATTTGTTTTTTACAAAGATGTTCCATGAAAGGTAATAAGGAAAAATTTAATGAATATTGGTCATATAGAATAAATATATATAATTATGGATAGGTAATATATTTTTCAACTTTCTTATGTTACATTCATCGAGAAAATGGAAACTATATATGGCATCCTGCCTTTGTTTTACAGAACTTTTCAATACATTTTACATAAAGAGGATCTTTAAACTCTACTGTGTTGGAAATCAGGAACATAATACAAGAAAAATACATAAAACATTCTTATAAACCACTCATTAGACTTAATCATAGTTTCATCCTATGTAAAATTACTACATCTCATATCATGGAGACATGTATCAAAGAAAAGGGTGAGCCAAAGGCTCAGTAAGGAAAATAAGTGAAACAGTAGACTTGTGATCTTGAGAAAAATTTATAAGAACTTGATAATAATCATAAAGACATGGGAAATGGAAAAATAAGAATATCATGATAAAAAGAACATGAAACATAACTTGAATATGTTGCTATAAAATTTCATTTACACATTCATGAACATATCACCAGGGTTTATCCTCGAGGTGTCATAAAAATTAACAAGGTTATTCACCAAGGTATCGTGAAACTTGTCATCTCTAGATATTAATTTAGTTACCCAATGCATTGGAGAACTGTCAGGGCTCACCCTTAATATGTATTTATTTTCATGTGATCCACATATATCATAATCAAACATTTCATAAATAACCCAAAGAGAGTAAAAGAAATGGGTTTCACATCAAATTCGTGATGTTTTAAAAGTGCATAAAAATAAGATTGTTACGTCATTTATAACCCATATAAAAGGAGTGAGGGATACATGTATGTAAATTTCAGAATCAAATATATCATTTTTTTGTATCTATTAACACCCATATAATTGATATATGTCCCGGTATTCACATAAATAAAACAAGACAATTCTTTGAGAAAAAGAGAGAAAAATTTCGAGGAGAAATTTCTGTAGCATAACATCTATATATCAGGGTTTTAAAAAAAATAAAAGTGAGGGGACTATGGTATCCCATCCATAAATGAACCATTTTGAAGTATAGGGACATAATAAAAAGAAATAAGATCATGGTGTGGATATTTTAATGACACACTACATGAAAAGGAAACATGAAAGGAATGAGATAGCGCGATTTCTTTTACGAAAATTCGGTAGTCTAAAGGCATCACATAAAAATTCAGAAAATCAATCGATGAGAGCAGAAATGGTCTCTGATAATTTGGAAATTAAATGGACATTAGTAGAGATATTTAAGAAAAATCCCCATCATAATAAAATGTAACTATAAGACATAACATAATAAAAGTAATGACTTAAAATGGGAGGGTGAAAGATTCCCATACCTTGAAGAGTAACTTCTAAAGCATGATGGTTAGGACATTGGGAGGCTTGAGGGAACCTGGGGAGGACTAATTGGGAGGTAAGGTGACCATAATATCATTGAGGAGGATTTTGGAATGAAATTAATGATGGATATGGATTGGTATTTATAAGAATAATGAGGGAATAAATTATTAATTTCCAAGGGACACCTCATCGGTGGTATTTGAAAAATCATGGGTTTGACCATGGTAGTTTTCAGATGGTATTTTCCACTTGGTACACCTCATAGAATTTCTAACTATTAATAAGTCTATAGAAAGCTTACAACATTAGTACATCATTAATGATGTCATTAAACACCTGAAACTTAGAACTGTATTTTTAATATTCACTGAAAATTCAACTACATCTGAATAATCCCAAAACTTCACCATAACCTAATATTGATTCTCTTAATTCAAAAATGAACTCCATTTTATGAAAATGATTTTCTAAATATTTTTAATTTAATTTTTGAATAAAATCAGTAGTTTTTCCAGAAATTCAACTTTAAAACTATAACGCATTTTATATCAGATTAAAAAAGTAATCTAGTTCTGATAAAATTATCGTATAACCATAATAAAATAAAGTAACAATTTATTATTACATTTTATAAAATATATTATGTTTTTAAATTATTAAATTAATCATAATATTGTAAATAATATATTTATAACATAAAAAAATACCAAAACATATACTATGATCATTTTTTCACTTTTAAGATGTTTAAATTGTATTTATACATTCATGGGTGAAGTTTCTATTTTTTGGAAAATTTAGTATTCATTACTATTCATTACTATTCATACAGTTATGTTACTATTCATACTTTACTATTCACTAAAAATCAAGTTGATCTGATTAGACTCGAAAATTCTCACTGATCACAACTGTAGAAGAACATTTTTTGAAAATCATTTCACAATATTAATTATTTAAAGAATACTAAAATATTCCAAAATACCCCTTTTTTCTTAAATTCATCAATGATACACTTCCTATATTTGTCTAAATATTTGAAATTCACAAACATTTCCACAATAAAATGTAACAATTTTATTTATATATAAGGATTACACAAAGTAGATAAGGTCTCGTTACATAGCCCCTTATAAAACCAGCATATGACATTAGTGTAAGGTGTTCTGGGGTGATATAATCTTGGGGTGGCTTGGACAACATTGCCAAAGTGGTGATTTCTATTAGCTTGAACTTCTTCCTTAGGCGATTCCATTCAATCTTCATATCTTGATGTTCTTCTTGGGCTTGGTTCAGAGCATAGCCTAGTGATTCTACCTCCTTCACAAGATCTGAATGGTGGGCTTCATATGGCCCGAGTCTACTAGATGAGGCCATTCAATCTTCATTATGTATTAATTAACCAAGATAACTGTATTTATAAAAACACAATGTTAATATTATTGTTTCCATCTGTCATATTGACCAACGGTCATATAACAATCGAAACCCAATAGTCTCATTTTAATTATACCCACTTCATTAATTAAAGGATATAGTTTTGTTGAGTATAATAGAAAATAACAAACAATTTAGGAAGAAAATATAATTAAAAAATTTGGTTTGTTACACTATATTTGTGCGTGTGTATGACCTACGATATTTGTAAATAACATTTATGGATTAAAATAAATATAGATATCATGAATAAATATGATATTTATATAATTTTTTTCTTTCTTTTGAGGATTTTACCATGATAATATTATGGAAACTGAATCATCCAAATGAAAATATAGATGAAAAATAAGGTAGATATAACCCAAAATATGTCTTTATCATGGAATTGATAATAAAAAGGTAATAAAAGGTAATAAGTAAATTATATATGGATTTCTATATAAAAATATGGATCTATAATTAATCTATAATAAACATAAATAAATTATAGTGTTTTTTTAATGTGCTAGAATGAATTTGAAACATAAAGTAAGGGATTTCTGTTTCACTTTTTATCTCTGTGAGACACATTCCAAATTCACTACCTCATTGTTTTATGTCCTATATATAATTCAAATGACATTATTTTATGATTACATTCCATTAAAATATTTTGATTAACATATCCATTTGTGTATCTATCATTTATGGGGTTTACGATTTTAATGTTTCCATTGTGGCTAGGGATTTTTGTCCCAATTTCTCATGTTTGGGACATATATTATGTTGTGCACATATATTCTTCTTAGAGGTGTACATATATCTAATTATACATTTAATATAATGAATTTATATTTTATCATGATGTTTTATGTTTCATTTAATTAAATTCTATCATTGTTCTAATGATTAAATGTTTTTAAAGTTGTAAGGGTTTTGTGATAAAATCTTATTGTTTATGGGGATTGATTATGTTTATACTTCCAATGATGAAATATTATTTTCCATATTTAAATAAACTCATTAAATTTATTTTACCATGTATAATTCATGAGGATATATGTTTTACATTCATTATCCTCTCTTTAATGATGCAAGAGTTTAGATGAATTTATTATGAACAATATTAATTTCTTTCTTTATTTGGATGAAAACCCTTCTCCCATATCGATGTTTTTTTAAAAAAATATTTAATTTTATTTTCATTATCCAAAAATATTTTTTAAATACATTTTACCCACTTTTTCCTTTTGAAAAATTATTTAATATTTAATCATTTTATTTTTTCAATAAATCATGGATGGCATTTATCTGAAATGTGAGAGAAATATATTTTTTAACATGTATGGAATGAAAATTATTTCCACCATCAGGACCATTATTATCTATTTATATTTCATTATATTTTTTCAAACGTTATTTTCAATGTAAATTATTCTAAAAATATTTAATGTTTAAAAAACATCTAATTGTGTGGGATATTTTTCTTAATATATGTTTTAAATGATTTCCAGCATTACTTTATATGATTTGAAATGTTAAATTCAAAGTAAAGGATTTTAAAAAAAATTATGTTTTAATAAATTTTTTTCAAAGTAGAAATAAAATTTTATATAAGATATATTATAATTTTTTAAGGTTTCCAATATAATTATTCAGAGGTTATTTTCAAAGAAAATGATTTTGAAATTCTATTAATATTAAATATGTGTTTTTCAATGTGGAATGGAAATTTTCTTCCATAAATCATCATTGTTGTGTTCTAGAATAAAATTAAATCTAAGTTGAAAATCATTTGATGTTACTTATTATTTAATGGGGTATAGTCCAAGGATACTATTCTTATTATTTCTCTAAATGGTTTATTTTTATGTGGAAACTATCTATCTGAAATTAGTTTCTCTTCTATAGGTTACACCATGATAAAATGATTTGGAAACCCACTTCATTTTCCATTATATATTCAATGATGAAATGATAAAATAATTATGAAAAATATTTCTTTTCTCTAGGTTATGTTATGTTAAAATTTTTATGAATGTCATTTCCAGTCCTAGTTTGTGACATGGGATAGGTTTATGATTTTGTGGAATACATATGTATGGTTTTTAAAATTGGATTTTTGGTGATGATATCTCCCTACAATACATTAGGTAATTGTTTATGACTCATGACATTAATAGAACCAGAACTAGGGGAGAGCCTAGTTCAATAGGTGGATTTTTCTAGTATGATAGTCTTGGGATTGAACCTGGACTACAATGATGGATTTAGGAGTGAAACCATTCCACAATGAATGTTTTAGTTGTGATAATTGACTACTAAGGAAAATATTTTCTATACTTATGTGTATTTCATGAATCTGTGTATTGTTTCAGTTTTATGTTCTCATGATCCATGTTCTTTTATTCAATTATGATTCATTTCTTATGAAGAATAAATATTTATTCCATATCTCAAGTTTATAATCTATTCTACGTTGGTCATGTATTTCAAATGTGAATCTCCTGTTCTTGTACCTGTATAATCATGATTTTGTGATAACTCCATGGTTTACTCTTACTTATCATCTAATATTATCCTTTTTTATGTTTCATATCGTTATTTTATGATGTAAGGTTTTATTTATGAATAGTATAAGAAGGGTTCTATTTATGAAGAACATAGTGGTAGTTGATGTTCCTCAATAATAGACTAGTTGTTTATGTGTCCATGTTTCCAATATAACTATACTTTATAGCACTCAGTGTGTATTTGGATATTTTAGGAATATCTATTTAAAAAGATGTAATATAAATTTATGATGATATTAGGTCACTATAAAATCACTTTTTAATAACATCTATATACCTTCATAGGAATAAATTTAATTTGACATCACATTTTTCTCAAAAGAACCCCAAGAACCACCGTTCTTTACCTTTTTTATTTTCAAATTTTCATAACACATGTATCATTTAAAATTTAAGGGTAACATGAAAATATTTTCAAGAAAAATATAATATTACATTAAATAATAAAATCCCTTATATACACCACCTAAAAGTGAATATAATTTTTCTTGTATATTTACATGCATAGAATACAAATAATATCTTCTGTTCACTGAAATAGAAAAAATATGAACAAAATGAAATTTTAATTATGATTTTTTTAAAATATATAATTCATATAATGCATCTTGGACTAGAACATACCAATAATTAATATATTTTATAGTTAATCATTGTGATATATATTTATGACTATCACCATTTTCTATGTGTATGAAATTATTGGAAAAATCTTTCAGATTAATAAATAAATTCAATAATTTTATTTCATTTTATATAATAAATATTTCAATATACTTGATCAAAAAAGTGATAAGTTAAATAAATGTTTGAAATATTTATATAATTATATTATATTATGATATCAATTTTCTAAAATTGTAAATATTTACCCCACATTCATCATAACCTCATCAAAAATTAAAATATCAATGTTATCATTTTTAAGTTTTTTTTACCGTATACCATCTCCCATATATTCAATTAATCCAACTCATAATATATACTTTAAAAGGAATGTTTGGATATATCTTTTATCCCTTACGAACAAAAAATAGTATATGAAGTTGATGGTTCTCAAAAAATACATTTCCATTTCGAGGACTCTTTAGATATCATATACTTCATCACAAGATGAAGGTAATACAAAATTTATTTTGTAATTTTATTTATTTAAATAAAATAAAAAATACATAATTAGAAAATATCCCATATATTAATTAATAAACAAGATGAGTTTTCTAGAATATAAAATATCTTGGCCACTTTTAAAATATGGCTTCCTTATTGGTAGGCAATGGACCTAGACAATTTAGATCAATAAAATAGTTTATCATTTCTCTTACATGATCTATTTTCATAATATAATTATAAATAAAATATAACAGATTAAAAATACGTAATATTATAAAATATTTTAGTTTTTATAATTAGTATTCAAAAAAGAGTATGCAATTTTATATGAGATAGGAAGGTGGAGGTGTTGGACATGTAGAAAAATTTATTCTTGAAAATTATTCTTTCATATATTATATATAATTTAGTATCCATGAAAATATGGATAAATTAATATATCTAACACGATAATTAACATAATATAATTTTACATTATATTAATCCTCCAAATATAATATACTAGGATATAGAAAACATTCCAAATATTAACACCTACCTCTTATCCTCTAACAAGGACTGGGAGTTATTTCATTCTCATTGTAATCGTATGAGTTTTCCTCCTACCATAAGGGATGAAGATCCCCTATGTATCTTATTATTAAATGGAATGTGTAAATGAAATAAAAAAATTCTATAAAATGTGATCAATTTATTGAAAATATATCTGAAATAGGTTTTAATCAATATCATTCAATCTTCTCATCTTCATCCTTTAATATATCAGTATTGTTGTTACATTTTCTTCATTCTTGACCTTTTTCATTTTTTTAGTAAGGCATTGGAGAAAGGAATGAGGTGAACCTATTGGGATCCACTACATTATTTAGATCATAACTCCCTAAATTTTCCTTCAATATTATTCTCATGTATTTTAATATACCCTCTTTGTGAAAAATTATCAGAATTTACATTCAATGAATCGGACTTATATTGAGGTATTTATGGATAATTATTATATATTACAAAGTTCTAAAATCATTATGTAATTAACTAGAAACTAGATATAATTATTTTTAGGACAAAAACTTCCAGTCAATAAAGGGTTCCTCTCTTCAGCTAGTGAAAAATAACTCTAATGTTTATACATCCAAAACCCCATATTTGAGAAATTAATTGTAATTATTTATCTTATTAAAAATATAATCTATAAATAAAATTTACTTGTAATACATCTATTTGATTTCCATAAAAATAAATACAATTCATATTATCTTCTTTTGTATTATGAAATTTAAATGTCACTATAATTTAGAAGAAAAAATATTATTTATATGAAACATAAAATATTTGAACCACTGAAAAAACTATTCAGTTATTTTAATATTATTCATATGAAATATAAAATATTTTAACTCTTGAATTAAATTAAATAGTTTACTATTACATAAATCCACACATGACTATTCACCACTTATTCAACACTCCACCAATCACGATATTGAACATTGATCATATATCAACACTTTATAACCATGAACCTTTAAAAATATTTTTCATTTCAGCCATAATTATTTATTTATATCATCCATGTCATGTGGTAACCACTTTTCCTTAATATAATCATGTGATAGTTTTGGTCAGAGTAAAATCCCATGTATGAAAACATTTTTTATCATCTCATTTATATAAGAATAAGACATAAAAATATCATTCACACACATATTTCTACATAAAATATTAGATAATATGAGTTAAATGGAATGAAATAATTTCATTATCGTGAATATTATACAATTAGATACACAGATACCTTGGTGTGTGTTCATTCTACTCCATGTACATAAATTAAATAAATTTATCTTAAATTAGTAAATATATTTACTAGTACATTGGAATATAATTAAATGATTGTTAGAAGTAAATATTTTATTATATGTAATAGAAATAACATTATAAGTATTTTTATTACTAGTACATTTGAAAATAATTTTGAACATGAAAATTTGGAATACAAACATGTCATGACAGCAAGATGTGGATTCCATGCTTCTTCATCCAAAAAAATATCTACCTGAAAATAATGATTATAAAAATTAATGAAAAATTTAAAAAATGATTAACATACATATGATTATATGTACGAGATACGAAAAAGTGTTTTATGCATTAAAATTTCACTAATAAAAATTAAAAATGGATATTTTTCAGTGTTACGGGTGATTAATATAGTATTTTCACATTTTTTTCCATATAATCATTCCACATATCTTGTACCTTGACTACGTCATAGTACTCATTATCTTTGCATAATCATGTAGTTTATATGAAAATTTAATTTAATTTCACTATATCATCAACATTCTCTTTGCATTTTTTCCCATATAGAATGAAAAATAAAAAGTCGGTTAATGGTTCGATAACATAATATTTATACTTTACATGTATAAACATAATAAATGGTTATTATTTATAAACAAACCATTTCAAATTAAAAATTTGTAAATCTATAATTATTTTGTTTCAAGCCACTATTATTACCACCCCATCTACACATAATCATTTGTACTGAAAATATAATTTCTTATGTGTGCAATATATCCTTAATAACTCCAAAAAATTATATTGATACATAAATTGGTTAATTTATATATTTTCACCTAAAAAATGAATTTCCATAGCATTGACCATTACTCCAATATCATGAATGGTCCTATTATTATTGATATTTTTTTATAAAAAGTGTAACTATTAATGTTGAAACCAAACAATGAGAAAGCATTATCACTTTGTCTGACACATAACCATTTAAAGGAATCAGATGTAGATGCATTAATATTTAATTTTTTATTAAAACATGAAACAAATGTATATTTATTATCATTAAAAAGCCAAATTATTATTTCAATTTGGATATCATGCCTTCAAACCAACAAATTGAGATGATATAAATCGTTAAACCTCAATATTGTTGTTGAAATTGTATAAATTTGTTACGATTAAAAAATTGAATTTAATTAACTTTATTCTTATTCCATAAATCTCGTTAACTTAACTATTCCTTACTAGATGCTAATATATTGGGTGATCAATGACCTTTACTCTATACAGCCTGTTAGTACATAACGTATCCACCTCCCCTAATACATATTTTTAGAAAATACATTCCTTTGATAAATGCATATTTTTTTATCAAATCCCATTATAAATTTCTTATATCATTCAAAAGAACACATCTAACATAAATATACGGCCCCATATAAACCAATCTCACACGTTAAATTATTCATTAGATGAACTGTTATATCAAAAAATTGATGGTGAAGATAAATATCTTGTTGAAAAAATCAAAATGACAGTATCATTCAGCAATACATTTAGAAAAATATTATCAATTTATTTTATTTAAATGGAAGTTAAATGATATAAAATAGAATGATAGTATTTTGACAACCACTGACAATACGACATACCATTATCCTAATAGTAGTTATTATATCAATACAAGAGAGGAATGAGATTTAATGTGTATTAACATAAAATCTTTCAATAATACAAAAAATTTCATATTTTAAGAATACACAATATATACCTAAATACCAAGTTGGAAATGAAAAAAAATTCTTTTTTACTCATGCATAGCATGTGATGAGATGAAGGTCAATATGATATATTTTTAGCATAGTGTGATATGAATCAAAATGTATTCTCCAAGCTATTAAGTCCAATCATACATACAATTTAACATTATTCTTTCCATTAATATCTAACCAGGATCTTGTTGAACAATTACATAGGTTTTCTCAACATTCAAATAATCATTGTCATGTTTTACCATAGGAAATTTCGGGTGAGGGATATTTATTATCATTGACCATCTCTCTCATGTATTTTTTGAATGACCCAAAATTTTTGTCTTTCTAAATGAAGAATTGTTATATTTAACTTTTTCATTATATTGTGTTGTAAAAAAACGTTTTTGTTGAATATAATACAATTATACTATAATAATTGATTATTTAAATCATAGATATGGGTGATTTACGAGTAAAAATTATTTATGAACTAAGAATAATGTATTTCTACCATTATCCACATAATGAATGGAGTCTCAGCTTTAAAAACTATAAAAGAATTACATCCATCAACAATATATATATATATATTACCTTGTATATAAAGGAATGTTTTTTATAATGAAACTTACTAAATCAGGTAAAATTAAATATTTCTTCATTTTTTCATCAAAAACATTTACAATATCCTCCCATTATAATTTTTAACAGTAATCAAATGTGAAATATAAACAACAAAATCATTTATTGGTTTTTCTAGAACAGAAATAATAACTCTGATCATAACATATTTCCATTTTATTCATGTCGATGGGAAATATCCTCTAAATATCCAAAATAATAGTCCATAAACTACATTAGATACTATGAAACTAATATTTATTTTTTCTATCAATTTATAGAACAAATATTATTATTTTTAGATTTATTTAAAAAATTAGAAAGTACTTGACCAAATAAAAAACATTGTGGAGAATTAAAATGGTGGCGTATGATTCCATCAAATATTGGATCATCTATATTTTATATCAGCCTTTTTATATCATTTTAATTTGAAAATATGTTCTTAAAATGTTATAAAATTCCAATATACCATATTTTCATAACTTGTGGTTTTTTACAAGTCACTAAATATGAGTCACTCTTACATATTCAATAAATTTTATATCCAAACATCCCATAATTATGGTATTTTTACAAACATCATATAAAATCTAGTATAGTATAGATGTAATGGGAACATAATAATTTTTCTTAAACACCAATCCCATTGTATATAATTTTATCATAGAATTATAATTTGAATCTAGAAGTTAATTTCCATTAATAAGTATCTCTTTTATATGTTCAGTAAATTCATTTATAATTTTGTTGCGCAATCCATTTCTTGATATTAAGTTAACCAATATTAGCCCGATTGATGAAATTATAAATTTACTAAAACCTAACAATATTTTTTCCTGTAATAATTATGCAATTATTAAATACTCACTACTTTTTAAATGGTTTGAACTTAAATATATTGATCTAATTCATCAACATGATCCTTTATCTACAGAAAAAAATAATTACCTATTTTATTTCGATTATTATTTTTTCCACATTCCAAATTCTATTATCTATGATGAGAATTAAAACCATTGTAAATCAAATTGACATAAATTTCGTTGTACTGTAATTTTCTTTCAAAAAAATTATACAATGAGAGAAATAGTATCACCAATTTGAATATTCAATATTATGAATTCTAGAAAATAATCAAACCATTTATCACATTTATTAGTTATTATGTGTGAGTTTATCTAATTATGTTCCATTTATTACCTATAAACAATATAAATTAAAAATATGTTAAAAAAATTAATATATAAACATATATATAAATAATTTAATTTAAAAAATTTGAGCATATAAACATATTAAATTAAAACATATAAATTCAAATAATATAAATAAATAAATAAATAAATATTAATTTAAAAAATGGAATCTTAACATGTTAATTTTAAACATATTAAATAAATACACTTGTAATTAAAAATAAATAATCATTAAACATATTGTAGAGCCTGTGACAAGTGTGATCAATGTGATTGGGAGAAGTAAATATTTGATCCCTTTTTTATTTTTAGGAAATTTTCTTTAAAAATCAACATATGTAGCTAGTAAATGATTCAATCCAATTTTCTTGTGTTTCACCACATCTCTCAAATAATGTAGTAAGTATAATGAAAGGGACACGAGTATTTAAAAGTTTCAATCTCAATTTTAACCAATTACATTCCATAACTGGTTATCAATCGATGTTACATATTCTTCCACTAATAACATAACTAGTTACAATGGAATATTCTCTCACCATACTTAAGTGAAATCCCTTTATATACTATTGTATAAAATTTGTTCAACATTATACTACATAACAAAATATTTGATCTTTAAAAATTTATAAAAACACAATTTATTGGGTTTTCAACAAATATCTCTCCAGATACTGGAATAGAAGACTCATCTTCTATAATCCTCGTGCCTTGTTATCCTCGATCATTCATCCTTTTTCACGCAATGATTTAAATTTCTATGTTTATTGTGTTCTCACACTTGTGGGGCAGATGAATCCTTACATGTAACATCATTCTTTAACTGAGTGAGTTTCTTCAAATTCTCATCAATATTGAGGAGTTCTTTAAAAAAGATCATTATTTATTTGATTTATTATATTTTTACTGAATTATATTTGAATTTTCATTCCAACATATATAATTAGAACTACATTTTTATAACAATAGGAAAACAAATCTTTTTCAAACTAGAGATAATTTATAGTTACAAAATTCCCTTAAAATATATGAAAACACTATTTTATTAAAATGTGTATTATTATTAAAATATTATAAATCCCTCATATCTCACATAATATTATATTTTTATCTTTATATATTAATTAGTATTAAAACTTCATTAAAATAATAATGAAGAGAATATTGATTTTTTACCTCAAATCAGGGATAGAAATACCCTATGTTCTTCATTATTTTATCTATTTAAAACCCAAAAAATACTTTCAATTTTTTAAAATTACATCATGAATTCCATGTAATTAAAATATATTTGAAATAAAATTTAAAAATCCATTTCTTTTCACATGGTATCATGGGAACACCATTTTTGGCATGGAATATGCATATCAACATACTAGGTCTCTTCCTCAACTAATCCTCCTTAATTCAGGTCATGGATCATTATCAGATGTTTTGTACTTATATTTTATATCCATAAATATCATCCAAAAGAATCCTTATATTTTATTTCCATGATTAGTTTCATAAATATATAATCACTAATTCGAGGTTACCTAATTTTATAATTTTATATGGCTCCAATGAAATATATGAAAACCTTCAATTTGTGTGATGTACATAGGTTTTCATTAAAAATATTAACATATGATAATGATATTATTGTGGATTTTAATAAATAAATTAATAATTCATTATTTATTGAAAATATATAAAATTTAATTTCTGAAATGAAAATAAGTTTAGGTATGGGTTTTGAATGATTTATTTATTCAATATTATATTTTGAAATTTATTATGTGTCTTAAATTTCTTCCTTTTTAAAGAAGGGACATTGATGGGATATCCCTGGACCTATAGACAACAAGATATTTATCCAGCACCATTAATGAGTTGGATGACGATGTAAGCCTTTAGGAGAACCCTCTCAGGTGGTAGGGTTCATGGGGATATGCCCACACATAGGTTGGCCCAAAGCACACGAAGGACAATGCATGTCCGCTCGATCCCTTTCCATGTGTGTGTGTGATGTGTAGTGATAAATAGTCCCCAGACCATGTGATATAAGACTCTACTTACACCATTTGTTATATATATGAGAGATGTAATGGTTTCATTTTCAATATGGGATGCCATTTTTGGGAACTTTCCACAATAATCAAAACACTATTATTCTTCCACAGCTCTACTCAGCCCTGCTTGGAAATTTCCCTCACTGTCAATCTCTTCCACACCCACCACTCATCACCAGAATGCATCCATCAATAATTTCCAGGAACCACTAGGGGAGCTTACATGGAATCTCAACATGAGTTATAAAAGATTTTTCTAGGCCCTTGATCACCATTGATGGAACCTATAACCTCAAACAACCACTATGATGTGATTATTGACCCATATGGACACTATAATGGCCTAATGGAGGTTTAATGAGTCTTAACCTTGGAAGGGTTACTTTAATACCTCAACATCTCCATGTAATGACTATGCACAACATTCCATAAACCATCATGGACACCTTGTTTCTCTAATTCCCAGTCTAGTACTAACACAGGCTGAAGGGAATTCTTGATCCCCATCAGTTTGCGACTACCACCTGGCATCAATGAAGATTAATGATGGAATGATTTTATCATGAACAATTGAATTAATAAATGATACAAGTCAGTATATCAACAATCCTAAAGGATATTATCCTAGATGATATACAAGTAAATCAGTACACAATAAGATAGATACAAATAACAAATGAAATTACAACATCAAAAATAAAAAGTATATAAATCCCCTTGGTACTATGTTTCCAACAGTTATACCAATCACTATCACCAATTCACTGTTAAAAGGATCATGAACATCCACCACCTTCTAGTGGATCTTTCCCTTTATTCAAACCTATCTTAAAAAAATATAATAATAACTCAGGTCAAATCTAGGGTGGGATATATAAATCATCATTGGGTCTCACCAAGTTTTCTAAAATATATTCTATTATAATAAACCACTATTTATTTTAAATTAATCAAAAAATATCATGTAATAACCCTTCATTGTCATTATTAAAATAAAACATGAGAACCTATCAAAATAAGAAAACTGTTTCAAAAATATCTTAAGTAAATTCTTTATATAAAATTATTTATATAACTCTTTTGGAATGGAAAAAATAGTTATATAATCAGTGGAATATATTACTAAAAACCCCTAAAAAGTACCATGGTCTTATACACTTCTTTACATTAGCTTCGTCAGGTTAAATCATCCCACTTATCAAATTAGTGATCATGGAAAAACATGATAATAAATTTACCTCAAACTTAGGTTGAATATAACTCATCAAAATACCATCAGGGATAATATTGGAAAATTAGTTTTTTTAGTGTTTTCATCATCAAACCATTTATAGGGGATCATGATCCATGCGTGAAAGTCTCAAATGACCAACTGACTACCCAGTCTCTAATGTTCTCAATCCATAAATAAATAATTGGAAATCATTTAATTTAAAAAAAATTAAAATATAAAATTTAATTACTTATTTTTAATTATCAATATATCAATTTAATTTAAAAATTAAATCATTTTTTTATCATTATATCTTTCCATTTCAATATAAAAGAAATCATTTTATTTTCATCATTTCGCTATAATCAGTTTTCAGAATCAATCTCACATCATTTTCTCAATAATCAATAAACAATTATCAAAAATACCCCCACAATTCCTATTCTATTGGAATGGTGTTCATACCTTCAAATCCATCCCATTTAAATTTTTTTAATCAAATCATTACCAATCATATTTTTTAAAATCAATTGACTTCTATTTCATAAAATTATTGTAAATGAAGGTTTGAATTATATGGATAATATCAGATGGAAACACAATCATTTAACCAAAAAATCAAACAATCAACACCCATAGTGGGAGAATCAATGATGACCAAAGGTGAATAATATCTACAAATTAAATCCAGAATCAAGATCTATCTAGATAATTATTAAATTCAATGAAATTTATTTTACATATATATTAATTAGATGATAAACTATTAGCCTCAAATGAGGGAATAAATAGTGATTATGAGAAAACACAAGAGTGGATATCTTTATACATGAGAGGTTTATTATCTTCCACTGACACATTGATTCTCTGGAGAAAGGGTGAAGGATAAAAAATATCCCCTTATGTGCTTAAAAAGATCAAAAAATAGGTCCAAATGGTTGGATTATGAAAATTAAACTGGGGGAATGTGGTTATTAAAAATAAATACAGAATAATTAAAAACAAAATGAATGGTTCTTATTGAAATAGTCACACTGATTGAAAAATGTTTTGACCTAAACATATACCACTACTAGTATTATATTTGTTAATCATGGTTCACCACATAGTTAAACAAACAGTTCACCAAACAGTAATTTCCTACTATCCATGGGTTGTTTTGGGTTTTTTGGGTGGTAATACGGTTAGACAAATGATGATCCCTAAACATAAACCTCCCTTTAGTGACTCTAAGTAGGGATCACCATTTACTAGGCCAAACCACATGGTTTTCATTAACCATTCCCCAACAATGCACAACTCAAGGCCTTTAAAAAAGTATCCAAATTCCCCATGAAACACACTAAAACGTGACCCATCCAAAAGTAAAATAAAAAATGATTGATGAAAACCTTAATGAATTCTATGGTATGTTACAACCTCCCCATAATAAAAACATTATTTTGGTAGAAATAATTTCAGAAATTTTTCTTATTAATGTGATGAGGAAACTGTTATCTCATCAATGTATCATTCTCCCCCATTTCATTAGATTTATATACATGATTCCATATAACATGGAATAAAGGTAACTCCACCCCATGATGTACCTTTTTCTTAGAATCAAAAATATTTATTGGATTCTCAGTCATTTATAATTCAAAATCAACATTAATATCCTCCAATATCAAGACAAGATATGGGTCAAGAATATCAATCTTGTGTTGTGATACATTGAACAAATTATTTATCAATATAAAATTCATTACAATTTATAAATGATAATCCAATTTCCCCACCTTTATAAAAACCTCAAAAGGTCCCAAAAACTAGGGTGCAGTGTTTCTGTATTTCCCAAGACATCAGTTTACCAACTGAGGAGAAACTCATTAGAAAACATGATCACCAACCAAAAACCAAAGTTGTCATCGATGATGATCAACATATCATTTATATCAATTCTATCCCATCACCATTATATAATGAATCAAATAAATCATATTTATCTTCTTCTTGAAAATACATTGTTTATATAAGGAAACATCCCAATATATGACAATGAAAATAGATATTTTCCCGAGAATCCATAAAAGGATCCAAAAGGGGTCCATATGATTGGATGAGTAGTAAAATTTATTATAATAAATCAAACTGGTCCAAAGTTGTTATCCTAAAAACCACAAAAAATCATGGTTGCAATCATGGATCAATGATTCTATAATCTATATTGATTTTTTCATTTAGATCATCATTATGAGGATGATATGTCATGATCATACTCAATTTAGATCCCATTACCTCCTAAAGGACCCTCTGAAACTGAGAAGTTATCTATGGTTCCCTTTCATATACTATTATGGATGGAATACTATGAAACCTGACTCTATCTTATAGGAATTGGCTTCCTATGTCCTCAACATTGGTTATATCAATGATTAGTAGAATGTAATACAATTTGGTTATTTGAACAATTAGAAACCAAATCACATTATTTTTCACTGTGTATGGGGAAAACCCACCCTAAGGTCTATAGAAATATTGTACCACTTTAAAGTCATAAATGAATGGGTTTGGAGTAAACCTGACTGTTTCTAGTGCTCATCCTTGACATGTTGTAATGTTTTACAATGTGAAAAAATTTCAGCGATGTTCTGCCTCATACCAAGCCAAAAAAACAAGTTTCCTTATATAATATAATACCTCTTGGGTACTATAGTGTAATTTTTACTTATAACTATAACAACCTCCCACCATATCCTTCCTCATGGAATAATGAACAATGTATTATTTTCGAAAACATTGAATACCATCCATGGAGGCGCACCAATTGGTGATAGTTTCCACAGAATGAATAAATTATATAATTCCATGGGAATTTTCATAATGATACTGATCCTATATAATGATTTCTAGAAGATTATAGGTCAACTGAGTAGGTGTAAAAATATCCTCAGACTATTTCTCTAGGACTACCAAGTGAAATTGAGGATAGAGAGCCATCAAATTCTACACTTCTATTGGATAGTTCACAATATGGGTTGTATGTTTCATAGTCCACACATCAAAGACAACGTTACACTTCCTCAATGTATAAGAAATGATGAAATTGGATGACTACATGTAATCTACTAAATACATCTGATGGAGATTCAAATCATTTTGATAGAATATATAACTCATATTTTTTTCAATTAGAATAAATGATAAACCATTATCTGAAAAGGGAGTGTTTTCAACCTTAAAGGCCACACATCACAGTAGTGATTTCAATATCTTGGTTCAGATAATTCTTCTTATGAGGCCAAATATTTTGGTATCCATAGGAAATGACATTATAAAACTTCATAAGAAAACATGCCAGACCCAAACATGATGCTTCATAAAAGACCACGTATCCCCACCCTACCATTTTAAGAGTCAAAACTAGTGAGAAATTCAATAGACATATCATCTCAATTAAGTAATTATAGCACATATCATCCCAAATAAACTTAACCCATTTTCTGAGTGATGGATTTTATTAGAGAATACAACATTGGGGAATCCTTGGAAAAATATTCATAATACCCTACTAAACAAAAAAGGCTCCAAATATCAATAAAATCATGGTTGTTCCATTTTCATGACATATTTATCCTTTGGAATATCAACACAAAATCTATTTTTTGATACCACATCTCCCTATAACTTCACATACAATATATGGAAACAAAAAATTTGAGAGATTGGTATAGAGTTGGTGATCTCTCAAACGTTCAATCACTATCCTCATATGATCTACATAATCCTCCTCAATTTTTTGGTAAAACAAGAGGTTTTATATAAATACTGAAATGAATGTGTCATGGTACTCAAGGAAAATATTTTTCATCAAATCCATGAAAACTATAGGAGAATTGGTTAGACAAAACGGCATACAAGATATTTATAGTGGTCAAATCTACTCCTAAAACATAATTTTATATTATTTAATTAAAAACAAATCCACGGTGACATTGGATTATCATAAATGGATATTACATATTTCTAAATAAATATTCATTACATTAAACTAGCACGTAAATAAAGACCATAATATTATATTGTCTTGGGAAACATGGAATATGGTCTTCTAATCTCATGAAATATCATCAATGTTTCCCAGGAAATATTCCCTTTTAGTAATCTTAATAGACAAATCCTACATAAAAATTTTCTTCATAACCTTGGGAAATGAAACATAGAATAGGGTTAGGTTAAATTTTTAGTAATGTTAAACACAATTGATATTAATCAATGATCATATGAAATAATAATATTAGCATAAGGGTACATGTAAATGGACATAACAAATGAATTTCTTACTCAACATGTCATAAATATTAATAATGAGTCATGAAATAAATATTTTTAATTACTAAGACATTAATTATATGGGAATCAATAAACATGATAAAAGATAGCATAACATTGGAATAAGACATAGATTTGTGGAATACACATAAGTATAGATGATAATATCCATCATAGTCAATGCTCATTGGAAGGGATGTCATAATGTAATGGGTTCATTCTGAAACCATCCAAGTAGTTCATGTTCAATAAAAACACTATCATATTGTAAAATGTCCCATATTGAAATAGGTTCACTATGCATTACATCCTTGTCTTATAGAATTGAGTTCATTACCAATTCAAGTATTGACTTTCTGAACTACGTTAATTCCCCATTCCATTCAATTCCTAATGGATAGAGTTAACTCTATGTTTTAGCCCTATTTTACTAAACCATGTCCCCACCATTTTTCAATACTATCTTATTGAATTGAATGCCCCCCTCATTCATGTCATGTCCTGCAAAACATAATTCACTCCCCATTCTAGTCATGTCTTGTTGAACTAATTTCCATTACCATTCTATTCCTATCATCCTCATAATATATAAATCATTGACTAATGAATTTATGGGAGACATATGTGTCACCCATCAATTTCTATAACATAAACACTACCAAATAATGTAAATAAAGTTTATGTGTGCAACAAGATCACTAAACATTCATCATGTCAGAACATATGATATGAAATGGGTTTCATAAACATTTCATCACAACATAACTAGTGGAAAATAAAATGGTTTCATAATCATTTCAAAATTTCAACAAAAAATAACATATGCCATATGTAATGGGTTTCATAAGAATAATACAATGGTATAACACATGGAATCGAATTGTGTTACAAAAACATACTTTCAAAATAATTAAAAACCGTTTAGAAGTATAATAGTGATGGTATACTTGGATCATATCCCCAATAAATCATATGTAACCTCAAATAATCTCATCTTAGATGGAAAATAATATTGAAACACTAATTGTTACATTTATTAGAGTAAAATAGATATTATTTGAAAACACACATTGAAATTATAAAACATTATATAAATCATTTTCATTGAAAAAACCCTTGATAACATATAAAGGAATCATTTAAAAAGAATTAAATATTTTCTTGAGGGAAATATCCTTTCCTCGTTATAAAATACATTTCAAAACATAAATCACTTTCAAAATTATTTTCATGTTGAAATAATTTATTTAAAATTAAATTTTTTTTCAAAGATTAATGAAGTAATTTTCAATGAAATTAAATTTTAAAATATATAAACAAATCATAAAATAATTCAACATTTTATAATATTAATAAATTTTCTTCATGTCATGCATATTGAAAAAATTGATTCTTTTCTAATTTTATATAAATTAAAATTGATATTTTTTTTGAAAAAAGAAATGAATAATACTTTTGAAAATTTTATGGTAAAAGTAAAACCTAGAAAAAATGATTTCTAAAATTATAGGATAAAAATAAAATATTTTTTAATACATTTTCTGGAAAAAATGGGTTTCCGATTGTGGAGATATCTAAAATATGATTTTTGTAAAAACCTTTTCTAAACTATCATATGAAACAAAGGGTGGAAAAATAATACTATTAATTGAGAAAATCATTAATAACTAGATGATAATAAAATTACTCATTTTCTTGAGAGTTTAATCATATGATTTAATCTTTGAAAAACATGATCATAAATAATGCCGATAAAATAAGAGATCAAAACATAAAATCTTTAAAACATTGGTAACATTGAATAATAATCCCCAAGAAATATTAACATTAAATTAAATATGTAATATCATTAAAAAAATTTATTTATGATATAACATTTCATTTTAGGTATATACACATAATAGAAAAATATAGTAGCAGAATATAACATATGTATCAAGGAAGGAAAATTGAGACAAAAATCTCTTGACTATTTATTATCTTTTGACCTGTAAACCCCATACAAGATTGATAATAAGATTGATATGTTAAACCTAATAATTATCATTATAAATATCATTAAATAAATTCATGTGAAGTATATCCACCACATAAAAAATATATTGTTGAAATTTTTATGTGCCTCGGGGATAATAAAGGTCATACTAAATCCATTACCATAAGTCATTTCATTCATTATACTAATTCAATCCTATTATACAATAAATATAAGATTATTATAAATAATTTAAGGAACCATATTAATATATATCATACCATATATTATTTTCTTGTGAAATAATATTTTTATTTTGTTAACAATTACATGGTAAAGTCAAATTTTGGATAATAACCACTCTGTTTTTTATATATTTATTGAATTCTGGTTTTTGATTTTATTAATTAGATCATTATTTTAACATATAAAAAATGATAAAAATTATATGAATATCATATATATTAATTATGTATGTATTTATAGTAATCTAATAAATTTAGTTATAGGAATTGAAATACAACGTTCATTGAAATGGTAGGTCGTACGTACACATGAACAATGTCCTTCATTTTATTGTTGTTTAAAAAGATGAAATGTAAATGATATATTTTATCATTATTGAATAATTATTATTTTAGTTATATAACCTACGTTTCATTAACATATACTTAATATATTTCATTTAAATCATGAATGAAGCACATCGATTCATGAGGTGGTAATCCTACGTACACACGAGTGAAGTAATCATAATCCCAAAAATTGGAAAGCATGATGATACGTGTCAAAAAAAATAATTCATAATAATAAAATCATAAATATAATAAATATATATATCTATATACAAACAATTAATCTATCATTAAGTCCAACTCTGAGAGTTGGTAATGGAAACTAGAGGTATTTTTAGTTCGTTAATAATACATAAAAAGAGATAGTATATTAAATTTACTTATTTTTTCATGTAATAATGGTATAATAATAATTGGATGAGAAATATAATGAAAAAAAAGAAAAACATTGGTTGATGAACGTTAACTCTTCTTCGGGTATCCTCCTTTTGTGAGCACTAAAATTCATACTAGGATAGATTTATGCCCCCTATAAATATTATGTTATGATGGTAGGTAATTTTTTATGTGATTTTTTAATTACAATCTTCTTCAAATTTTATTTATGATGTTAAAGAAAGAGGAGAGTTGGTGGCCTTTTATAAATGGGGGAGAGGACGATCACTATATGTTTTTTAAAAAAAGTGCTCACAAATTTTATATAAGACCGAGGGATCCAAATAAGAAAATTATCAAATAAAATAGGTTTAATGGTTGATATATGGATATAAAAACGTTTTTATAAAATATTATAGGCTAGTTTTAACATTAACATTTTAGTTTTAATCCCGGGTAAACCCATTTTTACCTTAACAATGGTAAATAATTCTTACTGCATTCACTATATTTTTTTGTCAAAAACTAAGTTGAAAATATTTAAAAAATAAATAATAATTACTCAATATATATAATCTATTATTTAAAATTATATTAATATAATTGGAATATTTTATTTAAAAATTAATTCTAGAGACGTGATGAAAAATTGGGCTTTTAAATAGGAAAAGATCGATAGTTTAAAAAGTTAATATAAAAAATTTCAATATGATATTCATTATAACTGCTTAAATTGGATTAAATGATATAAAATTTTACTAATTTTAATTTAAAACTATCTTATTATATAATTTGTCATTCTGAATATATTAAATGAAAAGGATGTTTTCAGTTAAATACGATATTTTTCACTATTAATCCAAAAATGAAACTTTTTAGAAATATCCAAAACATTCAAACTAATATAATTTTTAAATTCCAATTTATTAATTTAATATTTTTTTTCAAATAGATATTATAAAATTTTAATTATTTATATTTAAAATTAGTGTTGCATAGAAAGGAAAATAATTGATTTTTGAGGGGGAGAATTTTATTTTTAAGAGTAATATTGAATTTATTCATCTCTATTGTATAGAAAACACATAATATGAATATTAAATCGTTTTTTATAATATATAAATATATATATATTTCATTAAAACAATTTACCACAAATTTTTAGTTTATTATATTGTGGCGGAACATATTTGTTTTAAGGAAAAGAAAGTTTTCCAAGAAAAAATATTTTCTTTTATTTTTTAGTTATTTTTTACTTTCAGATTCCAAATAATTGATCACCAATGAATTTGGTGCATATAATTGCTTAAAACATAGTATAATACTTTAATTAATACCACTCACACATTCAATTTCAATGTATAGGTGATAACAATCATATTAAATTATAATATTTTAATTAAATGCCCCTTTTTTTTAAATCATTGTTGTGTGTAACTCAAGATAAATTCGGAATTATATGAATCATAAGAAAAAAGATAGTGTTGTTTCTAATGTAAATATTAAAAATGATTAAATATATTATAAAAAATATATTTCACAAAATCTAATGTTTTCACATTATACCCACCATAAAATGAATTTCTCCCTCTAAATTCACCTCAGTCATCCAAGATTTGGCATTTAAAAATTCCTTTATAGAAACCGACATCATAAAAAGTGTTAAAAACTATAATTATAAAAATAAAGGAATGTGAGAAAATAATATAGAATAAGATATACTAGTTTCCAAATATGAGAACATAGGTGTGAAGTGATGATTTGGACATAGAAAAAAATGTAAATAATTATGGAGAGTGATAAAGATCACTAGTCACAAGGAAGTGGGTAATCCAAATAAAACTAGCAACAAAATATCCATAAACCAAAGAAGTGTGAAAAGGGTAATTGATATCAACCAAATTATTATAATGTGATAACATTTTATTCCAATATCCTTTCCCAAAATATGAAAAAATTTCCCAAGAAGATATAATTTCTTGATTTCATTCCATTTCATTAGTATAATATCATTCAAAAGTTATGCCTTGATTAATTCCTAAATCATCACTACTATAAGAAATAAAGGAAAATTTTTAGTACCTAAAGAATTAATGGTACATAATATCCATAAATATAATGATAATTCATTTGTATGTCATTACATATCACTTAAATAAAATTCTTATCATAGGTTATCCAATATAGATTAATATATATAAGGTGATGTAATACATTAATATCGTAATCCTCATAAAATGTTAAAATTAAACCATTCCATATATGGTTAGCCTTTATACCAATAAATATTATTATAATAAATAAAATAAAAAAGAAGGTCACTAAATATCCATAATTAACATATCATTAATTCTGAAGTACCATATAGTCCATCTTGATTATCACATACAAAATATGCAACTAATTTTATTATTTATTTGTTTTAAACAATATAATAACATAAATTTCTATTAAACCATATTTTAAACAAGATTTCTTAATTATTCCTTAAATAAAACAAAAATATTCATATTTATTCCTTAAACCCTTAAATGTTATAAACTCCATCAATGATAGCACAATCAACTTTTCTAACAAATCATTATTTAGTTCAAAGACATTAATTACTATCCAATTTATATATTTGTATCCAAAATATCAGTATATGAAAAACCATATCTAGACATCCAAAACATATTAAGTGTTATCTTACTTTATTAAAAGTTACAACTTTCCATTAAATAACTATTATAGTCCATCTTCACCATTTAATATATTCTTGAAAATTATTGTTGAAAATATTCCTCAAACAATCATTATATATATTAATATAAAACAATTCTATAATTCTATCACATAAACAGTTACATTATTCCACCTCATCCTTAATATATTAATAAGGATTTATAATCTTATTCTTTAACACATTTTTCCTTTAAAATATCATTTGAAGCCTCTTCATTGTGCGCATTTTAACCTTTACACTTTTCTACTTTCTAATTATCTTTGTATGATTTCCCATGAGGTAATATATTTTTATATTTTCCATAAATTTTGAATTTAATCATTAATCCATTGATAAAACATTAAGAAAACCAATGTTTCTATCCATTTTAGTAATTGGATTTTTTTTCCATTGGAATATTTTTACAGTATTGAATTCTTCTACACACATAAAACAACTTCTCATTCCTTTGATACATTCCACAGAATTTGTATTCCCACATTCTAAATAAATAATAAAATTGATATTCATTTCTCCATGGTATTCAACAAACAGACTCTCAGTAGACACCATCCTTATTTTCATTGCAGATTCTGAGATTTGGTTATGCTTCATAGGGTTAATGATCTTTGGTGATAACTAAGTAGGGATAATCAGAATATCCTTCACTCCATTAATTATCCCATTAGGATCCTCATAAATATGTTTTCCATCTTATTCAATGTTAACCCAGGTTTTTTGTCTTCCACCATTAAATAAAACAAGAAATCATGGTGTTAGAAACACTAATCAGAATGGCAAACAAAATAATCCTGAAAATTACATATAGGATATCTAAATAATAAACCTTATTTTTAATATGTGACACCTTAGGTTTACCCTAGGTCATTAAAATTAATATTATATTTAAATCCTTCATTATGGATCATAAATAGTTTGTGAGTTTGCAAATCATATCCCTTAAGAGTGTCAAACCATGCTTATAATAAGTCTCATGGCCATGCATCGGTTTCATAGTGAATTCTAGCTCCATTATGTGTTTTGGGGTTTTTACCAATAAGTAAATCTATTACATACTAACATCCACTTATATTATCTATATAGGGATGAAATTTCTGGGAAACCCCTAACCCTATCCTCTAGAAAATTCTGTTAATTTTTCTTTTTCATAACTCATCCTTATAATTATCCGTAGTGACATACCAAGACATATCATTAGAATTACCCTGAAGGATCTCACTGAACTATCTCATCCTTGATTCCAAATGAAAACTAAACCATTATTTTTGAACCAACTATGGTTCTAATAGCTTCTCATACCTGGATATTAAATTATTCTAGATGAATATTTAGTTTATTAAAAAAGCACATAGCTGATGATGATTATATTTTTGTGGATCATTAAACATGTAAAAAAATCGAATAACGATGGTAAATGATTTCAATTTTTCCAATAAATATATTCACATTTATTAATCTTCATATACATATCCTGTATAAAACCTTTCTTCATAACTGGGGAAAATAAAGTATATCAAAGGGTAAGCTATGTCAACATAAGAGGTATCAATCTATGATCATATAAGAGCATAAGATAAGATTAAGGGTACATGATAATGAATGTGGAAAAATAATTTCATACCCAAACTATCATAAATCATAAACATGATTCATGAAACAAATAGTAGTAGTTCCTAAGACATTAATCATAAGGTAATAATGGAACGTTATCCATGAGATAATAACATTAGCATAAGATGTATATTTTTCATATATAGAAAATCATATAAATACATTTTAATATTAGAAAAGTATCATTTCCAAAGATATTATATTGAAATGGTTCACTCCCAAACCATTATATTAGTCCATGTTAACTCCAAAGATAATTATAGTGGAAAATGTAACTTATTGAACTAAGTTCACTACCTATTCAAGCATTATCTTACTTAATCAAGTGCACTCCATGTTCTAGTACTATTATCCAGAATAAATTTAACTCTCTCTTATATTTATTTCTTACTGAATAGTGTTTACTCCCTAATCCATTTATGTCTTAATATACTGGGTTCAATCCCTTTTCCAGTCTCCTCTATCTGAATATAGTTCACTCCTCATTCCTGTTAGGTGTTTCTAAACTAAGTTCACTACCTATTCAAATCATATCTTAATGAATAGAATTTACTCCCCAATCTAGTAATATAATTCTTTTGAGATATAAATCATTAAAAAAATTGGAGGGAGATATAGGTCCAACCATTCATTGCTTATAACATATCCACTACCACATCATGAAAATAATACTTATTTGTGTCACAAGATCATAAAAATTCATCATGTCATAACTCATTAAAAGTAACGGGATTCATAAACCTTTTATAATATCATTTACAATAGAAAATAAATTGGTCTTGTTATAATTTCATCATTTAATCAATTCATAACCTGTGGAAGAAGAAAACATTTTATGAGATTTTTATCATGGTATAACCCATGGAAAATAAACAGGTTACATTATAATGTTTTCCTTGTAAACATAAAACATTAATATAAAGAATAGTAATGGTATACTTGGATCATATCCCTAGTTAATAATAAATAATTTCAAATAATTTCAACTTAGATGGAAAATAATTTCCAATTATGATTGATAAATTACATGGAAGAAATTATCTTTTCATTAAAATTAAAATTTTAAAACATTGAAAATAAGAAAAATAATTTCTCTAAATATAGTCATTAAATAATATGGTGGAAAATTATAATAATTATTTACAATATTTCTTAGGGGAAATATCCATTCCTCTTTTAAAAAAACAATTCAAATGATAAATCACATTCAGATTTATTTTCAATTTGAAATCTTTATCTAAAATATAAAAACCTTCTAAAGATTACGTGAAGAATTTTATTTTAAAGAAACAATTAGAACATGTAATGGAATTATTAAATCGTATAGTGGTATTGATATTGGTTAATAATGTTCATGTCATGAACTTTAAAAACAATAATTCTTTTCACATTTTGGTAAAATACAAAATGGAATTATTTTTTCAAAATGTCCTGAATATTAGATGAAAAAAATATCCTTAAAAAGTAAAAAATTGGTCAAAATTTCTTTAAAAAATCACATGTTAATAATGAAACATTTCTAATACCATTTTTGAAATTATGCTTTTCGAAGAAAATAGATTTCCGACCATAGTCTGAAATAATTTTTGGTTTTTATAAAAACATTATCACTCTTAAATTAATTTAGAAAGTGTGAAAAACATATTACATTAAAATATAATGAATAAGAATATGACGATAAATTTAATGTTTTTATTAATTGATTCCTCATAATATTTTTTTCACCATTATAAATGATCATAAAAAATCCCAATAGATGATGATGTTGAAACATAAATTTATTATAACATTGGTTACATTGAAACATATGACCAATGAAATAATAGTATTAAATGAATATTTTAATATCACAAAATGATTTATATTCATGATATAACATGTAATCGGTGGTATATACACCTCATAGATTAATATAGGAGCATATCATAACTTTTGATCAAAATAAAGTAAATTGAGATAAAAAACTGTTACCGATCTGTTAAATTTCAAACCATAACCCGATGAATAATGGATAATAAAATTAATATTTAAAGCCCAAAATTTTGAGAGTAATTATCATGAAATATATGTATGGTCATTATATACACCACATTAAATAAATAAATGGTGAATTTGGATTATATATTATAGAAAATAATGATGATATAGAAATCCCTTACTTTAAGCCTTGAAATTTTCTATAAACATTTTCAAATACAATTTAATTAATATAAGGTTATTATAAATATATTAAAGAACAATATTAATATATATATCTTACATATAATATATTGTTATTACATGTTATTTTTTATTTACTAACTCTTCCTTGTTAAAAACTCGTTTCAGGCAATAACAGCTTTGTTTTTTTATAGGTTTTGATGTCGGATTTTGGATATGATTACATCAATCAAAATTTCATAATCTCTAAAAAATTAATCATCAGAAAAATATGATATATATATATTCATGACATATGTATGTATAGTTATCCATAAAATTTTATGATTGGAAATGAAATACATTATTCATTGGGATGGTAGGTCATGCATAACAAGAATATCATGGGTCCAAACTAAACAACCCTAATATTATTAAAACAAAAGTATAAGTACACGTTCAATAATTACAATGGATTTTACCAAATTATGATTGTATCAATAACTTCATATCCTTATCCACCATCAATGAAAAATATTCAGGTATCTAGAATGACAACATGGTATTCATTTCTGCAATTTCATTCTTCGACAATTCATCTACCCTTCATTAGAATCCCTTTAGATGTGTGAAATTTTAAAATTGAGGTATTTGGAATGACTGAGGGATATAATCCAATAATGCATATTTCCCCTTCGCACCTCAATTATTCTTATTTTGAGAGCATTCACAGAAAGGTGAGAAACTAATTCAATCCATTTTGATTTCCAATTGTGGTAGACAAAATTGTTAATATCATAATTGATAGACCATTGCTCAACCTCAAATGAAATTACCTACCCCAAAATGTGATTAAATCAAACTTTTACAATTACATGGTGGTTACAGAAGTCGCCTATATATCCTGATGGCCTTGTAATTCCATATGTTTCTCCATGAACATTTACTTATATACATGAAGAGATCTATGAGATCCATCGAATAAACATCAGATCAAGAGTATTACATGGTCTTCTTAAAATTCATAGATGTGTAAGGGTGTCTATATATTCTAAATAATTATTAATATTATCTGGTTGTACAAATTCGGTAGCATGAATAACATTTTGTATAGAATTGATACCTACATGATGGGATGGAATATGGTTTTCAAACATGAATATTTTATAGCTACCCAAATTGATGTGATAATAGATGAAAATTAAACAAGAAGAAGATTATGGATTTTTTTTCACATATTCCACTCTTCCTGGTGAATATTAGTAGATCCTCCATATTCTAGTATATGTTTTGGTTAATTTAAAATTTGTTTCCAATATATTTATAAAGATCCTGTGTAAATGTACAATACCTAAAAACATTATTCACAATTTCTATAGATTTCATGATTCTGTGGAATAAAAAAACAATATGTGTGTCAACCCTACATAGTTGATTTTTTATGGGTATCTGACACTTCCATGAAAATAATGTGTGAATCACATCACTTCATGAGGTGGTAGTCTACCATACACATGGGTGACGTTATCATATTCCCATAGAATGGTAATCTAGAAGATATGTCTGGAAAACAATTAAATAATTATAATATCATCATAAATAATATAATTAAACCATAATTTTATAATTTATTCCTACCATGATATGTGGTAATGGAAATAATGGAGGAAATTCATTTTCTAGGTGATATGCTGCCATACACGCAAAAAATGATTTTGTAACAAATATTATTGAAGTGTAGATGGATATAGGTCATACTGATAATATAATAACATATTTATATACGTAAGATACATATTTTATTATATAATCCTGATATAATAAGAATTTAATGTTGTGGATGAGGAAATAAACCAAAAAAATTCATTTATTAATAAAGTCACTTCAGTGAGTATCCTCCATAGGTTTGCACTAAAATCTATCTTATGATTTATTTTAGAATAAAAAAGGCCACTAGGGTTTGGGAAGGGAATACAGGAAGTGATTTGGGTATGTATTTTCTAATTCAAATAATTTTCATGGTGTAAATAAGAGAGGATAATGGGGGTCATTTTTTATGGGGTGGATAGGACAGAGCAATTTTTTTCAAAAGATTTAATTTCTTCCCTTTTATCATTTGTTAAAAGGGTCCTAATTCAACTTTTCGAGAACCATATAGGTTTCATGGTCGAACTATTTCCATAAGATAGTTTTTATACAATTATATAGTTCACTTTTACCCATACCCTTTTAGATTGTCCCTCACTAAAAAATGTTTTCCTTAACTACAATAATGGATTTTTACAGAATTCACTATTAATTTTGGTCAAAAATCATGTTTAACTTATTCTCTAATATATGTTATTATTATTAAAAATACAGAATCTATTTTTTCAAATTTCATTCACATAAATGGAAAAAAATATTTTGAAATCATTCACATAAACATGATGATAATATGGGGGTTTAAATAGAAAAATATCAACTATTTAGAATGTATTTATATAATAATTCAATATGAAATTTATTATAATGACCTAAAATGGATTTTTATATATAATTAAACTAAATTTACATTATACATAGAAATAAAATATACATATAACTAAATCATCATTAATAGTCTAGAAGATACAGTACTAGGCTTATCATCTCTGTTGACTGGAACGTCCCTAAAATACTAGGCTCCAACATCCGCTACCCCTAAATCTGATGATGGTATAGCCTTAAAACAACTCATAATAATACCCATTCATCTTCCTCAAACTCAAGAGTTTTATTTATTTAGTTTATTCATGACCCATTTCATTATTATGTAGTAGTTAATCGCTTCTAGATCAACTACAAATTCTCTAACATCCCATACACAAGACTCATCCTTATCAATATTGATTCATCATCTACTATCCAACATAGTTAATAGTGGTATAGACTACTATATAAATCCTCATAAAAATTCATCATTATAAAATACTGATAACTATTTTTGTATTTGAATAATTCTAAATCCATGTTGTTCTCCCAAGAACCCCCAAAATCATTGAAATGTTACCTCAACATGACCTCTAAAATATGTATAGACTTCATATATTTTATTTCTATTTGTGGAAGGTAGGTAGTGTTCAAATGATCCTATGTAATATTTAATTTTGGAAACCCCTACTAGAAGAATTATGTGAAGATAGATTCTCAATTTTAAAAAATAGTCCTAGATACCCCATTCATGCATGTTATATCCTATAAATAGATCTTACCCATCTCATTAAATGAAATGGTCTCTCTAATTGGAAAAAATTAAGCCTCATTAATCATCTGATCTACTACCACCCAAACTGTATTTTCACCTATAGGAATTTTAGGTATCCTAATAATAAAATCTATAGAAATATCATATCATTTTGTTTTGGGATTTTATAATAGATATAAAATATTGGTGGGTCATTGGTGCTTTTCCTTCACATGATGAAAGATAGAGCCCTTATAAACAAAACCCAAGACATCTATTTTCAATCTCATACATCAATATTTTTTATGCATATTGTGATACATCTTCATCTTACTGAGGTATACTACCCATACCAAAGAAAGTTGTTCCGACATCACCTCTTCATATATGTCCATGAAAATAAGGTCACGATCATGATCAAAGAAGTTTCTATCATCATTTGTGGTCTGGTTAGGTAGTATCTTCACACCGTATATGTATTCCCATTGGGAAAGTCAATCTGGATCCGATTTTTTCTTATCTTAATTATAAATAGTAATGAAGGATAAATAGATGATTAACTAAGTCTTTCTAAATCATGGTTCTCATGAACATATAAATACTTATCAGTGAAAATATCCATCAATTTTTATTCACATTTGGACTCAAAAACTACCCTATCCTATGAATTCTCTCTCAAATCAACAAAAACTACATTTCCATTTTTCGAAGTATAATCATATTTTGAGGCAAAATATTTTATATATTTAACTATCCTTTAATATTAAAGGTTCTGGTATCGTTGGTAGGAAAATAATTTTATTCATTTTTGTTCTGTATAAACCAAAAAATTCTCCGCCAAAAAGTATTTCATATTACACCTCCAGGGATGCACTTCTACTCCCGACACCAGGTCAGGGGTAGGGTAATTCTTCTCATGTGGTCTCAGCTTCATAGAACTATAAGAAACCACACAACATCCCAACATCAAGACTCCTCCATTTCTAAATCCTAATACATCAATGTAAGTAGTGTAATCATTACCATACTTGATAATGTATAGTATGGGTGTCATGGCCATCATTTCCTTTTTCTTCTAGAAGTTCTTCACTCAAGAATCCCAATATATGAACATGAAATCCCTTTTTTTTCAAACCCATAATTGGAACATCCAATAGGGAAAATCGTTGATAATCCTTTTCCAATATCCAAATAAATCTAAAATTATAATTATTTCAAAACCATTCATGGGATACTATTTAGAAACCACAACCTAGATCTACTCAGGGTCTATGGATGTATCATCATCATAAATAATATGGCCCAAAATATATACATTTTCATTAAAAAAATCATAACATATAGATTTTAGGGTATATCCAAAGTTCCATTAATGAACTTAACATGATATCTAGGTGTTTTTCATGATCCAACCTCCTCATGATGTACATAAAAATATCAATGATGAATACAACCATAAGAATTTCCAACTACATGTGAAAATTCATATTCGTCAAGTCCATGTACTTCTAATAAATTCATAAAACCTAACGGAATCACTAGGTACTTCAATAGATCATATATTTACTCAAATGTAGTATGCATAATGTCCTAATGACTCACAAACAATTGGTGATACCCCAAACTCATATCAATATTCAAAAATATCTAGGCTCATCTCAATTTTCCAAAATAATCATCAACATGTGGTAGTGGAATTCTATTTTTTAAACATAATATTATTTACATATGTTAGTAGAAAAAATCACAATGATTTATCCCCCTTTTTAGAAAATATATCTTTAGATCTCCAAGGGGACGTGCATGGTTGAAGGGATCTGAAGGCCTCTAAGTACTCTAGCTGGATTTTGTCCTACAAATATCCACCAGATCTATCCAATAAATCATAATTAAAATGGTTTGACATCACTAAATCAATAGGGAAATCAACACCTCTATTAGGTGAAACCCCCAAGAAGTCTCTGTGATAGATATCATGGAACCAATCCACCATAAGAAAAAAAATATCCTAGGGTCTTCCTCATTATCAATTATCAAACTAGAAACTTGGGATATAATCCTACCCATATTCTTATGGGTTGGTCCTTCAAAATATACCTACAATTAAAATTCTCTAACATGTACATACTTTCCTACCTCATGATATTTCAAAGATAGTCATCGATGATAATAGTTGATGAAATAATGTTATAACACTAACCTATCCATATGATGGATCTGGTCGAAAACAATCATTTATAACATGAATAATTCTCATCAAAATTAGTATACTCTAATCTCCATGGAACATTATCTAAAATGGAAAATTCTCTGTGATCTTCCTCTTATTGGAAAATATAAAAAAAATAACCACATATGTATAATCTATAAAAATATACTATAATATCAATGATATGATCATATAGAAAGGAATTAGAAGCTCTTATATAAAATATGCAACATGCAAAGGTTGAAGCTATTAATATTTCAATTAAAAAAATAGAGGGGTCCACATACTAACCTAAAGTAGGATGAATAGTATAGATCATTCATGAAAAATGGACTTGAAATATTATATGAATCCCATCTATTCCATTTCAATATTATTGTGGTTATACATTTCCCTAAGGACCACATCCTCTACATTAATTAAAAAATATGATTAGACACGAAATACATGTTGGTCATGGTAAAGAAAATCATTCCCTTGATCCCTGTACATTCCCAGATGCTTGAACACTAGTATATCCTTGAGATTTTCCTAAAAAAATAATCTTGGTGCCCAATCCTACAACAAAACTGATACTTGAAATGTGTTCATGGGATCTTTTTTTGTCTATGAATTCATTTCAAGCACTGGTAGTACTTTATAAATATGTCCCCTATAATGTGGGAGGAAACCCACTACTCATAATACTCATAAAAAACTATCCTATTGTTACTCTAAATAATGGTGATTCTTATTAACTCAATATCGACTAATAAATCCCTCATTAGAAGTTGATAACCCTAAGAAATTTTCATTGTTCAAGTTTCATTTAAAAATATGTTCCAGATTCAAAACCTCAAAAAAACATTAAGATGAAATTCATTGGCCAGAACACAGATTCCATCCCATAAGGACTCCTAGAAATGACTTTACCTCTCTAACACATCACTATAATATATAAGAGAGAAACCTTAAATATTCATAAAAATATCTATATTTTCTTGAACGACATACTCTCCTATGTAATATTTTTGAAGTCCCTATCCATGTATTCTCTCAAGGTCTCTAGAAAGAGGTTGTCAAGGAAATGTGAATTTAATTTAATCTAGTTTCATACCATATATTGATCATCTTGAAGTATTATTACCCACCATTGCTTCAAAAATCCTTAGAGCATATAAAATTTCAACATTATTCTCCACTATTTAGGTGTCTCAGAGGAATCAGAAATGGGTTCGATAGATATTATCCAATATTAGTTTTCTTGGGGACTACAATTCCAAGAAACAATTAGTGGATGTTGTAGATAAAACTATATAATTATCTCATAAATCAACCCATTAGGCCAAGGGACCTCTATCTCTATAGATTTTTTCAATCATAGTAATATCACTCAGATCTGAGTAACCACTTCGTACTCTTTAACCATAGTAGGCACTGAACAAACTATCATAGGGTAACATTCATCTCTGTCAACTAGGATCTCTCTAGGAATTAATTATGAATGGATTTTTTTCCAAAAGAAACACCTAAAAACATGTCACAATAATATTTTAGGATATAATATTTTAAGGTAAATAAATATAATTAAATCAACCCTAATATTATTTTATGTCTAATTTCATATTAATAGCACAACTAAAGTGATCTCACATGCCACGACTACCTACATACATGGTAAACCTATCACATAGAGTCTAACACTCACATCCAAGATCCATATAATAAATTTCTATCCACTATTATTAAAGTATAATTTCATAAAAATTACTATGTAAGATAAAATGTTAATTATAAATTATAAAAAAACATTAGAATTTGTATTATGAATTATATTTACTAGATCCTACTTAATTTCATTATAAATGTATAATGATATATAATTTTTTAAAAAATGGAAATATTAGCCATAATAAAACACCATAATAAATCATGTAGTAGACATATAAATCATAAAATCTTGTTTTGATGCATGAAAACACACCACATTTTCATTCTATACAAGAGATAAAATCTCAAAAATCATAAACTTGAACTTATCAATTAGGGTTCAATATTCTAGTGGTAAAAACTAATATAATGAAAATATTTCCAATCCCTAGTAACATAGACCTCCCTTATACATGGGTTAGCTTCCCCAATGCACATGTTCTCTGGTGAGACCTGAAAATTCCCTAACACTCATTTACATTACCTAAATAGTCCAACAATAAACTAATCTCACATACCAATTTGTAACATCCCCCAATCTGTAGCCATTATTAATCATCAGACTAACTATTTTTAGGTGACCTCAGATATCCTCCCATGATTCCAAAGGCTTTTTTCTATTAGAATGGGTCTAAGGTAGTATGGTGTGAAAACTATACATGCTTTTCAAATTAACGTAACAATAAAAGTAACTTATACCACATAATAATCAAATATAATTATTATTTGAACTTCTATGAAGTTACAATAAATAATCATAACCCACAAAATATCTAATGAATGGTATGCATGTTAAATCATCAAACAAAAACATACCAAAAAAACAATTATCACAAAATAATGAATAGATAACATTAAAATACTCCTCACAGTAATATTAATCTACCATGCTCTAATCTAGTGTTCTCATTCATTTAATAATCATATGGAATTTACCCTTTATTTGTTCTGTAGTCATGAAGTATTATCTGGTACTAACTAGAAGCTGATGTGAGTGCATGAATATGATAAAATAAAAATATTAAATTAAATCTTGATAAGAAATTAAATAAATAACATTATTCATCTTCAGGATCTATAGGGACACCCTAGACCAACTACACCATCCTCTGTCAATGATAAATGTATTTGACCAAAATCCATCATAATAGGTAAACATACCTATCCATTTTTATAGTTCACACCAATAAAAATATACATATCCTATAAAATTTTCCATATCCAAGTAAATGTAAATGACTTGAATCATTAATCACACCCTATGAAATATACCCAACCTGGAAGAATAGTCACACCTTATGAAATATAGTTTTCCTAGAAATATATTGACATCTGAGGAAATATTCATGTCATAGAACATTTGATTGAACCTAGAGAATAATTTCTTCTAGAATAATATTATAAATAATGATTGGAATTCCATCCCCAAAATTGTTCCCTAAGGCTAATATTATAGAAAATACATAAGCACACCTTGTCCATAAAATTTTATTCAAACTATTTTTTTACAATTAAATATACACAATTGTTATCATAGTTTTTCAATCACCTTTTACCCTTTCAGTTAACATCATTTACTATTATAGAATTCAATGTCTTTTAATTACATTACATGATAACCCAATTCTAGGATTATCACATTATCTAACACATATTTTTTTAAAAATCTATTTTGAAGCATCATCTTAGGATACTTTATAATTGTAAAACAAAGATGAAAGAATGTCCTTGTTTAAAAAATATTTCTTGAAAACATTTATATAAACTAATTATAGGTCGAATTCATGTTAGCTCAGTGTGATTGAAAAACACTCACACTAAAAAAATGTTACGACTTGTTAATGTTTTATAGATCACCTAACTTGAATGCGTTAAATAAATATTGAATCACAACATTATAGATCAGTGATCTCTATTCTATTCATTTATTGAATAACAAATAATACATATCCAAACATTAATCAAACCATAAATCCATGTGTGAAATCCCATGACTAGGTTTCTTCTTAAGATAAATCAATAAGAAAATGAGAGGAAATAGTATAAACATGACTACTACATTTGATCCTTATGCTCCAATACCCTTTTATTTAGTGTGATCTCCCTTTGAAAGGTGATGAACCACAAAAATATCCTTGAGTGGAGAAAAATTTGAGTGATGAGATAAATGGAATGAAAATGATGGTTCCTGGTGATTTTTTGGTTAACAATATAATTTTTAGATTTCATTAATATTTTCACACTATTATAGAACATGTATTGGTAAATCATGTGTAAACCCTGTGAACCCAACATTCTAAGATACACAACATTGCATGTTTTTGACACACGCTTTAATAAACTATGAACCCATAATAAAAATGGTATTGTAATACTTTAGTAGTTTTTTCCATTTTACATAGATCCTTATATATGATTTGAAAACAATATGTACACCTATACCTCTCTACAAGGTTATCCTAAAAATTGGAAAAAATTATTTGTTGACTATATGCCCATAAATGTAACTCCTTGTATCCAAATCTTGGGGCCTCTTGCCACTTGAATTATCTCAGATCCTTCTTAACTACCATAAAAACACTCATCAAATATAAAGTTGGAAAAGAACAATCTAACAGTGGAGTTTAAATTATAAAATGAATTAAAAGAAATTTTTTTATAAGTATTGAAAATTAGAAAAAAAAAAATCAACTAGTTATAAATGCTAAATATCTCATTGAGTTGTGTGAAGACACAAATACCTCCAAAAATAGGGTGTGGATCCCTCCCATTACACCCCTACTCTCACTACCAACCAAATACAACACATTTTACTCTAATTTTTGAACCATTGAATCTCTATTTGGATGAAAAACCAAGGAATGGATAATGAATCCACATTACTCAATCAATACTATAGGAAACCATGTGCACTCATACTCTTATATCCTCTTCTGTCCAAGATATACAAAATCCCCAAAAAAATAGACCAAATTCCCTTATGAACTAGTGTAATCTGTACTCAAACCCCTAAATCCACATCACTAGAATTAGAGAATGAAAAATGAGAATGAATAATATAGGAAGGAGAAACTGATTCACCATTATAGATTTATAACCATGCTTTAATGTCTTAAAAGATTATTATGAGTAAATGGATAAGGTGAGGGGAGTGAGGCTCAGCCTCAACATTATTTAGTATTGAATAAATTTTGTACCCAAAGTAGGTTCCTCATTTAAAAATGAAAAATTCAAGTTATGATCCCTATTTATTATAATGATTTTTAAGCATCAAATACCCTATCAACTAAAACCAACCACCAAATGTGGAATTGCACACCCTTATAAAATGACCATCCATTTGGTAGCCCTTTCTAGAGGTTCTGGACCCACAAAAACATCATTGGGTACTCAGTGTACCACGACCTGGTACACGATGACCCTCTATGTCTTCCAGCCTCTAGATCCACTAAAATGTACGTGAGCCCCCACCACATGTGATACAATGTTATAAACCTCAAATTTATAATTTAAAATAAATATAAAATTATTATTCTAGATCAAAATTCTTAAATTTAAAATAGTAGTGGATCCCACATCATTGAATCTTTTTTTTCCAATGAATCCTTTTGGTGTGGGTAATTATAGTGGTATATTATTTTATGAGGTTAAATTTTTTCCAATATTATCTCAATAAATGTAGCCTTAATTTTAGATCATCTTGCGAGAAGTTATTATTCCTGAATTTATGATCTACGTACACTATATACTTCTCATCGAATAATTAGTTTTCTAATATCTTTAATTCATGCACAAATATCTTATGTTTAAGGATTTTTTATCATGTAATTTTATTCATTAACCATTTTCTATCATGATCCACACACACAAAACAAAATTACCTTTCATGAGGAAAGAGTTGATCCTATTTCATAATGTTTCACAATTGAAAATTTATTCACCCCAAAGATAATGAAATTCACTGATTGGTAATAATTTTAATCCTTAACACTTAAAAATATAGCACGCACTCAGGGGGTCGATAACAGTGGAACATATTTCTTGATCAAATACTTTTTTCTATATCTAAGTTTGACAAATTTAAAACAAATAATAAAAAAAATATCCTATAAAAAAGTATACCTAGAATATATATTTTTTCTCCCAAGATACCATTACATAAATCATTTCAGGATTAACAAATACACCATTCTTTAAAATCAAATAAATGAGAAATTATAATTCCATATTGAAAACTGTACATTTTGATAATTTATAATATAGATGAAAATCTTTAAATGTGCCCAATAGAATCTATAGATGTTTCTTGAGATTAACCCTTTATCAAGAATACACCAATATAACATAAATAAATAAAAAATCAAAAGAGTATATATTAATTACTTATCTTATTGAATAATTCAATAATAAATTTTGTATAATTAGAAGGTGAAAATGGCATAAATTAAAACTCATTGTTTTCATACCAACCTTTAAAAGATGTATTTTTTATATCTTCATTTTCCACCCTATGTTGATGGTTTCTCAACCGAATTCTATTTTATAATATCATTTTTATCATGTATTTGATTTAAAAATAAAAAATTCTTGGATGTTTATTGTTATTTTTAATGAAATATTGTTTCAAATTTTATAATTGAAATTTAAATTCATTGTTCCATTAACAATTTTTTATAAAAACACTAGATCAAATTAATTTGAGGTAGGTTGTTTAATGAAGAAAATTTTTTCCTAATCATACAATTAAAATTTATTAAATTTATGTTCATTTTCATTATTATGATATGAAGTGAGATATATCAGTCTCATATTTGAAAATAAATCAATCAAGAACACTACCTCCTTATTTGGAGGTTGTCCTAAAAATCTTGTAAACCAATAAAGAGAGAAGAATTTATATGTCATGACCCACACCTGATCCCCACCACATCTACTAGTATAGCTCATGTGCTGGAATGAAATTTGAGTGAACTATAAATTCATCATTCAATAATCATTTCGATGAATACCAGGACCCATTTTATAAAATGTCATATAGAGGAGTAATTTCCCTAAAAATAAAAGTAATAAAAGAATGAGGAATCAAATCTAAAATATAAATAAATAACCAATCCTAACACATGAATGTAACTTCATATAAAGCAAAGGAAACTGAAAATAGACAAAAATAAATTTCATTGAATAGAACATGAACACTAAAATCTATTGAAAAAACAGTATGAGATACTAAGGACCAAATCATAGAAACCTAAAAAGCACACACACACACAAATATGTGTGTGTGTGTGTGAGTATGGATGAGAATATATATATATACTCATTAGTATCCTCCCTCAAATATATCAATAAATTTAGAAGAATCATAATAAATTCCAGTAAATAAATTGTGAAATCAACTCATTACCAATATTAAAATGACTATACCCCAACCTTATCTAGGATCCCCAACTATGAAATTCCAAAAAAATAGGAAACACAATATAAATATTATATATATATATATATGATATTTATCCATCATCGACATTCCCATTGATCCCATTTCCCTACACCCAAACACCATACATCCAAGATCTCTCATCCATTAGTAATATTTAATATATATATATATATATATGAATGCATATAATAGCCTTATCAATTTATTATCATAATTTACATTTCTAAAACCATAACATAACCACATAATCATTATATGCCAATAATCTCATATTAAAAATGATATACATCATATCCTATATAGGAATACACTATTACATAATCCATTATATCCCATGAAACATTTACAAGCATAATCTGTTATAGAAAAAATAGGAGTATTGTTAGGCCCCACATTTAGTACAACAATAGGCAACATGTAACATCCTATTCTAGAGGAAACTTGACTGAGGCCTCTACTAGGTTCACCATGTAACCTTAAGAGATCATCCCCATATTCTAGATGAAATTTACGTACAATAGGAATCTGAGAAGGTTTAGTGGGGAGACTATACAACATGTATAATAGTAGAAATAGAAGGGAAAACAACATAATATGTTAATGTTATAGAGTGAAAAATAATTATTAAATTTATAGTATACACTTGTTATATCAAGTGGAATGCATCATATAAATGTCAATGTCCATGATGATATATTAAATATTGACAACGAGGTGCTATAAATAACTGAAACATATCTCCTAGACATCTGATTTATACTTCTAAATCATGAAGAATTGGGAATCATCCCAACCTGTTCCTATAACAATTGGATTTATTCTCAGGATATCCATTTCAATGGAGGATGGAGTAGGGTCTGAGTAGATAACTCAATAGGGTACCACCAATTGTATCCACACATACAGTAAATGTAGTGATATGTTATCATGATATGATCATCTGATAACCATAAATAATCTATATGAGACAAATAAATAATAATTAATTACATATCCTCAAATTCAGATCAAGGATTAAAAATACCTACTTCATCAAGTTCAAGGGTGTCTCTGAGCATTTAATCATATCAATACAACCATATATACAAGATCATAGTATGTAACCTAGGCATCAATAAAACGAATGATCAAATGAAAAAACATCTCATTAGGAATGGCTCAATGATGAGATCCTAGGTGTCCTACTTATCTATCGAAACTCCATATCAATAAAGGACACTAGAATGATTCTTATGGATCCCACATAATCATTGATCTAACAGACTCTCTATGTCACCATGACAAATAGTTGAAACCCAGAAATTGAGGCATCCAATTCAATATCATTGACTATCATTTGGATCTACTGGTTAGATATTAGGGATGAACTAGGAATCTCAATCTACTAAAAATATGATCATAAACCCAATACTAAATTGTTGTAACCTATTATTCTAGGAATCCTAGTGAACCATGGATCTTAGATTTCCTATAATGTCCTGAGTTTTAATCATGACATCATGGGAATTCCTCACCTGGATCAATAACTACATCACCAGATACACCATGAGCATCCACGATGATGTCATAGTTTTTTAATTCAATTACAAACATTATCTTAATAATTTCAAAATCCTTGTCCTAAAGAGCACATATGGGCATTCACCATGTCACCATCATATAATATAATGTTCATAAATTGGATCCTAGGACATATATCAATGTATCCAACAATTTATTGAATAAATAATATTAAAACTAAATAAAATTATAGGGATCTCAAACTTTCTACACCCATACCAAATATCTATATCTCTAACGGAATATATGTTCAGTATGTGTTCTAAGGTAACACTCGTTACTATATCTACCCTTTCCCAAATAAACCTGGTCATGTCTGGTCTGTCAAGGGGGTACCCACTTTGATTTCCTATAACAAGTCAAGATGGGAAACCATACATGGGTTTCTCTTGTTAAAAAAAGCAATTGAACCCTACTTGGGGTCCCCTCCCTATTCAGATCAAGTATAGAGTGAAAACCCATCACATATGGGAAGAACATCCCTCATCTGTGTCTTAAACATCTCACAACATCTTGTATCAACAGTACAAGCATCATTGGAAACACACTAGAGAGTTCACATCGACCACATCTATTTATAACATCATTTTAGTGAGTTCAAATCACACATCACACCTTAAAAATTGAAATAGATCCCATGGTTTTCAATTTCCTCACATAATATACTCAGGATGCTCCCCTTCTGTCATCCCCCTCATTTTCATAGAGGAATTAAAATGATCTAACACAATCCCACTATGTCACACTCACTTCTTTCACACCCCTCATGGATCAAAATGTCATAGTTCTACAAAAACAAATCAGGTCCTCAACCATCATTGGATTAGTTGATTAGGGTTGCAATCAATGAAAATTATGGACCAAGAAATTCATTCCATAACTCATAAGGATTTCCATTTTAATTATAAATTTCAATTTAACTTAATAAATAAATTATTTAGTTTAGTATGTCAACACCCTCAAGGATTTGATGAATCGTCATAAGTATTATAAATAACTCATATCAGGCCACAAGAAAACGATTTAGGACCACCTACCTTAACCCAACAATTTAAAAATAATTTCTTGGATTTAATCATCTTCCCAAGACACTCCAATAATAAATAAAGTTCATTTCATCACATAATAAAATTTCTCATTACAACAACTCGTACTTAATTAATTAATATAATTTTAGTTAAATGAAAAATACACTTTATGATAGGAATAACTGTCATTTCACTCACTAGAAAGCCTCATTATTCTAGAACCATGAAGAAATGTATTCTAATGACTCGTGTCATTCCCCCAACCTAATACTAGAAAAAATACAGGAAATGTGTCACATAACCATAATTAAATTAATTAAAGATAAATTTAAACCCCACATAATATATCATCTCTCGACATGCCACCATAAAATAAATGAGTGGAGATAGGAATACTTCATCTTAGGATGTTATCATGGGACATAATCTACTATATATGTGTAGAATACCCATATTATTTGGCTAATTCCACAAAGAGTTGGTGAATTGTAATTGAAAACCTATATGGATCAACAGAAAATTATAGAGAGAGTAGGGGTAGATTAATAGTGAATATTTGAGATGGAGGTGTACCATAAATCACTGATGGATTCCACCAAAAATACTATCTTGAAGGGTTTGATGGTGGAGAATTAATAGGGGAAGAACCCATGGACACATGTATAAAATAATAGGATAAATTTAATTTACCCCCTTAGTAGTTAGGGGGAAATAGTAATTCGTAACCCTTTTAACCCCACTAGATCGTCGGTGCTACCATACTGCATCCTAACTATCCCAAATACCCTCCAATGTCCTCAAGTATGTCCTAGAACCCATCCAACTTATGTTCTAGGTTAAAAAAACTATTTTAGGACGGTCAAGATTTTGGAAATCTCTCCTGAACCTGAATCAAAATATAGTGTATTGTGTAATTTAAATGTTTAAATTTCTCTTGAAATTATAATGATCTTATATACACATGGACATACAATATCTCTATTTTTGATATTATCATCCTTGAGATAACACATAGAGAATTATATCATCAGTTTCAGACTACTCGTTTTGAGAAAACCTATCCACAGAACTCTGTTCCACCCTGGAATTCCTAATGTGTTTCTAATTAATAGATTTAACTATAAGGTTACTGACGACCAAAACATAATCCATAGCATGTATTAATTTTTCAAAACACTATGATGAACTTCCAGGACATGTTTCCATCTCGATAAACCAATTTGTCATTATCCAATTACACATCCAGACTATGGGAATTTCTCCCATATGTTTTGGATGATGATAGCCAATTCAAAATTAAAGTGGCTCCCTATAGTCTAAAATTCCTATAAAATCCCACTCTCTATTATGTATGAACATTCTCATCTCAATACCAACACATTATACCCCAAACCACAAGAGAGTGCAAGTCAAATACTATTAAAAACTATCAAATCTCTTTTCAAAGACCAAATGAAAATTCTTTCAGTATATGGGCATAACATGTGAACACCATCTTTTACTAAAAAATACATCATAAATTCCAAATAAAGTTTCTTTTTTAACAAAAAATGAGATGCAGTTCCCAACCCACCACATCTGATTATATGAGAGAACACATGTCAAACATCCTCTGACTGGCTAATCTGGAAGTCATTTAGACTCTAAAACTGATGTTCCATCAATTACTTGATAATAATTTCTTTACTCCTTAACACACCCATGTATCATTATCATATAACAAGTAAGGTCCAACCTAACTTCAATAAAACCCCAATATAAGATTCTACATGTAACCAAAATGATTTATCTTGCTCTACTGTACCAAAGGAACTAATGTTCCATTGATCTGGTCACGTATAAATCACCTCAAACTATCATAATTTCTAAATCGATGATTGAAATCCATCTAGAATAATATAAGGATTTAATCTCAACATAAACCAACAAACCTATATGAATTGGGATCTATATTCTCACTAGAATCACAATAAAAAAATATAATCTATCCACCAGACTCATTTACCAATGGCCCTTTAACAAGAGGGATAAAATACCCATGAATGACATCACACTCTCTACCATAAGGGATTCCTTTTTGTCTCACTACCAAAAAAATAAAACTCATCAAAGACAATGTTTTTTCCATCGATTAACATAATTTCCATGCCTTGAAAAAAAAATCTAATATATGAGAAGCATTAGGAAACAAAAAATGCATCACTTTTTATCAACCCAGGTATCATCATCTATAGTAACCGCTGAAACCCAACTGATAATAAGGTTCACACTTAGAAATCTGTAACTCATTCACTACCCACTATATGTCATTACTTATATGACTCCTTTAGCATCACACCAAAGGGTTTCATTACAAAATTTGTACAACCCCCTTTGATCCATGCTTACCCTTCACATAAAACCTTATATCTTCCTTAATGTTTTAACATTGATCAGTCCTTCCACCCCCACCTAATTTATTTCTAGTGTCTCCTCAAACGTGGAGAGACATTTCTCACTACCATCAAACCCCAGGAACCCAAGCCTATAATATTAACAAAAACATTATCATCCCTTAGATTGAAGATGACCATAACTAATTTACCAATGAACTGGAACTTTTTGAAACCACATGAACTATCTAAATTTTGTTCAGCATAATTTATGTACTCACACATACCACATATTTGAAAACAAATGACCCACAATACCATGAGTTACTTATCATTAAACTATGTGGACACGCCATACACAAAAAATGTGATTCATGGAATGCTATTTCATTTAGGCAACCACATTTTTTGTAACCATATAGTTCTATTCCAAGTCACCGGAATCTTTTAAAAATCTCCCCATGCATATAATGTTCATAAAGGACTAAAATGGACAATTACCCAAATGATCTAACCTTTAAAACCATTCTTGAAGCCACATCACTCTATGATTATCACATCGTAAGATGTTTGTACTCGAGTTTTTTTCTCTAAATACCCCAATGTATAGCCATGAATTTTTTCATAAGCATAGTTTCACCTTCCATGCATCAGTCTGGAACCCAGAGAATATACCCAAACCTTTCCAACTTTATGAAACCCACAAGGACTTTCAAATACCTTTTCATGTTTCCTGAAAAGGAAAAAAAATTACTGAGACCCTAAGGTCCATGTCATATCGCAAGGGTCACTAGTTCTCCCACAAATCTCAAAATACAAAACATCAAGAAAACATTAAATCTTGGGGGATCACTGATGCTCTTGCCTTGTAATCTTGTGGCAACCCATGTTACATGAAACCAACTAAGAAGCCTCCTATACATATCTATTTATAACCTCATTCCATGTAATTAAACAACTAAAGAACATATACACATCGAGAATCCATTATCATGAATGTCCTTCAAGAATCGTGTTCTTATTTGGCAAAAAAAAATTATACATAATAATTCCATCCTTGATGATCCAAATTGGTGGAACAAAACTCAATGTCTCACCTTAATATGATATTATTCTATGAAATATTGTAATATTCCACATAGGTTGTTACTGAATCATTACATAACTGAACCCAAATAGTAATGATCCACTAGGAGTTTCCCACTATGGAACAGGGTGCCTTAGTGACCTACTAAGGCCACATCATATCCAATAAACTAAGGGACTATATAGTTTTTGTAAAAAATATTCTCATCATAGATACACTTTTCCTAACATAATAAAAAATGAATATTAATATCAGTCCACCTGAGTATAATTCCACAAAGTACATTAAAAGTAAAATAATGTATGAGTAGTTTCTATCGCATTAAATAGTTAAACCTCTATTCAATTACATGCACATAATGGAAGGTATATAAATTTCATGTGAATATTGAATGCGCATCCATGTTAATTGCATGAAATAAAATAATATATAAAATCAATTACATCAAAAATCTATAACAACGATCTCATCCCCGGTAAAATGGATTTCCCATCAGAAATGATGTTCATTATGCACCATTATAAGATACATCATAACTTATGAAAAATAACTATATCTCATTACTACTATATAATAAATAGTATGATAAAATAAAAATAAACACCTTTGATACAAATTTTTAGCATCATGGTCTAGTGGCCCCTTGACCAGTTCCCTAGCCTGGTTCTCTACATTTCCTCAAGTGTTCCTCCCATTAGGCTTGAGATTTTAGAATTTTAGGGTTATGAGAGGTAGTGTTGGGTTATGCTTCCCATTTTATCAAGGTATGGATAGTAGAGAAAATAACCAAAAATGACCATGCCAGAGATCTCAAACCAATTAATAATCAGATAAGACCAACATTCTATATGAAATGAATTATATAATACAAATTTGGATAGTCATGATAATATATAAATTAGAGACATTAAGGATCTTAGAATAAATCACCCCAATATCCTAACCATCTAATATATCCATCTTAATCATGAAATATTGGTCATTATCCCAATATATTCCTATATAATTTGAATGTATTTGTGGGATTCCTAGATAAATGGCGGTTCAAGTAGGATGGGAGTAAACAACATTGTAGGGAACCATGAATGTGGTTACACACATACTAGAATTGGTTTCATATGTTTATGTGACATGATCAGATTGGAACCATAAATAATATATAGGTTGAAAATAAATAATAAATCATTTTCAATCCTCAGTTTCAATATGTCAAACAAAAAAATTTAAATTTTCTTGTTCCGGGGTTTCTATAAGAAAATGATGATATCATTCAAACTAAATAAGCATTGGAACCTATGGCATAACTAAATAATCTCATTCTCAAATATAAATACATATCATAATAATTGGATCAATGTTCAGATACTATTTTCCATAGTAATCTCTCGAAACTCCTCATCAGTCAATGGATCTAAGACAATTCCAAGGTATCTCAAGTAAAAAACTAATCTGAAAGGTCTTCCACATCACAATTACAAAGTTCTTGATCCCAAACATTAAAGGCATAACATTTATGAATATGGAATATCATTATTCTCAGCTACCCAGATCCCAGGGATGACCGATGTATCTCTGAAGGATAATATTATTCACAATCCCCATCCTTGAAACATTGTATCTATTGGTGATTGGAATCCAAGGGACCCTTAGCATACAAGTCCTATCATACATATCTGATCATGAATCTAAGCTTCCCTTTAATACTTAATATGGTTCAATATCCATTTCATATGATATAACCCATGAATCCATGACAACTTTATCACATCCAAGTTATATACCCACTATATTATAAGTGTCTGAAAATGCTATGTCAAAGGATTCACGTCTAGGTATCCACCCTGACATAATCACATCACAAAAGTTTCATCAGATGGATATTAAGGATTTAATCTAGGCATCTTAAAATTATTCAAATAAAAAAATAAGGATAAATAAATGTATTGGGTTTTTGGAATTTTAAAACCCACTACCATTTTCCATAGCGACATGAAACTACAAGTTCAGTATAGGTTTTATGGTAAATTTTGATGTCATATCTACACAAGCCCATATTAAACCACTTATATTAGGTTTAATTTTTTATACCTACTTGGGTCCCCTTGGTAATGTCAAGATGGAGGTACCCTACTTTGGGTCCACTTGGTAAACACAATGCAATGGAACCCTACAAGGGGTCCCATTTCAATTCAACTCATGTCTATGGTCAAAACCCAACACATAGTGTATCCCTTATCCTAGTTATCAACATCCCATGGACCCTTAAATTAATAGGAGAGGCCAAGGTGGTAACCCATCAAAGAGGAAAAATGTCAAATCTAAATTTATAATATAATACTAGGTTGTTCCACTTTACCAACCCATATCAGTGATCCCAATAGCTCCCATGTTTCTCCATGCCCTTAAATGACTCACTTTGGTTTCTCCACTCACCTTATGACACACCACTACATATAGGTTTTCAATGGATCATACACAAGGCCACTATGTAACACTCTCCTAAGTCACACCCCTCAATGGTTTTAAAATCATATGCCATATTAAAACAACTCATGCCCTCTTCCATTAGTGGACAAGCTGATCAAGGTAGTACTCAATTGATAATATGGACTTGGTAGTTCATTCCCTCTGTCATAAGAAATTTACCTTTAATTATATGAATATATTGAACTTATAAAATATATAATTTAATCAAGAAGTTAAATTATCATAAGTATGTGATGTCACATAACTTCCATCATAAATATTTCACATCAATTCATAAAGTAATTACTGAGGACGACTTATGTTAAACCATTGCTTTAAAAATAATTCCTTGACTGGAAGCTGCTACCCTAGCCTCTCCATGCACCACTCGATCCCAGGTCATCCCCAAATCCTCTATATTTGGTCAAACACCCCAAAATAAATTAATTATACCATATTTAGTTAAATAAATAATTCAGATTAATAGTGGAATAATAACTATTTCAATCATTAGAATGTCTGTTCCCAACAAAATTGAAATTAAACATACAACAAAGACCTATGGAATCATCACAAACTCGATAGAAAGGAAGTATCTAATTATTGTTATAAATATATAATTAAATTAATTAAAATTGAAATTGAAAAACATATAAAAACTAATAGTGTGATATATATTCATCAATTTAATATGTTGAAATAGGAGGATTTCATCACAGGATGTCCTCAATGAGGGATGAGTAGAAGAAAAAACTCATTTGGATGATTCAACCATGATATGGTTTAATTTGAATTGAAACCATATCAAAGGGAAAGAAACATTAGAATGATGGGAGAGAGATATTAATTGAAACTATATAATATAAATATGTAAATTTAATTGCAGATGGAAAACACCCAAAACACATTCATTAACTGTTTAATGAAATATAATGAATGGGGAAATAACCCATGTCTTTGTACACAAAATAAGGAAGAGTATGTTGGTTTTCCCCATTAAATGTTTTTTGGAGATGTAATAGTAATTTTTATGCTTTTAACACCACCAACTAGCTCGTACTTGGCCTTCAACTAGTTAGTGGTCTATGACTGTCTTACTGGTAGTTATAAACTATAGCCCGACTAGCTCATCTTCTTTTTTAAGCCCTCTAATTCCTCAAATCCACCATCCAACCATTATTCAATGTTCAAAATACCACATTTGAGAGGATCAAAATTTTTAAATTATCTCTTGAACATAGAATTAAATGTTTTCCAATCCATTTATTAAATGTTTCAAATTCATATTGAAATTCAAATGCCCATACAGACACATAGTCATTTGGAAGAGGTTTGTTATTTGTATTTCCTTAAAAAAATTATAGGGCAAAATATATTGTTTAATTTTGAGGAAAAGACATAAACAATTATAACATAAAAATATAATGTTGCAACTAAATAATGAAGCATACATAAAATATGAACAAAAATATTTGAATAGTATTTTAGATCAATTTGATCCAACAAATAATATTCTCAAACTACACAACTCTTTGTGGGAAATAGTATCAACTGTAATATAGTATTTTGAAAATGTACATTGTAATGTATCAAGATTTTTTAGTGGGTAAAATTTCATTCTAGTTTTTAATTATTCTATTTTGGTGGGTTAAAAACTAATTTATTATTTATCAAAACTTAATAATGATAGTTTCATTTAACCTAATCCCTTTATTATTCATGGTTTAATCATTCGAAACTGTATCATGGTTTTTGTTTGTTTTCAAGTGTAGTAGATGGTGAAAACCCATGATATCTAAGTGTGCAAACATAGGCACATGGTTAATAAATATCATTCTACATACAAGGTGTTTCCATACGCCCCCACTTTTTAGTAATCATGTTTTGGTAAACCATGGAATATTGGTCACACATTCATGTGACACCTATCCCGTTTTTAGTAGAGGTAATTTACGTGGATTACGCATGGTCAGGGATAAATTTTCATAAGCCACATGCTTATTGATAAATGTTATATACCCTATAACTATAGAATGAATAATATTACCTTGTTTCGGCTTAGCTATGTGGTCTAAAAAATCATGGCTTGGCTCCTATGTACATTGAGACACATGGTTTTCGCACAGTTTTCTAAACTGTGTGAGATAACAATGCGTCCAATTAAAAGTGTGAAAAGACAGTTTCTCCCCCCTCCTTATATTTAATTTTCTTTTACATCATATTTTCCTACCTTGGTCACACATAGTAGAATTGGTTATCCTATTTTACTCCTCCACTAGGTATTGATCAATCACCCTCATCTAAGCTATATTCTTCAAGATTTTTTAGTGTTTGATTTTTATTGGTAATATGTTCTATCCTCTTCTGGTTTTCCTTCTTTTCTATCACAAAATGGGTTGCTAAATCCATATGAGTGGTTTAACCATATTTTTGGGTTGTTTATATTAACCATCCATTTCTTCTAAATTTGTCTATCTAATTGGCCAGCATCGTACTATCCAATGTCTACAAACACATGGAAAGTTTTATATACCTTTCTTTGTTATTTCTCAAGTGTTTCGGGGGGGGGGGGTCCTTCTTTTAGTTTACCTTTATGTTGAATGATAAATAACTAATTAAATTATTTTTTGACATTAAGTTAATTAAATTTAACATATAGGATGATGTTGGGTATTCCCAAACATTTTTTACTCATTCAATGTCTGGTAACAATCCATAAACCACTTGGCTAGTATTTCATTGTGGGTGATTTTTTTGAAAATAAATATTTTACCTTTAATTTGATTTATCTATATATGTGAAATGTTGGGATGAGAATTTAATGGGGTGCCCTGAGGATAGGGGTAGTGATGACAGCCTGGATGAGAAAATGGGACCATCAGGATTGGTTTGGATGAATAAATTTCGGTGGTATGGATCACCAGTTGGGAAACATGGGAATTAGGTTGAGGTGGATATGCCATCTGGCTATTAGCAAGGATCATCTGAAATTGGATGGGCTTTACAACATTTTGAGAAATGTGGTCTTGGGGGAATTAGGTTCTTGAAGTAGTGTGTCTTAGGTTATCTTTAGTTATTTCCTATCAACATTATTGGAAAATTACCTTTTGGAATATTATACCCCATATGGTAAATTTAATTAACTAAAAGTAAAACATTTATTTAAGGGTGTATAATATACCAAGAATATACTATATATTTTCAATATTAAATATATTAAATACATGATATAGCCTATAGTGAATGAAACATTGAGTTATCTTGTGTCGTACAGAAGTGCAACCTCCCTCGATTGATTATGTTATATGCAAGACTGAGTTTCACAAAATAACAATGCACTATAAAAACCTTAATATTTAATATAATATAATATATCCTACACATTATGTTAGAAAATATGAATATTATTAACTAACATAGATTTTTTTTGGTTTATATAAATATAAAATGAATTCATTGGTTACCAACTAATGAGAAACGAGAATCAGAACCAGTTTGATATATAATGAAATATAATTATTTATATACTTTAAAAGGAGTATTTTATTATTAAAAATAGTTTATTATAAATAGTGAATGATTAAATGAAATATATATGTTATATATTAAAAAAAATATTTTTTATATTCATCCAATATGTATTGTATGCATAAGATAAGAAAAAACTATATTTTCCACATAAAAATATATATTTCTTATTTTACTGTCCATTAATGAATAACACATTATAAAAATGGATTTTGAGATTTTAATTTTTTAATATGTAAAAATAAACTTCATATTTTGAATAAAAACATATGAATTATGTTATGGTTCATATTTTATATTTTTTGGAAATATAACAATTTTTAATGAATAGTTAAAAATACTACATTTTTTTGTCAAAACTGTTATTTCTTATGATTTACATATAACGATAAATTAGTTTTTCTATTTTTTATAAAGTTTAATTATATTATATTTTTTCAATTAATCCAATGTAGTTTATTATAATAAATTTCACTTTAAAATTGACTATAAAAACATATCAAACAATTGTACGTTTTCCACTTTATAAACTTGAATTGGCGTTCCGCTTACGGGATGAATTTTGAAATAATTTATTCCACTTATATAACTGTTATTTTTAATAATCGATTCCATATTTGGTATCATGAATAATTTTTTATTTCCATTATATTCATATTATATTTTGACCAAAAATATTAGTGAATGTAAATAAAATCAATTATAATTATTAAATGAAAATTTAGCATAATAAAGGAAAAAACCTTTAACATAAGGGACCAAATGAAATATAATATTTTCCAAACCAAATTTTGTGGCCATATCTAGTCCATAAACCTTCTACTAATTAGTTTTTTTGTTTGGTATGACTTTTTTTAGGTAATAACATCTGTACACCTAACTTGTTTCCAAAAATTCCATGTGATTCCTTTTCCTTCCATATAAAATCCCACCACCTATCCCACTTCACCAAAACCATCAAAACAATTAGGGTTAGAAAATATATACCAAAATATATTCCCTAAATCGCAACCCTTAACATTTTAAACATCTATTTTTGAATCAATCCTTCCAAGGATTATTTTTGGTACATACCAAAACAAGTTACCCTATTAAGAGGTAATATCTCTCTAGTTTCATTTCCATTATCCACCCAAAAAGAAAATTTTGTTCCATTATTAGATAAAAAACATTATATTTAATATACTAGAGTGTTTTTATGTAATTTTTTTGAACTATACTTACACACACCTCCTTCTAATAGGTAACTAACATACCGTTTCTAAGTACGGAGAACTGTTGCCTCACAAAATGATGATGGTTAAATTATTCATTACCACCTATATTAGTGACCATTATGATGGAAAATATATTTATATATGTTATAAATTATCTTAATATTGTCTTTATTCTTCTTTAATTTTTATTTATAACATACCTCTTGGATTTTCATCTTGTGTAAATACGATAATTTTGTTTGAGAATGTGTGATCTACCACCCCATCAAAGAAATATGACTCATTCATACCATACCTGGAGGTTATAAAGAATGGTATTAATAAAAATAGGTGACATATAAAAATAGATATTATTATGTAATTAATATATATATTTATATAGTTATCATTTAGTTTTAATTCCTTTAATTCAACAATGAAAAGGAAGTAGCGTCCATTCTTATGTATGTCTGACCGTCTCCGTGAATGGTGCACATCATTTATAATCTCCAAATATAATGGAATAATATAAATACATATATATTTATTATATATTATAATTTATCAATCTTTACATTATTTATATGATTAAATTATCATCTAATTGATGGTAATAACAAATAACAAGTAAAAAACACACTTGAGAAAACTAGACAATTAACACCTGAATTTGTGATATTAATAAAAAAGTGTTCAAAATATGTAATAAAATATTATAAGAAATTAATATATGATAATAATGAGTATTTTTTTGTATAATTTATTAACATATTTTAAACCACTATAAAGTAAAATAAATACCATACAACAAAAGGAAGGTTAAGGTAACGTAATTAAATATCAATTTAAATTCCATTGTAACTTATTTGTTATTCTGCACAAATTAAAATTTATTCGGTCTATGTAATACATTTTAATATATTATATCATGAATCTTATTAGTCTCATTATATTATAATTTTCATTTAAATCATTGGGAAATATTATTTAAAAGTTTCAATGTTGTATGGGACACATGTTAATGTTTAATTATTATTTTTTCTTTTAGAATGTTTTCCTGTCAACAAACCTTTTTATTACTAACCCACTACTGAGGTAAATTTCATAAGTCCATATTCTTTATTCAATATGGATATTTTATATTGAATATTATTTATTTGATATATGAGGAATTCTTTTTACTGGTACAACACCAGTGGGACCCATTTATAGATAGCCCCTTGATGCATCAGTAGTCTCTTGAGACAAAATAGTTTTCCAAAATAGATGGGGTTTTACCTAATAGCTAAATTATCTTGTGAATGGCCTAGATAGTACAGGTTCCATGCACCTGGGAAACTTGGATTCGAACAATTGTGAATTTCCATCATTTAGATTCAGTTATTATTCATCCAGGAGATTTTGTGTCGACATATCTTCATATACTTGTAATTCTTAGTTCATAGATTAAGTGGAATGTGTTTCTATTTATTACCTTACTATATTGAATTTTCCTTATATATTATGGTTAATGGAATGTGTTATTAGTTATTTATCTTTCCCTGTTAACTTGTTATCAATTGTTCATTATTTATTCCATTTAAATTACGCTTACTGAGCATTTCAGCTGACCCTTATTATATTTAATTTCTCCAGGTTATGAAGAATAAATCATTGATTATGCTTTCAAGGATACATTTTATTTAATTTTATTTTGTATAATTTATTTAATTTCTATTTCCCAAAGTATTGTGGGTATCATGTATGTAATATATCATTCCAAGACTACTAAATAGATTATTCATATGGTATTCGATTCCTATTAATCATGTTATTATAATAAATTAATGCACTTGCTTCGGGCTTCTAGGGTTGGAGCACTACAATTCTTATCAAAGAAACTTTAGAAACATCCTTCGGAATATTTTTTAAAATAAATAGATTAGAGAGTAAAACCCTATGATAGAAAATTATTATATGTATACAATCACATCATATAAGATTGTTAGGGTAGATATTATGTTGTTATTCATAGAAATACATCTCTTTTAGGATACTACATGTGAATTTGGTTCTTTCACAGATGTACTTAGGAGTAGTAACACCGACAAGGTGTTCTGGGCCTAACTTTAGGTAACCAAGAACATGAAAACAAGCCTCAATACACACCTTCTTTGACACTCCTATCTGATTCACTTAGGATAGTTCACATTTTATTTACCTACCATTCTGAAGGATTTGAACTTAAATATTACTCCAATTTAATAATTTTTATAACTCTAGAATTCATGATGCGTAAATTTATGTTATGTGCTATACCATATTTAGAGTAATAAAAATTCCATAATTTTAGGATCTAAGTCATTATATTCAATTGTTTATAAATGGTTCCTGGAAGGATTTATAGTATTAATACTCATGGGAAATGTGGAGGCTTCCCTACAGAAAATGTTAATGAATATGGTGTTAGAACTGACCATGTTATGGATATATTTGGGTATCATAGCAAGGTTATGATAATTAACCACGAACGAATGGAGAAATATATCAAAATGAGAGAGTCTCATATGATGGATCACTTTATGAAGCATAATTGATCATCATTTAGTGGGACTACTAATACAATTGTAGCTGAGAAATGGAATAAGTCTCTAGATAAGATATTTATGGACAAGGAATGTAGTGAAAACGGAATGGTTACACATGTGGTCTAATGTATCCGTGGTTTTGTTGACCAGTGGTGGTATCTGATCTAGAATACAAGGGAGGAAAAATAAATTGAACTCATGGAATTGATAAATTTTATGGATAGATTCATCGATAAATATTTTCCTCATGATCAACAAATTTAGATGAAGTGGATATTCATTTGGTTAAAGAAACATATATAAGAGGGTGTCACTTATTATGAATCTAACATTACCAGGCTAGCTATGAATTTTACGGATTATATATTCAACATCAAGTGCAATATCGACAACTTCTTTAAAGGACCTAATCCATGTATTTGAAGTACAATATTGTCTCAAAAAAGTTCTTCATACGGTGAAATAATTTCTTGTACTATTTAGGCAAAGACAGAATTCATCATGTCTTATTGATTTAAGGGAAACAAAAAGAAGAAGAGGTATTTATAACACCATGAATAGGGGATTGATTCCAAGAATTTCAATAGAAATAATGATTTTCCAAAATTTTCTAATTATGGAAGAATCACTCTGCTAAATGATTGAAAGTACATGGGAGATTTTTATAATTGTCGGAAAAATGGAAATAAAGCTCATGATATCACGAGAAAGAAAGATGATAAAATTATTACATTATTTTGCTACAAAGAGATGTGACAATTTTTAAGTCAATGTCTCATGAATAATATAAATTTACCCCAAAATATGTTATTGGATAATGGTGAATTTATGATACTACGGTAAATAAATAGGAATAATTATAATACCACTTGGAGAATTATGTCATTCGATTATTTTATTATCTATTTACTAGTTTTAAGGATTATGGAATATATCAGGATTGTATTGTAATAATTTTTTATTATGGATTTGAGGTCATATGTTGAATGGTAGCAAGAAATGTGATTAACTGGAATGTTATATTTTTGGAGAACACACTATATAGGGAAAGATAGCCCTTAATATGTTCTTGATGTTGATATAATGGTAATGAAATAATTGAATTGGAAAAGTGCTGAATAACTTTGAACTGATCAACTACTTGTATAAAATTTGTCTATGATATCATTTATGGGGTTTACAACACTTTCTGAGTTGTCGAATATATTCAATAACATGTGTCTTACAAGGGTAATAATAATGAATTCATTTTTCCAACAATTTTTTATGGTACTTCGAGTTATTAGAATATTTCAAGTGGATACATGATGAAGTTATTCACATGTTTGGTATATGAAATCTAGTGATTCTTAATATTTATTAAAAGAGAATGATAATTTATTCTTGGAAACTAATTGACCATATTTCTATAGTATTAGGTAATAATATTTTAGAAAATTTTCCCATTTATAAAATTGATTTTGTTTATCAATGGATGAAATTTTAGAGGGTATTGAATTACTTCACCCAATGATACATTCTATTCTAAGATATGAAGTATAAATAGTTCAACCATAATAAAAGGAAAATATTCTCTTTATATAAATTTATATTAATTATATACTTATAGTGTAAAGAATTATTTAACTATATAAATAAAAAGTGTTTTAAACAAAAATGTTGTCCTACTATCATCAATTATTATTATATCAATGACCTTTATTCACACCAACTGTTTATGGTTTAGTTTTCAAAAACATTCATCTAAACATGGTTTCTAGTACTCTACTTAATAACATGAATGTTGGACTTTTCTTTCATATCTATTTCCTACTTCCCACCGATGTTCTCATGCTAGAGAAACTGGTTATGTGATTGTTGTGTGTTCCATTATCTCTTCTTAAGAAAGTGTAATATTAAATATTTTTATAGTGTAGGTCTTTCAACAATAGTATATTTTAAATACCTAGATTAAAAAGGCCATGTTTAAACTATGGGGATCTAATTTTAATAAGGTGGAGAGAATGTAACACCCTGAAATTCAATTGTGCAACATTGTATTTGATAGCGTGCATGACATGCCTCACCCAAAATGTAAGGGAGTATAATATACCAAAAATATACTCTATATTTACTATATTAAATATATAAAAACTTGATAATGCTTGTAATTAATCCAACAATGAGTTATCTTGTGTTTCACGCAAGAGCGGCCTTCCTTGATATATTGCATTACAGAGAAGATCGAGTTTCAATAAATAATAATGAATTACTAAAACATTATTACTTAATATTTAATAATATATACTAGATTTTATGTTATGATTAATGTGTATTAGTAACTAACTTATAATTTTTTTTTGTTTTAATAAATATCAAATTAATTCATTTCTTACTAATGGGAAACGAAAATAAGAACAAATAGGATATAAAAAGTAATATTATTATTTATAGGCTTACAAAGATGTTTTTTCAAAATAAAAATAGTTAATTTAAAGTAGTGAATGACTTTAATGATATATATATATTATATATTAAATAATTTTTTTTATTCATCCATTATGTTTGATATTCATAATATAAGTAAAAATCAAATTTTACACATAAAAACTTATATTTTTATTTAACCTCTTTTTAATGGGGACACATTATAATTCTTGATTTTTGAAATAATAAAAGATTTAATATCTGAAAATAAACATCATCATTGAATGAAAAACATAATATTAATATTATGTTTAATATTTTATATTTTTCAAAAAAATGCAATTTTTTAATGAATACTTTAAAATACTACATTTTAGTTCAAAAACATCTTGTTATTATTATTTTTTACAAATAAAAATTATGTTTAATATTTGTTTTAAATTTTAGATATATAGTATTTTTATCCATTAATCTAATTTAGGTTATTAGAATCAATTTCATTTTTAAATCCACTATAAAACATATCAAACTTTTGCATGTTTTCACTTTAAAAAATTCACATTGTCGTCCCACTTTCAAGATGAATATTAATTATTTTCTAGCACTTCTGTAATTTTAATTTTAAAAAAAATTCCATATTTTGAATAATAATAATTTCAAATTTCTAATAAGAGAAAATTAATTTTTTACGAAAACAATTTTTCAATGTAATTAAAAATAATTACAATTATTAGGGAAAATTTAATCCTAATAAATAACTAATCCTTTAACTTAAGGAAGCAAATGACCTAGACACATGTTCAAACCCCATTTTTAATGTCCCAGATCTGGGTGCTTCCCAAATGTGTCATGTGCCTAGTTGGTCACATGGCCTCAAGCACATTTCCCCAAACGCCATAGGCTTCAAGCTATCAGTGAGGGACATGGGTGTGCTGTTGGGGAAACTATTCCTTCATTGGCAGAATAAAACAGCAGAATACCTACCATAAACAGCTGTAGAAATAGTAATACCATAGAATAGAAGTAAACAGTATAATAGTAATTGTAAATAAGCAAATGGAGAACTAATATAAACGATGTGTGTCACATATGTCTATGAAAGTAACAAAACAAGTCATAATTCCGGAAATACAATACTAAACCAATGTACGAATGAAACAAGTAAACTCATAGAGTATCTCAAGCCTTCGCAAGGTCCCATGCAGTCTAGATCCATCTGAAATCATGTACCTGATGTATAAGGGTTCTTTACCTTCTCTATACCTACAACCATATAATATATTTTGGACCAAAATCATGACCCAAATAATTTGTGAGATGATTCCCAGTTGGAAACCACTAAATGTTTTGTTCCTAACGTTCAGTGAATATATATATATATATAAAGAAATATGAAAAATGAATCAATAAGATAGGATGTACTCAAAAGTAAACAATCCTATAGTTTCCAATTACATTAAATTATTTTTATTATTTATTGAAACCATTGAATTATGAGATCCTAGGATATAACTTAAGCTATGTATCCCTAGTGTAATGGAAAAACAGATGTCTTAAAAGACCATCTAATAATCAGGTTAGTCCGAGTCCAAGATTCTATTTTGTCTTGGTAGACTCATCCCATTCAATATTAAATATATCTAATTTACCCTCTGTGTGTATCGCACAGTCTAACCCCAATGATCACTTTTTCCAACAATATTAAATAATCTCTGAGGAAGCACTCACCATCAATTCCCCATGTTGTCTTCAAATGATAAACTACAAACTCTCTGAGGTTGCACCCAATGTCCATTCCACCAGTGGGCTTATAACTATATACTATAGAAACTCTAAGGGATCACCCACCATCAATCCCCCATATTATATCATAACCTAAAATACAACAAACACTCTAGGGAATCCCTTGATTGAAATTCCTCATATAGTCTAATAGCCCCATATTCTCATTGTCCTATTTAATACAATTATATGCAAACGATATATGGTAGCCCATGAAATATCAATTACTATAAGGCTAATAAGCTACAATTTATAACACATTCACATAACAAGAAGCAATTAAGAAATCAATTCCAACCTAAAAAAGAAAAGATATGAAACAAGGTATTCCTCATAGATTACCAGGACCAAACGAACATAAAAATTCAATCAAGGAAACACGCCTATGGGGTGTCCCCTAAACATGAAATTTTGCATAATATATCAACAAAAACCCTTAATATATCAATCAATCTAAGGTAGATGATAACAATGATTAATTCATTAACACGAAATTCACTAATCAGGGGTAATCGGGACTTCGACATATATGACTCTAAGAAAAACACTGAAAGGAAAAAAACCATCTACCTCGGTATTGAATGATGAAAACTCCTGAATTTTGGAACTTGATTCAACATAGAACATTGTAGATCTAAAAAATGGTAAAAACATTCATCCTTGGATTAATCAATATAGAAGAGAAATCAATAGGAGAGACTCTAGAAAAAGTAAGAACCCACTGGTGGGAATCCAATGCACATAGAGGCATCTCAATCAAATATAGAATGAAGGAACATAAGGTGATCAATGATTCTTAGTCATAAGTCGTTCTCCAGTACAAGACATGGGAAAAAAAGACAAGTTATGTAGATGAGATGCGACCCCGGTCCGATTAATCAAATAAAAAAATTACACGGCGTGTTCATTTAATGTGCATGTTGGGTATTATCCTCAATCGGACCCCACATTTGTCATCCAAACAGCTATGTACTAAGCCGTTACATGTCTAGTACATAGCTACACGTGGAAACTTGGTACAAGACATGTACTTTGAAAATTTCCAAAATCATCGTTTTTCTCAAAAACGACCACAATCAAGATCCATACATGCAAAGAAGATCATAGTTATTACAAAATTCCACCTTTAAATCAAATTCATCCCCAAATTTCATTTCCAAGGGAGGATTAGAATAAACATCAAAACAATCCAGCAATAGTGATCGTACGTCGGCATCCCTCCCCTGAGTGTCGTCTTGTACTCGCATGTTCTCCCATAACAACCATACTAGAAGAGTAGATCGACCACTGAGAACTGTCACGATACTATCCAAAATCTGAATAGGGTACTCCTAGAAGGATACAACCACATTTAACTAAAACACATTAGGTTGAAAAACATGAAATGGGTCTGAAAAATAGCGTTGTAGCTGAAAAACATGGCAGACATCATGCATCGCCTGAAACCTCTGATGTAACTACAAATGATAAGAAACCATCCCAACTCACTCCAAAACCTCAAATGGCCTGAATTATCTTAGTGAATGTTTTCCCTATCTCTTAATATTCATTGGTTCTAACCTTGGTGAGATAAATAAGAAAACCTGATCTCCGACCTTGAACATTAGAAGTCGTCTCTATCAATCATCATATGATTTTGAGTCAGACTATGCAGTATCCATCCTCTTCTGAATCAACTCCACCTACTCAGTGGTCTCCTAGAAAAGATGAGGTCCCATCATAACTATCTCTCCAATCTCTAGCAAACATAGGGGTTATTGGAATGGCCTACCATAAAAAACATCATAAAGTGCCATCTCAATCATTTCATGGAACTATTATTGTAGGAAAAATCCATTATGGGTATATGTATCTCCCAAGAGGCCTCAAAATGTAGGACGTATTCTCGAAGCTTTTCCTCCAAGACCTAAATCGTGTGCTCAGACTAGCCATCTATCTGAGGATGGTAAGTTGTACTCAGAAGTACCTATATACCCAAATCCATCTGAAATCCCTTTCAGACATGAGAAGTAAACCAGGTGTCCCCATCTGAAACGATAGAGTGTGGAACCCCATGCTACAGTACAATCTCTCAGATATAAAACCTTCCAACCCCATCAACTCTAAAGGTATCCTTGATTTGAAAAAAGTGTGCAACCATGGTATGTCTGTCAATGACAACCAAAACCGCATCATTACCTCATGGAAACCTCGATAATCCTATAAATAAATCCACCGCGACATCATTCCACTTCCACTCGATAATGTGTAACTTATGTAAAATCCCTTCTGGTCACTAATTCTCCACCTTCACCTGCTGACAGGTTGAACTCCTCATAAAAAACTAGTAACATCTCTCTTCATATTGGGCCACCAATAATGACTGTGTAGATCTCGATACATCTTGGTGACACTAGGATGAACTACCCAAACTGAGGAATGAAAATCCTACAAAAGAACCTCATGTATATCTAATAACACCCGTACATGTCCATGAAAATGTAAGAACTCATCCTTGCATATGGTTCACCCAGAATTAGGGAATTCTACTAACACATTGTCCCATAGGAGTAGGCCTTTAGAATATGATAGTTGTCACATTCGCACTCGATACAAGAAGGGTAGGTGTAACAACTACATAAGAAAGAAATATATTCCCATGTCTATCTTGAATCTCCAAATTAATCTTAGAGAATAGAACCATAAGTTCCAATCACATCTAGCCTCCTGAACTGCCTGTATTTGGGTCCTCCTTAATGCATCAGCCACTGCGTTTTCTTTCCTAGGCGTATAGGCAAGCTCAAAGTCAAATGACTAAAGGTACTCAAACCACCTTCGCTGTCTCAAATTAAAATCACAAAATATAAAGATACACTTGAGAATTTTGGGGTTAGTGAAAACCACAAAATTCTCTCCTACCAGATAATGTCTCTAATAGTGTAAAGCATGCACAACTGCAGCTAACTTGAGATTGTGTGTCGGGTAATTCCTCTCATGTTGTCTCAACTTCAGAGAATCCTACATAATGACTCCATCCCCCTGCATAATAAATACTCCCATCATGATATATAATGAATCATAGATGATGATGTAACTCTTTTCCATCTATGAAAAAACTAGTATTGGCGCTGATGTAAATCTACCTTTTAACTCTTAAAAGGATGAATCACAGGAATTTATCCACATGTACTTCACACCCATCTTAGTCAGACATTTCAGTGTAATTTCAAAGCATGAAAATTATTGTATAAATAATTTATAGTATCCAGGGATCCCTAGAAAACTACTTACCTCAAATACATTATCCATATACTACTAGGAAACTAATAATCTCTACTCCTATCTCTGAGATAACACGACCCATGTAGTGAATCAGATCCATCCAAAAGTGGCATTCTGAGAGCTTGGCATGTAACTGATGCACTCTCAGTGTACTCAAAACAATCTCAAGATGTGGTTCATGGTTTTTTCAAGTGTGAGAGTAAACCAAGATATCATTCACAAAGACTATAACAAAAGAATCCAATTAACGATGAAACACTGGGTTCATCTATTCCATAAAAACTACAAGAATGTTCTTGAGACTGAATGGAATAACCACATACTTGTATCAACTATACTTACTCCAAAAGAATATATGAGGTATATCTAGTGGTCTGACTTGCAACTGATGACAACCAGATCTTAATTCAATAATTGAGAACATCCGAGAACCTCGAAGTTGTTGAAAGAGAACATCAGTCCTCAGAATGGGATATCAGTTCTTAACTGTCAACTCGTTTAGCTTCCAACAATCCACACAATTTTTGATGGAACCATCCACCTTCTTTGTGAAAATGATAGGTTAACCCCAAAGAGAAATATTGGGTCGAATGGAACCCTTTCTTTGTAACTCCTCTTACTATTTCTTATGATCTTGTAACTCTAGTGTAGAAATCCTATAAGGAGGGATAAACATTAGTTCTACCCCTAGAACAAGATCAATAGATAAATCTACCTCACGCTCTGGAGGTAAACTTGAAATGTCCTTTGGAATGAAATATTTGAAACAATCCACCATTGGATGAAAGTACATCTATGAAGTCCCATGGTCATCTAGATATGAACAAGTAGTCTGGTCTATAATTCCTCCCATACCAAGATGCTCGGGTCCAACTTTGCTAACATTGACATCCCATTCACCATTGTATAGAAAAGATGCACCCTTTGGTGATGTGAAATTCACCCTATAGTGATAGAAAGCGAATAATTACTTGAAGGAGGACAACTAGTACATTCTGAGAATGATATCGTAGCCTATCATCTCTAATAAATTGACGTCCTATAATAAGTGAACCCCACCTACCTCAAGAGGGCACTCCAAGCACTGATATAAACTGGTTGTTCTAATCCCCAACTGAGTGTCTAGTGTCATAACATCCTTAGAAGTAAAGATACAGAGCCCAAGGATATTCACAACTACAATAGTTATAAAATTAGGGGAATTCCATGTATAAAAAAGAGTGGAAGCTAAAACTGAGGAAACTAGAATCAATCCTATAATCGTAGAGGGTCTGAAATCCTACTCTTCCTTTGTATTCTCTATTGAAAACGTATAACCTATAACACAACCCTGTGACCCTACCTAACTACCCTGAGATGGTCCACCTGACGATCACTAAAAACATCTAGCCTAACTCCCATAGCCATGGAAACCTCCTCATCCCGATGAATTCAAGTTCCATGATAGATGATAAACTGGTGGTCCTACTCCTAAATGTGGAGTCATAGAAGAACCCCAATAAATAGCTGCTGGTGAGAAAAAAATGCTAAAGATGACCCATCTTATCGCATGCTCGACACTCAACTAGGTATCTTGGTCACTGAGGTCTCATATGACCACTCTTTATTCACTGGTATCATACCACCTGCCTTCTTGAAGGAGTGTCTCATCTACTCAGATCTCCGTACATAGAATCCCGAAAGCACATCCTACTATTAGTCAGAGGAGTACCAACCCTGGATGTTGATCTTCCCCCGCTCACATCTCTAGAATCACTCATATTACACTCAGTGATCAACACCTTATTGACTATAGAAGATATAAAAGTCAAAATGAATGTGTTCACCTGGGATTAGATGCCATGTTTGAGACCATAATCAATCTTATTGTCCAGAAATAACTCATCACCTTTGGAATGAGTGTGAAGCACTGCAGCTCTGTGAGGTGAGAAAAATACTCCATGACTGAAAGAGTACCATGTTCCAGACACATGAACTGTCAGGATCAGCAGGCCCTCAAGGTTTCTGGGTAGAAATAGTCATAGAAGGACTTCTGGAACTCATCCCAATCCATAACTCGTTGGCATCCCACCTCTGATATCGCATCCCACCATCTATTGGTTGAATCACAAAGCATTTAGGTTGTGAGCTTCACCCTCGTCTCAAGAGGTGTCTTGAGATTCTAAGAGATATACATCATGGCTTGTAACCATGAATATACATCCTTAGGTCCCCCATACCTTGAGAATGTGGGTGGATGTTGTTGCTAAAAACATGCATCAACTCTGACATAGATGGGGTATGATGTGGTGCTCCCTAGTAGGTCTGCATGAACCTCATCAAGACTTCTTAGAACTATGCATCAACACCAGTGTCTGGTATAAAAATTAGTTCCATGGCAGGCTTGACCAGAGGATATTCTAATAGTCTCTGATCTACCATTTCTAGTGATGGATATTTTCCCTATAGCTGGTGTACAACCAGAGGAAAACATGGTGGCATGACTCGTCAAGGTCAAGTGCACACCTCAGTTCAAGATTAACAAGGAAACAGACTTACAAGTCCAAGAAAGGAAAAATAGAGGTGAACATTAATGTTTATCAAAACATGGTTATATGGTGTGTATATCCTTTACAAGGCATGTTCCCTCTAGTTTAAACATTGGAATGTACCTATTCACAACCTGGTCGTGTAACACCCATACAAATGGCATGTTCATTTAATGACACGTCATGTACGTGAACTTTACCTTATGCCCCGAGTTCTTCTACACAGCTAAAACACACACTTCTCTCTTGAGTAACACTACACCATGTGTTAACCCTAGACAATGTGTGTACTACCTAATCCTTTGCCACATGTGTTGTTAGTCACACGGTCAGAGACATGGTCGACTTCCACATGGCGTGTTCAAGCTGGACACGGCGTGTACTACCTGAAATCCATTCCCTCGTGTTGTTAGTCACACGGCCATATATGTGGCATCTATAACAAATTGTGTACTCCTAGTACACGCAGTGTTCTACAAAATAGTTACAAACCCTTGTATCTTCTCACAAATTACGTAATACAAGTAATGATTATGCAGTGTGTTCTAATATTTCACGACATGTACTTAATAAAAGTAGTTTCTTCCAGAACATAATAACACATGGAATGTGTTCATAACACCAGGTGTTGTGTTGTCTGGGTTTCCAGATAGTAGGCCTCTAAAACTTCTCCAGAACCCTTAATAAATAATTTTTCTCTAATGGAATTACAAATTCTGACCGGTGAGAGCTCATTCTCCCACGAATCAATGTTTGGAATCTTTATTCACACCACGCTCGAATAATTAAATTAATGTTCATACACAATCTTCCAAATTCTAATCCAATCGAGCCCATAACACCTCAAGGACCAAATTTTGTTGTCTATATAAATGAAACATTACATTTCCAAAATACCCTATAAAATGGATGGTATTATATCAAGTCTTCAATCCAAAAAACATTAATATCTAGAAAAAAATCTATCACAACAACATTAAATCATTAATAAGCCCTAAATGGCATGATAAGAATGCATGACTAGTGATCTATTGAAAGATCATGTATGATCCATGAGATGGAATACCCTCATCTCATCAGGTTTCAACAGAAATAGTACCACAATTATATAAATCATAATATCACAAAACATGTGTATCACCCAATGGGGAAATCAATTCAACTGTAACGATTGAAAACCCAGAAAAATTGAAATATTCAAGGTAACCTGGATTTTCCTTGTACACGGATTAGATTCTTCTAGGAACAGCTTATTACCAACTTCTTATTCCTTCTTTTCCCTATCTATAGGCTCTAAAAAGTAAGACAACGAATATAATAAACTCCACTAATAGCACTATGTAACATCCCAAATTCAGGAGCTGCCCAAAGGTGCCCTGTACATGGTTGGTCAAATCGACTCAAGAGAATTTTCCTGAACTCCAGAGGTTGTTGAATAGCAGCGAGGGCCTTGGGTGTAGTAGTGGGGAAACTATTCCCTCATCAGTAGAGAAGAAAATAACATAAAAACCATAATAAAAAATAGCTGAAACATTAATACCATACAACAGTAGTAAACAATTGAATTCTATTAGTAAATAAACTAGACAACATATTTAAATGATGCATGTCACATATGTCTAGGAAAGAAGCCAAATAAGTCACAATGTTGGAAATATAGTACTAAACCTATGTAAAAAAAGAAACATGTAAACTACTGGAGCATCGCAAGCCTTAGCTTTGTCCCATGCTCTCCAGGTCCATCAGTAATCAGGTTCCTGATGTAGAAGGGAATTTCCCTTATCTATACTTGAAACCATATAACCAATTAGCGTCCAAAATCCTGAAACAAACAGTGTGTGAGAAGAATACTAGTAAAAAACTACCATAATATCAATGTCTAACTATCAGTGAATATATATATAGCTGAAAATATGAAAAATAAAGAAATAAAAAAGGAAGTACAAAAATCTAAACAATCCTACAACGTCCAATTAAATTAATTTACGTTTATTAATTATTCAAACCATTTAATAATGAAATATCAGGATCTTTCCTAAGATCTATATCCCCTGTGTAATAGAATAAATATGTCTCAGAAGATTATCTAACAATCATCTTAGACTGAGACCCAGCTTGTGCTTAGGCTTGGAAGAATCATCACAATCAACACTCCAAAGATCACATTGACCCTCTATGTGGATGAAACAGTCTAAACCCTATGATCACATGTTCCAATAGAATCATAAACTCTCTGAGGAAGGACTCACCATAAATTCCCCCTATGGTATTTTAATGGTAAACTACAGACTCTTTGAGGAAGCACTAAATGTTCATTCCCTCCATGGTCTCATAATAGTATACTATAGACACTCTGAGGGAGCACTCATTTTCAATTCACCCTATCGTCTCATAACATAAAATATAATAGACACTCCAGGGATGCCCTAAACGTCAATTCCCCCTATGGTCTAACTACACCAGGTTCTTGTAAACATGTGTAATACAATCGTACACAAATGATATCCATCATCCCATGTAATCTAAACTACTAAATGGTGAAGCAGCTATAATTCAAAACACATTCATTTAACAAGTGATAAATAAGCAATAAATTCCATCCTAACATGTAGGTCAAAGAAATAAGGTCGGCCTCCAAGATAACCTGGACCAAATGGCCATAAAAATTCAAACATTGAAATACACCTATGATATGTCCCCTAAAAATACAATTTAGCATAATATATCAACAAAAACCTATAATATATAAATAAATCTATGAAAGATTATTACAAGGTTTAATACCTTAACCCAAAATACTTGAATCATGGGTAATTGGAACTTAGGAATATATAACTCAATGACATGAACCGAAAAGAAAAATTCTACCAACCTCGGCATCATACGATGAACACTACCAAACTTCAGCCCTTGATTCGGCCTAAAACATCATAGATCTACAAAAAGGTAAAAAAAACCTTCAATATTAGATAACTCAAGAATGTGGAAAAATCAGGAAGAGAGACTCTAAAGAAAGAGAGAACTCACCGGTGGGAATCCAACTCACCTAGTGGCGTCTCAATCGAATCTCAGATGGAGGAACATGAGGTGTTCAAAGATTCTCGGATGTACATCTCTCTCTTGGTTGAGACGTGAGAAAAAGAAATGAGTTATGGAGTTGAGAAACAAACCTAGATCAATTAATAAAATAAAAGTACATGGTGTATTAATTTAATGCACACATTGTGTAGTAGCCTTAATAAGCCCCCACTTTAGGCAGTCTACACAGCCAGTACATGGCTACATACGGTAACCAGGTACATGGAGTGCACTCAAGAGTACACATCGTGCACTTAGAAAATCTTCCAAATATTTATTTTTCATCAAATATGACTGAAATGAAGATCCATACCTAAAAAAAGATTTGTATCCTTACACCAGTTTACAGCCATATATCTTCCATAAAACATTCATTCATGGGTTTTTTTTGGTTTTTATAAATTTTTAAGGTATTAAAATGTGTGTACCGAACTTGTTACCAAAAATTCCAACTGAGTCATTTTCGTTCCTCATAAAAGGCCACCACCTATCCCACTTCTTCAAACCTCTAAAAAAATTTCAGTGAAGAATATGAAAAATATATTCCCAAAATCGACCCCCTATACATTGAATCCTCCATGTGGGTAGAAATCCTTCCAATGAACCCTTTTGGTACAAACTAAAATAAGTTACCCGATTAAGAGGTAATGTTTTCTCTCCATCTCTCTAGTTTGACTTCTATTATCCACCCCATCAAGTATCTTTATTACATTATTATATTTAAAATATGTTATCCTCATTATTCTAATATTTTTTCATCAAAAATTTTGGATTTACACCATCACACACATCCATCTAATTGGTAAATAATGTAATGTTTCCATGTATATCGAACCACTACCTCACAAAATGATTATTGTTCAATTTTCTATTACCACTTATCTTGATGGAAATTATGATGGGAAATATATTTATAAATGTTATATATGATATTTATAATTCCCTTAGGATTCTATAATTTTTAATTATAACACACCTTTATGCATTCCAACTAGTGAAAATATGTTAATTTCGTTTGAGGATGTGTGAACTACCATCCACTCAAAGCGATATGACTCATTCATACCATAAATGGAATGTAAAAGGGATGATTTTAATAAACATATGTAACATATAATTTATATATTTTATTTTGGAATTATAATTTAAATATTTATCAAATGTTTTTTATTATTTTAATACAACATTGAAATAGAACTACAATTTGTGCATATGTACGGGCTACCATCTCCATAAAAGGTACAATTTATGTCTAATCTACAAATGTCATGGAATATTATAAATACATATATACATATTATATGAAATAATTTCATCATGTTTAAAATTCTAAATATGGTGAAACAATGACCTGATTATTGATAACTACAAATAACATGTAAAACTTACTCGAGCAAACTAGGTAATTAACACCTGAAATAGTGAAATTAATAAATGAGTGTTCACAATTGGGTAATAAAATATTGTAGGGAATTAATATATGAAATTATAAACTTTATTATGGTTCTATTTTAAGTTAGTATCATATTTTAAGCCACAAAACAATAGAATAAATACTACACATCAAAATCAATGTTATGATAAGGTAATTTCCTCTCAATTTACATTCTATTGAGACTTATTTGTTATCATAAACAAATTTACTTTTATTTAGTGTATCTAATGTTTTTTAATATGTTATACCATTGTTATACTCATTATTATTATATAATAAGATTCCTTTATATCACATTGAATTATGAATTAATTGTTTCAAAGTGGTATGGGACACATTGGAATGTTTAAATATTATTTTTCCTCATGAATTTTTTAATGGAAACAACCCTTGTGCTCACATGTCCCCCCCTAAGTTATTATTGAAAAATATATTATTTATTAAACATGGTTATTTGATAAGGTATGATATTTTTTATATATATGAATAATTCTTGGACTAAGACAACATTTGTGGGGCACGGTTACAGATATTCCCTCGCTACATATGTAGTCTCATGAGATCAAATAGTTGGCCAAATTACATGGGTTTTACCTAATAGTTGAACTATCTTATTAAAGGTCTTAAAAGTACCGGTTCAATGCTCCTAGTAAACATGGTGTCTAATAATTATGCATTTCCCTTATTTAGCTTCAGCTAATATTTATCTATTATAATGTGTATCAACATATCTATGGATATGATTAATTTTAAATTATTTGATTAAATTGAATGTGTTTCATTTTATTACATTCCCTTATAGAATTTTCCTCATCTAGTTATTTTAATGGCATGTGTTATCAGTTATTTTATTTTACTTGTAAATTCATTCTCATTGATTCATTATTGATTCCATTTTACATATCCTTATAGAGAAATTTTTTCTCAACCATATTATGTTTCATTTCTCAATGTTGTGAAGAAGAAATATTTCATTATGATTTCAAGGATATAGTTTGTTTAATTTTATTTTGTATCATATTTTTAATTTCTATTTCCCAATTTATTATGGTAATCATGTATGTAATCAGGTATTCCTAGACATCTAAACTGATCAGTCATTTTGGATTTGATTAATTATAACCATGATAATATAATAAAATGATGGACTTGATCTGGGATTCTAGAGTCGGGGGACAACACTTTATTTTGAAATCCATGTTGTTGGGGATGAACTATGAGATGAAAATTTTAAGCCTATAATTTAGGGGATGAGGCTCACTGTATATGAGGTCATTATACTAAGACTCGTTCAAGAGGATGGAAAGAAATTTTTTCTCATGAGATAGGTTGTTAAACCAATGGTGATATTAGATTTAAGAATGATATTGTTCATCCTCTAAAATTTTGGCTTTGAGCTGACCGGTGATTTTGAGTTGGGGTGTGAGGCACCATATTTTATTGATTTGGCATGCCTTTTGGACATCAGTTGATTGACATGGACATAATTATTTAGGAGGAAAATTGTGTTAGATGACCTATTTAGTGGTGGAACCTAAGGTTTCACAAGGAAAATACTATATCAGGTGATGCAATAGGATTAGCCTAAAGATCCACTATAGCAAATAATTCAGTCATTGGTAGAGAGAGGGAATATATACCTTATGTCTTTTGATCACAAGGTAAGTCTTTATTATATTTTAAATTTCTTGTTATTTTAATTATTTTTGTTACACCTACTAAATCACCAATGTCATATAAGAAAATTTTTGTTGTGACCTACTAAGAATCATTCTCACACACTACATGGGCCCTTCAAGGCATGTGAGGACTTCATGATTTAGCATTCAGGTCAGAGTTTGAGCTCTGGAGCTTTATCCTAGTGATCTAGTTAGCATGGGATGGATGGAACGGGACCTTGTGGTTCTGTGTCAATTTCTATTTTTCATTTATCTTTTTGATTCTATTAATTGTTATTTATGACTTTTGTTAATATGAATGCTTAGATACGACTGGTATGTTTGGATTGTTTTTTCTTCCACTATTATATCTATTTAGAAAATTATTATATCACCTACAAAGGGTATAGTCTCCCCATTATTACCCCTTTACACTCTCCTAGATAGTTAGTGGACTTTGGTATATGGTGAGGAGTGCCTAAGGCTAGTGTCTCTCAGCATGAAGGACTATTTGGGAGGCTAAGTGGGTTAGTGTGCGACAAGTGGTATCAAAGAAGTTCTTGATTGGGAATTAGTAGAAGTATATGAATACCTAATAATGGTACTAAATGAATTTATTTTCTATTTTATATATTATTTTGGATGTGGTAGAATAAATATTAGGATATTTTTAGGACTATAGTTAGATCTTCTATTTGGGATCCTAGAGCCCCCTGGACGGGGATAGAGAATGTTTCCAGGGGTGGGATTTTTTTTTGGATTTTCCCAATTTATGATTGATATTATTTCAAAATTATGTGTTGCACTTGGATGTGGTTTTTACCTATTATGACGTGTGATCCTTGGCTTAGTATGACATGGATAGGGATTTCAACCCTTACCCGGTATAGAAAGTGGTGTTTTCTTATCTGTGCTTTTGATATGAACTTAGTATGTTTAAATGTATGTGAGATACCAATGTGTCTGTCTTGTGATATGAAATTATTGTGACATGTGATATATGTATGTATGGTCCTAGAACATATAGGAGTAGGTAGGTATGATGACATTGGCTGATGTTGATCATAAGTTTGGGTGGCAATGTCATCAAGTTGAGGTGACATGGTTCATCGGGATGAGTGTGGTCTCATGAATTGTGATACATGTCTTTTAAAAGGGTGGGATTGGAGTCCCTTAGGTCTGGATGTCATGGGACATGGTTGGGATGGTGGAGAGTAAGGGTATTGAGGCTTCACTACTTGTTACTTCTTTCCCTATCTACATTATATATATATATATATATATATCTAAAATCTGGTTTGTCTAACCATATATTTGTATTCAGTGGTTTGCCACATTGATGGCTTCAAATGGAGTGTTAGGAGGGTTGGTGATGGGTTTCGTTAGAGAAGACACATGCTAAGACCCTTTTATGGATGGGATGAGGCCCTGGAGGGTCATGTAGGGAATGATCTGTTGGTACAAGATGAGGCATAGGCTTAGGTGTTTGTGGGGAAGACACCATATTTGACCACTTTTGGGTCATGGATTGACAAGTGGCTCTGAATGAGTCATGTATGTGTCTTACACGGGATTGACATGGGAGAATATATAGAAGAACATTCTATGGAATACATGAATTAGGAGTTCCAGTTGGAGAACCTGGAACATTTTCAAGGATAGGATGGACCATATACGATTGAGAACTTGGTCAATTTGAGGCATATGATCTTCGAGTAATGTGATATTCCTCCAGGGTGTAGGGTGAAGCTGGTGACCAATATTCATAGATGACTAGAATTTCATTGGTGGTATGTTAATTTTAAGGAAGGAAGACAAGATAGACTGGCTTGGAAGGAAATTAAGACCAGGTTATTTGAGAGCTTCTTGCCAGACCTGATGAGGGAAGAGAGATCTTGGGATTTCTTAATCCTACAGCTAGGTGACATTTCCATCATAGACTGTGGAGCGATATACCCCTAGTAGTCTCTCTTAGAACCCATAATGTTCTGTGATGACACATCTATGGTGATTCATTTTGTGGATGGAATATGGCATGCCATTTGGGTGTAGGTAAACATCTTATGGTTTTCCTCCTTCATAGAGGAGGATAATTAGGCACTCATAGCTAGTGAAATAATGACAAAATTATATTACCCATACTGGGAAATAGATTCAGGTGACTTTAGTGGAGATGCATTAAATAGTATGAAGAAAGGTTATGAAGAGTTCTAGCTGGGAGGCTAGGCCATGGAATTTTTTATACCACCAAGGAGTGGGTGATCAATCATGTCCTTCCAGTGTGTGCAGCCACAACATGTTCGTACTTAGTGCGAGTGGCCTTCAAATGAGTATCGGTCGCATGGAATGGTTCGGAATATTGAGAGGTTTTATGTGAAGCCTTATAAAATTACCCAGAGTCAAATAATAGGGCAGAATCAGTGTTCATTGATTAGTCTCTGAGAAAATACAAGTGATGGTAGTCATGTTTCGACTGCATGTAGAAGTCAAGATAGAGAAAATGGGACACAATAGTGGGCTCAGTTGTGGGTGGATTGTGTTTCACTATAGGGAGGCCCGAATTCAGGCAGTCTGAGTTTAGGAAAGGTACTTTCTATAGATCTACCAAGTTCAGAGAAGGATCTTGAGCCGATGATGGTCAGAGGTTTGTCCTGGGTGTGACTGAGTATTGTTTGTTTTCATGGACATTTTGAGGCATGTCTATTTTAGGTGAGAAATGTGCACGAGTTACAAGTATGAATTACCAGAAACTTGTTAATATGTTGGAATCATCTTTGATACATTATATATATATATATGAGGTGTGTGTAACTAGGGTTTTGTCAGGTTTTTTGGCATTGGGGAATTGAGGATATATGGGTTACATGAGGTGGTAGGCATCTTAGGATCATTGCTAGGATGTACTTGTTCAGGGTCAAGGTACCGATATTGAATGGATCATTTTATGAGAAGTGGTATCTCACAGGTTCCATGTGTGACATGGGCACAATGTGGGCATCGATGTGGGGTGGTATTCTGATGGGTGTTGAATATGAAATGGGAATACATGATGATGTACGGGAGTGGAGACACAGCACAGGAGGACCTTGAGTCCAGGAATGGCCAGCGGACCACTGTTAATCAATTAGTTTTAGGTCAGGATGTAGCATAGAAAGGTGAAACCTATGGTGGGGATCCCCCATTGAGTAGTTCACATGTTGCCTCATGATCGGGGTAGTTTTGGTTGATATTAATGATATTTGTATTTTTGGTACCCTCTCCTCTCGGTTTTTGAAATCATTGAGATGGGCTATGATAAGGTGCAGATATTGTGAAATCCAGAGTCTTTGGAGTGGGTCAAATTCCTCACCTATTTTAATTTTTTTTAGTTTGGGGGTGGCCCAAGTAATTTATCCTTTTCCATAACATAATTATGATGGTTTACTTTAACCCAAAGAATATATTTTTAGTCATACTTTAATCCTCATCAACTTTGTGGGGTTTTCTTATAGTTGTGGGTGTGTCATAGGATGAAAACCCAGGTTTATTAATAGTGTAGACTAAGGTGTGTGTTTTGGATGAACCATGTGGCCTCTAAAGAGTAATTGTGGAGAACATTTTTTCATTAATCATGGTTTGGTAAACTGTGTAGGAGGGGTGTATTGTTGTGTGAAACCTCTTTAGTTTTTAGAAGAGGCAATTCACGTGGTTTTCACATGGTTTGGGAAAACCTTGTGCAATACACACTCTTAGTGCCAAATGGGATGTACCCTTGCAATGTTGCATCCATGGTCCCCACATAGTTTAGCTTAACCTTGAATGCTAACTTTTAAGGGATTGCCTCCTAAGAAGCTGGATCCACATGGTTGTTATAGGGTTTGGAAAACCATGCAAGCTAATTATGCAACAAATTAAAAGTGTGAAATAATGGTTCATACATCCTTCACTATTTATTTCATTCACTTTCCCTTCTACTTCCTTGGTCACGCACAATATTGTGGGTGCTTCTCATTCCTCTTCCACTAGCAATTGTTCAATATCTCTCATATGAGATCCATTATTCAGGCCATTTACGATATTATATCTGTTTCTGTAAGGCTTTCCATCTTTTCTCATTATTCTTTTTTCCATAACCCTATTGGGTGAGAAATACATCAGAATGGATAACCTAATTTTCATGGTATTCACCTAAAAATATATTTCATCCAAATCAGTCTCAATTAGAGTTCAATATGGGATGTTCTTATATCTTCTAACCCATGGTAAGTGGTTCTTACCTAACTTAAAATTAATTTTTTATTTATTTTTAAAAAACACTTTTTGGTTAAGTGAGAACCCACCATTACAAATCACTCTGAGGCTATGTGAGAACCAGCAGATCATTACAAGGTGTCTTTGACAGACTGAACAAAGAACCTTATCCAAGGAGAAACCCACCCAAAACACCACAAAAACATGCATGATCATCACTTTGAGGCTATGTGTGAACTGAATAAACAAAAACAAACGTAAAACTCACACTGGAACAGGCCTCATTAAAACCACACCACTGACCCTTTAAGACCTGAAATTCCATCATCAGATCCACTAACACCATCCCAATTTTCTAAAGAAAACTTTGAACCAGTCAACAGTGGGGACGTATGTGAAGGGTAAGGCCAAAAGAGAAGTGGAGAATCAACAATTGGAAGAACAACCCCCAAAAGGTCAGACAACGAAGAGGGAGATCAGGTGATGGAATTACTCGGCCATGAGAATTCTAGGTGTCACCCTTTGCAACCTCGTACTATCCTGGGAAGAAGACGCAAAGCCTACATCATCTAACCCTAATGAAAACTAGATGTGAACATCGAAGAGATGAAATCGTCATAACTGAGCATTCCTGCATCTTCCATCTGCATCTATATACTAACTCTTGAAGACCATAACAATGCTCCAATCCAGGACACAAAAAACCACACCAAAATCTCCGAGGCTGACCGTGCTGAACCAGGACAACAAAATCATCGGCATCAAACATTCCTGCATCGAAATGAAGCAAACTACCTATGAAACCACAAGAAATAGGTTCTTCCCCTGTCTAATTGTGAAGAAACCAAATTCAAATCGGAACGAAGAACCTACGACAAGAAATGGGAAAATTGACAAGGAACCACCGCATTCCCCAAGAGTTCCTCATGCCATTTTCTATGACTTCATAGTTACTCAGGAGATAGAAAATGATCCTGGGCAAGAGAATAAGAGAGTAGGGTGACCACAAAAAAAATCATTCGAAGTCGTTGTGGGAGAGGGAATGGAGACCTTCACCAGTTCGTCAGAGGAGGTTGAACACAGATCCTTGAATCCATGATACCGTGGAGCAATCAACACCCTCACACCCTCGTCGTGCGGCCCAACCTTTGATCACAAGCCGTAGAGGAAGATAATGGAGGTAGGGGGAAGATGGTGAGAAACCCTAGCTCCCGAGTCATCACCCCTTACAGGCCCATCCACATGGTTCTTACATCTCTCTATGATTTCATGAGTGTTTTAGTGGACAACATTTAGCACACCATTTTTTGACCAATTGATACCTAATTAATTTAATTATTTTCTTTTAATTCATTTAATTTGATACATGGGAGTACATTGGGAATTTCCAAACCCTGCTTTATTCATGTCAGACTAGTTTAGATGTTGTCGACTACTTTGGTATTTTGGTAGGGATGATTATTTGTTTTAAATTGAATTGTTTAGTTTATTTTGAATTGAAACATATATATATATATGAATTTTTTATGATTATATTTTGATGGGTGAGGCCCACGGATTGTGTTTTTGAAGAAAACGAACATGTGGTGACCTGATCATTAGGATAGTCTTGGCCCGAGACATTTGGGAGATGAGGATCCCCAGTTTGGAACCTCATTCATTGGGTTTAGGAGGCTAGAATTCAAAGATATGAGCATGGATCATATGAGATTTGACGGTGTAGACCTTGATTTTTTTGACATGGTCACATGGGATTGAATAACTATAATTGGTGTGTCTTAGGTTCTATTTAGTGATTTCTACTTACCCATATTGGATAATGCACCATTTGGAGTCATGTGCTTATAGGATCCCTAAAATGTTGATGTGTTATTAACTACTCTTGTGGGAATAATCCCTTGGTAGTTGTGTCTTAGGTAAATTTCTGGGATCTCATTTCATAGAATTCCATAAGGATAGTTACGATCTATTGGATGATCTAATTTAGGTTGTCGTTTAGGGGGTGAGGCTCACCATATGTGAGGCCATTGGTTCGAGACTCGTTTCGGAGGACGGAAATCAGCAGTACACGTGATGTCGGTTGTTAAAGAGATATTGATGTTACCTTGAGAATAGATATTGTGATAAACCCAGATCTCATGATTCGATATGGTGGGCTCATTCAAGAATGGGTTAGAATAGATCTATTTGTATTGATTGGGCATTCCTTCAGGATGTATGTGACTATATTTTTATATGAGATGTTGGTAGGAAAATAGTTAACGGTGAATTATTTATAGGTGGTACCTGAGGGTTCACCAAGTAAATTCTATATTATGGGATGCCTTAGGATTTGGCTATGGATCCTTAATCCAAAAATATTCTAGTGTTAGTGGTGGTTTGTGATAACTTCCTGGTGTATTTTGAGTACCAGGTATGTTTGTGTTATTTTTTGGATGTATTTCTATTTTAGTTATTTTAGATACACCTACTAAATCATAAAAATAAGATACAAACACATTGTGGGTGACAAAATAAGAATCATTCTAACACCCTAAATGTTCCCATTTTGATTCATATAGATCTTGGGGTTTTGTTTTTAGTTAAATGTTTTGGATCTGGGTTTTGATCCTAGTGATCAAGTTGTCATGGGGTGGATAGAAAGGGACCTTGAGGTCCCAACATCAGTTGGATTCTCTCTTTAGTCATTTTTGGTATCAACATACTATTATATATGTACATATTGTGGTCTGACATTTTAGAGACATCTATTTATTCTATTTTATCACTTTTATTGATATGCATTCATAGCTTCCAAGGGCATGGTTGGGTTTTTTATTTCCTTCTGTTGTAGTTGTTTTTTATTTTTCCTAAATTGTTTGATATTTCTTGTTCTTCGTTCATGGGAGGGTTATTGGGCACGCCTTTTGGTCTCTAATTATGCTAATATATCTATTTTGTCTATTATAATATCAACACCATAGGGTATAGTCTCACCCTTACCACCCTTTTACACCCTTACTGTAAGTCAGCATCCTTTAACATGTGGGTAGGCACACCTAAAGCTTCTGAAACACGGCCTAAATCACTATTCAGGTGGCTAAACTGGCTAAGGAACTACATAGATTGAACTAAATATTTTTCTATGGGTTAACATTTAAAATACTCTACAACACATGATATATGACACTGATTCCCTTTTAATGGGTATAAAAAACCTAATATTTTATAAATTATTTACCCTAATATATTCCTTTTAATATGTCCAATCAATACCTATGATATAAAACTTTTTGATTATGTGATCATAACCAACCATTCAATTTAATAAAGGCCCCAACTGTTTGGAGTATTTTTATAACTTCATCACAAATTTACAAATTAAATCAGTTCAGTACAATAGAAAAATGAAGCAAATTAAACAGTGCAAGGAGAAAACAAATTTTGGATTATCTGGACTACAATATTATGCTCTTCTGAATTTATGTAGAAAAAATTAATTTTGGTGAACCAATGAGTCTAAAACTTAAAAATAGTTATTTATGAACAATGTAGTGCAAAAACATTTATCAACCCACAGTAAAATATAATTCATGTAATATTCTCAAGTTTACATGCTTTAATTTATATGAAATTTATCAAACATCTAATTCCATCATAATAAACTTGACAATCATTATTCCCATAGGTATGTTTCAATATTTTTATATATGGAATGAAACTTTAAATGATTTTTTATAGATATCAATATCCTATGTGGGAAAATTAAAATACTTAAATATATAAATCAATATATAGAAAAATATTCCACATAACAAAATAAAATATGTTTATTTTGTGATCATATATATATTGCAGTTATTATGTGTTATTTTTATACATTTTTAGGGTGAAATAAAAATAATAATTATCTACATAAATTCTAGAAATAGTTTTCATTCTCTGTAGTTATCATTCTGATACTTATGTAATTATCATTTTTTTCTCTTTATATTAAATTTTTTTCTCAAATTAAGGATAATAGATCATATATATGTATTTCCACATTATGTAATTAATTTCTATAATAAGGTTCATTCCCATAAAATTGTATATGAATTTTAGGGTTTATTATAAATTTTTAGGTCAAATTATAACTTCATAAGGTACAATACTTTAAAAATCATATTCAAAGGGTACATGAAATAGATAATTATCAGTAATATCCTATAATAAAAATTGATTAAATTGAATAGAATACAAAATAGTGAAAAAAATAAGTAAGGATATACGTAGTTATTAATACATGGGGAATGAAATGCAAGAGTCCACTCCAAAAATATCCCCTTTTTAAAAATTAGAAAACCAAACATCAATTACAAAAAACCCACCCATTTATAAATTAAAAAGGGATAAAAAATAACATCTAAAAATAATCCTTTAAAAAATAGACGTTTCTCACTAAATATAGAATTTATAACAGGTAATAATTTTATAAATAAAATTTGTTTCCCTAAATAAATTAAGCAGCGCATGCTTCAATAAAATATTTCTAGAAAAGTAATTTTTTATCAAAAGTAAAAATTTCAAAACAAAAAATTCAAATTCTCCTACTAATTAAGAAAAATATATCAACGTCAATCTCCCCACATAATAAATAGAATTTTAATTTCAATGATAATAACATAATAATTATTCATATTCTTAGAAAACATATATGATTTTAAAAAATATAAATCTTAAAACTATACATGCTAAAACTGATTTAAAAAACTACTATTTAATAAATTTAAAAAGATTAATATCTCCCTATAAAAGAGACATCAAAAAATGAGAGTAAAAAACTATATTCATAGACTAATAAAAAATTACATATTACTTCTTAATAAGAATAATAATATTTTCAATATTTTTCTACATGATTTTAATAGATTTAAAATTTTAATATATTTAGTTCTGGTATCTCCCCCTTATTATTGTAATCTTTATATAAATAACAACTGAATTAGATATAAAAAAGAAAAAAGAAATCCCATCCCCTAAATCCATACCTCATTTAGAAAAATTAAATAAATTTGGTAATGTAGAGTTCAAATTCTTGTTCTATAAAATATGGAGAATACATCCTATTTTACATCTCTAGAATCCCTGAAAACATGTGAGATTAAATACCATGAACTCAATAATTCATTTTATAATGATAAAATATAATTTATCACTAAATCTAGTAAAATATGTATTATAAACATGAATTATTTTTCACTAGAATAAAAAATTAATTTAATCCACAATCCAATATGCCAAAGAGACTAAAAAAATTGAATTCATTCAATAAAATCATACTTAAAAATGTAGAATCGATCATGACTAATATGTTTTAAGAAAAAACATTTAGGAACCTATGATGTATAATATTTAGTAATTTCATCATTTTAAACAACTATAGATAGATAATAATTCTTACACCAATGGTATTGAACATATATTAAAAATAAATATGAATCATAATGATTAAATGCATCAAACATAAAAAAATCATAAAACAATCCATCAATTTTATCCTTGAAAAACTTCTTATTTTATATATGAGTTCATTTCCAATTAACTCTAATAAAATTTCTATTTTTTCTCTAATCATCTTTTGTAATAAAATAAATTCCTCATGATATTTTACTTCCATGGTAAAATATGTAAACATTTCATTCAAACATTGGAAATCATTTTGTGGTTTTCTTTTATCCTTTTTAAATTGTTCCAAATAATCAATGATGTTATCCTTTGTAACTGAATAAAAATTATTTAAACTATTATTCTCCTTTTCTAGATTTAATTAATCATCCATCAAAAAATTTACCTTATCTTTCATCTCCCCATCATTCCTAGAAATAGAAATATTTAAATTATTATTTTATAAAATCATATTATTATTTTATATTATATCTTTTTTTGGGATCCTTACTCAGTTTCATATATTTCGCATAATGTTTGTCACATTCCTTATCATATTTATCATAGATTTTACTTCACTAGTTATATAAAACATTATCCCAATCATAATTATATGTATAAAAAATTAGTATCATAACTACCCTTACTGAATTTTATATCCATTAAACAATAATTATCATCCTTTTATCAAATCACTTAATGGTGAATATATTGCCTTAGAAAAGTTTCGCATTAATGAATGTTTACTAGTCTCCTCCTTACTTCCATACTCCCTCATGGAATCAGATTATTATATACATCTCCGGCCAACAACAATTTCTTTTTTATTTTTCTGATTCTTCTCCATTTCATATCTCTCTTTTTTTAAAATGTTTGAACTCATATTTTGTATAACCCATCTTCCTGTATTCATAACTCATAATATTGGAATTTTTATTAATCTATCTCCCTTTATTTGAAAACATTTCTTATACATATATTTCATCCATATTTCCTTGGGAGTTTTGTTCTTAATTATTATCATTAAATGAATTTCTCAGGTTTATTTACGTCACTTTTCTTATAACTTATTTAACCTACACTATCATCAGATGTGTTAGAATGTAAATCGTTATATGATTTAAAATCTACTACCTCATTTTTTTCAATAAAATTACATTGATTACTCTTTAGATATTTTTTTTATTGATATAGAGTTCCAATCATTTCATCCACGGTATACTCAATCAATTATTTACTTTCCTAAATTTTTACTTTCTTAGAATGAGACTTCTTAGGTGGTGTATAATTTTTTCATTCAATTAAAACGCCATTATTCATGATATCTCAAACAGAAGTAATTTTTTTTTAAAATCATTGTAAAATAATTATACATCTGACTAACACATTCATGATCAAACATTCCGAATTATTGAAGTTCTTCCTAGTGAATGCCTAGATTAGTTATCTATAATTTAGTTGTTCAATGAAGGATGACTTTTAATGTTCTCCAAATGTTTGAGGTATTTTTATAAGAGTAAATTTTACTTTTGACCATTCTACATAGATCGTAATAATATAATTCATAACTTTATAATTAATAATTTATTTAGAATAATCATTAATATTTAATGAATCATGTTTAACCTATAGTACATTGTAAGGAATATCTATGGTATTCCAATATTCAATACATGTTTTAAAAAAATACGGTTGACCCATTCCAATATCCATAGTAATTTTCATTGAAATAAGGTGGCCTAGGATATTTAAAAAACAAAATTCCCTACATTACCTCTACTGAAAAGAAATATTCCCTTAGTTTGTTTAAATACAAGGATATAATTTAGAAACAAATATATATTCAAGATAAATAAAATAAAAAAGTGAAACAAATATCCTTATAAGGTAAATATTTGATTCCAATTATTAGGAACCATAATTAATATAGTAATACATAAGATCGGGAGTGAATTGTTTTCCCATAACAATTATTAGAGTGAAAATTAGTGGAATTAGATAAAAGATGATTAAAAATATTCATGAAAAATATTATAATTCAACTACTGAATGGTTGATGAATTAATAAATATGAACATAATTATTTTCATTGTAGTTACGATTGATGTGATCTTATAGCTACTCTAAAAAATATCTAACTCTTTTAGAGATATAATATCTATTATAATATTTTCATTTATTAATTTTTAGATTCAATATAATATTTTTCTATAGGCTCAGATTTAATCTATTTTATTTCACGGTACACACCAAACATATACATTTTGAATGGCTATAAAAAGAATCAAATATTTTGAAAATAAGTATCCCAACCATTTTCATTTTACTAGGATCAAGAACTACATATTATATACATCTTATTGATATTTTTATTATAAAAAATAATTTGTATTAATATAGGAACAACCATGTGTGAGTTTTGGTACAAAACAAAAATTACGTCACATTGAATAATAATACATCACAGTAATAATATAAAACTAGTTAACCAGTAAAATAATAAAATATGTTTACTGGTATAGGGATAAGAAAATTTTGAACATCAAAAATTTATGTAGGAAAAATTACTTTGGGAAAAAGAACATGCGTTAGAAATTTTAATTATAGATTAAGAACAAAATACATTATGAAATTTTATAGCAGCTTAGTATAATAAAATTCACGTCACCTGCATGAGATCTTTATATTCTATTTATAATAAAATTTCAAACCAATAATTCCCTTATCAGAAAATAAATGATCTTTATGACCATTCAAATGTTTTTATATTTTGAGCTATCTGTTAAATCATTAAATGAGTTTTTTTACATCTCAACAACTTGTGTGAAAAATAAAACATTCTAATATATATATATATATAATATAATAATATATTTCACATAAAAAATAGAGTAAACATATTTCATGATATTGAACATACTGGGGTTCATATGGAATATTTAAATACTTCATAAAGATAAAATATTAAACGACATATGAATGATTTAAATAAATTTTAGAACAACTTTTCATTAAAAATATGTATCAGTCTAATACATTTATGAGTATCAATTTTATTCTATGTGTAAGAAAATTTTTAATGTATAAAGTCTTTTAGTTTTTAAAATATATATTCAATTACATAGAGGTCATTTCCATCATAATGTTTATTCCCATCATTTAGTACGTTATTCATAGAGTTCCTTTCAACTTCCTAGAGTACATTAAAACATCAAATGTAATAACATCTTAAAAAACAAAATCACCAGATAACGATATGTGAAATAGAAAAATATGAAATATATCTTATGGGATCAAACCCAAATTTAATTGAATAAAATAAAATTAAAAAAATTTAAGATTAAATAGTGAGGATATTTTTTATCAAAACATTAGAAAATGGATGTAATAAGAATCTCCAATAAGTATATATTATACCGTTAAGCCTCCACAACCCGCATATACTGAAATGTCATAACTGAGATCCATTACATCCTTTTTGAGAACACACAAATACCATAATACACCACAGCCTGAGGATCCCTAAATATCATAATACATATAGAATAGAGTGTAAGTTAGGTAATTAGTAAGCCATTTGATTCCTAGGAAAACTAGATTTTGAGAAGAACTCTTGAAACCGAAGGAAAAAACATTAGTGTTTGTTTCTCTTATCAACTGGGGTGGAAGTGCATAATAAATAATATAGGATAATCATAAACTATTCGATGAGAAACTCTCATTCCCAATACTCCAACTATAGAATATTCCACACACAAGAATATCACTTATTCGTGTGGACTTGAAATCGATACTCAATAAGTATAGATGAATAAAGATCTACCATTATCACTAATCTTATAGAAATTTGTCATGTTATATCTATTTTATAAACCCCATCATTAATTATATTATAACCATATTCATTAACCATAAAATCCATGTAACTTTTATAATTCTTGATACACTTCATGTCTCCCATTTTTTTATTAGCATCATCAACACATATTCCCAAGAATTAATTTATAGTTCATTTATTAATTATTTGATTTTGAAGACTCAACCAATACCATATTAAAAGAGAGATCTACAAAAAGGAAGTAGAAAACGCTTTCTGGAATAAATATGAACATAATATAAGAAACAATGAAATTATACAACCAATCATGGATCCCACTTTAATCAAACCCTCTCGACAACATCATTGACTCTATTCTATGTCATTCACACCGTCCCACCATCAATGGCATTAATTCACTTCCATAACCATGTAAAACCGTCTCTACACACAATATTACAACAAACTATAATATTATTTATAATGATTTTAATTAATTCCACTATCATATCAATATATAAATGAATGTAAATAATATTTTCATCATACCCAACACAAGGAGAAGTTAATTTCATTTCAAAAAATCATATTAGATTTTAGTAAACATGAATAGGCTTAAAAACATCGATAAATATTTTTTTGAGAAATAATTTTCCATTACAATCTATATTAACTAATTAATTATGAAATGGTTTTAGAAAATAAGATACCCAATTAATTAGAATTTAATAACATCTATAATGATCCAATAGACATTCTCAAGAAATAATCTATTAAGGAAATCAATTTCAAGTATTAATATAAATTATAACAAGTGAAACAAACATTATCCTCCTATTTTACAATGGTTATAAATATTTATCAGTTATATCGTTCCAAACTAGAAATAAAATAAAATATTATTATATTATATAAATTTCACACTATCTAGAAAATCACTTCATAAAACAATTATAAAAATACAAACAATCAGAACACACGTTGAAATCATAAATTTTCATTTGTCTTAGTATATTATCTTCATTAATGTCAATATTAACCATAATCCCATTGAAGATAGATCATAAAAATCCCATATCAAGACATAAAATGGGGATAATATTTTTAATCCCATACCTTAATATGAATCTTCAAGGAATACCACATAGGGCTGGAGAAACAATGAATCAACTACCATAAAACATGAATGAAACAACTGAAAAACCTAACCATGATGATCTATCATCAACCATGCATGAATAGAAACTTAAATCCAAAAAACCCCAAAACTATAACCTCAACTAAGGAAGGTATTAGAATTAAATGACCAATGGGAATGAGGGAGATACCTTGGATCAAGAAAGATTAATCCCCATGATACAATATGTTAATACCCATCATGGGATGATTGTAAGTCACCGAAGTTGTCTAGAGAAAATCTAGTGTTTCAAGGAAAGAATAAAAGGTCGGACATAGTGATATTATCTGCATATATTTATAAAAACCCATGATAATCTTCTTCATGACATGGTGTGTTAAACCATGACTATGGAGTCTCTTGTCAAAGGTATATTTAAAACCATTTGTCATTAAAACAATATATCTCACCCACTTATTGGTGTTCATTTCACCCATATAAAAAATTGATCAGTACCATAGTGTGTTGGTACCCAACATTGTCCTGGATCCCTCAACCATGGATCTATTTAAAATTACGCCATGAAATGGAGGAATTACCCATACCATTTCAAGCATACCACAGATCAGACCTCGGTAAGGATAAATTATTCTATCCTTTTCCATCATTTTTACACAACTCATCACATCCTTAACACAAAAAATACCTCAACTACAAACTCTATCATGTCAACCTTCCCCATTTCCCATAGGGAAGTTCTCCTATAACCATGTCTTTTAAACTTCTTGCATGTGGATGGTGACCTCTCCACTGATCAACCCAAAAAAAGAAAAAATGAAATATTCAAAAGTCTTGTATAATGATACATTACATAAAATAATTATATAGATTTATAAAAAACAACTACATAATTCATATCTAAACAATTTATGATTTTATTCCCTTTGAAACAAGTATTTATCTCTTGCCCATATATTATAGAGAATTTTATCACACACCATACCCTATAAAATAAATTTTTAAGTCCTTAGATTCACTATGCACCACAACATCCTACTCCCATTATAAAAAATAAATAATGAGTTACACCATGGAAATAACTGTTGGTGTTTCAAAACCAAGATATCCCAAACACCACCATTCATCTGTGAACCTCCTCGAAAACCTATAAAGATATACAATTAGGTTCAATAAAAACATATCCCATAAAAAAGATACCTAAAATATTATTCTCATACTCGTGAATAAAAAAACTCTGGATGTGGAAGTAAGGGATATAAACATAATCACCCAATGAGATACATATCATGGGTCTCAATATAATAGGATCATAACCAACACGTCATAAGGAAGGAGAACATAATAAAGATATCTCAATTAACTCAGGAATAAAAAAAGTTAATAATTTTCCCCTCAAAAAAATAAATCCAAAAAAATTAGATACTAAGAAAGAATATGTATCTCTTGTTCTCAAGTATGTTATTCTATGTAATTATGGAGGTACATGACATGAAACAATGGAATTAAATGATAATGAAAATTCTTCCACAAACGGTCTTAACTTTAAATAGGTTGTTAAACAAATTATGAAACACCTTCAACTTCCAACACATCCCATTCAGTGACATGAAAATCTTCATGATGATTCCAATGAAGATATGGTATGTTAAAAATTTCATGGATCTACTTTTTTCTATAGGGGATGTCCTAACAAATATGTAACTACACTAATGTGACCCATAGCCTTGAAATGACTAAAAATAAGGGGGGAGGGCTTACTCCCATTATAGAACATCCACTTACACAAATGAGTAGATACCTTTAAGAACAAATGATCTCCAACAACAATATTTATATGCCTCTTCCTATTATTATCATCATAATTTTAATGATTGTGAGTTTCCTTGATTTACTCATAAATGGATTCTAATTTGTTTTTTTCTCTAAACTATTTCTAGTTAATGAGTTTTTAACCCTCCAAATTCTTTTTAACATAATAGAGATCTCAATGGTCATCAGAATGTCTAATGATTCTATATTGATGGTGATGTTGTAACTACTATTATAAGAAAACACCTTGAAGGGTTTGTAATTAACCGATGAACCTCTAAAATACCTATCAAAATCATGAAATGTGCATTAAATTTTTTAGATAGTATTCTTTATCAGATCAACCATCTATAAATGAAAATTTTTTAAGGAATACCTAAGTGCTAAAAGTATACTTGATACTGCTCCACACTCGGTAGATAAAATGGTTACTATATTGAGATATGACTATCATCAATAACCCCATAGGTCCTCAAAACCTCCATTAAATACTACATCGATAAAACAATAACTGAACATGAATCCTAAAATTCTATTAATTGAGAAAACTACATTATGTAATTTACAATCACCCAAATTGTATAATATCTACCCTAAAATTTAGGTAAACATAATTTATATATCCTCACGTATACACTAGGGACTATCCAATAGTTAGATAAACCCACCATAGACATAATACGTGGACATTACCATCTGTAAGACTAGACTTCAATATATAAAATTTTAAAATTATCCCTTCAATCATGACCACCATAACAATCCACTCAAGTTGTAATGAATCTTATCCACAACATGATGAAATTCCAAATGTGAACTATAGAATTCATGGACAACCACCTCATTCATCATTGAATAAATGAAGAGCCTACAATAAAACAATATATGAAATTGAACATACTAATACAATCCTTCAAGGGAATCACAATAAACAACTAAATACCACCAAAAGTCCACCTCAAAATACCCCAAAATGTGTTCATCAATCTACTACACCAATGGCGATCACACAATCATTTGGTAGAGACTTTTACTAACATCAACTTCTCCTATATTATGCTCCATACATGAAATCACCTTTATCACTCCTCAATTGTCTCCATATTCACACGAAGCATCACCATGTGACTTTGTAGTGAATGCGGTATAAAGAAAATATCCATTCCATGATATATATGAAATCCCAAAGGTGATATTCTATAATAATTTTATTTGGAAGAACTATTTAAATCTAAAATAGTGTTGGGAGAAAATATGCGTCAAACAATTGTGATATATAAACACCAGAAAGAGTCCACTAATAATGTAATACCTTAATAAATTCATATCAAACACTATTTCAGATATCCCAATATAATGGAAACTGTATTTTTTCTTATGTGTCCACAATTACCATGATCAATCAGAGATAGATTATCTTTTTCGCATCATAAAACTACCAAATCCAAGAAGTATATCATTTAAATAAACCTCAATACTTACACCCAACTTTATATAATGAGTAATAGGGTAATTCACCATCTTATCCTTCATATATGATAAACAAGACTAGTATTGGAAAATATTTATTTTTTTATCCTTCCATATCAATTCTATTGTAGAATTTTCATTCTAATAAATGTAAAGTATGAACCTCCTACAATATCCCACATGACCATAAAACCCTTGATCTACCGCAATGTGATTTAGGGATAACTAACCAAAATATTTCTTGATATTCAAAGGATCAACACCGAATCCACACATATATATAATATAACATAATAAATGAGCCATAGGGTCCCAGAATATACACTTCAACATCTCCAAAAAAAATTGATGATGCTAAATAACCTCAAAAAAACATAGAATATTATCTTCATGAACCTCACTTTATTCATTTTTTATAAAAAATTCATCCATTAACACAGCCCAAAATTTATCAAGAAACTCATAGAGAACAATGTTCATCATTCCCATAAACACGGATAGGGAATTCATGATAATAAAAGGAATTACCACAAAATCCTAATGATCATAAATAAATTTTAAATCCAAAATCATAATATTTTCTTGAATTACTGAAATGAAATAATATCATTTTAAAAAATGATCAACAAAAAAATTTCTCTATTATTGAAATATAAAAAATAATAATTCTAAATGAGGGGAAAAAATTAATCATCATTACCAGATTCAATAAATCATAACTGATTTATCATCCTGAAGTCTATAAAACATAACTAAAAATAACAAGACCCCAAGAAGACACACTTTGATGAATAATACTCTCTACATAATATCATCAATCTAAATCTCTATCTCCAACAACACAACTATTTCCATCGCATATGGATATATCATTATTATAGAGGAAAGAAGCTACAACATTATCCCAAATATGATATATCATTGAGGGGGAATTGTTACAAAATCTTCATCAATGACATCAATTTACAATTCTACAACTCTAAGAAACACATTTGGATGGTACTCCACTAAGATAAACATAATTTCAGTTATCATAGAATTCATGGAATCAACATGACTCCAGCCCATCCATGTAACTCACTCACCAGTGTATACGGTATTATCATTATCATTATCAAAGAATATAATTTGCCTCCTAAAGAAATCCATTATATCCTATACCAAATATAGGAATCCCATATTGAAGATTATTTCATATGGTCATATAAAAAACATATGAAACACTCTTAGGATTTATGTATCCATATAATCATCTCAAAATCAATATAAATGTTAGACAAGGTTACTCAACCTATAATTGGTGTATTAAAAGACAAGAGAACTAGAAGAATATGATCCCCAAGTCCTATGGCATGTAAAAATGATTTTTTGTAAAGGAGTGTGTAGATCCTAAATAAAATAAGACATATAACCAATTATAATATAAAGAGATGATACCTAACTGGACATCTGGATTTCCTAGAACTAAATACTATAAGGCATTCACCAGACTATATCTTGCATCATGGCCTATCTGGCCCTAATTTTAAAAAACTTTTGGGTTATTCTATTCTATATTTTTTTTACTATGAGTGGTATCATATAGATATAATATTCCAATACTATCTTCTCTAATATATTCATAGATTGGATAATATCACTACTATTTTTGTTTCCATAGTGGATACTACAGCACCACTTGAGCCTAAAAAAGGTTTCCAAATCCATGATAACTACTAAGGAAGGATTGGAACACGAAAATAAAATATTTGTTACCAATTTTCAAATATAAAACCACATATGAAAAACAAAAATGGGGTTGATAAATTCTAACTCTAGATAAATAAGATAAAGAAAGATAGAACGGACTTCATGTTATATTAAACATCAGGAGAACATAAAATTAAGGACTTATATCCATATCTCTTGTCTATGAATAGTATTCATTAAACCCCTCCCATGATTATTAAATTTTAAAAAATGTCTCCTTGAGAAAATCCTCCTTCACCAAGAACTCATGATACATTATTAATAATGTTTGTGTAACCTATGAGGAGACATCTCTATGTAACACCACCTTAAAATATCATGGTCTAGACTTGTCTTCATAAAAGAGTGTGAAATCATAACAGAATATATTATTATAATAAATACCAAGATCCAACATGTTTTCAATATTCTATAAGAATGTGTTAATTTAATGGTGAATATTTAGCTTTGATGTCAAAAAATTCAATATAAAACTTGTCACGTAACTTCTCCCGTTAAATTAAAAAATCCACATGATCTTCAGGGAAACAAATTACCACTTCATGGCTTCTTTATGTATCATTAATATGAAAATTTGAATGTTGTTATCTGTTTAACCACATATTAGGATAAAATTAATCTTTATCTCCTCTCCCCAATACTTAGTCTCCTAATCTAAAATGGAACCCTCATAATTTATTATTCTATGGAACATAGTATCTTCATGTGTCTTCCCACAAAAATATTCATTTTTAAATTACACTATATGATGATATTCTGGGATATAATATTTAATATCATTAATAAAAATGAGACAATGGTGGAGATCGGGAACCATTTCTGTAAAATAAAAAATGGTCGGGGACTCCGAAAACATGGATTAAAGAATAATTAGAATCAATTAATAAGTATTTTTCCCAATTTTCCATATATACTCAATTAAATACTAGGTACATAAAATTATAATGGATTATCCTTACATATGTTTCCACTTGGTAAGAATAATCACATCTCTTAGTATGTTTGTTAAACATAAGGTCCTTAAAGGAGACAAACATTGTGTATCTAAGCGATTATCCTTTTCTTAGATCATGTACTAAGTTTAATTGACACTTTAACCCTACCAAAAAATGAAATAGGTATCATCTCATATCCTAAAGAATCATGTCATTTATCAAACAAAATATTTGATTCCACTCTACTATAACCCCCCTATCTCGCTCATGGGTTGGTGGGGAAGAAGGGAGTAACCCTTAAATCCAACCACTAGTAGGCTAGAAGTTGGGGACTAGAACCATGGGTATAAAACCAAGACGTATGGGATATGGTACCATTAATAACCTATGAATTAATCAAACTCAAATATCTTATAAAACAAAATATCATACCAATCCCAACACATGAATATAAGCTCATGAAAAGTAGAAAAAACTAAAAATATATAATGATAAATTCCTAAGATGAGTCTAAATGCACTACAGGATCTTAAACAATCACTAAAACATATAAATCTCTAATGGAATCACAAAATAACTCTTATGTATTTTAAAAATAAATTTATATATATTGTGATGAGAATACTCTTATAATATTTATAATTACTTCTAAAACCTCTAAAAATATGGAAGAAGCATATTAATCCCTCATAAATAAACAAAAAAAATAAACAAGTTACCTAAATAAGTTGAACTCTATCCCAACCTCACCATGAATCTCTAACTAAGCAACACAAAAAAATAGGTAGTGCTATAGAAAAATAATATATATATATATATATATATATGAAATTTATTGGGCACATGATTCCCCTCTAAACGAGACACCCCACACCCCAATTAATTTCATTCTAGATCCATCATCACCTCAATTAGTCCAACTACATATTCATGAAAATATACACAAGCCATATCATCATATAAAAATATTTTATAGATGACCAAAAACACCCAAAAATTATCATAATCACATCACCAATTTATCATAGTAAAACTTATATCTATCATAGCCCATATATGTATTCATTATATAATAATTCATTATATAATGTAAAAAAATACACCTTCATAACTGAAATCGATTACATATTGGATATTATTATATTTTTTACCCTTAATCTACTACATCCCTCACATGAAAATACATTTTAACTAAGGTACATTACAGATCGTTTGAGCACACACCCTATTCCATAAGCATCGACAACCTATGGATTCCAACACACCTTGCTATGTGTGAAAATCCCATGTTAACTAGGGTGTATTTAATTTGATTTATTATTTTTATTTCCCTCATTTTTTGAGTTTTTAACCATTGAGGGTCGAAAAATTGAGTTTTTGGGAAATACAAAAAGGTACATGGTTAGTTTTAACCCCTCACCCAGCCATTATATAGAGGGAATGGGCTTCAAATGCCATGAATCTTTTTCACTACGTGGTTTCTCTAACTATGTGCTATCTCCTAGGTAACTATATAGTATATTATGTAATGGGAGAGTGAACTACAAATTGAGTTCACGATTTACAAAAATATTTTGCCAAACATTGTTGTATTCCAAGAATTCATAAAAATGTAAAATTTATCATTTTGACCATAAGATTGCAACTCCTAATTATCTCTTATCATCCCCATATATTTGATCCAAACATAATTAGTTGTGGAAAATTCATCTTCCATGCCTCCATTGAGATCTATCTTCATTAATAATTATTTATCAATACGTAATCCTTTGTTTCTTATAGTGTTCTATTATCATATTCCTCTTTTATATTGTTATTTAATTTATATGGAAATTTGGAACCGTATAATGTTATGGGGGACAAAAATAGTGTTATGGGTGATGTTTTAATAATATCTTTTAGTGTTTTATTTTTGTTAGTATCCTATCATCCAATTTTTTATTATTTTAATCAACGGTTTTGAGGGTTTCTTAACCAATTTTATTAGACATGTCTAGTTAACCAAGTATGATTTTTTACAAAATGGCTATAGTGTGCTATATTTATTGGAAAAATAAAGGTAGAATATAGATTGAACTATAATATGTCAAGATTAAATTTCATAGGACTATTTGGAAAAATCATCTATACATCAAACCAAAACTCTCCATGGGTATTTTGGAGTTTCATCTTGGATATGAAATTTATTTTTTTATTGTTTTGATGAGATTTTATATTTTTTGTACGAATTATCAATTGCGGGGAAACCCATATTTTGATTCATAAAAATTTCATGTTTTGGGTCTAATGGGGAAGAAAATGAATGTGGATTGGGTTCATGATTAGGAGAAACCATGAGACACACATTCAACATGGTCTATAACTCCCTTCAGTTACACTTACATGGTTTGTTTTTGGTTTAGAAAACTATGCAGCCAAACCATAAACAATGATGCAATATTTAGATTTATAATGTTTGACAAATTTGGTATTTTAAATTTCTTATATTGTCATTATTAATTGTTTCAGAGTAATTAAGTAAGTTTTTGTGATTAGAGAGATGATTTTGGATTGTAAATATTATATGAATTCGTATTTATTCATTTTTTTCGAAGTCATTCCTAAAATAAATGCCCTTATAAATTGAATTGAGGGAGCTAAGGATAATGAATAACATGATAGCCACCACATCAAACCTATTATCATTGTATTAGCTACCCATTATATCCAATATGTAGATAAAAAGGGTAAAATATGGAAGACAAGAATATTGGATCATGCTCAAGGGATTATTTCGAAGAACCCACTAAGCTTTCATGAAATCTAAGGTCCTTAGAAGGTCAAGGGGTGAGTAGAATGGATTGAGTGTGTATTTAATTTTTAAAATACACTAGATACTTTTAAAGTCGACTCCACTTCTCATATTTTATAAGAACCCCATCATAAGTGGTGGGATTATATAGTGTAATATAGTTTCATAAGGATTTAACTTATCCCACTTTTAAGAAGATATTTACTAAATATTTATTTCTTGATACATTGAGGTTGATAGAGGACCACGAGTTTGTGATCATAGATAAAGGTATTCATTTTTTTAATGGTGTATGAAATTGCCTTTTCCAAGTAGTTTTATCACTCTAGGATAAACATCATAATAAATTATCTCTAGGTTCGATGCCTAGAAATGGGATTCAATCTTGATATCAATTGAAGTTATATTTTCTATTATTTTCTATCCTGTATAGAGGTTGTCAAAAAATGTTGTGTTAAAATCTAATTTAAAATGTTTAACCAATATTATAGATTCCTATTTTATTATAGTAGGTTGTAAGACTTCATCATTAGTTAAATATATTAATTAAGAAGCTTTTTATCAGAGTGTTGGTGGAGACAATTATTTTCTATTGGGTTATCCACTAATGGAGTCCTCAGGGTTTAAGATTGTAAATTTTTTGTATTATGGTAATTTAGATATTTTTAACTATAATTACAAAATATACAAAAGTCATTCCACCAGTTTATGAATTTGGTCTATCATCAGTGATTTTGAATGGGAACTCCTCAAGGTTAATAAATTAGATTATCATAACCAATATATATCAGGTTATGTCAGATGAATCTAGGGGTATGGTACTACATTGTCAAAATAAATTGGATTAAAAAAACTAAAAATATATGGAGTGGCATTACGTATTAGTTTTTATATTAATCTATTCATGTTCTGTATGATTTAACATTTGGATTTCATACTATTATAGGTGTGGTGATTATTGTTTATTCAATAAATTTTAAATTTTTTCATACAATAACATATCCTTAATTTAATTATTCAATTTTGATTTATTTTTTGGGTAAACATCCGAAGGTAATGACATTTAGAATGGATATTTCCACTCCACTTGGAAGGAGAAAGGACTTGGTATTTAAGTGTCTAAATTTTGGGGTTTTTATTTCTTATTTTGAGATGGTGTAGGATTTCTTAGTCATTGGATTAGTTATTTTGTAACCCGTTATTGGAAATTATTAGACAATTTATTTTAAATTTCATTCCAATTTCTATCTCCATAGTCTTAATTTTATCTCCCTTTATAATAATAATCATGTTTTTAGGGTGGGTGAGATCATAGGTCAAGAATATCATGGACTATTATTCATGATATATGATTGATTCCATACTAGTTGTCTAGTTTTCTCTCTAATGTGGACAATAATTGTCCAGTTCATTAGTGTCATACAGTGGTAAAAAAGAATAGTTAGTTCATTTAAGATGAATTTTATGGGTTTAATCGATAGAGGGAGATAATGTTCTCTATTAAGTGATATTACTATATGATTCATATCTCATTAATGTTTTATTTGATGGATGTTTTTGAGAGAAATGAGTTGAATGTCCAGTTACATGATCATAAAGGTAAGGGATTTATGAGACTGAGTGTGTCACTATAGGGACCCTTGTTCCCCTTTACAATTAAGGAAGATAAAATTATCTAGTTTTTTATTGATTATCGAAAAATCAATTGGGTGATCATCATGAATAAATACTTTTATTATAGCTTGATGATCTATTTGATCAACTCAGGGGATCAAATTATTTTTCAATGATTTATTTGATGTTAATATTATATTTATTAAGGGTTTGGGAAGTGGATATTCCTATGATTATATTCAGTGGTAGGTATGGGCACTATGAGTATTTGGTTATTCAATTCTTCATGACCAATTCTCTTTCAATATTAATATGTCTGATAAATTGTAAATTATATTTCTATCATGATTCTTCAATTTTAGTTCCCTTTTATGATATCATATTACACTCTTAGTCAAGGGAGGAACACAATAACCATCTAGCCATTATCCTATTGTCCTTGAGATATAACTACTAACAAGGTTTTTTTTTCAAAATATCAGTTTTGGATTTAGTAAGTAATATTATTTTTTCATGTGATATATGATAATGTTTTCATAGTGTACCCTAAGAAATCTATGTATTGATATCTTGATAGAAGACAAAAAAAATAGATCAAAAACATTAACGGTATAGTTGGATATAATTGTGGATTAATTGAGGAAGTTTCTAGGTTTAATTCAATGTTGACATATTTGACTCAAACCAGGGAGAGGGCTGACAAAAATGGTAACTATTGGAGATATTTTGAGGAGGTAAATGTGAGGTTGACTTCAGTTCCCGTTCTGATTATCAATGATTTATGTACGGGTAATTCCATGTATTTTGAGTCTTTGGTATTTGGATTGGCGAGAATATTGATGTAGAATGATCACAAGTTGGTGTATGGATAACTATAGTTACACCAAACTTATAATAATCACCCAACTCATGACCTTGATCTAGTAGAGGTAATACTTTATTTTAAAACATGGTTCCACTACCTATTCAGGTAGTTGTATATAGTTTATTTAGATCATAAAAGAATGATTTATATATTCAACTAGATTGATGTGTATCTTCATTATATATGATGGCTGGAGTATCTATTAAATTTTTATTTTGACATTACGTATGCCTATGGAATGGGTAATCCATTGTCTGAATGCATATACAAGAAACTAAGAACTCATTCAATGATAGATTGTGGGAATTAATGTCACCTAATGGGTTTGTCTACTAATATATGTTTTTATGTAGAATATGAAGATGAGAGGGTATCATTAACTAGTTTGAAAATCATGATTTACTTGTTTGATTATATTAACTTTTAAGTAGGCATGAGTCTCAATTCACAATAGGTTGGTATAGTATTAAAAATATTAGATACTTAAGTTTAATAGTCTCAGTATGTTGATAGTTTCATTTTATTTTGAAAGATGCTTATTGTTTCCTTTATTTTGAATAAGGTGTTCACCATTCCAGTTGGGTCATTCTCCATAGGGATACCAAATTGATTTATTATTTGAAATATTTTTATTATTTTTAGATGATAATATGATTAATTTTTGTCTTTATATCTTGATGACTTGCCTACCAAATAATTAAATCCAGACACTAGGGACATGTCTGTCAACTTTACCCTCTTCTACTTCCAGTATAGAAGTGGAATGGGAACATTATATAATTCATGATTATTTTTCCTCATAGTATGAGTGTGAAATTATATATATATATATATGTGTTTTTTTAAAGAATTTAGTAAATCTATCCATTTTATTCATATTAAATAATCGAAGAAGGTGGAGAAGATCAGACAATGGTATGTTGGATGGATCATAAATCTTCATAACATGCCTTTATTTATAATTTATTATGGAGAACCTCACATAAAATCATTGTTTCAAAAGAATCATTTGTAGATGATGGGTTCTAGGATAAAATTTTCTGTATAATATCTTCCATAGATCTATGTTCAGACTAAGTAGTCTATCTATATCTTTAAATAAATTATTTGTGCATTCATGATTTATTTCAATGGTTCTATAGACAATTAAATTAAAATTATTTTAATTTTATAGTATACATAATTTTCAAGGACTAATTCATATTTATCCCATTGATTCTATTTTAATAAAGAAAAAATGGATATTATCTTTTATGGGATGGAATTGGGGGGGTGATACATGTAAGGGATGTGCATCATTTATGAGACGACAAAGATTGTACAGTTGATATGAAAGAGATTAATGACATATCATATTAATTAGAAATATTATTTAAATTATAATTACCATTATTCAGAGTATTAACTTTTTCATCGAGGGTTACTAAGGGTTTCTACTTGATTAGGACATCATCTTCTAGGGTGATAAAAAAATTTGGTGTCGCATTATGTCACGCCATTTGAGTTTGTAGATAATCTCATGATGTTTTCATAACAGTTTAATTTTCAACTCATATTACTCCCATTCAAGATGTTTTTCACATATCCTAATTGATAATGGTTCATGTAGACCCATCCCATGTGATTGAGTGGGCAAATTTAGAGGTGGATCTTGGAACATTATTTTTTATGCATCCTTCTTATATCATAGATTTTGAAAATAATGTGGTACATGTTAAATAAATTAACTTGTATTGATTAATATGTATGTGAATCATATATAGTCACAAAACATGGGGGAATAAATAATTGGTGGGGGATTTTTCTCTCATTTTTTTATGGATTTATAACCTTAATGAATTATATGAGGAAGAAAGTGGAATGGTACAGGAAATTGAGGCCCCCACCAGGCCACTGGTATATATTTACTAACATTTGTTTCATTCACTTTAAATTCTTTGATATTATGGAGAGGAAAATGGGAATATTTGAAGAAAATAGTTCCTGGTGAATGGTTAGTGCTAACCATGCTCCCATCCATGTGGCATGAGGTATGGGATTCTATTTCCATTTTTCACAGTTACTTCCCGGTTTTTATACACATGGTAGATCTTCTAGGTAACCATGGATCCTAAACTCTAAAGGGTAGTAACCCTTATAATTAGTGAATAGTTTTTATAAAATATTTTTCAAACCATGTGGTCCATCAATAATTCCTAAAAATTAATTTTTTCTATTTTCCCCATACAATTTTAACACTTCATTCTCCCTTTGTCTCCATTTTCATACGTTCCAAGCCTCATAAACCATGCAACCTACTTCTTAATTGTATCAATGGATTTAATGAACAAACATTTGATTAAATCTTACCAATCTTCTAAAAACTTATACCAAAAGGAAAAAAGGTTGTTCCCAATCCCAAATGGCTAGAAACTATAGTATAAGAATCATCACGTGTACCTTGGGAATGATTTCTCCCTCAAGAAATAATATATATATGCACTGGAAATAAAACCAATTAACATCCAACTATAAATAATAAAAAATAAACATCCAAATAAGTTAAACAACTGAAACATAAATAAATAATTGTCTAAACATATATAAAAAATATAAGTAATAAAATAAAATAGTTCAAATGGATGATACAAAACTCAAGATAGAAAGAAAACCCCATGCCATACCCAACTATACTCTATGTGATCACTAGTCACCATCCAACCATATATCGTCCCCTAGATTATAAAATATTCAAATCAATCTATAATGAACATTGAGATGTAATATATAGGTATCTGTTATATATCCATGTATGGTCTCCATCCCACATCGAATCTATCAAGTAACGTTCATATTAGATTCTAAATATTATAGTTTTATATATAGAATAAATATGAACAATTCCCATAGGTCTTTACAAAAATAAGAAACTACAAATCAAAATTGGGGTAAAGCTATTTTCTAGGTTTTTTAATATATTAAATAACCTTTTGTAAAATATTTTCACCTAACTAATACCTATTAGAAAAAACAATCTTTTAAATCCCCAAAACAAAAAAATTTCATAAACACCCCCTTTTTGAAATATATGTTTCGAACTTAATATAGGTTTATAGATTTTAGTAGTCTCCCAAAACATCCATGAAACCCAAAAAATTTCCAACAACTTGGAAAATCATTTTAAAACTACATTTTCCAAAAAAACAAAAACTTGGATTTTCAAAGACAATTCATATATGATTTTATATTTAAAACCATGACACTACTCTTTGGAAAACACAGATTCTAATTTTTTTTTATTTTTCCATTAAATTAATTACTAAGATATATTACAAGAAATTCTAAAGAAAATACTGTTTAGTTACTTTAAAAAAATTATAATCCCTTTTAAATCATTTTTAAATTAAACCACATAAAGAAGGATGTAAGAGAACCAATAATAGACACTATGTCATTTCACACAACAAGGATAAACAAAGGGAAAATATGTTCTAAAAAATAAACCATGAAATAAGGGATATAATTGATATATAAAATAAGTTTAAATTTAATTATCATAAATAGGATTGTAGTGTCATGTCTATAACTAATGGGATATAACAAAAGGGTGATAACATGATTTAGAATAACCCTAGTCTATCGAATAACTCGTTGTTACAATAATATTTTGAATCTCACATTATCCTATATGTGGTCTCTTTATCCCCATTATCCTCTCTTGGTCACTACTCCCATGAGATCACATTGAATCTTGCGGAATGTTTCTCTTTTATGGTCACATTCTGTTGCGTGAGTATATGTTTCTTAACACACATCATCCTAGGTAGACCCTCAGAAATGTTGCATCGGGTTGGTCAAACCGTGTCGGACGGGTCCCAGACCCAACCAGCCCCCTAATAAATAAACACCCCTAACTAATGACCAAGGTGTCTATTTGACAATACATTAGTAGAATTGGGACACATTTTGGGAATCGGTCCATTTGGAATATTCCGGTGGGCCTGACCGAGCCGTGACGGACCGAGGATTGATCGCCTTCGTTTCACGGAAAGGGATGTAAATAACAGACCGAGCATTAGATTGACACGACGTCTATGGAATAAGGACACTTGTGACAAGGTGGTCTTTTGTAGATACTATATGTGATATTAGATGGATTTTGACTTGCAACCTAGTTTGGATCAAACCTGAATCCAACAAATCCCTTTTTACAAAAGTGCCCATAGCTCACAGACCGGGAATCTGAATGACGTGTCAGCTGTCACATTGGAACACCTATGATGGGGAGATCACTTGGGTATACTTTTGGCACGAATTCATACTAGTTGAAATATTATCGATGGATTGAGGAGAGGTTCACCCAGAATCAAGCGTGTTGAGAAGGACTCTGGTGGTTAGCTGTGACATGAAGAAGAATAGCGACCAACGCATGTCAGTATCAAAAAGTCCAGAGTATGATGATCTAGCTGTGTGACTAATCATCCCTTCCTATGTGCTAGCGACCCTATGTGGATCAAAATCGTATCAATCCTGTGTGGATTAGAATCTTAGAAACCCTATGTGAATCAATAGTATAGAGTCCCAGTGTGGATCAGAATCATAACAACTCTATGTGGATCAACATCATAGCGACCCTGTGTGGATCAGCATCATAGCGACCATGTGTGGATCATCATCATAGAGACCCTTTATGGATCAGAATCATTGAGAACCAATGTGTATCAGCATCATAGTGACCCTATGTGGACCAGTATCATAGAAACCCTGTGTGGGTCAGCATCATAGTTACCATGTGTAGATCAGTAGTGTACGACCCAGTGAGGACTGACCTTAGTGCGGCCTGTCGTGGATTAACGACATATGTCCAAGAGTGGATCAATAATAGAACCACTACATTATGGATAAGTTGTGGTAATTCTAAATGGAATAAGATGATATATCCTAAGTATGATCATATATATTCTTCATCTATGAGTTATATACCAAGTGTTAGCTGACTATTGTTTCGTGTCTTGTGATTGAGGTCTTGTTTTGTGGGTTTTCCTTTGTGAACCTCTGGGAGACCTTTAGGGGTCTCAGGGTCCCTACTGTGTTTTGTTATACTCACCCCTGCACAGCCTTTTCCTGCACCTTTTTGTGTCTTGTGTGGATGACAAACATTTGGGCTGAGAATTGAGGGAGTCAAGACTAATTGGTACACATAGGAGATGGGTTGGCATGGAGTGATGTGGAGACAATCAATACCTACCCTTCAGGTAGGATACTCTGTGGATGACCCAAGAGATGTTTTCTATTTTCAATTCTACTTATACATTTCAGTTGAGCTTGTATTCCGGACCCTTTACATTCAATAAACTTTTTAATATAGTAGTTTACTTCGCAGTAGCTGCGTATTGTGTTATTGGATTGTGTGTTTATACAGGTTTAAAAGAAATGAATTCCAGTAATAGGGATATTCCTTTTTGGTGCTAGTTTCCAACCCCTGTCCTATGGAAGTCGGTCTTGGGTTAGTCACAGTATGGGCCCTGGGGGGACGGGTCATGACCATAAGTATATGTCAATTAACGGATAATTACTATAAAATTATGAATAAATTTCATAATGATGGATTGATGTGGATTTAAATGATTCCATCAGTTTTCATTAGGAATAGTTTTCTATAAATATATAGTACAATTCATATTAAACCATATTTTTTTCCCTAGAGTGTTGTTTTAGATCATTTTGGTAGAAGTCTTATAAACAAATAGAATATCAATTGAAAATTGGTAAGAAAAACGTTTTCATCGGATTACAATTTTTCTATGTATTGGATTAAATGATTAGATATAGATTAGTAAATTTATATTATCTCTTTTAATGATCATGGGATACCCTTACGTAGAATAATGGTTACCCCTATGTGGGTAGAGGACACATACTTTTACCCTTACACAACTATATGATTACCATTATGCTGGTATTGATTAATTCTTGATAATTGTATATTGGTTGTTTCAATGGATGATATGAAATGGTATAGGTATTTTCCCAAGATAATGGATGGTTGGTCTAGAATATTATATATTGGTGTAAACATATTAACTAGGAAAATTTGATTATAAAGGGAATGTTTCCCAAGTCTGAATTTAATATAGAAAATTGTTGGAATAGTGTGATTTTATGAATTAATTTTCAAATAATCAAAAATGGAAAGGAATTGAGAAATTATTTTTTAATATCTTATTTCTCATCAAATGAAATATGATTATAGTGTTCTCCCATAGAGATAAGACTTTATTCGAATGATGGTAAATCCTTTTCCCACTTTTATTTACTGTTGTTTTTTCTGAAGTGTTTCCATTGAGCTTTTTTGGTGGTTATATTGGTGAATCTATTACTAGTTAATGTGAACATAACATGTGATGTTGAAGATATCTGAAAAATATTCAATTTGATAAATTTGTGAAACCGTGTATGCTTCTTAAGCTGAAGTGAACAGATGGACGACTCTATCTCGTGAATGTTGTCTAGTCATGTCCTGCCATTAAAAAAATGGATGGATGTCGATATTCCATGGGATCTTTCACCCCCAATAGGACATGCATGGTCTCGGTGAACATGCTTCTGACCATTATTTTTCTAATAAAAGGATAAAATAACTTACATTACTGTCTTATAATTATGCATAGACCCACAACTATTCACCTACACATGTATCCTAAAAACCCATCCAAAACACCGAATTTCAACCTCCCCTCCCAACCCAAAACTCATAAACATTATATATATATATATTAAATATTAATATTACTTACCTAAAATAGGGAATTATAAGTAATTATTCACAAGAATACTTCCACATATATTTCAAATAATTGTGATCATCATTTTCTTACCAAACAAATCGATGCACAATATTATATCCTGGGGGATAATTTCTAGAATGGTAGGATAACCCTATAGATTATATGGTCTAAATTTCATTTTTCCATTTAATACACAAAAAAAATTATTCTAAATTATATTATTTTTATAAAAATTATCTTGTTTTGATAAAGACCATCCATTATATTTTAGAACAATAAATATTTTTTTAGGCTCTTGTTAACACAATTCATGATAAAAAAATTCATAAAATTTATGAATATAGGAAAAGAAGATATTATATATAAAATTATTGGACCATTATTGGAACAATTAATTTTTTATCTTTCAAAAATGTAATTTTTTTAATTAATTGATGTGTTTTTATTCATATGAAATCGATTTGTTATAAAATAATGAAAAATATATTTTCATAATTCATAAAATTGTTAATTTATACTTAATAATGTTTAATATTATTATGATTATTAAATTTTAATATGTTTTTTATTAACTGGAAATAAATTATCCTAATTGAATATTAAAAATCTTTTCATGTTTTTTATTTTAATATATTAAATAATACTTTTAGAAATAAGATCATGTATTTGTTTTGACTCAAATTTTGATCAATAAATTATCATAATACAATAATTTATTGGTTTTACTTAAATTTCTAAAAATCTATTAATATTATAAAATTTATGTTCATGTTTGAAAACAGGAATCGAAACAAAAAACAAGAAAAGTCTATATTTTTTTCAAATCATGACATCCATGCATTATTATGACTACTAAATAAAAAAAGAACATTTTATTTTAAAAAAATTAATATCGAAGACTAATTATACCTTTACTCAATATATTATGATAATTAAGGCATTGATTAATGGTTTTAAATAGTCAAATGCCTTAGATTTTGTGGCTTATGAGACAAATTTTAAGTCATTTTATAAGGATAAATTTGGATTCAATTATAAAGGAATTAGGAAATATCAAATAAATTGAATTATTAATTCTGTAAGATTTTATATTAAATATATCTATGTATGATAAAAATTTAACCCAATTGGAATATTTTAATGAAACAACCTCAAATTACATGTGTTGAAATTTTTTTATATATAAAATATTCATTATGTGTGTGAATCAGTCTATATAACTAAAATATATCATGTTCAATATTTGAGACCTCAAAAATAATAACCCTATATTTTGGTTTTTTTCATCATTTTTTATAAAAATGTAAACCCATTTACTCATTTATTTTTATATTCAACTTCTTTTTAAATATATTTATTTTTATTATTCATAAAACCCTTCTTATATTCATGGTGCATAACATGAATATGGTATTTATTCTTCAATAAATATTCTTTGAATATCAATGTTAATATATAAATTTTAAATAAAATTATAATTTTCTATTTGTCCGCAAAAATATGAATTTTCAAAAAAAATGTAAGGAACCCATGGATGAAATATGATTCGTAGACTTTGAGTATATATGAAATTATTAAATAGAATTCCTGTAACATCTTTGGTATTAATAGAAAAATAAATTTTCATATATATTAATATTTTTTAATTTAATATTAATTTTTTTTAAAGGGGACACTATGTACAATAGCGTACCCAACACACAACAATGAGTTTCTCTGAAATCTTACATTGCACCCATCACTGAGTTATAACAATAAATAATACAATAATATTATTATTATTTTAAAAGGAAGTTAATTACTATCTTTTGTATTGGTAGGAATGATCATAATTAATTATATTAAGATTTTACATATCTATTTAATGTTTTTTTATTTATATAATAAATTTTAGAGGCATAAAATCAGAATGAATGCAATTTTAAGCATAAAATACTCTAATACTTTAAAAAGGTTGTTATACATCCTTTTGAAGGTGAACCCATTTTAAATCTATTTTTTCACTTTTATATGTTATATTTTAAAATATAAACTTATTCTATAGAATAGAGATATCAAAATTTACTATAAATAAATTTTCGTTAATTTCCAGATAATGTTCATTTTTAATGAAGTGAAAAGTTCCTCATTTTAAGTCAACGCTTTATTTTCATATAATTTATTTATATATTTAGATTACATTATTTATTTATTTTAAAGTATAATGGTATAATGTTTTTACCATTATATCAAATTTTGGAAATTTTATATAATTTCACATGTAAATTGAACATAAACACATATCAATCTTTTTAATGATTTTATTTCATCGAAACCCTTTTTTTCTTTTGAAAATGGGAGTTAATTTTAAATTAATTAATGTAACTTATTTTATTTCAATTTCGAAAAATGGATTCCGTATTTTGAAGCATAATGACCAAATTAATTAAATATTTACCTTTTATTTTTGGACGTTATGAATTGTACCTTTAGTAATTATTTTTATTTACCATGGTTAAATGGTAAATCAGGTAAATAAGGGTAAAAAATAATATTATAATATAAAAAACTACCCTAAAATGTTTCTCTAATTATTTTGAATGAGATATTTCTGACCATTATCATCCATAGGCTGAACATTTTTCATTTGTGAGCCTATTAGGTGTGAAGATGACATTTTATAATATTCAATTTAATGAAAAGGGAAATATATCATCATTGTGTATCTTTTAATAAAAGAGTTTTAATGTAGGGTTATATAATATATCTCTATAAATATTAATATTAATTACAAATGTAAAAATATTTCCTACATCATGGTTTTTTATTTATAATTTTTAGACATTAAATAAATAAATTTATTTTTGACAGAATGATGATGTAGTGATTACCTTATTATTGAAAGATTCAAGTAAATGATATTAATAATATTAAAATAAATTAAATATAAACATTTTTAGACCATAAAACGTTTTTCTAGATGATTATGTATTATTATATTATATTTAATTATTTTTCTTCGAATGAATCAATATGTTTTGACATTGACAAAAATAAATTACTAAATTGTTTTAAAATTGTCAAAAATGAGTTTTTAAAAATTATAGTGTTTTATTAAATGATATAATACTCCATAAAATATATGATTATTCCAAATGGATTTTTTAATGTTAAAATTATCATTAATGATCCACTTTTATCTCTCTACACATAGTATAGAAACTATAGTAATCATATATGATGAAAATAAAAGAAGATATGGTGAGAGTTAATATTTTTATGTAACGGTTAAAGCTAAGAGATAAGGTTAATTTTTTAACCCATAAAATCTAAAATATATTGTATGATATGATTTCGACCCATCCTCATATTATACTATAAATATATAACTTTTTAACTATTATAATTTTAAAATCAGTTTATAATGAAATAATATTTCAAGAGATTCCTAAAGTGACACTCCTCCCTCTTATAAAAGGCCACCACCTCTACCCACTTACTCACACCAATCAAGAAAATTATTTCGTCCAAATTCTTTTCAAATAAGCTCCAAAAATTCTTCCCTTACTCCTATAGTCTACAGTTTCGGTATAACTCCATCTTAAGGATACCTTTTGTGAAATTCAAAACGAGATACTCGAAAAAGAGGTATTTGATTTATCACCACTTTCAAAATACTTTTTTTAATCTACTTCATCATATTATTTCATTTCTAAACCAAAGTAATAAATTCCTTATCCTTTATATACTGAGATATGTTTTTATGGTAAAACCTTATACCTCATTTTATACATCATACGAATTACAATATCACCAAGCTTGTGTGCGCACGACTTACTGTCTTCAAGCCATCGTGTAATTTGTTATTCAAATATACTGAATTTGAATAGGTATAAGGATTAGTATAATGGATGAAAATAATTAATATAACATGATAATTGTTCTTTATAATTAATATATTGTCCAATTTTATACCTTTAAATCATTAAGTTAATGATATAGTCGCTCGTGTGTATGTACGGCCTACCATCTTCACGATGTGATTCGTTTCATTCTACATGATCTTCATTAAACCATGATTATATATATGAATAGAATTAAAAAATATGATATGATATATATTATATTTATATTTTTTTCTATTATAGTGTAATTTTTATTTACAATATACCTTTATTCTTTCCAAAATGTGTAAATATGATAATTTCATTTGAGAAAGTGTTGACTACCAGCCCCTCAAAGGGATATGACTCGTTAATTCCAATCATGGAATGTATAAAAGATGGATTTCATGTACATATTTAAAATATATAACATATATATTATACTGTAATTAAAATATACCTCTGTATCATTTTCTTTTTATTCCATTAAAATGACTAAAAAAATAAAAGTAGTGTTCATTGGTACACACAAACTACCATCTCCATGAATAGTGAATTTCATTTCATATATCCAAATGTAATGGGATATTATATATAATATATATATATGAGATTTAAATCATGAATAACATTCTTTAGATTTTTTACTTTTAACTACATTTAAAAGTTACATCAAAACAGGTTCATTTTCGACTCAAGTACCAAATATCGACAAAACGACTGATATAAACGTAAATAATTAGGAAATTTTTATAACATGGTAATATGTTATATAAATGGAATAATTAAAATGAAAATTTTTATCAATAAATTATAAATTAAAATAAGTGTATCATTCAGTATGAGAAAGAAAAAACAAGACAAGTAGGAATCAAGGTAAGGCGCTTCATCTCAATCTCTCTTCATTGAGGCTTATTTTTCTTTATATATGACCTTATTTTGTACAGTGTACAATCAAACCCTTTTAATTTTATTTTCATTATATGGTTTTAAAAAGGAATATTTTTTATTAAGTGTTTTACAAAATAATAAAAGGCATGTTTCTTTTTAACGTGCACAGGGACAATAACCATTCTGCCACCATGAGAATTATCTGATATTAGGATTCATCTACATTACAAAATGTTTTTCAAAAGAAAACTAAATAACATATTTCTTTTTGGGTGTTTTTTATTTAAAATGGTTTTGATAATGGATTTATTATATCAATATCATGATATTATCTCTTATGCTTTCAATATGGAAATTTTATTTTTCCCTTATGCTTTTTCATATGTTATGATTACATTATGGTTCTTGGGAACTGATTATGTATAAGGGTGGTTGTGGGATAAATCAAGGAAGGGTGAGCCCGTGATAGCTCTCAAATCCATTGGGTAACATGATCTAGGTAAACATTATGGTTTCTACAAAGAGATTTAGGGAATATATTGTGATGTGTATTCCCAATGTAACCATGAAGGATACTCTCTATGCTACTATGAAAGCTACAATGTATGAATATTATGGATTCCACAAGTTACCTTTATGATTTCTAATTTTAATGAGTTATTCATAAATATTATGATTTCATGAATTGTGATAAAGATCTTCGGTTTTATTAGTGAAAAGTATGATTTCATTGATTTGTATGTATTCTTGGACTAATGTTGTTTTTACCTTATGTTATAACCCATAATGAAATATTTATGATCACCATATGTTTTTTAAATGTATTTGATAGGGTATAATAAAGGTTCATATAAATGGGTAATTGTAGAATATTTTAATCAAGAATATATTTCTTGTTTTATTTAAGGATTTTTATTATTATGAAAAAAATGGAAATAGTAGAAGTGTCTACATTGTAATATTTGAGATGTAATGTATTAATAATGGCCTAATTATTTAAAAAAATAAACCTAAAAAGATCCTCGATGTGAATTAGTGTCATGTTATTGACTTCTCTCAAGGTTATGTAATGTTTCTAGGTAGGGGTTGTATATTTGGTATGAGAGGTCTGTTTAGATAACTTTAAGGGTTAGAATATTTTTAATAGAATGTACATAAATTATTTCTACCATATAGTCAAATTGAAACATAATTCGAGGATTACCATGTTTCTTCATCTATGATATGTATATTTAGAATAGTTTTCCATATAGGAAACATGGTAGAAGCGCTCATAAAACATCCAATGGAAAACAACCTAAAAAATCAGCACCCTGAGATGGTCAGAATTGTAACTAAATAGTTTGTTTTAAGGCTGGAATAGTTTCATCAGGCTATAAATGTAGGTGGTATCCATGCATGGCATTATCTTGGTCAACCATAGAGGACCATTTCAGTAGTGTATAATTTCATTATGCAACATACCCTATAATTTAGATGACCATCTAACCTAGTTCTAGCTGATGGGTGTATTAAAGCATGACAAAAGATTTTCGATGTCATGGGGTGTTTAAAATACCAAATGTTTAGTCTTTCTATTTATTGTTTCGATGTTATAGACAATAAGTGGTGGTTGATGGTTAAAAATATTTGGGATAGTGAGGAGATTTATTCTCTTGATTGGGATGAATTAAAATGTATATTTCTTGATAAATATTTTCATAAGGTGGTTAGAGTTATAATGGAAAAATAATTCTTGGAATTGGGGAAGGAGGATGACTCAGTGGAATCTTATAAAACAAAATTCACATGACTGGAAAGGTATAGTCCAATTTTCATATTGGAACATGATAGAAAAATCAATCAATTTTACTTAGGATTAGAGACAAAGTATCCATCGGAAATGGATTCTCATGAGTTTAAACGTTATGAAAAAATTATTAGATGTTCAGAGAAGGTGAAAGTTGAGTTTGATGAAGATCATGTGTTCATTGAAAAACTACATAATAAGAGGTTGACGTGGAAGGTGAAATGAAAGAACTCCACCAAAAATTTTGATGGTAAGAAACTTAAGATTACAGTTTGTGAATGTTGTGGTAAGAATCACATTGGAGAATGCCTTTTGAATTTAGGTATGTGCTTATGATGTGGTAAAATGGTACATAAGGCTCGTAATTTCACTAAAAATATTTATAGTGATAAGAAAAGAAATCTAATTTATAGTCAGTAAAATATTTTATGTGCAATGAGATGGGTCATTATGAGAATGAGTGTCTGATGAAGAACTCAAATGATGGAAAGTTGTTGAAATACATGCAGAAACGGGTGTCAAAATCCATTTCTACTATTTTAGAAGATGTTGATCCATCAAATGAAGTAGTTTTAGGTACATTGTTTGTTCATTTAGATTATTTCAATGTGTTTTTTGATTCTGGTTCTAGACATTCCTTTATTTTGGAGAAAGTTTCTAGTATATTAAGAATTCATATCAAGAAATGAATCTTGAACTTGTGGTAAAACACCTTGGCAAAATATTGATACAAAAAGAAATTATAATAATCATACTATCTTTATCTGTGGAAAAAATATCCTTGGAAACCATATTGTTTTGCATCTAGTAGAGTTTGATGTTATTTAGGTATGGATTTTCTTTCCTTTTATTTGGTCAATATTGACTGTAGTTCATAAGATGCTTCTTTTCATAAACAAGTTATGTTTCATTATAGGAATGAACCATTACTATTGATATCATATCATGGTGCTGATAAACTTAGAAAAGATAAAAATGAATGTTATCATGCACATATTTTTGAAAAACAAATGAACTATTCAAATTAATTACATAACAGTGGTAAATGAGTATCTATAAACATTTCTTGGTGAGTTTCCTAGTATAATACATGACCAGGAAGTTGGAATTATTGTTGAAACGGTTCCTAATGCTAATCAAATTTCAAAACCCCCTTATCAAATGTCTCAAATTGAACATTTAGTGTTAAAGAAGGAATGGCATGAGTTATTGGATAAAGGTTTCATTCGACCTAGCTGTTCACCATTGTGTTGTCCTGTCTTATTTTTTAAAAATAATGATGGTTCAAGGATACACTGTATTGATTATATAGCCTTGAATGACATCACTGTTAATAACATGTATCATTTTCCTCATATCGATGATTTGTTTTATCATCTCCAGGACTCTCAACACTTTTCAAAGATTGACTTGAGGTTGGGGTACCATTAGTTGAAATTAAAAGAAGAATACATTTGGAATACTATATTTCGTACTAGATATGGCCATTTTGAATTCTTAGTAATTCCTTTTGGGTTAAAAAATTCACCTATGGTGTTCATCGATATTATTAATTGAATTTTCTCAAAGTTCTTGAATATGTTTGTGGTTGTGTTTATTGATTATATTTTTGTATATTATAAAACTATAGAGGAGAATTAAATTCATTTAAGTGTTATCTTACAAACCATAAAAGAAAAAAATGTTATGGGAAATTCAGAAAATGTGATTTTTGGTTACAACAAATTTTATTCTTAGGTCACATAGTTTCTAAAGATAGCATAAATATTGATCATACAAAAACACTTGTTGTGGAATAATTACCATGAAATAATAATATAACCAAGATTAAGAATTTTTATTTGTCTAGAAGGTTATTACTAGATATTTTTTCAAAAAAAATCATGTTCATCTTGCCCACGGACTATGTTAACTCGAAATGATTTTAAGTTTGTTTCCGTAAAATAATTTGATGACTATTTTCTAGAATGGAAAAGAAGATTGGTGAATGCTGTAGTTTTGGCACTAGCTTCCAGAAATGGTGAATTTTATATCTTCATTAATTATTTGTTAAAATTAATTGGATATTTCCTAATGAAGAATAATTAGTTCATTTATTATGCTTCACATCAGTTGAAAATTCTTGAGTTATGTAACCCAACACATGATTTGGAATTAGATGATGTGGTTTTATCATTAATACTTTGGAGGAATCAACTGTATGGAGTAAACTGTGAAATTTATATAGATTATAAATGTTTAAAGTATATATTTACTTATAATTAATTTAACATGAGACAAATAATATTTCTTGAATTAATCAAGGATTATGACTGCATGATTCATACCATCATGGAAAAGAAAACCGAGTGGCTATTGCTTTGAGTTAGAAATGTAATGCTACATTAACCAAGATACATTTGGAATTTGTACCTTTGATTAATGATTTGATTAACATTGGCATGAAATTTGATGGTGTAGAAAATTCCTCTATTTTGTTACAGGTTTTAGTGAAATAGTCTCTAGCAGACAGAATAAAGAAAGTGTAGATGGAATATAATCAGTTATGACAAAAGGTAGAATTGGTTAAGAATGATAAGGTACCTGAATTTAATAATGATAAATATTGTTCTTTGATTTTTGGAAATATATTATCTGTCATGACCCGACCCAACGGGGCTCGAGCCGCGACTCCCCAAGCCCGCCACCAATAGGCTAGGGGCTGGCGACCAGTGCCGAGTAGGCTATCACACATATGGGAGGCATTAGACTAAGGTACCTGTACACACGCACCCACAAACACCTCCATGAAACAGTGCAGAGATATAGAAAATGAATAGTAACTGCATGCATACACTATCCCAAACCAGAGTACAGCAGAAGTACAGAAGGTAAAAACAGGGCCCACCGAAAGAAAACTACAAAACGCATCCAACATGCTCTGAAGAAGGGAAACACTACCACAAACACCCGCCGGAAAGCTCCCTCGGCACAGCTCCGGTAAACACCCCGGTCAACTCGCTCACTAAGCTCCCCCAGCGACGGGTCCTCCGGGGACTCCTTCGAAGGGCCTGTGGCCTTCACAAGACACAAACATGTGCGAGTAAAGCCCGTGCAGGGGTGAGTATAAACATACTCAGTAGGCGCCCCAAAAACCCAAAACCCAAGGGAGCAACTGAAAGGAAGCAATCCGCTCAACCCAGCTAGAGGGAACCTAGACGAGAGAGAAACTACATCTCGTGACCATCCTCGGCTAAACACAACTAGTCAGCTCAGCCAAGCTCAGGTGTATTCCCATACATACACCTTGAACAAACCAGATATACACAGCTCATGCCACAAAGCCACAAGAGGTACCGACCTCATCGCCAGCAACTATCCACAACCATGAGAGCACACTCCATGTTCACTTTCATCCCAGATGACACTCATCCGAGAGATACACTCCACCGGGTCCCAAACAAACATCTCAGACGCTCACCCGAGAAACCACGCTCGTCGGATAACATCACTGAGGAAACATCGCTAAAACACCATAACCACCAAACTCCTCGGATAGGGGATCGCCGCTAGGGTCCGCTAGGGGATACCAAGACCCTCTCCGGTATACGTAGCTCACAGATAGGGGATCACTCCCAGGGTCCGCCGGGGGACACCACGACCCGATCTGGCATACGAAGTTCTCACAGATAGGGGATCACACCCAGGATCCACTGGGGGATACCACAACCTGATCTGGCGCTCGACAGAAGCTCAACACTCAGATAGAGGATCATCGTCCATATAAAGATGGTCACGACGATACCGGAACCCTATCTGGTATATCTCGCGATGTAGGGGATCGAACCGACGATGCCGCAACCCTACTGAAACCACGCGCTGAGTAGGGGATCGCATAACCAATGATACCGCAACCCTACCGACACCAAGCACTGAGTAGGGGATCGTATAACCAACAATACTGCAACCCTACTATAAATATCATGCTGAGTAGGGGATCGTAAACCCGACGATGCCACAACCCTACTGAGTACATCCCACCGCATAGGGGATCATATTTCCGATGATGCCACAAACCCTACGGGGTTAACCTGCTAGATAGGGGATCGCTGCCCGTGAATAAGCGGTCACAGCGATACCAAGAACCCGATCTAGGGTAAAGATGCTAGAGGATCCACTCTGGGCGCACCGGAGGGATACCACAACTCTAACAGTTTAAAAATCCCATCGAGAGGATCACAAACCCATACGAAGGTTGTGATGCCACACGAACCCTCATAGGAACGAACCAAGGGAGAACCCTCAACCACTGCTGGTCCAAATGTCACTAACCTGAGCGACCTGCCACAACACCACACTGTGCACCTCATGGGCCAAAACTGAGACCACCATCGCGTTCCACACGGAAAAACACGCAGGATAGGTTGTTTACTCGCCCGAAACAGAGCACCGGGTGAAAAGGCACTATTCACCATAGCTAGTTCGTGCGGGGCCCACACAACGATCCCGAAACCCATCGAGCGGATCACACCATGGCGACCCCCTCAGAAAAACAAGCGGAATCGACTACTCGCTCGTCCGAAACGGACACCCGGTAAAAAATGCACTATTCACCGAAGGCTAGCTTGGGTGGGGCCCATGCCTGGATTTCAAAACTCATCGAACGGATCACACCATTGAGATCCTCTCGGAAAAACACACAGGATCGAATATTCATCCGCCAAAATCGGACTCCTCGTGCAAAAGCTGTGTTTCTGCGCAAACGCCAAAACCCAGCCTCGTGGGGCCCGCACCCCGTTCTCAGTCCCAACACCCGGAAACCATCTCAAAAAGTCTGTCGTACCATCAGGGTCTCAACTCCACTGACGGCACATCAATCAGACCCTCCGGGTAGAAGTTACAACGGCCCGAAGCCGTAAAATAATAAAATAATATTAATTTATACAACGTTTCTAACTCCCGGGCCATGATCCCGAACCCTTAAACCCTCAAAGTGACTTCAAAAGGTCCGTCTCGACGCAAGGGGCGCGTCGCCGGAAATGGCTCGCAAATCGGATTTACGGTTTGTGAGTTACGGGGGTTTAAAAACCCCCAGAAAATCCTGGCCGGACCACCGCCAGCCTCGCCGGAAACCCCCGCGCCGCCACCGGATTCTGCCGCGCCGCCGCCAACGCCGCTGCAAACCACCGCCCCGCCGCCGTGCCGTCGACGGATTCCGCCATGGCCGCCGCCCCTCTTCGCCGGAAAACCGGGTTTTCGCCGGAAAACTTCTGGGAGCCACCGGGAGCACCCCGGTGCTCCAAATTCAGATCCGAAAAATGATTCGGAAAGCTCGAGACCCAAACTATACAACCCATATGAAAATTTGAAGAAAAACAACACAAAAATGGGATTCAGGATTGTAAAACTCAAACCGCCTACCTGTTGGCGGATCGCCGAAGCTTCAGGTGCAGAACGACGCCTGCGACGCGCTAGAGCTCGATCTGCTGATGATCGGCGCTGAAAACAGACGCCCGAAGCTCAAATCGGGGAAGAACGGAGGTCGGGAGGAGGGTGGTTACCACCGCCTGCGCGTGGGTGGGAGAGGGAGAGAATGAAATGTTTTCTTTTTTTATTTAAAAACCTTCATTTAAAACATCGCCCCTGACTCCGTGCCCGGTGCGGACAAAGTTAAGGTCACCCCTAGGGTAAACGCACTATTCTGAACGCAATGGCGGACTCGGATTTGCGATCCGAGACTCCTTTCAGAAGTTATTTGAGCCGACGCACATAAACCAACTTTTCCACATATTTACGAAAACACCCCTGGTGGCGTTTTCCACAGCAGGCCCGCGCCCGCGAAGTTTACACCTCGCCTAGGGTAAACGACATGTTCCGGACGCAACCGTGCCATCAGATTCTTGTTCTGAGATATCGTTTAGGAGATATCACACCCTCGTCACGTGCATAGTATAAAAATACTTAATATTTTTATAAAATTAATTCCGGGAACACTGGGCCTCGGAATCGCACGCTGTCTTCACGCCTAGCTCTGGAATTATTCGTAGAAATATTACAAAGTCTGACAGGGCCAAAAACCCGAGTCTCTACATCCTCCCCCCCCCCTTAGAACTTTTCTTCCCTGAAAATCCCTAAGCACAAGGAAAGCGACTGGACTCTCAACTGGGTCTCACACACCAGCGAGCTCACCAACCAACACCCATGCCTGAACGCATAAGTCAGAGGGACTCATCCGCCACACCTCAATACTATCTGCTCTGGGCGGCACTGACTCTCCTGCACGGTTTTAATCACGTCACAAAAATGCTTCTCGGTGGGGGAAGGATCCATCTACCTCACGCCTTCAAAGCATGTGGAACAACTCCCATATAGGGTCTTACCAACGCCCTGAACAAAACTCGAGCAAGCAAGAAAAAGAAAAGAGTACCGTTAAACCGTGTCTGACAAACTACTGTACTAAGTAGAAAAGACACAAGGTGTACCTCTATCCATCTGTGGTGCCACTGGGTCGACTACCTCCAGGGCATGCAGTTGTCCTTGCCCTCGGCCACCAGCTCCATGAGCTTGGCGTGGACCACCTGGGGGTGGGGGTGGTGGCAACTGGTACTGCCTACCACCGCCTCCCACAGCACCAGCTCCATCGCCACGTCTGCCGCCCTGCGGACCTCCTTGCTCGAGATGATGCCTCTGCCAAGGAGGTCCATCGATCGGCTCCCTCTCAGCAGCACGTCGGGTCGGACAATCTCTAGAAAGATGTCCCCGACCGTCGCAAGCGTAACACCGCCTCTCCTACGGCTGACCAAAACTGGCCTGCGAGCCCTGTGAGCCCTGAGGCTCAGATCCTCCATCCTGGGGTCGCCTCCTGAAACGTCGGGCATGTCCAGACCCCTGAGTCTGTCATCGGCTACCAGATGCCGAACCGACCGATGAAGTCTCATCTCTCGAGTGCCCAGCACTAACAGGGGGAATCTGCTAAGCCAGAAAACTCTCCACCACCAACGCTCGCTCCAGCATTCCAGCATAGGTGGGCAGACACAAGGAAACCACACCTGCTCGGATGTCCCTGCATAAGCCCTGCTCGAAGGTCTGAGCCCTAAAGAACGGGTCTCGAACCACATCCAGGGAGTAGCGCGACGGGTCTGTAAACCGCGCTGAGTATTCCGACACGGTCATGCCCTCATTCCGTAGCTGCAGAAGCTCCTGAATCCGCACTGACCTCAGCGTCACCGGATAGAACTCTTCCCTAAAGAGCCTCTCAAACTCTGCCCACGTGAGCGTCTCCGCGTCATGGGACCGCGTCACCAAACTCCACCATCGCCTGACAGAACCATGCAGAAGGCTCGCCGCTAGGACCACCATCTGATCTGGAGGTGTCCTCACTAGCCGGAAAACTCGGGTGACTGCCTCAAGCCAGTCATCAGCTGCCTGGGGGTCTGGATCACCCCGAAACCTTAGAGGTCGCTACCTCTGGAACTCGTGCAACGCACTCAGCCTGCGCGCAACCTCGTCATGCACCCCCGGCACAACCAGCTGCTCGACAGGTGGTGGCTCAACTGGCAGACCACATGGAGGTGCATCCTCAGAACCTGCACCCTGCTCCACAACCTCTACACGGGGCGGGTCGTCAGCACAATCATGCGGCAGAACCCTCGCTGGCTATTGTCATTGAGGCATCCTAAAATACATCCAAGACGCACCACAATCAAAGAGTATATCTGGAGAGCTGACTCAAGAAGGACAAGGAAAACCCAAAAACCCAGTCCTATATGATGCATGAACCATTATGTCCCTGCGACCAGTGTACGAATGTCCCGAGTCGAAAGGCAGGATATCAGAGTCCTGGTGTATGGATACGTCGGCCGCCGCACCAACACTGGAGTCCCTGGCCTGAAAGCCGATCTCAAAATATCCTAACACTACCGCTATGCAACCCAAACCAAACTCACAGCTAGACCAGCTACGCTCTGAGATCCCAAAGGTGGAACCTCCTCTGATACCACTCTGTCACGACCCGACCCAACGGGGCTCGAGCCGCGACTACCCAAGCCCTCCTCGGGGTTTTGGCCCTGTCATACTTTGGAATATTTCTACGAATAATTCCAGAGCTAGGCACGAAGACGGCATGCGATTCCGAGGCCCGGTGTGCCCGGAATTAATTTTATAAAAATATTATGTATTTTTATACTATGCACGTGACAGGATGTGATATCTCCTAAACGATACCTCAGAATGAGAATCTGATGGCACGGTTGTGTCTGGAACGTGTCTTTTACCCTAGGCGAGGTGTATACTTCGCGGGCGCGGGCCTACTGTGGAAAACGCCACCAGGGGCGTTTTCGTAAATATGTTGAAAAGTTGGTTTAAGTGCATCAGCTCGAATAACTTCTGAACGGAGTCTCAGATCACAAATCCGAGTCCGCCGTTGTGTTTAGAACAGTGTGTTTACCCTAGGGGTGACCATAACATTGTCCGCGTCGGGCACGGAGTCGGGGGCGATGTTTTAAATGAAGGTTTTTAAATAAATAAAAAAAGAAAACCGTTTCATTCTCTCCCTCTCCCACCCACGCACAGGCAGTGGTAACCACCCTCCTCCCGACCTCCGTTCTTCGCCGATTTGAGCTCCGGGCGTTTGTTTTCAGCGCCGATCGTCAGCAGATCGAGCTCTAGCACGTCGCAGGCGTCGTTCTGCACCTGAAGCTTCGGCGATCCGCCCACATGTAGGCGGTTTGAGTTTTACAATCCCGTATCACATTTTTGTGTTGTTTTTCTTCAAATTTTCATATGGGTTGTATAGTTCGGGTCTCGAGCTTTCCTAATCATTTTTCGGATCTGAATTTGGAGCACCGAGGTGCTCCCGGTGGCTCCCGGAAGTTTTCCGGCGAAAACCCGGTTTTCCGACGACGAAGGGCGGCGACCATGGCGGAATCCGGTGATGGCACGGCGGCGGGGCGGCAGAATCCGGCGGCGGCGCGGTGGTTTCCGGCGAGGCTGGCGGTGGTCCGGCCAGGATTTTCCGGGGGTTCTTTAAACCCCCGTAACTCGCAAACCGTAACTCCGATTTGCGAGCCGTTTGCGGCGACGCGCTCTTTGCGTCGAGACGGACCTTTTAAACTCAAATTGAGGGTTTAACGGTTCGGGATCGTTGCCCGGGAGTTAGAAACATCGTATAAAATAATATTATTTTATTATTTTACGACTTCGGGCCGTTGTAACTTCTACCCAGAGCATCCGATTGACGTTCCGTCAGTGGCGTTGAGACCTTGATGGTACGAAAGACTTTTTCAGATGGTTTCTGGGTGTTGGGACTGAGAACGGGGTGCGGGCCCCACGAGGCTGGGTTTTGGCGTTTGCGGAGAAACGCAGCTTTTGCACCAGGAGTCCGATTTTGGCGGATGAATAGTCGATTCTGTGTGTTTTTCCGAGAGAATCGCAATGGTGCTATCTGTTCGATGAGTTTTGAAATCCAGGCGTGGGCCCCACCCAAGCTGGCCTTCGGTGAATAGTGCATTTTTCACCGGGTGTCCGTTTCGGACGAGCGAGTAGTCGATTCCGCTTGTTTTTCCTAGGGTATCGCCATGGTGTGATCCGCTCGATGGGTTTCGGGATCGTTGTGTGGGCCCCGCACGAGCTAGCTACGGTGAATAGTGCCTTTTTCACCGGTGCTCTGTTTCAGGCGAGTAAACAGCCTATCCTGCGTGTTTTTCCGCGTGGAACGCGATGGTGGCCTCGGTTTTTCCCCAAGAGGTGCGTAGTGTGGCGTTGTGGCGGGTCGCTCGGGTTAGCAACATTTGGACCAGCAGTGGTTGAGGGTTCTCCCTTGGTTCGTTCCTACGAGGGTTCGTGTGGCATCACAACCTTCGTATGGGTATGTGATCCTCTCGATGTGATTTTTAAACTGTTAGAGTTGTGGTATCCCTCCGGTGGGCCCCGGAGTGGATCCTCTAGGATCTTTATCCTAGATCGGGTTCTTGGTATCGCTGTGACCGCTTATTCACGGGCGGCGATCCCCTATCTAGCAGGTTAACCCCGTATGGTTTGTGGCATCATCGGAAATATGATCCCCTACGCGGTGGGATGTACTCAGTAGGGTTGTGGCATCGTCGGGTTTACGATCCCCTACTCAACATGATTTTTATAGTAGGGTTGCGGTATCGTTGGTTATACGATCCCCAACTCAGCGCTTGGTGTCGGTAGAGTTGCGGTATCATTGGTTATGCGATCCCCTACTCAGCGCGTGGTTTCGGTAGGGTTGCGGCATCTTTGGTTCGATCCCCTACATCACGAGTTATACCCGATAGGGTTCCGGTATCGTCGTGACCATCTTTATATGGACGATGATCCTCTATTTGAGTGTTGAGCTTCTGTCGAGGGCCAGATCGGGTTGTGGTATCCCCCAGTGGATCCTAGGTGTGATCCCCTATATGTGAGAACTTCGTATGCCAGATCGGGTCGTGGTATCCCTCAGCGGACCCCGGGAGTGATCCCATATCTGTGAGTTTCGTATACCGGAGCGGGTCTTGGTATCCCCTAGCGGACCCTAGCGGTGATCCCCTATCCGAGGAGTTTGTTGGTTATGGTGTTTTAGCGATGTTTCCTCAGTGATGTTATCCGACGAGCATGGTCTCTCAGGTGAGCGTCTGAGATGTTTTTTTGGGACCCAGTGGAGTGTATCCCTCGGATGAGTGTCATCTGCGATGACAGTGAACATGGAGTGTGCTCTCCTAGTTGTGGACAGTTGCTGGCGATGAGGTCGGTACCTCTTGTGGCTTTGTGGCAAGAGCTGTGTATATCTGGTTTGTTCAAGGTGTATGTATGGGCATACACCTAAGCTTGGCAGAGCTGACTAGTTGTGTTTAGCCGAGGATGGTCACGAGATGGAGTTTATCTCTCTTCTGGGTTCCCTCTGGCTGGGTTGAGCAGACTGTTTACTTTCTGTTGCTCCCTTGGGTTTTGGGTTTTTGGGGCGCCTACTGAGTATGTTTATACTCACCCCTGCAAGGGCTTTTCCCGCACATGTTTGTGTCTTGTTCAGACCACAGACCCTTCGACGGAGTCCCAGGAGGACCCGGAGTAGGCGGAGCTTAGTGAGCGAGTTGACCGGGGTGTTTACCGGAGCTATGCCGAGGGAGCTTTCCAGCAGGTGTTTGTGGTAGCATTTCTCTTCTTCAGAGCAGGTTGGATGCGTTTTGTAGTTTTCTTTCGATGGGCCCTGTTTTGCCCTTCTGTACTTCTGCTATACTCTGGTTTGGGATAGTGTATGCATGCATTTACTTTTCAGTTTCTATATCTCTTCACTGTTGCATGGAGGTGTTTGTGGGTGCGTGTGTACAGGTACCTTAGGCTAATGCCTCCCATGTGTGTGATAGCTTACTCAGCGCTGGTCACCAGCCCCTGGCCTATTGGAGGCGGGCTTGGGGAGTCGCGGCTCGAGCCCCGTTGGGTGGGGTCATGACATTATATGTGTCTTATGATTCATATTTGAAGAAATAGTTGTTGTGTCAAGCTGATAGTTCTCCATTTTATGTTTATCCAGGAAGTACTAAGATGTATGGAGATCTTCAAGTGTATTATGGGTTAGACAAAATGGAAAGAGGTATTACTGACTTTACACCGAGATGTTTGATTTGTCAATAGTTTAATGTGGAGTGGTAGTTAACAAAAGGGATTCTTTATCCATTTCTAATGCCAGATTATAAATGGTAAAATGTTTCCATGGACATCTTAGTTGGATTTCCAAAGACTTATTTAAGTTACAATGAAATGTGGGTTATTATAGATCAATTTACTAAATCCTTTCTATTTGTTCCTATTCAGGATACATTTCCCCTAGATCTACATTCTTGGTTGTATATTTGAGAGATATTCAGGTTACCTGGAGTACCCCTCACCATTTTATTTGATCATGATACTATGTTCACTTCTAACTATTGGAAGGGCCTTTAGATGTCATTAGAAACTGAATTAAATTTCATTATAGCTGTTCATCCTAAATCAGATGGGCAGTCAGAACGAACAATTTTGACCTGAAAGATATGATACATTCTTGTTCAATATATTAATAGAGAAGTTTGGATCAACATTATTATTTTTTTGTGAGTTTTATTATAATAAAGTTTTTCATTCGAGTATACAGATGGAACTATTTGAGGAATTATATGGAAAAAGGTTTCAAACTCCATCTTTTTGGGATAAAGTTGGTGAAAAAACGTTAATGGTACAAGAATTAGTAGAAGATATGGAAGAAAAATGTTAGTTAATTCAGAAACACATGAGGAAATCTTAGAACATGATGAAAAGTTATTTGAATAATCTATGGATGGATATTTCATTCGAGATAGGTGATCAAGTCTTTCTCAATGTTTCTCAATAGAAAAGTGTGGTGCGTTTTGTTATGAAGGGAAATCTGAGTCCGTGGTTCATTGGACCATATAAAATCTTGGAGAAAGTTGGATCAGTTTCCCATATAGTGGCTTTAACTCAACTTTTTATCCATGGTACACAATGTTTTTCATGATTCAATGTTATGAAATTATATGCCATATCCATCTCATGTTTTGAGTCCAGATGCAGTTTGGTTGGAAGAGAATCATTATTATAAGGAACAGTCAGTCTAGATTGTTGACTGTGGAGAGAACTTTTTGAGGAATATGGTGATTCATGAGGTAAATGTTTTTTGAAAAACTTATTTGTTTGAAGAGGAAACATGGGAATCTAAAAATTCTATAAGGGATAAATACCCCCACTTATTTGATAATTGAATAAAATTGTGAGGACACAATTTCCAAAAGGGGGAAATGATTTAACATCCCAGTTTTTTATAAAATAATACATTTTCATATCTATCAATATTTTGAATTTAATATTCATTTTAGTTTAAAGGGGACAATATTTAAAATACTATACCCGACATTCAACAATGGTTTTCTCCGAAATTATTAGTTGCACACAACCCTGAGATATACAGAAAAATAATACAACAACAATATTATTATTTCAAATTTCAGTTAACACCATGTCTTTTTATAGGTGGGAATGAATAAAATTATCCATATTATGATTTTACTTGTTGTTTAAATTTTTTTACATTTATCCCACAAATTTTTTAGGCTTAAAATGACAATTAATGAAATTTTATCAATAAAATGCCCTAATATTTTTAAAAGGTTGTTTTACCGTCTTTTGATTGAGAAAAATTTTTAGTCTAGTTTTGTCTAATTTTATATGTTCTATTTGAAAAATATAAACATATTCTATAGAAGAGGGAAATTAAATTTTACTTTGGAAAAATGTTTGGTAATTTTTTGATATAGTCTGGTTTTAATAAATAATGAAAAATACTACATTTTAAGTCAAAACTGCCTTTTCGTCTAATTTATTTATATATTTTGATTTTATTTTATAATGGTTTTAATGTGAAATTGGATTTTTTTAATTTAATCCTATTTTTTCATTGTATGTAATTTCACATTTCAATTGGACATAAACACGTGTCAATCATTTGGTAGTTTTTTTCTTAAAAACCGTCTTTCTAGTTTTGAAAATGGGAATTAATTTTAAATTAATTAATGAAACTTCTGTTTTTTGAATTTGGAAAAATGGATTACAGATTTGGAATTAGAATGTCCACGTTATTTAAAAAGGTACCTTTTATTTTTTTTACATTATGATTTTTAACTTTAGTAATTATTTTTTTACCAAGGTCAAAGGGTAAATCAGGTAAATAAGGATAAAAAAATAATATTATAATAGTATAAAACTACCCTAACAAATTTATTAATCATTTTGGATGAGATATTTCAGACCATGACCATCCATATGAAGAACCTTTTTCATTTTGGTGCCACTTTGGAGTGAAAATGACATTTTATTATATTCCATTTAAAGAAAAGGGAAATATAACATAAACCAGAATCTTTTAATAAAACAATTTTTATATAGGGTTATATAACATATATCTATGACTATAAATGGTCATTATAAATATAAAACTATTTCATACATCATGTTATTTAATTTATAAATTTTATACATTAAATAAATAATTTTATTTATGAAACAATGATGATGCAGTGATTATGTTATTAATAAATGATTCAACTAAATGATATTATAAATATTAAAATAAATTTATTTGAACATTTTGATGCCATAAAATATTTTTATGAACTATTATGACATATTACATTTGATTTATTTATTTTTATTTTAAGGAATCAAGTTTTTATAACTTTAATAAATATCAATTACTAAATAGTTCCAAAATTGACATAAATGAGTCTTTAAAACAAATACTATTTTATTAAATGATATAATAGTCCAAAAAACATATGATTCTAAAAGCTAACTTATATGTTGTTAATAATGTCATTAATGATCCACTTTTGGTTTTATAGAAATTTTATAGTAACTACAGTAAACATATATGATGAAAATACAGAAGACATTGTAAGAGTTAATGTTCTTAACTACAGGTTAAAGCTAAAATATAAGGTTAATTTTGTGACCTAAACTATTCTAAAACCTATTGGTTGAGAGTATAGAGACCCATAATCATATTATCCTTCAAATTTATCACTTTTTAACTATTTTAATTAGAAAATTAATTTATAATAATATAATATTTCAAGCCTTTCCTAAAGTGCCCCTCCTCTCGCTTATAAAAGGCCACCACCTCTACCCACATACTCACACCTCTAAATCTCTTTATCTCATCAAATTTATGCTCAAAAAAGATCCCAAAAGTCAACCCTTATTTATTTAGGCCACACTTTGGGCATAAATCCATCATAAAGAGGAATTTCTTAAAAATCAAAACAAGATACTCAAAATATAGGTATTTGTTTTATCACAACATTCAAAATTATTTTATTATTATACATCCTATTCTTATTTCATTTCTAAAATAATGTAATAAATAAATTATATTCTTCATAATGATATATTTTAGTTGTTTTAAAATCTTATACCACCTTTTATCCATCCTATGAATAACAATATCACCATGCACGCAAACGTACAACTAATCGTCTCCACATCGTGGAGTAATTTTTATTCAATAATAATTAATTTTTATGGGTATAATGATCAGTATAATGGATTAAAATAATTAATATAACATTATTATTATCATTTGTAGTTAATATACCAACTAATTTAATATCTTTTTACCATTAAGTTAATGATAGCATCGCTCGTGCTTATGTACGGCTTACCATCTCCACGATATATTGTGATTCACTCTACATCATCATCATTAAACTACGATTATATATGTTAATGTAATGAATAAATATGATATATATTATATTTCTACTGTCTCTATTCTTTATTAAGTTTTATTTATAACTTAGCTTTATTCTTTCTTTATTGTGTAAATACTATAATTTCATATGAGGAAGTGCAGACTACCGCCCCCTCAAAGTGATATAACTCGTTCATGACATACATGGAACATGTAAAGGATAGATTTATTGAAATTATGTAAAATATATCACATATATATTATACTATAATTACTAAATAACTATGTATCATTTATTTTTCATTCATTTTATATGACAAAGAAATGAAGGTAGTGTTCATGGGTACATATGTCCTACCATATCCATGAACGGTGCATTTAATTTCATGCCTATAAATGTTATGCACTATTATAAATACGTATATACTAGATATATATAATATTTAAATCATTAATAATATTCTATAGATGATGTAATTTTATCTACATGGACATGTTACATCAAAACAAGTTCATTTTTGACTTAAGTACTGAATATAAACAAAACGACTGATATGATCTTAAATAATTATGTATATTTTTTAACATGGTATTAAGTGATATAAATGAAATAATAAACGTGAAAATATTTCTCAATAATTAATAAAAAAACCTATTGTTATTACATATTAAGATAAATAATGAACAAGACAAGTCAGACTCAATTTTATGGATTTCGTCTCAATCTCCATTCATTGAGTCATATTTTGATTTATATACGATCTTCTTTTATATAGTGTATAATAAACCAATTTTACATTTAATTTCATTCAACAGTGTTTATAAGATATATTTTGTTCAAAGAATCATTTAACTAAATGACTAAGGGAATGTTTAGTTTTATCATACGTGGTGACAAAGACCTTTTTATCGTCGCAATTGTTACTTGATATTTGGCTTCCTATACAAGCTGTAATGTTTATAAAAAGAAAAGTAAATACTATATTTTTTTAGGTATTTTGTTATTGAAAATGTTTTTGTGAATGGATTGATTATATAAACGTATGGATATGATGTATTATGATTGTAATGTTGAAATGTTATTTTTTTTCTTTATGCATGTTCATATTTTATGATTATATTATGGTTCTTGGAAATTTTTTATGTATACCAATGGTTCTAGGATAATATGGGGGCGGGTGAGCCCATGATATCTCCCTAATGCATTGGGTAACATGATAGAAGAAAATGTAAAGGTTTCTCCTTAGATATTTAGGGATTATACTATGATGGGTATTACAAATGTAACCATGATGGTTACTCCTTATGTAGTCGTTAATGTTACAATGTATGAATGTTATAGATTCTGAAAGATATATTTATGATTTATTATTTCTATGATTTATTCATAAATATTATTTCATGAGTTATGTTAAATAGATTATGTTTTATTAGTGAATTATATGATTTAATTGATTTTTATGTATTATTGGACTAATGTTTTCTTTCTTTATTTTATATCCCCTTCTAAAATTTTTAGGCCCATCTCATGTTTTTGAAAAAATTTCACGTAGAATTAGGATTTTTATGAGAAAGGAAAAATTAAATAATATTTATATCTTGAAAATAATTCTTGTTTTATTTATGGGGTTTTATTATTGTGAAAAAATTAGATAGATTAGAAGTATCTACATTGTAATAATTGACATGTAATGTTTTAATAATGGTCCAATTTTTTAAAACACCAGTCCTGAAAACATCCTTGATGTGAATTAAAGTCAGTTTATTGACTTATCTCAAGATTATGTAATATTTTAGGCATGGGTAATTATAATTCATTTCTAGGGATTTTATTATCATAAGAAATTAATTAAACTAATTACCACATATATATATATATAATATCAAAGGTGTGTCTCCATAACAAATTAATAATTAGAGATAGAATAATGGGGTAACTGAGAAAATGGTTTCAATTCACTATATTTCAAAATTTATAAGACACTTGTCATTTATATTGAATTATAATGGGTTTAGTGTGTTTCGATCATCTCAAAAATTTACCCCAAATGAATAATACTAAATGTAAACTTCTGTAGTGTGAAGTTTTCACTTTATCCAAGCATTTCATAAATTATTAATCATTTAAAAAATTAATTTCATATATATTAAATCCAATTAATAATTATTTAACGATGGAATAATATAATGAATTATAACTTATATCGATGGATATAATGCAATACCCATATGATATCTCATACTGCATGCATATTATACCATGTGATATAGCATATTTCATTAAACACAACATACAACAGAGTGTGATATAGTCGATATCTCATGGAAAGTTCTAGATAATATCAAACCATGTGATATATGATTTGTCATATTTTTCTATAAATCTGTCACTTTTATTAAAACCACATATACATTACCCATTCATTACATTATATAACATCATATGCAATAACTTGTAAAACTCTAATCAAAATTATTTTTGATATACTTTAAACTTTTTAATATGAGTCACCACATAAACTCTCTCAATTTTTTAAATATTTTTTCATTATAAAATTCTCATTTGCATATCCATATATGAGTCTTTGTGGGACTTTTAAAATCGTAAAATGATTATTAATTCCTAATTCATAATCTTAAACAAGGAGTAGACTTTGAAAAAATATCATTGATAGTTGATAAATAAAGGAATCTGACATGATATCTTTAAAATACATGTATCTTCATAAAAGATTCCACCAAATGTTTCTCAAAACATCATGAATATTTATTTAATCCCTTATTCTGAAAAATTGAATATAATCATGATACATGAACCATTACAATCTCATTTAATCTAACTTACTCATTCTCAAGACTCCATGTACATACTAATTAGGAAAAATGTATATATCACATGTCATCCATCCAAGTAGTTGGAAACATCACATTTAACTACAATTGGTTTGTCCATACACATCCTTAATCAATATCAACTGATAGAAAATATTTCATACCCATTATATATATGAAAAAATCCTATCTTAGTTGAAAAAAATCTCACCACTTGATCAACAACATAACCAACTACTCATTGATGAGCTCAACACCATTCATAGATTAATAGATTTATTATAATATTAAGGTTCACATGTAGTGTTCCAATTTTACCCCATGTAATTGGGATTACTATAAAATATATACTATGTGTATAGAAAAAAATTATGAATATCAATCTATGTGGTATACTCAGGTAAGTCAGTTCAAAAAATAAGCAACACTTTTGTCTTATGAATAAAATATATATATTTATATGGGTCCCTACAGGAAAGAATTAATTTATATTTCCAAAAAACATGTTTTTATATAATAATCATTAACTTGATTTAGCACATAAATTTTACCTTTGATTATTATATATCATCCCACTCTTATTTTATGTAGGAAGGGTACATGAATAAATAATTATAAGGGAATTGAATTTCATTATGATTTATGATTTATTTTGAATTTTCCAAAATCGTTATAATATTAATATATTTAAGGGAAATATATTGAAAAAAATATATACATGAGATAAAATATTAACATATATTAATATTTATGTACCTAGAAAACCCTTTTGTTTAATTGTATTTATTTGTTTTGTAAAGGAATATTTTATATAATCGTGCAGTAATTTTTGCATCACCATAAAGCCACAGAATAAAATTATTACACAAATTATCTTAATCAAAAATTTAATGAAAAAACACATTTTGATTAATTTATTTAGAAAATAGTGAAATTATAATTATTAATCCTTAATGTTCAAAATTTTAACTTTCTATCCAATCAGTTTTTTTTATAACCACTACTATTATGATGTCCTTAGATCTCATTGTCTAAAATAGTAAAAATTTTTAACTTTTCTAATATTTATTTCTTTTCCATTATAATATTTGACACCATAGGATTAAATTTATAATGTAAACCTTATTTTATATCTAACATCTAGGTAATTATTATTTTTGTAAATTTTTTATGATATTTTATTTATTAAAATACCGTAAATATTTCTCACATAATTTGGATAAATTATGGAAATAATCTCGTAACATTGACTTGGATCAGTTTTGTATCATTTATATATTCATTTCATTAATATCTTTGTTTTTATATTTTTAAAATATAACTTTCATAAGATAAATGTTACCCGTGTTTTCCCCTTATAAAATATATTTATCGAAATATATTCTTTAATGGATAAAAATTTTATGCACCAATGAAAAACTAGTTATTTGGCCTATGAAATCAAATAAATAAATTCAATGTCATATTAAATATAGAGATGGTAAATGTGTTGTAATATATATCTATATTATAATATGAATTACAAGAATAATTTACTAATTAAATAATAATACATTTTAATATTTTAAAAAATATCTACCTAAAATATTATCTTTTTTATTATATTCAAAATTATTAATACTTTTAAACTTACAACATTTTTTATGTTATGTTGTAGAATTTATTACTTGATAGAATTATAAAAAAATATATATCCAACCATATTCCCCTCATAAATTCAATGAAGTAATAAAAATTACATTACATAATATGTATTCTCTTGAATAATAAGATATACTTATACAAATATTTATTATTCACAATACATCAGTTTAAAATATTCAAATAAAATTTAAAGTGATGAATTTAATCTTAAATTATAATCCTTTAATGTAAAAACTCATTCTACATTCTCAATAAAAATTCATCCGGATCAATTCACTAGTTTTATTATGAAACCATATACATATACACAATAGTGTAATGTTCAAAAAGTATCATTTATCTATAAATCAAAAATTTATTAGAAAATTTAAAAAATAACTAATGAATACTATTAAATAAAAGTGAAAATTTGTATTAGGTATTCTATGAAATTATATATTTAATATCAGGGTTTCAAATAATGGAATTTTTTCTCATCCTTAGTGGCCTTCATTCAATTTCAGTGGTGTAAACATGCCACTAAACACCCTAAAATCATTCTTATTTTTCTTTTGGATCAATTTTACTCTCTTATTACTTTTTATAATAATTGTTTTATTATTGTTATAACCCCCCTAAAATATTTAAAATAAATCTCAACATATTGATAATATTGATTAAAAATTTCTAAAACACATTACTGGTATAAATAGTGATGAATTTTTTAAAAATCTCTAAAAATTATTGCATGATGAATTTCATACCTAGATCTAGAATTAGTGGTTACCCCAAAATTTACTCACACTATCTTATTGGATACATGATTGAAAATTATGTAACCCTGTATAAGAATACATCAAGAAAATGCTTTTGAAACTTCATATATCATATAGGTTTCTTCATTATGATAGATAAATTATATGTAATATATTATTTTAAATGAGTCCATATTTTTATATTATTTTTACAAAAATTGGTCCACATAATCAAGAAAATAAACTGGGATATAAATTAAATAATTTTGTATAATTCATATAATTATCTTTAAACATTTTTTGGAATCACCAATAAGTTTCATTTCATGAAAATTTTTATCTAGAACATTGACTTTTTTATGTTTCTTGAGGAAAATAATTATGTTATAGTATTAATATATAAAATTACTATAATTAAATTTTTATTATTCCAAAAAAATTCTCAATGTGAAATTTTAATTATTTTTACATTTTAATATACACTATAAAAATTTCTCAACAGAGTACAATTTTTTAAAACTATTAAATAAGGAAAATTAATTAAATATACTCCCAATAAAATTATAACTACATGAATCAAATATATATATTTTCAAAGATACATATTATATATAATTTAAGTTATATTTGGCCATTATCCGAAGGTATATGTATTTAAGTGAAAACAATGTCAATTATATCATATATAACTTTTAGAAAGTTGAGTACACACTATCGTTCCCAAATTCATTGAGTGAGTTCTTGAAACTCCATTCCTATAGAAATATAATAGTTCTGGACGAAGTATAAAAAAATATAATCATATATAAGTATATAATGGTTCATGTCACCTATATCTTCCATACCTTATTTTAGATAATCCTTGAGTACTAAACCTTTTCATGATCTACTCATTTAGATGATCAAGGTCATGAATGTTTCTACATTAGAAGGAATTTCACACCTTCATTTTTTGTATAGGTTTTAAATATCTCACTTTTTTAAAAAGTGCATCATGAAATTTTGTATATGTTTGCATGATTACAATTATATAACTTATAAATTCAGCGAATTCAACCAAACTAACATGGTTTAATATTTTTTGATGTCCCTCTATGAAACTCAAATGTTTTTCTATAAATCTATTAGATTTTTGTTCTTTATATGGTCATACATTCGATTCATTCCATGTTGTTATGCATTATGTGTTTTTTAATTATGAAAATTTTCTACATGATTGTTTCTTATAGTCTATTTGATTCACTGATATGGGTTTTAGATTAACTAATACATTCACTGAAACGATATTTTGCGGGCAATTTAATTTTCGGTCTAAAATTAATTAAATTTCAGGATACAAATGTATTAATGTTCATGGATGAACTATTACCCTTTCTTCTGTAGCCCTGTTATGATCATATGATAATTATCTCTCTATTGTTATATGTATTGAATATATAGAGTAAATTTATTCTTAAAAAGTAATAATATTGAGTATTTACATTTCATTATAACCAATGAACATTCTAGAATCTACATCATGTGATCTGAGATGTCTAAATATATTCAATAAAAATTTAAATAAATATGTTGAGACCAGTGGAAATGTAAAAAATATAATTCAATATATTTAATATTAAATAGTTATTTGTTCTATGAGTTATGAATTAGATTCATGGAGAGTACCCATGAGGATATAAAATTCATTAAAAATTATTTGATGACCAGAATCTATGTTGAGGACTGATTCTTAGAGGAAATATATGTTAGGAGAACCATACAACAATCAACAGAAGGATTAATAAATATATGTACTGATTTTGTAATGTTTTTTTTCCATTTATATTAATTTGAATATTTCATTGTGTCCCCATTCAGAAAATTAAAAAAAATCTAATATTGGTTAATTAATAAATGTGTTAAATATTTATTTATTTTTTAATAGAATTATTGCTATTGATTTTTTTCAGTTACCCTAAATTATTAATTAATTGATAACCATGTAGATAATAATTTTTCTTCTATGATGTCTATATGGATGAAACATAGGATATACACTAGGGATTAAAATACACTCAATCAAGGAATGAATCATAATGAAGGGGATGTGAAACAATGATGATAACATACTATAAAATAAAAAACAATTTAACTAATATTTTCCATAAACCCCATTATAAATTGATTTCTCAATATGAAATTATCTATATCTCAAAAACATGAATAGTAATTTAATAATTGTTTTTTAATTTTATTTCAATATTAGTTTATATGTTTGATTTTTCATTTTAATTCATATTACAAAGTATTAGAGACTCCATATATAAACTTTTTTAACCCCTTGTAGTTGGTCCCTTGACATTACATTTTTTTCTTCATTAATTTCTCATTTATACCATTATCGATAGAAAAATCATTCCCTATCTTATTATTTATATTCATAAAAAATGAATTAATGTCACTTGTAACTTAATTCCATGACCTTGTGGATTTAAGCTATTATTTACCAGTTTTTTCTTTCTATAATACACTAAATGTTCATTCATGTGAAGTAAATTATTATTATAAATCTTATAGATCCTTTTTTTATTATTTGAGTACTTTTTATCCCCATTTATGAGCACAACGAATCAAGATTATAAATAAATTTTGTTAGAAATATATAAAAACCATTAAAATGGAGTAAAAATGTCAGTATTAATAATTATCACCAATAATAAGAACTTTATGGAACCATTTTTATTGATAATAAATTGTAGTTATAATTTATTTTAATGAAAATATTTATCATGTAGTGTATCAATTTTTATTTCCACTCTTGCACCACTATTTTTAACTAGGTTTTTTATTGAAAATTAAAAATATAATGACAAATTTCACTTATTGTCTAATTAAATAATTTAATTTTTATCACTATTAAATATTTTAATTTAAAAAAAATTATGTTTAATATTGTTGAAGGTGGTGATTTGGAGATCCCACGATGGAATTCAAGAAAAACAAGTCAAACTGTGCCAGATCCCGATCACATTGTGGACATCAACATTTAGTGCAGATAATAAGTATAACCTATTTGGATGACAATTGGTTACAGGATAAAAAAATATGTGTCCTACATTAATCTTGAATACCATTGAGCCTAATTCATCCATTTGGAGGCCCAAAAGTATCCCAGGTTGTTAACTAATTCTCGGAGGGCTAGATTGGACCACCCTTCTATATTTGGGACATAACATAGGCCTTAGAGCATCAATTGGGTGGATTCTACCATAATTAGACATCTATCTTACACATAACTTTAATACAATTGGACGTGTTTGTATTATTAAAAAAAACTGAATCCACATGGTGGAAAAATTAGTAAGAAGCTCACTTACACCTATAGACCATAGACTACTCTTGGATCCAACGTGCCAACTTTATCTTTAAAATAACTCTATGGCTCATTGGAAAGGTTTAAAAGACCTGGGGTAAGGGTGAGTTGAATTATACATATTTTTTTAACTATTTTATTCCTTTTCTATGGAATATAAAATTATATCCTTGACATAAATCTGGTCATCTCATCATGTTTTTGATATTATACCTTTACTAAGTTGGTTTTTACATGAATACATTTTTTTTTTATTTTTGAGCAGTTTATAATATTCAGTATTATTGATCAATAAAATTCATTGCGGTAACCATGTATTAAATCATATAATATACTATTTTCACTATTTATAAATCAATTAATCAATGATCGTTCCCATTCCCTTGAGATCGATGACAGATTGAGCATCATGGGACACACACACGGGTTGGTCGCAATTTCTCCAACTTATTTATCTCACTTAGAAATATTGTTTCAATTTCTATTTTAAAATCATAAAAACGCAAGAAACCTATTCCAATTCCCATTTTATTTTCATAATAAAAATCATTTTATTAAATTAATTACTTAAGGCTCTATCAAGAGATGACACGGTGTTGCTTCTATATTGTAGAAATTCTAGTATAAACTAAATTTTTTTTTGACATAAATGAAAACATGATCAAATTTTTGTGCCTTTATTGAGTAGACACGATCATTTTTTTATTTCTGTACTTTTATTTCTTTATTTTCCTTTTAATTTATTACTACATTCAATACCCCTTCCATTTTTATTCATTTTTGTCTTCTATTTTCATTGTTTTTCTGTGTTTCATCTTCTGTCTCTGTTCCCTGCTCTATCTCTCATCCTCAATCTCTCTCTATATAATTATATAGTATTAATTTAACTTCTATTATTTTTCATTTCATTCTTATTAAGGTTTTTTTTTATTTGTCTTCCAAAAAAAGTGAAAACAAAATAGAAACAAAAAATTAAACATGACAACATTATTGCATGACAAGACCTGACAAAGAAAAAATGATTTTAATTGAGTCAGAAATTTAAAAGGCACATTACTCACAAATCATGTCATCTTGTGTATTGTAGTCAAGTAACACTGAGGAACCTCTTTTGGAACCTCAAGTTGTCCTTATACAATCTAAGATTGTACCAAATCAAACCCATGAAAACAAGGTTGAAAATATCCCGACTGTAAACGAACTGTATACCTCAGATGTGGAGTACCAACTCTCATGCATCCAATAACCCAATTAAGTATCCAATTGATATCATAGATCGTGCATCATCCACCTCATTCTAATAATTCATGGTCCCCCTAGTGATCACCCTAACAAACATCTCAGTGATTTTCACATAGTGTGAACCTCCATAGAACCCAAAAATGTTATGAAGGACATCATTATGTTAAGGGGCTTCCCTTTCTCCCTTGATTGTTTAGCGAAACTCTGAATATAATATATTTTTACCAACATTGGAGGATCTAATGGCCTCATGCAAAAAAAATTAGTGATTGTTTCCCTTTCTCTTAAACTACATCTATTATAAAATAAAACATTTTAATTAGGCTATCATAAAAAATTTCTCTTCCGAAATATTTGGAAAGATTCAAAATTAATTGTTCAAGTTATCCCCAGTAAAAAAATAGTTAACATTTTCTAATTAAATACTTAAATGGGGTGATTTGCCTCATGTATCATGTAATGATAGATTATGCATCTGGTGGTTCCCCATTTGATAAAACTACTTTTTCCACTCATCGCTTAATAGCCAACAGGGCTCAAAATGGCCAACGATTTGGAGAATGATCTATTTGACCCTAAATGAGTTTATCAGGTAAGGAATTAATCACAAAAATAAAATGTTGATAATAATAAGGATAAGATGAATATACTTATTATAAAATTATCTCATTCTAAAGGTAATTCACACTCTCCACCTATTCAATTACATTGTTCTATTTGTTTTGATAACACTAATTTTTCAAACCAGAGCCAATAAATTTAGGATTTATCTGAGTGTTTTGAGTTATTATTCCTTAGGTGTCATTTATAGAGACCATAAAGACTCTTTAAAGGACTATTCATGCCTAATCCAAAACCTGGGTGGCAAGAAAACCCATAGTACCGACAAGGAAAAAACACAAGTTTCCCCAATCAGGATTGGAATAAAAAAGGGCAAGGTATGAACCCTGTTATCCTTAAACATATTATAATAATATTCCTCTACACAAATATGAACCCATCCGTAAGGAAATATTGAATCAAATAGAAAACCAGAATATTAAGTTAAAATAAACCACACAATTGGTCAATCATGACATATGTACTTATGTGGTGAAATTGGAAAACACCATTGATGAGATAATGATGAAATTTTTTGGGAAAATATCTTCCCAACAGAATGGTAATCTAAATGAAAAAGTTAATGATTGTGAAATTTTACTTCATAGGGGTAAAGAAGTTTCTTCTACAAATTATTCTACTTGATAGTTAATTCCCCCTATTTAAAACTCACTTTACCTACCCTCAAAATATTCAAGTAATAAAAAATAACTCAAAAGGATAACCAAATTATAATTTAGGATTCACATGAATAATCCATTACACATCATTCCCCTCAAAACTCTCTAAAACAATGAAAATATTATATAATGATATTGATAAATAAATAATGGATAAATTAAAAAAACTAAAAGTTAACATTCCTTTATTTGATACAGTTAAACAAATCCCTCGATATTCTAAATTTCATGAAGATATATTCACCCATAGATGGTGACTCAAGGAGAATAATATAGTAAACATGAGAAGTAATGTCTCATCTTAGATAAAATTGGAAATTCCAACCAAATGCATGGATCTGGGAAAATTATTGATTTCTTTCACAATTGGGGAGACCTTATTTTCTGATGAAATTCTATATTTAGGTTATATAATTAATGTGATTTCTTAATCTATGTACACTAATCTATAGGTTGGAGAGATTCAACAAATAGGAATCATTGTGAAACATTCCAACTAGATCACAACACACCTATCTATAGTGATTGAAGACGTCCTCATAATAGTGAAAAATCTTTTATTCCATGCAGACTTCTATATTCATGAGATAGAAGAAACCCAATCCCAAGGGATTTCTCTTATCTTACATGGGAGACCATTATATAAAACAAAATAATATGATCTTTAATGATCAAAATGGTATTTAATCTATGTATGTCAGGGGAGAAAATATATGTTTTAAAATCCCAGATGCTATGAAATACCCCATTGAATATCACTCAACTCTTATTATTTATTCGCTGGAAGTTCCCTCTAATGGCTGACACACACACACAAATTTATATCCTTTACTCATACCCTGATTCATTTTATTCATCTTCACGCTAAGATTATATAATTTTTTATTCATGTTTTGAGTGTTTTGTTGGTTAAATAAGTGTAAATTTAGAGTTTTAATTGTTGATTTTTTTCAGTTTTAGGTACCCATGACCATAAATTATTTAGAAAATCTAATTTCTATTGATTTTCTATCCTTTGAGAATAAACATGATCAGATAGACCATTACATGGACCTCAATCCTCCAAAATACCCTCCCTCAATCCAAAACACATAGGAGTTGTAATTAAAATCACATCCATATAATCTAAAATATTTTCATATAGAGAGTATTTACCAATTCTCTGTCTTTATTTCTAATAACCTCTCTCTATAACTAGAATCAAAACTACTCGACAATTTGAGAGTGATTAATAAAGAGATATGATGGACATTGTAAAATATTACTATGATAATAATAATATATATTTTATATACTATATACTTTTAGATGATGAGGATAAACCTATACGGTAGGATTACAGTCGGTCAAATCCCACACTCCTTGAAGTTATAAAATTGGAATTCAGTAAATTACTTGTTTCTAGGATCATTTATCCAATATCTGATAGTAAATGTGTTATCCAAGTGAAAATTGTTCCTAAAAAACTATAATAATGATTTTTTCAATTCAAAAAAAATTAATTGGTTCCAACATATGTGAAAAATTGGTGGTGATTTTTTATTTAATATCATTGACTGAATCAAGACACACAAAAGGAAAAATTTCCCTTACCTTTAATTGACCAAATTTCAGGATGACTGGCGGGTAAGCCCAATTATTTTTCCATTTAATGGTATTAGAGTAATTTTCATATCCATATTGCCCCTAAGGATGAAGAAATGATAAAATTCAACTATAAATTTGGCACATTTTCAAAAAGAAGGTATCTTTTTTATCTCTGTAATGATCCCAATACTTTTTCAGCAATGTATGTTGAGTATTTTTTCTAAGTACCTTGAGAATTATATTGATGTTTTTTTGGATGATTCATTGTTTTTTCACTTTTGTTGATGACTGTTTGGCACACCTACGTTATTACCTATGTCATTGCATTGAAAATGATCTCATATTAAATTATGAGAAATTCCATTTCATGGTTGAGTGGGGGATAATAATTGAAAATTTTATTCAAAAAGAGGGAATTTAAGTGTATAAATCAAAATTTTATTTAATTTAAAAACTTCTATATCCAAAAAGGTTTCATGAGGTGCGAACTTTCTTATGTCATGATGGTTTTTACTGCCAATTCATTAAATAATTTTGTAAGATCATACTTCCCTTAACTTGATTCCTGAAAAAGGATTCATAATATATTTTTTATAAAAGTATTAAAACGGTATTCAATTAACTAAAAAGGAGTCTCAAATCACCTCCCATCATCCTACCACCAAGGTGGGATCTCTCCTTTGAACTTTTGTGTGACGCCTCTAACTTTTCAGTTGGGAATTTTTATCACTGAGGGATGAGAAGGATCCATGTATCATTGTATATTCCTCACGTATAGTTGACCCCATCCAAGAAAACAACCCAAACACAAAAAATTACTTATTTCTATTGTTTATTCCCTATAAAAATTTCATTCATTTTTTTATAGGTCAAAACTCATCGTGCTTTCTGATGTTGATGCGATACTTTTTTTCCAAAAGAAACTTGAAGCTAAGCCTTGCCTTATTTGGCGGATTCTCCTCTCCAATAGTTTCATCATGTGATTAGATAAATGATAGGAGTGTAAAATATAATATCTGACCATATTATTAGTATATCCCCACTATAGTACCACCATGTTAATTCATCTATCCCAATTGGTGAATTATTTCTTCATTAAAACCATTGTGGTGTTGTGGACCTTACCTAGGGTATTAAAACATTGTGAATTTTCTAGCGAAATATAGTTTTCCCCAAAATATTATTAATTCACAATCCTAGAGACATGATCATGATTCAAGATGGTATTTTTGGGATGAACCATACCTGTAGAGAATTTTTAGTGACCAAATTGTTCGTATGTGTGCCTCTGACCAAGAGTTCACCAGATTTTTTAGATTATTCCACTCATTGGCATGTCGGGGGAACATTGTCTCTCGACGTACTACTCTAATTTTCCATGACTCAGGACATTATTGTCCAACATTTTATAGTGATTCCCATCATTTTTTATGACATTTACTCAATGAAAATTCACAAGGAATATCTCTAAGAGGAATGAAATATCCCAACAACCCATTCCCATTTTTGAGTTCATCGTTGTATTGGGCATTGACTTCATGGTGAATTTTTAGAATTATTTTGGATTTGTGTATATATTATTGGTTTTTAATTGTGTCCTTAAATGGATTGATGTTGTGGCCAGTAGGACTGATTACTCTCGAGTGGTTGTTAATTTTGTGGGGTCCCAAATTTTTAGTAGGATTGGTTTCCCAAGAATCATCATTAGTGTCCATGGTTCACATTTCTGCAATAATAACATGAAAAACATGATTTTTATATTTCGGTTTGTTCATAAAGTCCCCACTGATATCAACCCCAGTCTAATAGAAAATATGTAAGATCAAATCTGGAAGTTAAGTGAATATTGGAAAAATTGTACAACCAAATAAGAAAGAATGGTGTTTTCACCTGGATGAGGAACTTTGGACATACCATCCACCTTTAAAAATCCATATCAGAATGTCACTATATAGGATTATGTTTGTAAAGGGTTTTCACCTCCCAATAGAGGTATATCACAATGCTTATTGGGATATTGATCAATATAATAAGAATCTCTCAAATGAAAGTGACCATAGGAAGTTTCATATTTATGAGATGGAATAGATTTAGTGTGATACATATAAGAACTACTGAATCAATAATTAGAAAAATGATATATCTGATATGATGATTCAAAAATAGAAGTTTCATTTTGTTGAGAGGTTCCTCATTTATAATTCAAGGATAAATCTCCAACCATGTAAGTTTGTTTCCCATTGGCTCTGTCTGTGTACAGTTTTTATCCTTTTGGTGCTATAAAAGTTTTTCATGATAAGAGTGAATAGTGGTTTATATTCAATGGGAAGAGGCTAAAACACATCTATGAGTGTTTTTCAAAGTATATGGTGAAGGAAATCTAGTAGATGGATTCCATATATGACACCCCTTAGTAGGTTTTCCCTTCTCCCTACATTTATTAACTTTTCTATTTAGTTTAACTACAAACATTGATCACAATTTCATATTTAGGGGTGTTTTAGGGTGAAAATTCATTGTTAATATTTATGAAAATCTAAAAAACTGGAAAAGAAAATTTTAGTTTTAATTTTTTTATTTCATTATTTTTGTGTTTTTTGATATGTTTGGATCTTAAAACGAATATCCAAAATAATTTTTCATGCTTGATTTGTTTATGTAGAAAAAATAAATTTTTTAGTAATTTTTTCTTTCAAATTAATGTTGATATGTAATATTTTTCCATAATATTTATTTTAATATATTTATAATTAATTTAATTGATTTTGGAAACCCATGACTCATTAGCACTGTCCAATAATTGAATCCTTTACCCAAGATACATTCTAATCCTTTTATTTTGTATTCTTCCATTAAAGCACATTATTGAGAGTCTTGGTTCATTTATAGAGACTATAACTTGAATTGATTCTTTTTGAAGCCATAATATTTAGGTGTGATACACTTGCGGTAGAGGGAAATGTTCATTGAAAGTCCCTTGGTTCAACTAACCTATAGTTTTGGAAAACATGACATTTTACTCTTCTTTAGCCTTGGAGACCTTGGAATTACTCATAAGAAGCCGCATTACAAGACAATTTATCCCTACCTACCAATCACTTCTATACATTTTTGTTTAATTTTCAAAAACTTTTAGGGAGAGAGTTATCCATAGGAAATATTGGGAAGGACTAATTGTAATGGGTGAGTGAAATGGTTCCTACATTTTTTTTGGTATGTGGGTATACAAGTCATATTATATAATTGTGTTACACATATTAACCAATTTATATCCGAACAACTATATATATATTACAATATTTATTCATATAATAATACAAAATAAAGACAAAAATTGAGAAAGAGGATGTTTACTCATTATTATTCCTTGTGTGGTTGTGACCAACAAAAAAGAACAATTAGCTTATTGAGTTTGAAGTCATAAAATTTGTGAGGGGATGGGTGAGTACATCCATTATGAACACTTGATTATTTTTGAATTGTTTTTTACATATGATATTATACACTCATTTTTTCCTCATATTTTTAAACAATAAAAACTACCAACCCGAGAACCTATGAACAAAATGTTGTATGTCCTCTTAAGTATCACATTAGTTTATACTGGTAGATAACATATAATATCAACGATAATATTTTAAAACCACATGAACTATGGGAAAATATCATTAATCCATATTAAAATGTTACTTGATTAAATAGATAAAATATCTAATTGAGGTTGGTTATGACATTTTTAATGGTTGAAAAAATTATGTTGAACAAATTTTAATGTGGTTGAACAAAAAATATAAAAAAATTTATTTCATAAATGTGACATAATGAATTTAATTTCAAAATAATCATGTAAATTCATTAACCTCTGATATAATAATGGGACTTGACCAGGATATAAGACTTATCCTAGGATTACAAAGGTTTAGGTGTGGGGGTGTGACCATGCAGTGATTCACTCTTTATTTCCACTCTTACACAATTGTTTTAAAATAGTTTTATGTTGAAAATTTAAAAAAATAAAATATTTGACTTAATGTTTGATTAAATAATTTAATTTTTCTCCCTATTAAAATGGTAAATTTAACTAGTTTACTAATTAAATTATATTAAGAGGTGATTTGGAGATCCCATGATGGAATACAAGAAAAACGGGCCAAACTGCATGAGATCCTGAGTACACTTCTGGACTTAAACATTTAAAATAGATAATTAGTGTATCCAATAGTGTTTCTAATTGGAGTTAAATCTCAAAATTCAGTGGGGTAAATTTCTCTAGAATACCATGGAGTCTAATGCTTCCATTTTTAGGCCCACAAGTGGACCACATTGGGAAGTAGTTCTATACAGGCCTGATTAAACCAACCTTTGGTATTTTGGTTATAAATCGGGTATTAGAACTCTAATTGGGATGATTCGACTACCATTGGATATCTAATCTAAGGACCACCCCTCTATTGGATTTTAGTACAATTGAACTTTTTTTTGGTTATGCAACCATATGAATCATCATGGTAGAAAAATATTTCATGTACATCTCACCTATACACATATATCATTGAATATTCATGGATCCAAAAATCAAAATTTATCTTATAAAGAAATACATATAATATTGGATATGTTGTGATTACCGAGGATAAGGGTGAGTTTAATTTTAGAGCTTTATTCATCTATTTTCTCCATATTCTTCATCATTTACTTCTAAAAGTCTTAGTGATCAATTTGAGGGGTGTTCTTTTTTTTAATACTAAGATTCATGCATGTAATCGTTGGATGGTGAATAAATATCCATGGGATCACTATATATCACTTAATTAATAAATTTTGAATTTTGGTTTATTCTGGTATGATAATTAATAACTTTTGAATTTTGGTTTATTCTGGTATGATAAAATACAATTAAAAGAAACAAGAATCATCATGTTTCTATGAATAACCCTGATCTTGTGACTATTCGAGTGTTTTCATCTTTGTCTCACCCATTCCCTTTATTAAGTGTGTGAATGAGTTATTTCAGTTGACAAATTTGAGAAACGTAAATAGTAAAAAAGAATGTTCTTATCTTGTGTAAAATTTTACAATTGAAAAAAATCTGGTCATTTCATCCCATTTTTTATTTGATTATTTGATTGAGTTTGGTTTTTAACATCGATAAAATTTCGTTGCATTTGAGTGGTCGCAAAAAATAAATATCATTGATCGATCAAATCCAAGGTAATAACCTAGTAAGAACTCAAATACCATAATGGTTTCAATGTTTATAAATAAAGAAATAAATTATCCTTCTAATTCCCATGAGAGTAAGGATGGATTAGGCATAATGGGAAACTCATTCGGGTTGATCATGATTTCTCCAGCATTTGTTCTCTCACTAAGTAATACTATTTCAATTTCTGTTTTAAAAACATAAAATTCCCACAAAACATTTTCTCATGCATAATATATTTTTCTAATCAATTCAATTTTATAATATTATTGATCACAGGATCCATCAGGATATGATTTTGGGTTCCTTACATACAATAGAAATTCTTGTAAAAACTAAACAACTAATTTGATGTGGTCGAGAATGAGGTCAAATATAAAAAATATAAAATTAAAATTTCTTTCGTTTTTTTAATTTCCCATAAAAAAATAAATTTTTTATGTCCTGATATTTTATTTTATTGAAATAGTAAATAAATAAAAACCCACATAATGAAATATATATATATATATATATAATATAATATATCTGTAAAAATCATAAAATTTAAATCTGGTGTAAAAATATCATGATATCAATTTTTATCATCCTTCAATTGATTTAAATTTTTCCTTATTATTAAAATTGGTTCATGTACATATCATTATTTTTTACCATTATTACCTTACTACTCTACCAAATACACCTTGTAATTAATTTTGAATTATTTTATATGAACTCTCGGAACCATGGTTTACGTTGTTCGATTTTTTTTTTAAATTTTAATGTGTTATAAATTTTAAGTACTTGAATTTATTGTATTTTATTTTCAAGGATGGAGAAGTAATAAGTTTTTTCTAGATTATTTTTTATTAAATATGTTTTTTTGGAAATAATATAATGAATTTGGCCAATTCAGATGTCATAAGAGTCATTTTCGTCTTTAGAGACTCTAGAAGATTCATCCTATGGAAACATAAAACATAGAAATATAAATTTTTTAATTTATAAGAGTAAATGAATACATTGGTAGAGTCATTAGTAACATCATGAAGGTAATATGTGACTTTTAAAGAGTTATCAGAAAGTTCATGAATGTCATTTGGAAAAAAAAATGTTAGTATGAACCTCATATGAGTCACATTGGAAATCATAAGAGTAATCTAGAACATCATAAGTGTCATTTTACATAAAATAGTAAATTTTTAATAATGGAATAGTTCTTTAGATTCATATTTTACTTCTAAATATTAAATTTGTTATAGATAATATTTTAAAGATCTTTTTGAACATCAAAAGAGTCTTTAGTTATTGAAAAATAGAATTTTAATGAAGTTATAGCTCAAAGGTAGTATGGATATGGTATTAACTGGGAGATTTAAAACTGTTAAATATCATTATTCCTATTGTTATTTTGATGGAATAATCATATCAATATTAACATAGGATTAATGTTAGGATATTTTATCTATTTTTATTTTAATAGATTATAATTAATCATCTCCTAACTAAAATCGAACCCTGACTCAGTGCCTTTATCTCGGGTGTTAACTTGCATGGTAATAATGTTAATAGTTATTTAAGATTAATATATTAGTCATGAAGAAGAAATAAACTTTCATATTATGTTTTTAAGAAAGGAAGAAATTTTATGAGAATGATCTGAATGATTATAAAAATTTTAAAATAAAGGATTACCTATGGCTGATTTTACATAATTTTTGTATTCAAAATATAGAAATAATTATTTCTAAAATATGAGAGAGAATATTGTCTCAATTTTCATGGTAATTTCTATATTTTAAATATAGATAATTTATCACTATTAAAAAATAGAATAATAAAGAGAGAGAAGTCAATATTATTTATGTTATAGAAAACTTTTAGGTGAAATAACTTCTTAATTCATGAAAATGTGAAAAAAAATTAAAATTCATGAATATCTGGTGTTGAATAAAAATGATGAATGAAAATTATGAAAACATTTTATTTATTTTTCATATTTATTTCCTACACAAAATGGTATTCATTATACATTTTCATTGTTCTATAACTCCTTGTGTCACACTTGATTTTTTTTCATGTCTTGGTTTGGAACTAGTTCATCGAAAATCCCAAACCTTTTCATGGGTTTTAGGGGAGATGAATTTCGAGATTTGAACTACCATATATTTATAATCATCCTACTATGGGTTCTCTATAGCTTTTTTTGGGAGTTTTTTCTGAAAAGGATGGTAACTTCATGATTTGGGAAAACCGTGAGTCCATTTCCATATTTAAAAAATAATAATTTTTTCCCTTTATAACTCTTTCATTTGTCAATATTTTGAACTCACACCACTTACCAGGTGGCCTAAAATGACCTATTAAAACCACCATATCCTTTGGGACCCCCTTAGGAATTCATAATCATTGTGGATTTGTGGTATTTATTCAGGCATTGGGCCAGTACATGAGTCCATTTCATGTTTAAAAAAAATAATTTGGTACTTTTATATCATATTAATTGATTGATGTTTTTTTGGGATTTCAACTCTTAATTGATATCAAAGAACCTTAGGCGCACCCCCATGTTTCATGTTCCCTCTTTGAAGCTCATTTTAGTGGCATATTAGGGAGAAATATCTCAAGGATTATCAAATCATATATATTTGGTAAGGTAATTAGTTTCCTTCATGAATTATTCATTTTTTCTCTTTTCCCCCAAAATATATGTTCCTCGGTTTTTCCAGACCTAAGGAGCCTCTTCAAGAAGTTACAAATCATTCCTTTTCCTCTCAGGGTGTAGATCTAATGGAATATTAAGAGTTCTCTAGTTTCCATAGTGAGATTCCTTCTCCTTTATCAACACTCATCTTTATCCTTCCACTTTATTCTTGTTTTATCATCTCCCATGGTGATTTAATACCTAGGGTTATGTTATCCCATTATTTTTTATGTGTTTTTTCAGTTATGTATGTTCTTTATATATCTTGAGTGATGGGAACAACGACTTGTGATATCGGGTGTGGGATTCCTTTTCTCTATGGTTTTGAGGTAGGATATCCCTTGAAAATTCCCTCACCATTTATGTTTCATCATTTTATTTTTGTTAAAACCTAATATATATTTTTATTATTATTTCATTCATTGGATAATTTTCTTGGTGTGAAAAACTGTGGTTTAATCCTTATTTTGTGAAAAGTATTGTTGTTTGGTTATAAACAAGTACACTGCATGCTTTCATAAATGTTTCATTAGCTTAAACACCTATTTTAGGTATTTTGAACATGGTTCAATAGATTTAATAAATGTATGGCATGAAAATTGAATTTATCCTTTTTCAAGTGCATAAGATAAGTTTCTTGTTTAAAAGTGCACGCCATGTGGTTTGTAAATTTTCTTGTTAGATTTTATGTGAATAGTGATATTTAAAATGATTTTCTAGCTTTATAAATACATTGGCAGCATGGAAATTGTTTTTGGCTTACTTTTATGGATTTCCAAAGTAGTTTTGGTTTTATAAAGAAATGGGTTCTTTGCGGTAAACATATTTTGGTCCGAGTTGTCGGAAAATGGCCCATTTGGCATCCTTATAAAAATGGTCTATCATTGGATATGTAAATTTAATGTATTAATGGATTTATGAAAGTTTTCTTTTGCTACAAATTCTTTTTGTACACTGATTTATTAAAATTAAAAAATTTATCTTTGGAAAATTTTAGTTTTAAGAAATGCTTAAAGGCTCGTTATACTTTTTTCATATATAAATGGTTTCTATATGTATTTGATTTTGTATCATTTAAGGACTTTTTGGTAAATTAAATTTATTTATTAATTTTTTTGGGGGCTGAAAAATATATTTTGATATTTTATTGGTGGGTTTTTTCCTTAAAAGAACATTTTTGAATTGAATTTATTTGCAAGGCCTCATTATACTTCTTGAAATTGTTTTATGAATATTGAGGTTTTTTATTGATCCCTAAAAGAAATGTGAGACATGTGTGTGGGATGTTTGATGTTTGTATGATTTCTAAATGGAATATTCATTAGAAATTGGTATTTTATAGATGTGTAACTTTTTTTGCACAAAATGGTAAACCCTATGTATCTAGGTAGGAGAATGTGTACTATTATGCTACAGATTTGGAGGGGTTTTGTCCTTGTTTCACGTAGAAAGTTTGATGATGACAACACTAAATAAACTATGATGATGATGTTGGGGACCACTATGTTATCAATTATTCTCTTAATAGTGGCTCATTTTCATGATGATTAATATTTATTCTGGTTACTTTTACACCGAGATACAAGGTACCTAGGGCCCTAACGAACTGGTGCCTAGGGGTGTTCCTATGACGTGTACACATTGGATATTTTGTACTCAATGTCGACATACAATCTGTTTAGTTGGTAAATTCATCAATGTGTGTTTCTTATTTAATATTTTACATTCTTTAATTCATCCCCTTTGAAATATATTTCTATTTTGAGGTTGCATCCCTTTGGAATTGGTTAGTATAATTTACTGGTTATGAAAACTTGCGAGCAATTTAATTTTCAATTATTATATCATAGAAACATTTTTGGAAAACATAATTATAGATATTTTAGTTCAAACATGAAATTTTTATATATATTATTTTAAATTATTTGTATTGGGAATAGAATATTTGGCTAACATGATGAGTTTCAATCCTTACGCCTATAGTTTTCTTTTATTTTTGGACCTTGTGCAGGTTTCATATTGAGTTCGATCACGTTGGCCAACAATTATTCATTTTTTTGGAGTGTGACCAGGAGGGTCACTTGGAGTTATTTTGGTCATAAGTTTTGGTCGTTTGGTTTTATTGTTTAGTTATACTTTCAGTTTCTTATATAAATAATTTTAATTTCAATTTTATATAAATGCTTGTTAACATGTCCATTTCATTACACTACTTATTTATTGATTATATTTGAGAAAAATCATTCCCATGGGTAATAAACTAATTCATGACACTAGTTTCTAACCCCTAGGGATCAGAAATGCCCTTGGTCCATACCACAGATAGGTTGGGGTGCCCGGTTTAATGTTGAATTGTGTTGGTTCGTGAAAAAATGGTATCAGAGGAGGTTGGATCCTAGATGGACTTTCTTTTTAGAGTTCCCTTGGTTATTTAGGGATGTCAAGGTAGATGGAGTAGGATTCTCAGTACTTGAGAGGTTGGTTTTTGAAGAGCTTCATGAACTCTTGCTTGATCAGACCCTCAGGTGTCCTTGCGATGTTCGATTTTATTAGTGTTTTTTCTTATTAATTGTTTGGGGTTGGGATATGACAATGGGAGTTGGAATAATGGTTTCCATGATGTTTCAGGGCCTTGAAATCCATGTGGATCAAGGGAATGGTCCATTGAGGGATCTCATTTTTGGTTGTGTGTTTGACATATGGTCGCCAAACCATATGGTCAAGTCACCCGCTGAAAATAGTTTCTTTTTGTGGGACTCTTGAACTTCTTCAGAATTTGGAATTTTTTTGAAAATCCTTTTGTGAGAATTGTGAAAATGGGTTTTAAAGGAATGTTTGGTTGTTGAAAAGTGGAAAATGGTTTTTCAAAATTTAATATGATAAGGGTTTTTGAATTTTGGGTTTTTTCAAAAAAAATCATGCTGATAAAGAGGAAATGATTTAATGAGATTGAATTTCATTAATCTAAACCTATCGTTTCTTAAAATGAAATATTGTGAAAGAATAGATTATTTTAAAGTTATTTTTAACTTTATTTTAAAATGGGTGTTTTGGGATATTGAAAAGTGTTTAAATATGATGAATTGGTTATGTAAATTTGGTTTTGAGAGGATGGTGTTTCTATTGAAAGGGGTTTTTTGCATTTTTGGTTATTGGATTATGAAAAGAGCCCTTCAGGAATTTTGAAAAATTTGAAAGGTCTATTTGGAATAGAATGGTCATTTTTAAAATTTATATTATTTCAAATGGATTGTTTTTTTAATAAAATTATTCTAGATAAAGTCTAATTTGTTTTTTGAAATCTAAAAATGGTTTTTTATTTAGTGGCTAATGTTCCTTTGGAAGGTACATGATTATTTTTGGAGTGATGATTATTTTAATTTAGCCTTTTTTATTTTCATGGGTTCTCACATGCATGTTTTTATGGATATATGGATGAATTGCAGGTATGGCGTGGTGGTTGGGTTCATGGGGTGGCACAAAAATGTGTATATGAGTGAGATATGATGACACAAAATTGGTGAATGTAACAACACACCAAGTTGGTTTTTTTCAAAAGTGTTTTTAGCAGATTGATTGTGGTGTCTTTTATAAACCTATTGTTATGTGGCTAGTGTTTTCCTATATATTAGAAGTGTATTTTATTCGGTATGCTTCCTTGTGATATAGAAGTAATTATCTTGTTGTGTCTTCATATGGGATATCATTGCTGTCACGTTTTTGGAGCAATGTTTGGTGGGTGTCTAAAGATGTGTTTGATGTTGTGATGTGGCGATAGGTGGTTCTCTGTTGGCAATATTTACAAATGATAAACATAAGAATTCATTCCAAATGATAAATCCACCTCCTTGAATGATGCCTCAACCGGTTTTTTGGAATAGAGAGATTTTCGGTCATGATTTAATGTTCCATCCCATTATGGTGTCCCTCTCGGTTGGGGTAGTTTGGCTTTATGAGGTTGATGTGTATCACCATGTACCTGGTCCATTCTGATCCTAATTCAGATTAAGTGAAAATAGGGTTGTCAGTCTCTAAGTTCTTGTTTGGGTAAAAGTGTGTTATTTGACGAAAAGAGTTTCATGGTGTACCTTGATCTGTTGTTTCATCTCGAGAGTGTTATGTGTCACTATGTGGAACTAATGGTGAGAGTTCAAGTTAGGTATTATCAAATCCTGAATGTGATCCATGAGATTATTCATCCATCAAATCTATTTCCATTGGTCTCAAAGTGAAGCTGACATGTATTCTGTAGTCCTAGGACTGTTTGTATTATTTATAAGATCATTACTCTACCATTGAAGTGTGTATATTACTTTATTTATTTTCTGGTTTAAGTTGCCTAATGATAGGGTCTCTTTCCCTCCCCAACCCAAGTAATGGAGGTTTTGATCAATGTAGAGAGTGGTGGCCTAGTTCTTTTCCCCTCCATTCGAGAGTGGGGGTTTAAATGTTCATGTTGTGTTCCTCTTAACATGGGTTGGTAGGTTTTCTTAGGAGAGTATCAATTGGACAATGTGGGAGTGACCCATTCCTAGTACATGTTGAATTCTCATTTTTTTCATTGAACATTAGTTCTTAATGGTGGGGAGAACCACCACAGGTCTGGTATAGTTTCCCTCTAAGATTTTTTGAGTTCTATTTGTTTATTAATTGTATAGATTCCATTATGGGCTCCCCTAGAATATTTTGTTTTCTTGAGTGATCTTTGGTTTGGGTGATAGTTTGGTTCACATGGAGAAGGCCCAAAAATCTATTTCTTGGTATGTCTGTGGATGTAGTGACTCAATCATTCTGATGGTTCCCTAGAAGTGGTTGGGAGTTAGTGTTTTGGTTGAGAAATAAAACTTAAGTTCTATTAATTTTGGATGTTATTTCATTGGACTCAATGTATATACCCTATTGATAAGTAATCCTTAGGTGTTGAGGAATCATCTTCAATTTGTTGTGGCTTTCCGGAGGCAAAAGGCTTTAGTGGTGGGGAGAATTGTCACACCCAGTTCATTTCATATCTAGGTTTTGGTCAGATTTTTTTTTGAAATCCCAATCATTTTCATGGGTTTTGGGTGATATAAATGTTTAGTTTCGAACTGGCACATATGTATAATAATCCTAACATTGGTTCCCGATATTTTGTTTGGGTGTTTTTCAAGAAAAGGTTGGTAACATCATTATATGGGCTAACCATGAGCCCATTTCATGATTTTAAAAAATAATTTGTTTCATTTTTAAATAATTCATTTTTCAAAATTTTTTAGACATTATATTTCTCACTTGGAATCCCGTGACCTGTTAAAACCACCATATTATTTTGTACCATCTTAGGAATTCATAATCATGGTGGATTTGGGTTATTTATCCAGGAATTGGGCCAGCCCATGATCCCATTTCCGATTTTAAAAAAAACTGTTTCTTTTATATATTATTAAAATATTAATATTTTTTGGTTATTCAACATCTCACTCGAACCCAAGAACACTAGTTCACCCCCATGATCCATTTTCCCACATTGGTGCTCATCTTAGTCACGGATTATGGTGAAATATCTTAAGGCTTATCCAATAGTCTATATTTGGTAAGATAATTTGGTTCTTTCGTTAATCACTAATTTTTTCCCTATTCACATAAAATCTTATTTTCTTAGTTTTTCCAGACCTAAGGAGCCTCTACGAGTAGTTACAATCAATTCCCTTTCTTATAACGTTGAAGATCTAGTGGAAGATGGTGAGTACTCTAGTTTCGAAGGTGAGATTCGTTCTCCTTTCTCCTCCCTCTTCCCTCTCTATCCACTTTCTTTTGGTTTCCTCTTCTCCAATAGTCATGAAAGTACTAGGGTTATCTTATCCTATGATATTTTATGGGGTTTTGGTTCATTTAGGGCTTGTATTTATAGATCCAGAGTGTTGGGAACTGTGTCGGGTGATATCGGTCTTACAGTTCCTTCTCGCCATGGTTTTGGGTTATGATATCCCTTTCACATGCCTTTATAATTTATGTTTCAACATTTTCTTGATATTATCACCTAATATTTATGTTTAATATTGTTTTTCATCCATTGTAAAATTCTCTTGGTTTTCAAAACATTTGTTTATGACTTCTTTTGTGAAAAGTAGTGTTGTTTTGTTATAAACGTGCACACCACTTACTTACTGAAATGTTTGGTTAGCATACACACCTAGTTTACGGTATTTAGGACATTTTTCTGTAGATTTAATAAATTTTTGGCCTGAAAATGGGGTTTTATACATTTTCAAGTTCTTAAAATAAGTTTTTTGTTTTAAAATTTCATGACATGGGTTCAGTAAATTGCCCGGTTGGATTTTATGTGTAAGGTGTGTTTAAAAATAATTTTTTTAGATTTATAAATACATTAGCAGCATGAAAATGGTATTTTGGGCTCTTTTATGGATTTCCAAGGTATTTTTGGTTTTATAAACAAATTGTTTTTGGTGGTAAACATGTTTTGGCCCGAGTATCCGAAAAATGGCCTGTTTGGCATTTTATATGAATGGGTGTGCATTAGATGTGTAACCAGAATGTTTTAATGGATTTATGAATGTTTTATTCCAATGTATATGGTATTTATATACCTATTTATTAAAATTGAAAATTTTACCTTTTTAAAATGTTTGCTTTGAGAAATTCTTAAAGTCTCATTTGTCATTTTTCTTGTAAAAATGGTTTCCATGTGTATTTCATGTTGTATCATTTGGGCCCATTTTATGGTTCATGAAATTTATTTACTAAATATTGTTGGGGATGAAAAATCTGGTTTTATATTGTATTTTTGGGTTTTTTTCCTTAGAATAACATTTGTAATGGATTTTATGTGCAACGCCTCATTATACATCTTGAAATTGTTTCAGTAAAATTTAGGTGGATTATTAATATGTGAATTAAATGTGAGACATGTGTGTGTGATTTTTGTCTCGTCTATGATTTTTAAATGGAATATTCATTGGAAAATGTTATTTTATATATTTTTACTTTTTTATCACACAAATGGAAAACACGAGTATTTGGGTGGGAATATGAGTACTAGTGTGCTAGTGATCAAGAGGGGTTTTTTCCCCTATTTCAAGTAGAATGTTTGATCATTAAAACACTAACTAAACTATGATAAAGATGGTGTTGGGGGAAACTAGGTTATGTATTATTCTCATACTAGTGGCTCATGAATATAAGAAAAGATTTTAGTTGTGGTTACATTAACACTGAGATATGTGGTACCTGGGGCCCACAATGAACTAGTGTCTGGGGTGTTCTCGTGAGTCGTATTCATTGGATATTTTTTAATCACTGTCAACATACCATGTCTATAGATGGTAAATTCATAAAAGTATGATTTTTATTTAAAATTTTTAATCTTTAAAATATCCCTCTTGAGAAATATTTTCATTTTGAAGTGGAATCTCTTTTAAATTCGTTATTATCATTTCTTGGTTATGAAAACATGCCAGAATTTTAATTTATAATCATTATAGCTTTGGACCATATTTTGGAAAAAATAATTATTGATGTTTTTTTAAACTTGAAATTGATGTGTATTTTATTTCAAATGATGTGAATTGGGAATATATTATCGTTCTATCCTAATATGTTTTATTACTCATGTCTATAACATTCTTTTTTTAGCCATTATGCAGATTTCAGCTTGAGTTAGGTGTCTTTGGGAGATGATTATTCATTATGTCGGAGGGTGACCAGTGGGGTCAAAAGGTGTTATTTTGGTCTTTAGGTTTGGTCAGTTGGTTTTATTTTTTAGTTGTACTTTTTTTTATTTATATAAATAGTGTTCAGTTTAATTTTATATAATTGTATTATTGGTTTTCCATTTCATTCCGCTGCTTAGTTATTTATTATATTTGGAAAAAAAATTCCCACGAGTACTCTTTTGGTGCCAAGAACTAGTTTCCAGACCATGGGGATTAGGAATTCCCTTCTGGCCATGCCACGTATCGATTCGAGTGCTTGGTTCGGGGTCGACCAGGGTTGGTACATGACACCATTAATCAATGCAGTGAGAATGTATTCAAGAGGAGAATGTTTTCTGTATATTATAGTGGTCCTTTCTCAATGTTTTGTAATGAAGATAGTTTATATTGTTATATCCCAGCATATTGAAACACTGTCAATGTATTTAACTTTGACCAACCCTTTTAAGTGAAATAATTAAAATAATTTGTTAGTATTTAATTCCAAGTATCGAAAATATCATTTGGGTGATTAAATAACCAATAAATTCACATTTCACTTTCTAACTCTAGAGAAATGTTCAAAAAATTTAAATGAAATTCAGACCCTAATTTACCGCCCCAATTAAGGTGTGTTTAGCATCAGATTACAATACATGGTATTGAAGATGAATGTACCAGCTAATAAATATGTGATTAAAATAATAATCTTGTGGAAAATGTAGTGAATTATAAAGGAGTGCCTTTTTTATTGGTGAAACTAAAAAATTTGGATGATTATGATGAGATATCATCTATGGTCACTTAGTATTGATGTTTTTTATGTTATTGATTATAGAATAGACATTACATGTGCTCATAAATTATCTATTATCGAATGAGATAGAATGTTTCTCTATATTAATTCCCATGATAAAAAATAAATTTCTTGTAATATATCAAATCAGATTTATATAAAGGTGATGAGTTGAATTTCATCAAAGGCTATGTGGGATAAGTTGGATAATATCTATAAAGGTGATAAAAAAATATAATAGTATTAGTAAATTATAAAAACCATTATGATATAATATGTAATGAGATGAAAATATTAATTGGTTCAATAATTAAATAATTTATGTAGCTATAGAAATGTGAGAACTTGGTGAAGTAATAAAGGATTATGATGTTTTTTAGAAAACTGTGTGGAGTATTACACCTCCGTACAAACCAAAAGTCTCTTTAATTGAAGAAATTAATATACATATATATATATATGAACTAAAAATAGATTATTTTCACAATATTTTGGTAGATTATCAGATTCGTTTTAAGCCCGATAGAGTAGAAACATGAGAAAACATCAAAATGTAATTTAAAGCCATAGAGAGGCTTTACATCAGAAAATACGGAAATAAATATGAGGATATGGATTAAAAATTCATATATCTTGTGGTACGGAAGATTAAAAATTTTATGGGAAGGTTTGAAGTAAAGTTACCTTTTTATCTTTTCTGATGTCTCATGGTTGGACACATAGTAGTAAGGAATACTAAGAGATTTTATTGTGATAGTACGGTGGAATCTAAAAAATCCATGATGGAACATTCCACTTCAAAGAATACTTAAACTAGGAAATTTATATATGACATTTTATGGAAGAATCTTTATGACTAATGATGGAGAATATGATGAATAGTACATAGAATAGGAAGAGAGTGAATTAAAATATGATATATATGGGACTATGATGGAATCTATTGAAAAATTAAAGTTAGTAGAAGAGGATTAAAAAATTATTGAGGTTTTTGTTTATCTCAATATTGAACTAGGGGATCTCTTAATGAACTTTGAATCCAATGAAATGAAATTATAAATCATAGAGTATTTCTAAATGAATCGTCAAATTATATAGATTATCTTGGGGCTCATATTTTCCAATTATAATTGTTTTTAGAAAACCAACCATCCATTTAGAAGGCATAGGTGATATAATGTAATTCAAATTATAAATTGATTAATGGAATAAGTTAATTGATTAACATAATTATAGTTTTTAAGAAAGAGAAAAGATGGTTCAATCCCTTGAATAAAAATTAGTTTCATAAAGATAATTCTTTTGATAAAATTGAAGACAAAAGGTCCATCTTAGAAGATAAAATTTTGACACGTCCAAGATAAATAACTATTGAGGGAAATAAAAAAATTAAGGATTTCGACTATTTAGAAAATTATAGACAAATAATGGACTGTGTATATGGGTAAGAGGGGAATTTTTATGAAACCAAAACGTGAAAGGATGGATCATCATAAATTAAGAATAAATTAAATCAAAATATTGAGGATAGTCCCCAGTCCCCGAAGACTAATCATCCAATAAAATTACTCTAATATAAGATATGTTTGGAGGATTGGAAGTGAAAAACTTTCCAACTCTTGTAGTTATTATTTTATGGTTTTCTTGTCCACACTATTGTCGGAATTATTTCTTGAGAACCAACAAAAATGAGAATTTCATTACCAAAGTATACATAGACTTGAATAATAATTAATATCTTATCATGGGATTATCATTCTTCTCTGTAAAATATATGTTACAATATCCTAACGGAACTTATCATCAAAAAAGGTCATGTTTCTCCCCTACTATGATGATGACCATGATATAATATGACAGTATTATTCAACACATGTTATATCTCTATATGAATTAATTTGATGGGAAAAATGATTCAAGTTATCAGGGGTATGTGGCTCATAATATATTTGTACATCCTCTAATAAAGTTCATTATTTGTCATCTATAATATGGGTTTTATTATAACTTGAACTGGAAATAAGAATATAAAACTTTTCTTTTTTTAATATATTTCTCTTTATAAACATGTAGAGTGGTACTTATAATTGTGATTATTATTAGTTCATATCATGTGTTATATACTTTCATATATTAGAAAAATCTGTTTTAACGCATGCTCTAGGGGAGGAAGGATATATTGGTTGTGTCATGAGTAATATTCCCTTAATAAATTAGTCAAAAATTATTTTACCTTCCTTATAATGGAATTATGTATCTTAAGTCCTACAATTAGAATGGGATTGTTTAACCAATACATTTCTATGGTTTGATATCAATGAATTTATTTGTTGGATTTTAATCTAATGAGAATTTGGGTCAAAAAGTTGATGACACATGTGATGAAACCTACTTGATGAGATAAAGAGACAAAGGTATTATATTAAAAAATGTGTGTTCATATGAGGTTGTATTTTATTTTAGAGTTAACTCTATTCTATTTGGGTTCCTTGGTGTGCATCTATATGTTAACCTTGGCCTCTTGATTTAAAAACATAATTCCACTATAAAAGGGGCCTAGAGGGTCACACACTAAGATTATCAAGAACCATAGATAAATACATTATTAATTTAATATCTGAATATATAGTTATATTCTAATTGGAAGAATAATATATATTTAATTCTTGTTTGATTGGTATATCCAGTCTCTAGTTAACTAAGAGAATATTTTATGAGTTGACTATTAAATAAATATTTATTCACCATATAATTATTTATTCAATTAGAGAAAATAAAAATATTTATTTATGACTACTTTATTCGAGGGGTAAAAAAATTTATATGAAAATTAAATAAATAATTATTTATAGTTTAGGGGATTTTATATTTTTCATTAAATGGAAAATAATGTAGTGATATTTATTTATTTAAATAATTGGAAATTATTTATAGTCTGGTGAATATTGAAGAGGGCTAGAGGAACAAATTTAATGGTCTTGGGAGAAATAGAAAATCAAATATCATTGGAATAGATATTAAATTTAATTATTGAAGTAAATAATATGTATTTAACCATGAGTTTAGTGCATTCCAAGTAAATAAAAATATTATTATTATTTAGATATGGGGTTCATTATGGATTAAGATAATAATAAAGGCCCTTATACAAGTACTTATTCTCTTACACTATGTATATGAATACCTGGTATTGTTATTATCCAACATAGAAATGTCTAGCCACAATTATGCCCAAAAATATATGGAGAGAATTATCTCAGTCCTGAAGTGAGGTCTTCCTCTTGGATTGTCTCTAGAATGGAGATAGATTCTCCTCCTCTAGTAGAGTGATTCTTTCCAACCAGATGTATTATGATTCAATCAATAGCGATAAAAAAGCAATAAAAATTTCTTTTTAGAAACGGGAATAATTCTATGGTAATTATTATAGTTTTTTATAATTTTTTCATATCATTTCTAGAGGGAATTTCCTATTGATTACTCTGTCAGAACAATGGTACAAAAAGAGGACCCTACCAAAACATTGATGAATACATAATTCCAATAAGGGTTAATTCATTATCATGAATAAACATATTTATAAATTGTATCTGATTATCCTCTATCATGAATTCTACTATATCTATTTCATCTAGTGTAAATGATAAATCACTATAATTTGATGAAATCATATTGTTGGAGATAGTCTAGACTACTTCTACTACACTCCAAAACCATCCTATATAACTTACTTCCACTAGGAATAAAGATACTTGAATGGAGAGGCACCTAGAAGTTAATAGAGAAGGATGAATCAATATCTAATATCATAAAAAAAATTCAATGTGATATGATTTTTATTATTATAAATCCATTCATAAATCCATTGACTGAATGGGAAGAGGATGTGTATATAAGCATCATAAAAAAGAAAAATTATATAAACACAGATAAATCAATCATTTTTTCTTAGAATAAATGTTTTATCTCTTAGTAAAAGAAGGTAAATATACTTTTTTACAAAACAAAATAAGTTTAAGGGGTTCCACGTCGTTACCCAATTTTGTTAGCTCTCTCTTTCAAAGTAAATAAGATCAAAGAGATAGAAAACTAGGGATACGATTTACTCAAAGAAAAAAATAATATTTGTACACAGATACTCAATAGTTGGTGTTTTTCCTAAATAATTAGAAATGTGAATCATTTTATGAACATGAATGATATATTAATGGAACAATTTGGTTTAGAAATGATAGATATTTAACAATTAGATTACATTTAAAGATGAAAATAACATGGGAAAATCAAAGACACATATATAGACTTATTGAATATCTCAAACAAAAACCATTAAAGTGTGTGATAACTATAGGACTTTGTGGGATTCCTTAGAACATTTCTCTCCAAGAATTATGCACTCATTGACACATTATGTATATATTGTCTTTTAAATGAAAAATTGGAAAAAAAATTATCTATGAATAACTATAGTATTTCTAATACAATTTTGTGCCACATTCATTTGAAGGAACATTTAGTTTTTGAGTTTTATATTGTTAGTCTAAACATTAAATATAAAAACCTCATGTAATTATCATTAAATGGTTAATTTTTCCACTATATAATAAATTAATTAATCCATAATAATTCTAAAAATTCTCTAGAAAAATTCTCCACACATGTTACTCTTTGAGACATATCATGTGTAAAAATTTTCTTTATTGCCTAAGAAATGAAAAAATAAGAAGAGTGAGATAAAATTATTAGTAAGGGAAGATTTATATCATAATCTATCAAGGAATGATCTTTAAATTACAATTGTTCTAGGAAGAAAATTACAATCAAATAATTCAATAAAACTGATCAAATGAGCTTGAAACAAATCCATATATAACAATATAAATAATAATAGGGACAACAATAACTAAATTTATAGTTTTTTAGTAAATAATTTTGGACATCTTATACCTTCAATATAAGGACTAGACCTTAAACCATTACATAATATTTAATTAAATGAATAATTCACATAGAAAATATTTTTAGGTTTAAAGTTTTAGAGAATTAGGCGTTAACTATTGCATTACAACTCAAAAATTACAAAGTAAACAATTCTACTTTGTTTCCATTTTTTCATAAAATAAAATCTACTAAATATATTCATATCTAGTTCCATGTTTTAGATATCATGACATTTCTTTGATCCCATCCTTGATCATATTCATCTTTAATTCCTGTGAAAAACATTTCAAAAAAACTTGGGATGGGCATAAAAAGCTCAGTAAGGGTTATAAGATAATGAAATATAACATTAGTCAATAAATACATACCAAGAATAAGATCATACCTCATGAAATCATAACATTTAAGAATAACACATAGAAATCATAAATCATAAAGAAAACTTGTGGCATAAATAACATACTTACGTTGTAGCTTTCACAGCCACTTACAGAGTTACATTTGGAATACCCATTATAGTATATTGCATAAATATCTTAAGAGAAACACTAACGTTTACCTTTGTCACATTACCCAATGCATTAAAGAGAAATCTCAGGCTCACCTACCATAGTTTTATAACAAAACCACCCATATATGTAAAAAATTCCCTAGAACCATAACATAATCTTAACACATGAACAAGCATAAAGGAAATATAACATTTTCCCATTGAAATAACAATATAACATTTCAATATATTGACATTATCAATCCATCTCCAAAACTGTTTACACTACCAAAATACTTAATCATATTATATCGTATTTATTTTTAGTTTAAAAACATTACGACTTGTAATGGAAGCCAAAGATCAAAATTCATGGGTGGAGGAAAGGTTGTTGGCACCGCGTACATTACAAATAAACATTACCATTATCATTTATTAAAACGAAAAATAAAAAAAGATTCCATTTGAATGAAATGAAAATTCAAAGGGGTTTATACACCATATAAAATAATGTCATGTATAAATCAAAATATGCCTCAATGAATGGAGATTGAAACGAAGTCCCTAACCTCGAGTCCAATGTGACTTGGTCGTTCTTTAATCTCCAAAATAATAATATAAAGTTAATTCATACATTATTAATAACCTTTATCAAGTTTATTATTTCTTTTATATCAATTATTACCTAGCTATAATAATTAGTTAATTATTTGTGTTCATATAAGACATTTTGTCGATGTTCGGAACTTGAGATAAAAATAAACTTGTTATAATTATAAATTGTCCATGTGGTTGTAATTCCATTATCTCTAGAATGATATAAATTATTTAGATATCATATATGTCATATATATCCAGTATATATATGTATTTATAACAGTACATAAAATTTGGAGATTTGAAATTAAATGCACCGTTCATGGAGATGGTAAGTTGTACGTACGCATGAAAGCTAATTTCATTTCTATTTCATATTTAATAGAATAAAAACATAATGATGCATAGGTAAATTATAATTCCAGTATAATATCATATATAATTTCATTAACTCCATCCTTTTTATGTTCCATATATGGCTTGAACGAGTCATAACCCTTTGAGGGGGTAGAAGTCCGCACTTCCTCAAATGAAATTATCGTATTTACCCACTATAGAAAACCATAAAGGTATTCAATAAATGAAAATTACAGAATCATAGAAACAATATAAATATAATATATACCACATATAAATATTGTACCATATTAATGGACACCAGAAGAGGTGGTAGGATAATATTGAACAATCATCGTTTCGTGAGGCAGTAGTTCACCGTCCACAGAAACAGTATATTCTTTACCCATTGGATGAAGGTATGTGTATGTTTAGTAAAATTAAATCTCATAACAATAACCTATTACATTTTGGATATGGTTGTTTTTATAAATTAAATGAATAAAAAGATTTTAGGAGGTTGGAGAAGCAAAATAAAACAAATGAACATTAGAGAAGACGTTACATTTAAATCAGGTATCTCCCTCTGGTTTGTACCAAAATGTTTAATTTTTTTGCCTTATTCAAAGGTAAAGGATTCTAAGAGGAGTATAGGGATGTAGGTAGATTAATTGTGTAGAGTTTGGATGAGTCAAGGGGCTTGATAAGTGTGAGTAATCAGTTAGAAGTGATGCCTTTTTATAAGGGGGGTGAGGGGCTCTTTAGGAATGTTTAAAAATATTATTTTATTATAGAATGATTTTAGGTTTATAAATGTACAAAACTCATTAAAGAAGAATATATGAATACTCGCATTCGAAATAAAATCATCCAACAAGAATTGTACAGGTTTTGGATATTTTTTTATCTTTATAATCTTATTTATTTAAATCATTCGTTAATGAGGAAAACACTTTATCATTATTGTGTCTAAAATAATTTTATTCATTTGATGTCTAAAAATTATAAAAAAAATCATGATATAGGAAATATTTTTATATTTAAAATTCATTTTTATAGTAAAAGAGGTTACTTATATAACCCCATTTAAGAATTGATTTACTAAAATATATATGTTTAAGTCATTTTTGTCTTTACATTAAATTAATTAATATAAACTGTAATTATCACTCCCAGGTGGTTCTATGGGGTCCAAAATAGACCCAAGGATTCCAATGGTTGTAATTTTATCAGAAAAAAGGATTAAAACAGATTGTAGGGTAATTTAATATTATTATAATATTATTTTTTTACCCTTATATACCAGATTGACCCTATTAAAATAGAAAAGAAAATATTTAGCGAAATAAATATTCATAATCTCTAAAAATAAAAGTTACCTATTAACACAATTTTTACCTCCTGATTCTAAATATGCAATCCATTTTTAAAAATTCATAACACATAATTTTTATAAATTAAATTAAAATTAATTCCCGTTGTCAAAACAAAAAAAGCGTGTTTTTAAGAAATAATAACTATCAAAAGATTGACACTTTTTTATGTCCTATTTCAAAGTGAAATTACTTCCAATGACCAAGATTTGACTAATTGGTAAAAATATAATCTATTTACACTTTAAAATCAATTAAAAAGATAATCTAACCATAAAAAAATTATATTAAAAGGTGGTTTTAAATTAAAATACAGTATTTTCACAATTCATTAAAAATGAAAATTATTAGAAAATATCAATCATTTACCGAATGTAAATTTTGATGTTCCAATTCTAAAGAAGAATTTTATTTTTTCAATTAGATCATTTAAAAGTGGCAAAAAAATATCTAAAAATGGTCCGCGATCAAAAGGTTGTAAATCGACCATTTAAAGAATATTAGAATATTTATGCTCAAAATTGGATATTTTCTTATTTGAAGCCTCTAGAATTTATTGTATAAATTTAAAAACATTTAACACACATGTATATTCATATTTTAGTTAGTTCTGTCCATTCTCTCCAATACAATGGCTAGGAATTAACTTCTTTTTAAAATAATACTATATTATTATTTTTCATTAAGACCTAATGTTGTGTGCAATGAAAGATTTCAAAAAAACCCATTGATGCGTATCGGGTATTCCATCGAAAATAGAATACCATTTTAAATAAAAATTAATATTTAATTCAAAAATATTAATAAATATGAAAATGTTATATTCTTTATTTATAAAGGATGTTGCATCCTTCACCCCTTTTGGGAATTGTGTCCCCGTAATTTTATTCACTTATCAAATAAGTGGGGGTATTTATCCCTCATAGAATTTTAATATTTCCACATTTCCTCTTCAACCATATGGTATTTTCCAAAAACCTACACCTGATGAATTACCTTATTCTGCAACACTTGTTCTCTTTGGTCAAGAATTTGGACCGGTTGTTCCTCATAAGAGAGATTCTCTTCCAACTGAACTACCTCTGGACTCAAAACATGATATGGATCTAGCATATACTTTCTCAATATTGAAACATGAAAACATTGTGTACCTGGGATAAACATGGAGGTAAATCCACTCTATATGCAACTAATCCAACATTCTCTTGGATTTCATAAGGACCAATGAAACTCAGAATCAAAATTCCCTTCTTACCAAAACGCATAACTCTTTTCCCTGGAGAAACTTTGAGAAAGACATGATCACCTACCTCAAAAAAGAGATCCTTCCTCTGGTTATCCGCATAACTTTTCTTCCAGCTCGGAGATGTTCTCATGTTCTTCTAAATAAACTAAACTTTTTCAGCCATATCTTCTGCCAATTCTGGTCCCATTAACTTCCTTTCACCTACATCATCCCAAAAAGCTGGTGTTCAACACCACTTCCCATATAATGCCTCAAATGGAGGCATCTTTATACTGGAATGAAAACTGTTATTAAAAGAGAATTCAACCAAAAAAGGATGTTGGTCCCAACTACCTTGGTAATCCATTGAGCAAGCAAGTAACATATGCTCCGAGGTCAAAATTTTTCATTCTGACTACCCATCTGATTGGGGATGAAAAGCTATACTAATATTTAATTCAGTACCCAATGATTTTTAAGGTCATTCCAAAAGTTAGAATAAAACTTGAGACCATGATCAGATATAATGGAGAGGGGAAATCCATGCAACCTGACTATCTCTTTTACATAAAACAAAGAAAGTTAATCTAGAGAAAAATTATCTCATATTGGATGTAAAGGAGAGGATTTAGTCAATCGGTCAACAATAACCCAGATTTCATTATTACCTTGAGATGTCTTTGTTAATCCCATAACGAAGTCCATGGATATATTTTCCCATTTCCACTCTGGCACCAATAAATACTAAAGCCTCCCTTAAGGTAAATGTTTCTCTAGTTTAACCAATTGAAAAGTAAAACACTTTATAGTAAAATGAACAATATCTCTTTTCATTCCATCCCACCATTAATACTCCCAACGATCTTAGTACATTTTAGTACTGCTAGGATGAACTCAAAATGGAAAAATATGGGCTTTTCATACCAACTCATTCTTCAACTGTGAATCACAATTCACACATAATCTCTTACAAAATCTCAAAACACAATCATTATCAATGTTAATATCAGGAAACATACCCTTCTGAACCAACTCTACCTTTTTCTGCAACTCACTGTCTACCTTCTGTGCTTTCTTAATTTTTTTAGATAGAGATGATTTCATTGAAACTTGAAACAAAATAGAGTAATTTCCTGCCCTAACAACTTCTATTCCAAATTTCATCCAATCAAATACCAATGGATCTCATTACAAATATAACAAGGTTAATGTATCATTACTTTTTCAACTAAAAACATGAGCCACTTTATTTGCATTTTATTGATGGTAATGAATTGTTCAATTATAATGCTTGATTAATTATAGTCATATCCTCTATCTCATGTTCAATTATTTCTAAGTGAATATATACATAAAACTTTTCTTTAGTATATATTTTACATTTTACTTCATATAGATGATGCCACCAAATTTTTAAAGCAAAAACAACAGCAGCTAATTCCAAATCATGTGTAGGGTAATTTAACTCATGAGGTTTCAACTGACGTGAAGTATAAGCAATTACCTGATCATACTACATTAATAGACAACCAAGTCCATTCAATGAAGCATCACTATAGATAACAAACTCGACATTACTATAAGGTAGTTCCAAAACTGAATCATTAACAAATATAATTTTCAATTACTAAAAACAATCATCACATTATTTTTTCCAAGTGAACATAACACCTTGTCAAGTTATCTTAGTCATTGGGATAGATAAACGTGCAAAATTTTCAAAAAACCTACAGAAATAACCTACCAAACCAAGAAAACTATGATTCTCGGTTATATTTGTGGGTCTTGGCCATTTTTCAACAAGTTTTCTTTTAGCTGGATCAACAGTTATACCATTTTTTAATCAATGTGACCAAGGAAAGAAATTTGTTGTAACCAAAACTCACGCTTGATAAATTTACCATAGAGTTTCTTTTCTTTTAAGGTTGTCAAGAAAACCCTTAAATGACTTTCATGTTCTTAATTTATTTTATAATAAACAAAAATATCATCAACAAAAATAACTTCCATTTATCACCTGAGTCAACGGAGCCATCACTGCAACAAGTAGTTCAACTCTGATTCTGACCATCTCAGAATACTGATTTGGAAATTCATTTCACTCTGTATACCTTCCCACAAAAGTTTCTCATTTTCCTCTATGAAAAACCATTCTTAATATAAAAATATCTTAGGTGAAGCAGAATGGGAATCTGTAAATGCTATATCATTTCAATCTTTCCATAAAATAATTTATGGACATTAATTTGACAATATCGTAACTCATAATGTTGTCTAAACCGTCCATTGATACCAACTATAAGTACCCAACCTTAAAACATTACATAATCTTGAATTAAATGAATAATTCACATTGATGATCTTTTCAGATTTAAAGTTTTAATGAATTAAGCTATATCTGTTACATTACATCTCAAAAACTACAAAGTAGAAAATTCTACTTAGTTTCCATTTTTTTCATAAAATAAAAACTCTGGAAAAAAGGTTTCATATCTAGTTCCATGTTTTAGACAGCATGACTTTACCTTGGTCCCATCTTTGACCTAATTCGTCAATAAGTCCTGTGAAAAACATTTCAAAAAATCATGGGATGAGCATAAAAAGCTCAGTAAGGGTAATAAGATAAAGAAAGATAACATTAGTCCATAAATACATATGAAGCATAAGCTTATACCTCATGAAATCATAAGTTTTATGAATAACACATAGAAATCATAAATCATAATGGTTACTTGTGGCAGACATAACATATTTACGTTTTAGCTTTCACAGCAACATAGGGAGTTACATTTGGAATACCCATCAAAGTATATTCCTTAAAAGTATTAGGAGAAACATTCACGTTTACCTCTGTCATGTTACACAATTCATTGGAGTCTATATCAGGCTCACCCACCCTAGGTTTATCATAGAACCACCCGTATGTGTAAACAATTCCCAATGACCATAACATAATCATAACACAAGAACAAGCATAAAGGAAAGATAACATTTCCACATTGAAATCACAATATAATATTTCAATATATTGACATAATAAATCCATTATCAAAACCATTTACACTACCAAAATACTTAATAATATTATATAGTATTTATTTTTATTTTAAAAACATTACGCCTTGTAAAGGAAGACAAAGATCAAAATGCTTGGGCGGTGGAAAGGTTGTTGTCACCGCATACGTTAAAAAGATAAATTCCATTTGTTGTTTATTAAAATGATATGTTTAAAAAACAATCCCTTTGAATGAAATGAAAAGTAAAAGGGGTTTATAAATAGTATAAAAGAAAGTCGTGTGTAAATCGAAATATGCCTCAATGAAAAGAGATTGAGAGGAAGTCCCTTAACTTGTTTCTAACTTGACATGATCGTTATTTAATCTCTTGAATAATAAAATAAAGCTAATTTATACATGCTTAAGATAATTCTTCATGTTTATTATTACTTTTATATAAATTATTACCCTAATATAACAATTAGTTAATTATTTGGGTTCATATCAGACATTTTTTCGATGTTCGGAACTTGAGTTAAAAATGAACTTGTTATAATTATAAATTTTCCATGTGGTCAAAATTTCATTATCTATAGAATGATATTACTGATTTTGATATCATATAAATCACATATATCTAGTATATATATGTATTTATAATATTACATAACATTTGGAGATAAGAAATGAAATGAACTGTTCATGGAGACGGTAAGTCTTATGTATGCATGAATGCTACTTTCATTTCTATTACATATTTAATGGAATAAATACATAATGATAAAAATGTATATTGTAATTTCAGTATAATATCATATATAATTTCATTAACTCTATACTTTATATGTTCCACATATGGCATTAACAAGACATATCACTTTGAGGGGCGGTAGTCCGCACTTTCTCAAATGAAATTATCATATTTACCCGCTATAGAAAACCATAAAGGTATTCTATAAATTAAAAATACAGAAGCATAGAAAGAATATATATATATAATTTATATAACATATAAATACAGTTCCATCTTAATGGCCACCATAAGAGTTGGTAGGAGAATATTGAACAATCATCGTTTTGTGAGGCAGTAGTTCATTGTACACAGAAACATTATGTTGTTTACCCATTAGATAAAGGCGTGTGTAAGTTTAGTTCGAATAATTCTCAAAAAAACAACCAATTATATTTAATATCCTAGTGTATTTACAAAAGAAAGGTATAGAATAAGTTTAGGGGGTTTCAGAAGTAAAATAAAACAAAAGAACTTAAGAGAAGATGTTACCTTTAAATATGGTATCTCCCTTTGGATTGAACCAAAAGGTTTAATTTAATTACATTATACTAATGGGAAGGATTCTAGGAGTAGGTGGGGGATGTAGGGAGATTAATTTTGTAGAGTTACTATGAGACATGGGACTTGAGAAGTGTGAGGAATGGGGTAAAACTGAGGGCTTTTTATAATGGGGAGGAGGGATCTTTAGGAATGTTTAAAAATATTATTTTATTATATAATTATTTTCCGTTTCTAAATGACCAAAAATCATTAAAGTAGAATCTAAGATGACTCATGTTCGATATAAAATAATACAATAAGAGTTGTATAGGTTTTGAATATTGTTTTAATCTTTATAATCTTATTTATTTAAATCAATCATTAATGAGGTAAACACTACATCATTATTGTGTCATAAATAATTTTATTTTTTTGATGTCTAAAAGTTATAAATTATATATCATGATGTATGAAATATTTTTAGCTTCCAAATACATATTTATTGTTGAAGAGATAACTTATATAAACCCATGTAGTAATTGATTTACTAGAAGATATATGTTTAAGTCTTTTTTGTCTTTACTAAAAATTAATTAATATAAATTGTCATTGTCACTCCCATGTGGCTCCATGGTGTCCAAAAATCGACCTAAAGATGCCCATGCTCGGAAATGTATCATTAAATAGGATTATGACACATGTTAGGGTAATTTAATATTATTATAATATTATTTTTTTGACCCTTATTTACCAGATATACCCTTTAACCATGGTAAATAAAATATATAACAAAGTAAAAATTCATATTGTCTTAAAAAATGTTACCTATTTACATAATTTGTATATATAGATTCCAAATACAGAATCCATTTTTAAAAATTCAAAACATGGAGGTGGCTGAATTAAATTTAAAATTAATTCCAATTTTCAAAACCAAAAGTGTTTTTTTAGAAAATAATAACTGTCAAAAGATTGGCATTTGTTTATGTCCAATTTCAAAGTGAAATTACTTCCAATGACCAACATTGGATTAATTGGTAAAAATATAATCTATTTACACTTTAAAACCAATATTAATAATAATATAACCATATAAATAAATTATTTCAAATGACGATTTTGAATTAAAATACTGTATTTTCACTATTCATTAAAAGATGAACATTATCAGAAAAAAACCAAAAATTTACCCAAAGTAAATTTTGATGTCCTAATTCTGAAGAGGAATTTTATTATTTCAACTTGAAAATATAAAAGTTATAAAAACTATATTTAAAATGGTTTTCTATCAAAAGGTGGTAAATCGACCCTTTAATGAATATTAGAGTATTTATGTATAAAATGGGATTCTTTTTTATTTTAAGCCTATAAAATTTATTGTATAAAACTAAATACATTTTTAAAAAAATTTATATTCATATTGTAGTTAGTTCTATCCATTCCTACCAAAAAACGGTTAGACATTAACAACCATTTAACATAATATTATATTATTATTTTTCAGTATGCCATAACGTTGTGTGCAATGTAAGATTTCAAAGAAACTAATTGTTGCGTATTAGGTACGCCATCCAACATAGAATCCCCTTTAAAGTAAAATTAATATTTAATTCACAAATATTAATAAATATGAAAATTTTATATTCTTTATTTACCTGGTATGTTATAATCAGACCCTCAATCATGATATCTTTCTTTTCATCAAGCCTATATAAAATTTGTCATACTTGTTTACATGTTTTAAAAAATGTCGTAATTATTACATTTGGTATGCATACACGAAATACTCGCACGTTTTGTCTTGTAAGACCATCTGATGCAACAAGGGGCTATATAAAATCTAGACTCACCCATAATTTCTTTATGTACAATTAATTAACCATATAAAATATATTAATATTAGTACAATTCATAGTAAAATTTCCTTTGGATTCAATAATATTTCAGGATATCATAGTTTCGGGATTTTTTTTACAAACACACAACTTAAAACATGTCACAATAATATTTTAGGATATCACAGTTTAACGAAAATTGATCATATGAAAACACCCATCTTATTATTCTATGTATCATGTAATTGGAAAATCACATGTCAAATTCTCTCAAAATACCCCACTCCATGCCTACAGGTTTATCGCATCACGTAAATTCCACTACACACATCTTGAATTCATATCATCAAGGTCTCTTCAGTCTTATTTTATCTTACTTTAATAATAAGGATTAATCCAAATAAATCATCAATTACATGTAATAGAGAAAAAATATATACTACTAGAATTGGATTTTAATTAAGATGATTCTATTGAATTACATAAAAAAGTGATCATTAAATGCTATTTTAAAAAAAATTAAAATATTTGATAGACTATACAATAATATAAAATCATGTGGATGACAAGTAATTCATACAAGCATGTTTTGATGAATGAACACACACCCCATTTAAATTATATCCAAGAGAAAAAATCTCATAAATTATAAAACAAAACACATCAATTAAGGATAAATAGTCCAAAAGTAAAAAGCCCATAATCATTAACACGATTCCCATTCCTTTTATTTCGACATCCCTTATGCATGTGTTTGATAATCCTAGTCACAAGTTCTCTGGTGAGTCCTCAAATTTACCTAACTCTTGTATACTTTACACAAATAGTTATAAAAAATAATGACCTCTCGTACCTCTTTTTAACATCTCCAAGTCTGTGACCACTAGACTTCTTCATACTGAATGTTAATATGTTAACTCATACATTACACCATGTATATGAGAGGCTATCAACTAGAAGTGTAGTTATAAGGTACTACAGAGTGAAAACTATACACTCATATCAATTTAAAATAAAAAAAATTATATTATATAATCATACAATATAATAATTAATAAAACTTCTAAGGAAGTGAAAATAAATAATCACAACTCATACAATATCAAATGAACTATATTCATGTTAAACCATCAAAAAAACATACCAAAACTAAAAATATCCTAGAATAATAAATAAATTAATATGATAGAATCATAAACCATATCATAATATACCATGCACCAACCCTGTTTTCCAAATCAATCAAAAATCATAGGGAATTTACCCTTTTTATGTTTGGTAGTCCTGAGTTCATCTTGGAAACTAATCAGCAGCTTGAGAAGGGTAGGATTACAACTTAGTATGTCACCTCAAATGATGTCTATAATATATCTAGTTTGATTTAGATCATGGAGAAGTGAAAAATTACCATATATGAGTATATCTAGAGAATAATGCAACTATGTAACATCATTTATCTTCAGGTTCAATGAGGACACCAAAGACTAACTATACTATCCTCAGTCTGTGATGAATCCCTTTGAACAAAATTCATCACAACATAGAAATATAAACATCCAGTAATAAAAGTCACACTAGGGGAAATATAATCATCCTATATAAAAGGTAACACCTAGGGAAATATACATATCTCATAATATTAATGACACCCAAAAAATACACCTATCCCAAAAAAATATTCACACACTACGAAATTTACGTGTCCTAGAAATATTGTCACATATAAAAAATATTCATATCCCTAAACACATGATCTTATATAGAGGATACAGTTTTTTAGGAACTACAAAATAAATACCCAATGGGGTTCCAACAATAGAAACATTCCACTAGACCAATATTATAAAAAAGTCACCTGCATGACATAGAAATATTATTTTATTAAAACATCATTTCACATTAAATGAATGCATTTGTTTTCACATTCTGAGTATAACCAATTATCCTTTATGTAACCATCATTCACTATTTCATAATTCAATATCTTTCAATTACATTAGGTTCTAATCAAATTCTTAGTCCATCACTTTGTCTAACACATTTTGTGCTATAAATAAATTATGATTTATACTCATTGGTATCCTTCAAACTATACAAAAATGATGAAATAAGGGCCATATTTAATATAAATTTCAGGATAAATTTTATTTAAACTAATTTTTTTGGAATGCGTGTTATTTCAGAAAGACCACAAAACACACGAACTATGAAAATTGTAAGACTTCTAAAAATTTTATAGACCACCTAACAAAAATGGGGTTGACATAAAGGATGGACTCACAACATCATAGATCTAGGATCAAACTTCTTTTCCATCATTAAATCCAAACAATACATATCAAAACTCGAATAAACCCATAGATACGATTTTGACAGTCGGAGACTAAGGTTTTTTTAATAGAAAATTATTTTCAAATAGTGAAAAAATAGAAACAGGATTCATAAATTTGATCCTAATTGGAAAATTATCTTTTTTTTTCATTGATTACCATTTTAAAGGTGATGAATGGCCAAAATATAATATGGGAGAGTTAGGTTAAGATTTCCTAGGAAAGGGGAGTAAAATGAGTGTTTCGAGTATTTTTTTGGTAAAAATATATCTTTTATATTTCATTAATCTCATCAAATAGTTTGGCCTCAAAATTATTTTAATTCCTGTAACAACCATGTGAATCCAATGTTTTAATAATATACCAAATCACATGGTTATACCAAACATTTTAATAAAATGTTCACCAAAATTTAAAAATTAGTCTATAATACATTAGTAGTGTTTTAATGGTTACCTATATCCTTCTATAAGATATGAAATATTGTATGTCTACCTATACATCTATTTATTGTTAGTTAAATAGTTATAACTAACTATTTTTTTACTCTAAAACCATGAATATAACTCTATATTTCAATATTTCCAGTCCTTGGACTCCCCAAATACTCTCAAATCCATCCTAGCTACCATAACCACATGCATCACATATAATATAGGAAAACTAACTAAGGGTAGAGTTTAAATTATAACATGAATAATAACCCTGATTTAATAAATTCTAAAAATTAATCCATGAATATTGAATTATGCATATAGAATTGATAGATCATTGAATTTTAAAAATACACAAATACCTCCAATAATACTATGTGGATCACAACTAACACACCCCTAAGATAAATACCAACCAAATACCCCAAATCATACTATAATTCATCAACTCTTAAATTTTATTTTGATAAGAAAACAAGTAACGGCTACGGAATCGTCATACCTCGAGTAAAATTGGAGAAAACATGTTCACTCATCCTCCCAAAGCCCCCTTTATCCAATCCATACGAAATACCTATCAAATTGACCATATTTCATTATATACTAGTGGAATTGGTACTAAAATCCATAAATCCACATCATTGTAAACAAAGAATAAAGAAAGGAGGATGAATAAGAGAATAAGATGAATGAAAATAACCTTAATCAATTAATAAACAGTTTATAATCTCCATAAATCATGCCGATAAAAGGGATATAGAGAGGGGGAGTGAGGATCAACCTCCCATTTATTTAGTATCAATAAAAATTTGAATCCTAATTTGGTTCCTCCTTTGAAAAGTAAATAATTATTTTTGTGATCTCTATTTAAAAAATGATTTTGGGTAGCATCACATACCTTGTCTACTAACACATTCCATAAAATATAGCATTGTGAACCATGGGAAAAGGATCATCCATTTAGTAGAAACATATTTGGGTTTATTCCCATGAAACCTTAATTGGGTACTCATTATACCATTACTAAGTACTTGAGGGCACTCTGTACCTTCCATCATACACCTTTCAGCCTCCTAATCCACTAAAATGTACTCTGGTCCTCCACCACCTGAGATAACACCTCAAAAAGAACATATTTAAAATTTTATAGAATTCTAGAAATTATTATTCTCAATCAAAATTATTAATTTAAAAAATTTTATGCCTCCCACCTCAATGAATCCTAATTAATCTTGATTTAAACTGACTGACACGGACAGGGTTCAATTTCAGGGTATATTCTAGTTGGAATTTAATATTTTAGAAATATTGTCTCTATCAATAAAGCCTTAAATATAGGACATGTTGTGAGAGTTTATAGTTCTTGAATTTTCTATCTCATTACACTATAAAATTCACATCGATTCATATCTCTAATTCATGTTAAATAATTATAATTCCAAGGCCATCTGTTAGGTATTTTCATCCATTAACCATTGATAAGAATAATCCATAAAAACATGATTACCATTCATGAGAAAATATCTGAGCATGTTCCCAAAAGTATTACAATAGAAGGTATATTCATCCCTAATGTGAGTAAATATAAATATATCTTCTAATTTCAATATGATATCCAAATATTCCAAATATATCAAATATTAATGGGTCTATGATAATTGAACATATTTCTTGATTAGATCCATCTTTGATGAATCTCATTGTGAGAAGTATGAAACAAATCTTCCAAAATCCTATGTGATCAAAGAAATTAGTGCACCTTAAATATATTTTATGTTGTCTACCAAGACACCACTACTTAAATAATTCCATGGTCAAAAAATACACCATTATCTAAAATCAAATAAACTTGGAATTTGACTTCCTGAATGAAAAATATACATTTAGATAATTTTCCAAAGAGATTGTTATCTATTAATGTGACCAAGATAAACTATAAATTTCACTCATGATTGTTCCTTAATCGTGAATACATAATTATATCATAAATAAATAAATAAAAATAGTAAATATATTAATTAAATAGGTGATTCAATAATGATATAGAACAAATTTGTTTTATTATTAAGACCAAATGGAATAACCAAAGATTCATACATTTCATTCCCACTATTAAAATGTGTCTTAAGTATACATTAATTATTCACCCTAATATTATCGTATACAAACCAAAATTCTATCATAAAAAACCATTTAATCCCATTGTATTATTAAAAAAAGAGGAATTGATTGTGTATTTTTGCAGAATTTTTTATAAACATACTATAATCGCACATAAATTAAATCTACCATCCACTTTTGTAAAAAAATCTCAAAATACACTTAATATGTGGTTATAGTTTTAAAAATATCATTTTTACCTAATTATACAAATAAAATTTCATTTTGTTATTTCATTTGGTTTTATCTAATATGGAAGAAGAGATATCATACTCATTCTTGACAATAAAACAATCAAGAACACTACCTCATGCTTTGTAGGCAGTCCTAAAATTCATATAAAAACATTTATATAAGACTCTCTATTCCACAAACCACACCCTCAACCCACACCCCTCTACTAGTTCCACGTCTGGGATGCTATTGAAGGCAACAATATCCCCTAAACCCCTCCTTTAATAATCCATGAGTTTAATACTACCACTAAGGTTATAAAATGATAATGAATGGGAGTAATTGTGATCATAATAAAAGGAATTAAAGAACCACCAACCAACTCAAAAAAATTAAATAAATAACCAAAACAATTACGTAAAATTAATTTCATAAAAGGTGATATTAACTAAAAAATATATAGTGAGAAATTCCTCAGTAATGACCTTGAATACAATAAAATATTCAACAACCACTATGAGATACTAAGGATCAACTCGATCCTTAACCAAATCTCATGGACCTAAAATCATGCACACACATATGTGTGCGTGTTTTAGTGATAATATAGTAAAACATACTAGTATCCTCCCTAAAAAATATCATGAAAAGTAAACTAAGCATAATAAAGTCCATTGAAAAATTATTGAAACCAATTCATTTCCAAAATTAAGTGGACTATATACCAGCTTGAATGAGGATTACCCACAAATAAATTCACATAAAATATATAACACCATTAAAAAATAATATATATACATATATAAAGGTATGTTGCATTAATTTTCCCACTACACCAATTCCCCAACACCCCCAATATCTTACATCCTGGTTCTCTCATCCCCTCAAGTATTAATATTTAGAATATATGAAAGAATATCATAACCATATCAAATTATCATAATATTTTACATCTATTAAAACATACCATAACCGCATAATCATCATATCCTAATAACCGTATAGTAAAACACATAACCATCATATCCAATATAAGAGTACACTATTCCCCAAGCCATCATATCTCATGAAACATATTTAATTATAATCCATTATAGCCAAAATATAAGTATTATTAGGTCCCATTTTGAGTAAGTCAATAGACAAGATGTAACATCCTGGTCAAGTGTCCACTCAACAGGCGCCATTCCTAGTTCACCATATAACCTCAAGAGAGAATCCCCATACTCTAAAGGATTTTGAATTTTAGTGGGTATATGAGAAAGTATCTTTGGGAAACTATACAACATGTATGATAGTATAAATAGTATTTAAAATAAAGAAACATGATCATTTTATTGAGAATAAACTAATAAATAAAATGATAGGAGAAACAAGTTATATCATGTAGAATGTATTATATATAAATGAATAGTCTTTCTCATATTTAAAATGATGAAAATTGGGATCATTGAATACCCCATCCCAATATCCCATCCATTTAAGTCATCCTTATCAATCTAGAAAAATTTAGAATCATCCAAACATATACCTGCAACCATTGATTATATGCACATATACTATATTGCAATGGTAAATTAGTAATGGTGTGCGTATATAACTCTATAGGGAACCACCATTTTGGCCTCACACATACCTAAATTTAGTGATATTTCTATGTGGAAAGCTCATGTGATAACAATAAATAAATTTTTTAAAATAAATATACAATAAATCAGTCATGATAATTTGTTTTCAGACCTCGATCTACAAAAACAACATTATATAGTTCAATAGTGTCTCTGAGTAGGTTACAATATAATGGAAAACATATAAATACTAGTTCATATTATGTGACCCATTAATACATAAGACATAGGCTCAAACAGAAAAAAATCTCATCGTGAATGGATCAACGATGATATATCAAGTGTCATGGGCATCTCTCCAAACTCAACATCAATAAATAGAAGTAAGATGATTATCAGGAATATCTAGTAATCGCTAATCAAAAACATGATCCATGTCACCTTGAAAAATTCTTGAATCCTAGTCATCCTAGGAATCCTAGATAGGATCGTGGAATAACATTTGGATCGAATGGTTAGATCCTAGGGATGACCTAGGAATCTCACAATAATAATAATACTGATCAGAATCCTTAATCCTAGATTATTATTTCCTAGTAATTCTAGGCATCTGAAGGACCTATCACATGCAAGGTGTCCCATATAGACCTATGTTCAAATCTTGACATCTTGGTAATTCTTCAAATAACATAATAAAGGGATCCAAGGATACACACCATGCAGCAATGATGATGTTATAATGTCCAATTAATTTCATATCTATATCTTAAAAATAACAAAATTCAAGTCCTAATGAGATCTTCAGGGCATCCACCAAGTCACAAACATATCATATAATGTTCATAAACTAGATCCTATGATTTATGTTGGGGGATCAAAAAATGTATGAAATAAAATGAAAAAATCGTAAATAAAATTATTGGTTTATCCAAATTATTAAACCCATACTCATTATCTATAGCTCCAAGGGACTACAAGTTCATAAAGGGTTCTGAGGTAACACCCATTACAATCTCTATCATTTTCCAAATAAACCTACACAGGGTGTTATATCAATAGGTACCTATGTGGATCCCCTACATAAAGGCAGGGGGAGGCACCATTCATGGAGACTTATTTTTAGACAAAAGGCAATATAATCCAACTTTTGGTCCCTCTATATCTATCTTATGCCTAGATCCAAAACCCAAAACATTTGTAAATCACATCCATCATATAGGTCATAAACATATCGTGGCTTCTTGAATCAATTTTACAAGCCTCATTGAAAACATACAAGAGAGGGAACGTCAACCATTTCAATTTCTCTGGCCATTATAGGGAGTTCAACTCTAACAAATCACCTCAAGAAGAAAAATGGCTCACATGTTTATAAATGTCCTCATATAATCTAATCGGGCTACTCCACTCAATTCATCCCACAACTCCATATGAATATGTTCAAATGATCATACATAAGGGAAATATTTCAAAATCAACTTAGTCATACCCCTAAATAGTTCTAATTTCATAAGGAAACCGATAAAAATGTCAACCTCATCCATCAATGTAAAAGGTGATCGAGGTTTTACTCACGGGAAATCATGGCCCTTGAACTTCATTCCCCCATTTATATCGAATTCCATTTTAATTAGACATTTTATTTTTACTTAATAAATAAATTATTTAATTAGTCAATTCAACACCCTCAAGGGTGCAATGAAACATCACATTTATCCTAAATAACTCACATCAATGCATATGGAAACTATTGAGGACCACTTACCTTAAAAAAATAATTTCAAAACAATTCTTATCCTAGAAGATTATACCAAGATAGTTTGATATCCACTCAAATGAATCACATCAATCAAGAACATGTCTCAATACAACAACCCATACTAAATTAATTATTACATTTTTAATTAAACAAACAATTCACGTTATGATATTCATAAATAAAAAAATTCACTCATTGGAATTAAAAGTCATGCTAGAACCATGACTGAATTCATTCAAATGACTCTTGGCATAACACAACCTAAAACTATGAAAAATAACAGACACATGTTGCTAATACATAATTAAATTAAATAAAATTGAATAAAAAATAATATAATAACTCACTCCTTGATCTACCTTCATCAAATAAATGAGTTGTGGTAGGTTGATATCATCTTTGGATTTCCTCTATGAGGGATGAGTCTAATCCCCAACTCATTTAGAAGATTCCAAAATGATCTACTGGAATTATAATGGAAACATGATCTGGGAGAATGAGAATTTATAATGGGTGGAATGGTTGACTAATTGAGACTATATGAGATAGATATGTATATTAAATCATCTTTGGAATCCACCCAAAATACCTTCATGATGGAATTTAATGTGGATAAGGAATGGGGAAAGAACCCTTGGATGAATGTATGAAAGAAAGAGGGGAAATTTAACCATCCCCCTTAAAAGTTATAGGGGAAATATAAATTTTGAACCCCTCTAACCCCACTATCTGGCCAGTGCATGTAGAATATATCCAAGGCATCCTAAATAACTTCTCATGGCCTGGAATAGTTCACAGTGACCATCTAACTTAAGTTCCCGGTTTAAAACACCAATTTTGAGGTGATCAAAATTTGGAATTCTATCATAAATTCAGATCAAAATATGGTCCATCAAGTACATGAAAAGCTAAAAAACCATGTGAAATTCAAATGAATATATGGATAGAGGGTTTTAAAATATCTTCAGTATAGATCTTCTCATCCTTGAGAAGTCTCATCAAGATTTCTATAATCAGACTTGAACAAATCACATTGTCAAATCACATCCACACAACCATGTTACAGCCTTGAATTACCAATGTGTATCGAATGAATATATTTAACCATAATGTTCATAACAATTGAAACATAATCCATCATTACAATTCTCTTTCCAAAACACTATGATGGAATTTACAACATATGTCCATCCAAAGACACCCATGTGCCATCATCCAATTACTCATACAACCTATTGGAATTTCCACTGAAAGGATTGGATTAGGATATCCAATTCTAAACAATGGTGAAACCTTATATTATAATATTCCTACTTAAACCCTTTCTTAGGTATTCACTAACCAACATAGCTCAGTCCCAACACACTATTCCCCAACCCATGTTAGTGTGTCGATCAAATACGGTTACCATCATTCAATTATCATTTCAAAAACCAAAGGGGAAATACCCTACCATTAATGTATAACATGATCATTCAAAAATTTCCTTATAAATCCCTCATAAATTCCCAATACAACCCTATCATATCCAAAAATAGAATACTTGACGTCCTTATTAACCCGCCACATCTAATTAAATGTGAGAATGCAAGTAAAACATCTGTTAGCTAAATACTCAAGAAAACATTATGCTTTAGCAATTGATGTTCCATAAATTACCAAATACTAGTGAATTTAATTCGAAGGGTACCCTGATATCATTCTTATATTGAAAATAATGTCCATCCCTACTTCAAGATAAATCCCAAATTTGATTCTTCAGTCATCCCAAATGAGTTTTCATGCTCTACTGTACCATGAGAACTGATACTCCTTCAATATAATCACATTAGAATCTCCTCAAATTATCCCGAGATCAATGTTAATGATCATAATCCATATTTTATAATATATAAATTTATAGTGGATATTCACCTAGGAATCTAGATGAATTTGGATCTATATTCTCACTAGCATCACAATAATAAAATAATAATCTATCCACCTTTCACATTTTCCCCCACCCCTTCAAAATGAGTTTTGTACTACTTGAAACAAAAATCTTTATCCACACTATAGAATATTTCTTATCCTGATAATAATGAACCAAATTCAATCTCATCACATCCCATGTTCTATCTATCAATTAAAATAATTTCTGAAAGTAGCAAAAAAGTATCATAATTTCACACCACTATATAATAGAATATACATAATTAATTCTTGACCCACATGATCCTCATATATATTAAATAACAAAATCAAAATCTTTTTATGGTTCACCAACCTAAAGCAATCAGAGGTTCACTCCCCACCATATGGATTTAATTGTACCACTCCTTTTGTATCACATCAAATGGTTTCATTTCCAAATGTGAATTACTCTTTCTGATCCATGCTCAGACTTCACATCAAACCAAGATGATTCTATCATGTTTTACCTTTGATCTGTCATTCAACTATACCAAATTCATTTCTATTATCTCTTCTACCATGTAGGATCCTTTCTCACTACCATCAATACTCATGCATCCAATCCTACATATTCCTAGTCAAACCTATTAGGCCATAGATTTAACACAGTGATCACTAATTTATAACTCAACTAGAAAAATATTAAACAAACTTAATTTTTTCAATTTCTTTCAACATAACGTGTCTACCCTCACATACCACATATTCATAAATATCGACTCATGATTCCATGAATTAAATATCATCAAACTAGGCTTACATTCCATAATCACTGACTATGATTCACATAATGACATTTTCATTAATATAACCACATGCTTAGCCACTGTCTGATTTTATAACAGGACACAAGAATCTTATCATTCTCTCACCATACGTATAGAGTTAATCTTGGATCCAGATGTCTTGGTACTAAAATTATTTTACCCTAAAAAACTATCACCACACCCAATCCCTATATTTGCCTCAAATACTAAGGTGTTATTCTATGAAAACCCTATGGCATAACCATGCCTTTTCCATAAGATAGATTTCACCTTTTTCCCATCGATCTCTAACCCATGGAATCTAACCAAAACTTTCCACCTTTTAGAAACTCACAAGGTAGGTCTAACCCCTCTTGAATGTTTCTTAAACAAGAAAACTAATCACTAAACCATAAAGGTCTAAGTCATATCATGAGGCTCGTTAGGTCTCCCATCATGTCCAAAATCCAAAACTCATATCACTACAAGAGAATCACCATTTATCGGCGGTTTGTTTTGCGTTTAGCGGCAGTTAAAACCGCCGCTACATGGTTTGGTGGCGGTTTCTGTAAACTGCCGCCTAATATGGCGTCAGAAATCAATTAGCAGCAGTTATTTCCATTTCGTGGTGGTTTATGGAAAGCATCGTAGCTGCCACATTTCGCGGTGGTTTTATTGAGTTTAGCAGTAGTATTTACAAGCCATGGACATCAGTTTATTCGCGGCAGTTATAACCGCCACGAATAAACTCAAATCCAGCGGCCATAAAACCACCGCTGAAGTCACGAGAACCTCCGCAGAATGAGCCCCTACGATGCGACTACTTAGCGGCGGTTAAAACCTCCGCAAAACATATTTTTTTACATTTAGCAGCGCTTTTCACCATTTAGTGGCGGTTTAAACCGCCGGCAATGTACATTTTTCCGTGGTTTAAACCACCGTGAAAAGGTGACCAAAAAAAATTTCTTCCACTGCACCACTGCCCTGAAAGACAAACCAAACCAGAAATACCGCAGTATAAAAATATCATGTATATCGTGAATAAAAGGAAGAGGGACAATAATTTAGAATATATAAAAAAGTCTATCATTCATAATTTAATAAAAGGGTGGAATCACTACATTTTGAAGTATCTCTGGTGTTTCATAAATAATGGAATTAATTACAAGGTTTTAACTATGATAAAATATGATCAATCACACATGAAATGTCAGAAAAGGTTTGGAAATAAGTTTCAATCGAACACTGAAGTTCTGATCACCCCCTTCTTCAGATATCACTCTACAATGAAGAGTCTTGACCAAATCCATCAACTCCACAACCCTATTTTAGGTATTTTACAAGAAACATGATGATATTAAAATATTTTTCCTCAGATGAGGTATCATTTCCTCACATCTCCATATCTATATAGTCTAAGTATCGATGTGAGCCTATAATTTGAATATCCAATTATGAACTTCCTCCAATTTCTCTAAGGACTCCCTTATCTTCCTAGAAAGAGGATCCTCATCTATAAGATCATGAACATATATTTCACTTGTCTCCAAATCATTCTGAGTTAAAACAATTTTATTCATAATTTTATATAGAGGTTTTCGGTCAAAACCACCAGTACCCAAGTCATTAAATAATTTATAAATGTTCCCCCCTTGGTTTTGGAATATTTCTATGTGGGTATGAGTTATCAAGCCATGAATCTACTAAATTGTTTTCCTATTTTGTGCCTCAACCTGTGTGACTAATGGAGTATGTGTGGAAAGAGGAGGAATAACTAGTTGACTCAATGAGGAAGAAGGAGAATAATCCTCATATGACCTTATCTCAACAAGCATATCATATGTAGCCTATGATGTAAGATTAATTTCATCAATAAATTATATATCACAATTAGGGTAGTCATCACTAGAATGAGTTTTCTTTCTTGATTTCTGACCCAGATCATTGATCAACTCCATCGTCACCACTAACAATGCTGCTGGTGAGGAAAAACGATTATCCACATAATGGACCAACTACCTTATCACACCATAGATTCAAGATGTTACCCACTCTTGGGAATAATCTTGGGAAAGGAAGGAAGGAGCATCAGTAAGCGGATGTATGATTTCAGCTTTGATATTCTCACATGTAGGCATTATCCAAAATCAATGGATGACAATAGGTTGTCACTCCTCCAATGGTTCGCCAAAAGAATATGGGTGACACATAGGGTGAAATAAAACTAATGATTGAATCCGTAGGTTGTATAAGGTTTTAAAATAATTATCTCATCCTTCGTGGCTTCAAGTACCCCTTCCCAAAGATAGACCATGTACGACCATTCATCAAGGGAACTGCTATAGTTATCAATAATCGACCCAATTGGTGCATGAAAAGGGATAAAATCAAAGATAAAAGATTGGATCATTTCATATTTAACCTCATTGTGGCTATGTGATATGGTCCGAACTCCCGATATATTCAAAAAAATTGGGACAGATGAAGCATTGGGTATCCTAGTGGAATTTTAATATTTATAACAACAAAAGTGATCCTCTATCAAACCAAACAAAAACTTGAGAGTACCCCTAGTAATGTAAGGAAATCTACCTTATTGGATGTTTCCATAGAGTTGATAAATATGTGAAAGGATCAACACTACCAAATTGTGGTATTTTCTTCCACAAGTCTCCCCACCATCACCAAAGTGCTGACACCAATACCTAAATGCATAACCCAATCTGGGAAAATCCACTAATTAAAAACATGGATATAATTCCTGTCAGCCTAAGGTCTGAGGAGATCGTAAAATTCGCTTAGTAGAATCATGATTTATAATCCCTATCTTTTATTATAGGCAAATATGAGATAGAACTATTAATTACTTACTGAGAAGGTAACTGATGATGATGTATGGTATTTGGCATGTCCCCGCTGTAATAAATAAAAATATGGATCCAATCCTTAAAAGAAATGAGAAAAAACATTTTCATCTCCTTCCTAAATTTCTACTTCACAATAATAAGCATCTCTTTGACTAAAATTGTTTTTTTTTTGATCATCCCTATCATCCTTAGTATAGATGAATTTATCATACATCTCTACAAGAGGGGGATTACTAATTTGAATCCATTAACATGGAATTGGATTGATAAAATATGAAATCTTTTATTTGATGAATCCACTACCCCCTCCCCACTAAAAAATAGTAAAACCATCTCAACATAATAGAATATTACTTAGTTCAAATTCAAAATAGTAAAACATGTGAAATGACACAATTTTTTCAATAGATCAACAATCGGTTTAACTCCTAGTCATCAAAAATCTCAACTACCAATTCAAAAACAGGACTAAATGGAATGATTTATACCACACTCTAGAAATAAAGACATAAAAAGAAACATTATAAATCAATATAACATATAAAAGGAAACATGAGAGATCAAGGAAATTTTAGGACATGAAAATATTCGGTGGCAACTATGTTCCACAAATGTTAAATATACAAACCAAATGTTCCCATATTTTTTCCACACATGAACAATACAACTACTCATGGTCTGAAGAAGCATCATCACCCTCACCACCTTCATCACCACTTTCTGATGTCACCTGTAAGAACATTATATTGAAAATTAAACATGATTGCATATTTATATTAAAACATAAAGCAAAATAAAGTTATAAAACTAAATAATTTTGATTTTTTGTGATTTAATTGCATTCCACTAGTCGATGCACTACCACCAGGGGAATATCTGCTCATATGCTGAAGTATTTCAATCAACTCATTCTGCAAAGCAGATATTTGATCCCCCTGCTGGTGAACTGTGTTTTGTAGAGAAACAATCTATTTCTGAACATCTTCGGCTATGGGATGACTAAATTCAAGAGTAGATTCTGCTACCATCCCTGGTGGCCTACTAAAACCCTCAGATGGTACGGGTCCCAAACCCATCCCGCGCACTCTACCAGGATGCTACTTCCCTAGGACTTTACCAACCGGGTCATCTTGGGAGACTGAGTACGACAGCGCAGGATTGGCATCCCATAGATCATTAATTCCTTCCTATAAATCAAATATCAATATATATTAGCACAGTAAAAACTAATAATATGTTATTATAATAAAAAATTTATGTCATACCCCAACTTATTTAGCAGGCTCATTTACAAAACTTCCATTTGATTTCTTGTGAACATCCAACCATTGTTCACTTCGGGATGCTTCATGCCCTAAACTATGTGACTGCATTAAGCAAAGATAAATCAACAATTCAATATATTAAATAGATAATAATGTCTTATAAATATTTAAACTAATTAAAAGATTACCAATGTCGTTCGGCTTCTACAAAAGCTTTTTGAGACCACAGTGTGAGGGATGACTTGCTTAGCCTGGTTTGAAGCATTCTTTCAAGAGAGATCCGGAAATAAATAAAATGAAATTTAATATTAGTGTAGTCAATGTCATGTACTCTTCATATACATGTATAAATATAAAATGAGTATATATAATAACATTTATTTCAATACCATCTGCTTCTCATCACGATGTTTGTCTACAAAAACTTTCCACTGTTTTTTCGGTACCCCAATCGGTAGCTTCTCATACATTTATTGCACAGTCAACGAGGTATCATTGACATCACACCACAGTATGCATTTGAAATCTTTCCATTTCTTACCTAGATTTTTCAACATCCACTTCTGTTCTATCACATCAGCAACTGTGAAGTCGAAGAACATCTGTGTACAGAAATTCATTTTGAACATCTTAGTAACATGACCTTCAATTAAACCATAATGTAATAAATTTACCATTATTTGTGAATAAAAAACTTCATTTTTCTAGAGTGGAGGAATATGTCACCAATCATCATATGAAATAGGTAGGGAAATGGGCTCTGATGCCAGCTGGCCTAGAATTTGGCCAAGTAACCCCACGAAGTCATCCGTCGGGACCCCATAAGAATCAAATGGAACGACTATCTTTTCGCCAATCATATTCCAAACATCTACACTTTTTATGTTTTTCTTCACAGTTGTATTTTTTTCATCTTCAATGAGAAAACAATTATTATGAACCAAATGCAGTAAATTTATTTAATTAAAATCTGTACCTATGATAGTGACACTCCAGTACACCCGTGATGAAATGGAACGGGCGTGTCGTTGCCCCACTGCTGAGGCTCCAGAAGGGGGATTCGACAACTCACCCTCTAATGGGACATCCAAATATGGTGTGAGAGATGGTTCAAGGGGAGATGGCACAGGATTGTAGGCAGCTGGTGCCTCAGATGTCGTCGGGAGGGAGCTAGATGGATCATCATCTCTCGCGAAACTAGATGAAATATTATACTTCTTCTTCCGTGGCATTCCTTCCATTTAATCAAATAAAATTAAGTTCAGAATATATATTTAAAAAAATTATTCAGAAAGAAAAAATTAAAAATGTTAATAGATGCCCAGTCCTAACAGACAACCTATATATAATAATGATAATGAATGACTATCGAAATGAAACATGTGGTTACTGAATTAATAAATAATTGTACATACAATCATTTTCCCCATCAATAATGTTGGTTTCCTTCTCCATTTCTTCATCCAATTCATTCATCCTTGCTAGACTAGTATTTTCAATATCATGATGGACAAATAATTATTCTGCCTGTTGTTTATTAAATTCAATTTTATAGGTCAATTTATCCACTTCATCACCCATTTCATACAAATCTCTTTGTATTACGTGAGCAACTACACTCCACCATTCATCGTCAACATCATTCACATAATATACAATTTGTTTCTCATGATTCTAAGATATATGGATCATGCAGTTCATGATCACTAACATCCATCAAGTGAGAGAAGTTCACAGAAGTAAATTTCAAGGAATCTCTTTTAACACCTCTGATAATATCGACCAATTTTCATTTGAATAAAACAACATAAAAATATCGGTGGAAGTTTAATTCAATAATATCATGTATCATTCCATAGTATTACACTTCAAAAAAATTAAATATACCACTATTCTATGTTTTCAAACTCACTATTGGATCGACTTTATGAAATCTAAATCCATTCACATTATAAGCGTCGAACTTTCTAACTTGTTTTAGAGGACCTCTAGCAATAAACATCAAATCTTCAGAAACCCCTGCTCGAGTATCAGTATTCATGATCTGAGAAAAGACATATACTTTATTATATTTACAAAATGTATGTTTCATACTAATATTTGTTCTTATTGCAATATTTATGAATTTACACGTCGTGCAAACCATTATACAAGCTCTCTATTAACTGCTTTGGTTATATCGTTCTCAATTTGTGTTCAGCCTCTAATTTGTCTCTTTGTTTGTATCCTCAACTCTTCAATAAATGGATCTGCAATTTCACAATTAAAAATCACATATCTATGTGCCTGTAATAATTCAAATTCAGTCAATGTCACATTTGAGGTCCTCCCAACTGATCGTCCAATCGCAGGAAATATTTTGGATTTCTGATGTATTTGAGATTGATTCTATGTGTATTCAACATGTCCAACTCTATTAAATCTTGTCTCAATATCATCCAAGTATTGAGAACAAATGGTAAGACACTCCTAATCCAAATGGCCTTCAGAGGAAAGTAACGCAAAATCTTTGCAGGTGTGTTCCTTTTCTTCTTCTCCATGGAATTATGTTCATTCAGACTTCCAACATCACCCTTTGACTATCATCTAGAAGAATAAAATTTCTTGAAATTCTGTCTACTTGAATCCTCTCCCCAATAACGCATACAATCACTGGGACATGCATGTATTTTTTTATAATTCAGACCAAGCTTGTTAACAACTTTTTTCATATCATAAAAATATTCTGGGATTTTTTGCTTTAGGAAATGCATCATGAATCAATTCCAATATCAAGGACATTTCCTTATTTGTAATTCCACATAGAAATTTGATATTGTAAAACTTCATCAGAAATTAGCGCTTTGAATATTTCAAAGGCCCACAATACAACACTTGATTTCCATCGTCAACTAAATCATGAAACACATTTTCCTAAGTGATGTTTTCTCTTAAATTTGGCTCCACAGATTCAAGAGGAGTGTAGAGACCCGAACCCAGATGTACATGTACATTAAATTACTATTGCAGAATACTTAATACATGACAAAAAATAGACACCAAAATATTTTATTAGTTTATTGTCTTTGGAAACTCGAAACGTAATCTTCTAATCATGGTGAAAGATCTTCAACATCTCCCATAATGATCATCCCCTTTTGGTTTTCTTACCTATAACCTTTCTTAATATCCTGGGGAGAAGAAAACATAAAAAGGGTGAGCTCAAATGCTCAGTTAGGGTAAAAATAGGGAACATAAAACAATCCATAATCATTTGAATGCAAAAACTTGAACATAAAATCTAAACATCAAAATCTTGAGCAAAGACATAAATCTTGGAAGTACGTAAGGAATATATCATAAAGGAACATTAATCATGGTAAAATATCATGGGAATAAGTCATGTGATTGTGGAAGCCATTAATCACACGATATGATTTCTATAGTATCCATGGCATTGCTTCCAAGACCATCTTAGTGGAAAAAGTCCTTTTCTGAATCGAGTTCACTCCTCATTCCAGTCTTGTATTACTGAACCGGATTAACATACCATTCCAGCCATGTCTATCTCAGGAGATATAAATCTTTACCCAATGCATTGGAGGGAGATATAGGTCCCACCCATCTCATAATGAAATCATTCTTACATGTGCCACAAAATAAACATAAATCATTCACCATAACCCAAATAATAAAATGGGTTTCATAAACATCATCCCATCATAACATAATCCATATAAAACAAATGGATATCATTTCATCATAAGAAAAGTGAAACCATGTAAATCATAGAGACAATATTCTTGGAAAATACACATATGAAATAATGTCATCTTAGATGGAAAATGGTTTTGATAAAACACTTGAATGAAATTCTTGAGGAAAATATCCTTTCTTCTTCAAAATCATTTTCTTTTCAAAAAATGACATGAAATTTTAAAATAAAAGGATTTTGTTTAAAATAGTCATGAAATATTGTAGAGTAAGCATCATGAAAATAATGCGTTATGAAACTGTAAAAATCCATTCATTCCGCATAAGTTAAAAAAACATTCTCCTCGTACTTTTGTCGGAAAAGTCAAACAGTACCTCGTATGGTAACCAAAAGAAAGATTCCTTCCATAAGATGTGGTAAAAGTAAAAAATTGTAAAAATGACTTTAAAAATACATGGAAGAAAATTAAAAATTTTATGAAAACATTTTGAGAACATATGGACATGGATAATAAACATGACCCTAGTAAATACTTATGAATAAACAATTTTGGATAAGAGTGAGATTGGAATAATTATCCCATATCTTATGTCTGATATGTTTCATATGTATCTGAAGACCCTGTATAGTGATTTAAATAATTTCATTGACTTACTACCGAAATATATTCATTGTTATGATATCATATATAGTTTACTTATGACTTTATATTACCCGTTCTTCTGTAAATTAGATGTAAAAGCAGCAATTTGGGTAAAATCGTTTCACTTATTGTACGTGTTTCGACTTGTTGTTCTTGATATTATTACTTATATCCTGATTTAATTAATTCCAGAATGTAAAAAATTATTTATATATAATACATATTCAGCATATAAATATATATATGATAGATCGATAAATGGAATGAAATATACCATTCAAGGAGACGGTAGGTCGTACGTACTCATGAACGCTGTTTTCGTTTCCTTATTGAATTGAATGGAATTAAGTAGATAACATACATATATATATAAATAAATAAAGTATCACTATTTTGTCATATATTTCGTTATTATTCATTATATATAATTTATAATCATTCATGAATGGTTATCATGGAAAATGAATCTCATCGCATCGTGGAGACGGTAGTCTGTACATACATACGAGCGATGATATCATTCCCATGATCATGGAATTGTATTGACATGTATGTATAATATTTCAGAATCAATAAAACTTTACAATAATCATATATAGTTATTTATTTACACCATTATACCCATCCAAGTAAGGTGGTGGTCAAAAACATTTTACACCATGATGTGGAGACGGTATTCCATACGTACGCACGTGCGGTGATTTCATTTTCCGTAGGATGGATAGAAGGTGAAATAAAGTTGTTTAATATTTATAGTAACATATCAGTATATAAGTAATACTTATGTTATTACTTTATAATGAGACAACTAAATAATAAGAATTATAAGAAGAAAGAAACTTTAGAGAATCAGAAGAAGAGACTACCTCTTCTTCGACGTACCTCCTTTAAGCCTTCCCTTAAAGAAGTAGAGTTGGAATTTTGAGATAACAAGAACCTCCAGAATGTTTCTAGGGAAGTTTAGAAGAGAAATGGGCAGGTTTTGGAAGAGATTAAGGGCTCAAAAAGGTGTTAAGAGAAGAGGTAAGAGGTACCCCTTTTATAAGGGAGGAGGGGGCACCTTTGGAAAAAATTAAAATATTATTTTATAATAAAGACATATTCGGTTTTAATGGCTCAAAATTGATTTATTTAGAAGATAAGGTGGGGATGGGTCGAAATCCTTTCAACCAATAGGTTTTAGACAAGTTTAGGTTTCTATTTTATCCTTATCATTTAGATTTAACTCTAAGTTAAATAATATAACTTTTACCGTGTCTTTTTCTTTTCTTACACTATATAGTTGATATACATACTATAACAAGCCAAAAAAACCCCAAATGGTTCATTATTAATATATATATCCTTATCTAAGTCATTTGGCCGAACATTAGATATTTAGGAATATAATAACAATTAATAATATAATATTTGTTTTAAAAAACTATTTTATGTCAATTTTGACACTATTTGGTAATTAATTTTTGTGAAAATTATAACAGCATGATTAGTTCGGAAAAAGTTAATTAAACGAATAATAACATGTCATATTACCCTATAAAATTATTTAAATTCATAAAATGTCTCAAATTACATTTATTTGGGTATTTATAACATCAATTATGTTAATATTTCATTAATAAGATAATTACTACATCATCATTGTGTCATAAATAAGTTAACTTATATAATGTCTAAAAATTATAAATAAAATACCATTGTGTAGGAAATATTTTTATATTTCTAATTAATATATATATATTTTAATTTATCTTATGTATAACCCTATATTAAAAATGTTTTAGTTATTTAACATTGATTATAACCATTTTAACTCTTCTTTAAATAAAATAATAATAAATGTCCTAATCTAATCCATGTTCTCATAATGGGTAATATTTTATTCCTAAGGTTGTTTTTGGTCAAATTAAACTTATCCAATAGAATTAGGACATGTGTTAGGGTAATAATAATTTCAATTTTACCCTTAATTACCTTATTTACTTTTAACTATGGAAAATAAAATTAAAAAGTTACTATTCAAAAAAATTATTTTTATCTTATTGAACCACATTTTACTCCCTGATATTAACCGTTTCTCTTGGATGTTCTAAATTCCACTCACAGAAGTGGTAAAATTACGTTTTATGAAAATTTTCAAATTCTCCTAGGTGGTGGGTAAAAGACGGTGAAAAGTTCGATAAAATTTTTATATATCTAAAATTATTATAAAATGACTCCAAAGAATTTCATTGAACATATATAGATATTATTTATAAATTATGACCTAAAATAAATTTAAATAAAATAAATAATTATTTAAAACAAAAGTCGGTTTTTAAATAGAAACCCAGTGTTCTAACAATTCATCAAAAATTGAAAGTTTTCAGAAAAATACCAAAAATTCACCCTAGACTAATTTTGATATTCTGAATCAAAAAATGAAGTCCATTTTAGAAGATAAAATTTATAAAATTTCAAAAAGTGGGTATTACTATTCATAATAGCAAGTTCATAATAATATTATAATTATATCTCGTTTAGTGAAACTTGGTATTGCATATAACACACGCTATCATGGAAGGTTGTGGTTGTGTGTAATGAAAGCCAAGTTAGGGTTTCGTGTAGTGAAAGATTCATTTTGTTGTTGCATATAATAGAATCAAACCATATTTCATTTATACATTGAATATATATATATACACTCAATGTTGCGTTAAATAACTTCTATCAAACTAACATGAAATTGTGTGTAACATGATCCAAGATTAGTGATGTGTATACTACAAGATAATATGTTGTTCTATATAGAAAAAGCTAATTTTGGTGTCGCGTACAACACAAGACATCAATGAAATTAAAAATAATAATTCTCATAAAATCTCGGGTTGTTACATTCTACCCCCCTTAAAATGAATTTTTCCCTCGAAATTTTTCGTGGTTATAAATCGTTTACTTATTGAAATTTTCTTTTAAAGAAACCCACATCGTAAAAAGGAATATTAAAGTTTGAATTTAAAATCTAATGTATGAAACATAACGGTTACCCAAATTAACTTATCTCCAGGTTTCCACATAGGAGAACATAGGTAAAAATATGGATATGGAAGAGAAATCTAAATGTCACATTTTGATGGAGAGTGGTAGAGAACATGGCTATAAAAAATCCAACAATCACAAAGCCATAAATTTGTGACGATCTAAGGTACCATCTGATTCATCAGATATAAGTTCACTAAGACAACATTTTTGGTTTTCAAGATCATTTCCCTAAAGTTGAAGAATTTTAATTAGAAGAAATACTTACTTTATTTCGGTATAATGTCACCGTTTTTCGTGCCTTGAACAATTTTCACTTCATCTCTTAATGAAATGAAGTTTAATTTTTCATTGGTAAAGTGTTAGCAGATCATGCGATAGAATGATAGGTCATTCCATCTGTCACAAAAACATGGTTAGCAAAAGTTATTAAATAAACATAAGTACATCTATTGTGAGATTAATCGTATATGGTTCCTATATATCATGCCACTTAATAAATAAGAACTAATTTCTACTAACCAGGGACTTCCTTTAGGCCAGTGGTAGGCGATAAAGGCCTTTCTCACTTCGATTGTGGGTTCGATTCCTGTATCCTTGTCTGATTCGATGGGTTGTTTCCCATTCTGCAGGTTGTCCCTTTTCTTAAACTACACTATTATAACATTCTATAAATATTATCGAAAAAATTCCTATCTTCAAACAAAACTAACTTATGTTCAACATAATCCATTCAAATCATTAGGCTTACCCAAAATACTTCTTTCCAAACTCATAGTATAAAAAGAACGATTACTAAAAAGTTCATATAGCAAGCATGTGAGTACCATCATTTATCACTCATATATCTTGTTGGTCAAATTTCAATCCTGTGAATACCTTAATCATGTATTCTCTTGAAAAATGAATACCCATTGAACCTTAGTGAAAACATGAATGCTGTCAAAAGTTAACTCTTTCCAAAATTCAAAAATTCTATATACTCAAACCATGATATAACTGTGTCCTTATATCAGTCATGATCTCATGAATACTATCAAACAATTAATTTTTTCATTATCTCTTCATTATGCGCATATCATCTGATTTCCAAAATATTTGAATCACTTTTCATGGTCACCGGTACCATATAATTATCGAAAACCACAATAAAACATTACATAGATATTCCAATGTTCCGCAATACTATAAATGAGATTCCACAACATTATTTGGGAATCCCTTTATATAAACACATAATCATTCCACCACATCGTTTTCAAACTCAACATTTCTAATAGTGATCGCATGTGACTTCCCTTTGTACTTTTCCTTATGAGGTTTCTCACATTCATTATCATTAACCCTTGGATTGGGGCATTGATTAGCATAATGCCCCATTTCCTTTCACTTGAACCATTGAAGTTTTGGTGGTTCATTATTTGCAGTCTTTTCTTTATTCACTTCATTAGGAACCCTTTTTCCATTATTTCGACACTCAACTGCTTGATGACCTTCTTTTCCATACATAAAACATTTTCTAGTCCCTTTATAACAATCTCCACCATGCTTCTTTCCACACTTTGAGCATAAATAAACATCTATCTTATTTTCACCATTATTATGAGATTTATCCTTTAACTCCATCTTTCGTTTCTTATCAAAACTATGAGATGGATTTGTAACACCAACTTACATTTCTACCTTGATAGCACAACACACAATTTCTTCATAGCTACTGAAGTATCTTATACCTAATTCCCTTCGAAGACTGGGTTTTAAGCCATTGAAGAATCGATCAACTTTACTTTCAGGATGGATGATAAAGCCAGATGCATACCTTACAAGCCTTGTAAAAGTTTCTTCATATATACCAACAGATTCATCATCCTTTTTCTTGAGCTCATGGAAATACATTTCCATCTTTGTTCGAAGAATACGAGGGAAGTACTTATTGAAAAATAAGTTCTTGAACTCATCCCATTCCATGGATTAAATTTCATATCGGGGCCTTGTATTCTTAATTAGAGTCCACCATTGATCTACTTCACCTTCTAAATGGTAAATAGCCAGAATGACATTTTCATGTTCCAAACAGCGAAGTGTGGAAAGTATCTTTTCAATGGTACTGACTCATTGTTCAGCAACAAGTGGATCAGAAGACCCATTGAAAGAAGGTGGGCATTGCCTCATAAAGGACTCAATAGAATATTGTTCCCTCCTCTGCTCATTTGGAAGTCCAGAATGATTAATGTCTTGGGTAAGTATATCAATATGATTTTTCACTCCATCTCCCATAACGATGGTTTATTCAGGAGGACAATCATTGCATCATCCATTACATTGATCAACATAGTTCCTTCGGGTTCTAGCCATGGTCTGAAACCCAAAAAGAATAGTGTGAGGGGGAAAAATCATAATCAAGGGGGAGTAACATCAATATCTAACACCTTAGGATTAATTCTAATATCGTTAGCATAATTCTAGGACTATAACCTATACATATACTTAACCATAGGGACATCCCTAGACATACCGTATAAATATCTCTATGGATTTCACTAAAGTTTTAGCATCCTAGTTTCCAAAGGTTAACTAAACCTTTCATCTGATACCAAATAAAGAGAACCAAAGCCTGACGTACATGGAAATTACATTAATTTTGTGGAATACATAATACATGACGAAAAACAGACGCCCAAAGATCGTATTAGTTTAGTGTCTTTGGAAACTCGGAACGTAATCTTCTAATCATGGTGAAAGATCTTCAACATCTCCCATAATTATCTTCCCCTTTTGGTTTTCTTACCTAAAACCTTTCATTATATCCAAGGGAGAAGAAAACATAAAAAGGGTGAGCTCAAATGCTCAGTAAGGGTAAACATAGAGAACATAAAAAAATCCCTAAACATTTGAATGCAAAAACTTGAACATAAAATATAAACATCAAAATCTTGAGAAAAGACATAAATCTTGGAAGTATGTAAGTCATATATCATAAAGTAAAAATAATCCTTATAAAATAGAATGGAAAAAACATGTTATTGTGCAAACCATTAATCACATGATATGATTTCCATACTAGCCAAGGCATTGTTTCCAAGACCATCTTAGTGGACAAAGTCCCTTTCTGAATCGAGTTCACTCCTCATTCCAGTCTTGTATTACTAAACAAGATAAATTACCATTCCATCCATGTCTATCTCATTAGATATAAATCCTTACCCAATGTATTAGAGGGAGATATATGTCTCACCCATATCATGATGAAATCATTCTTACTTGTGCCACAAAATAAACATAAATCATTCACCATAACCCAAATAATTAAATGGGTTTCATAAACATCATTCCATCATATCATAATCCATATAAAACATATGGATATCATTTCATCATAAGAAAAGTGAAACCATGTAAATCATAGAGACAATATACTTGAAACATACACATATGAAATAACGTCATCTTAGATGGAAAATGGTTTTGATAAAACACTTGAAATCAATTCTTGAGGAAAATATCCATTCTTCTTCAAAATCATTTCTTTTCAAAAAATCCCATGCAATTTTAAAAGAAAACTATTTTTTTGAACATAGTCATAAAATATTTTAGAGTAAGCTTCATGAAAATAAGGTGTTATGAAACCGTAAAAATCCATTCATGTCATATAAGTTAAAAAAGCATTCTCCTCATACTTTTGTTGGAAAAGTCATAAAGTACCTCGTATGGTAACCAAAAGAAAGATTCCTTCCATACGATGTGGTAAAAGTAAAAAAAGGTAAAAATGACTTTAAACATACATGGAAGAAAAGTAAACCTTTTGAGAACATATGGACATGGATAATAAACATAAACCCAGTAAATACTTACTAATAAACAATCTCGGATAAGAGTGAGATTGGAATAATTATCCCTTACCTTATGTCCGATATGATTAATATGTATCTGAACCTCCGTTATAATGATTTAAATAATTTCATTGACTTATTAGAGAAATATATTCATTGTTATGATTACATATATGGTTTTCTTAGTACTTTATATTACCCGTTCTTTTGTAAATTCGATGTAAAAGCTGTGATTTGGGTAAAATCATTTCATTTATTGTACGTGTTTCGACTTGTTGTTCTTGATATTATTACTTATATTATGATTTAATTAATTACAGAATGTAAAACATGATTTATATATAATTTATATTCATCATATACACATATATATATGATATATTGAAAAATGTTATGAAATACACCGTTCATGGAGACGGTAGGCCGTATGTACGCATGAACGCTGTTTTCGTTTCCTTATTGAATTGAATGGAATTAAGTAGATAAAATAAATATATATATATATTTATACATAAATCCATAATCATTATTATGTCATATATTTAATTTTTATTCGTTATATATACTTTATAATCATTCATGAATGGTTAACATGGAAAATTAATCTCATCGCGTCGTGGAGACGGTAGTCCGTACATATGCATGAGCAATGATATCACTCCCATGATCATGGAATTATATTGAAGTGTATGTATAATATTTCAGAATCAATATAACTTTACAATAATCATATATAGTTATTTATTTACACCATTATTCCCATCCAAGTATGGTTGTGGTTGAAAACAGATTACAACACGGCGTGGAGACGGTATTCCGTACGTACGCACGCGCAGTGATTTCGTTTTCCGTAGGATGGATAGAAGGTGAAATAAGGTTGTTTAATATTTATAATAACATATCAGTATATATGTAATACTTATTTTATTACTTTATAATGGGATAACTAAAGAAGAAGAAGTAGAAGAAGAAAGAAACCTGAGAGAATCGGAAGAAAAGATTACCTATTCTTTGAGTTAACTGCTTTAAGACTTCTCTTAAGGAATTAGATATGGTCATTTGAGAAGAAACGAACCTCTAAAATGTTTCTAGGGAAGTGTATAAGGTAAATGGGTAGGGGTTGGCCGAGCTTCAAGGCTGAAAAGGGTGTGAAGAGAAGAGGGAAGGGGTGCCCTTTTTATAAGGGAGGAGAGGGGAACCTTTGAAAAAACATATAATATTATTTTATAATAAAGTCATATTCGGTTTTTAATAGCTTAAAATTGATTTATTTCTAACATAAGGAGGGTATGGGTATAAATCCTTTCAACCAATAGGTTTTATACAAGTTTAGGTTACTATTTTATCCTTATCATTTAGATTTACCTCTAAGTTAAATAATTTAACTTTTACCATGTGTTTTTGTTTTCTTACACTATATGGTTGATATACTTACTATAACAAGCCAAAATAACCCCAAGTGGTTTATTATTAATATATATATCGTTATATAAGTCATTTGGCCAAACCATAGATTTTTATGAATATAATCACAATTAATAATATAATATTTGTTTTAAAAACTATTTTATTTCAATTTTGACACTATTTGGTAATTGATTTTTGTGAAAATCATAGCATCATTATTAGTTAGAAAAAAGTTATTTAAATCAATAATCACATGTCATATTAACCTATAAAATTAGTGGAATTCATAAAAAGTCTCAAATTACATTTATTTGGGTATTTATAACATTAATTATGTTAATATTTCATTAATTTGATCATTACTACATCATCATTGTGTCTAAATTAATTAAATTATTTAATGTCTAAAAATTATAAATAAAATTCCATTATGTAGGAAATATTTTTAGATTTCTAATTAATATTTATAGTCGAATTTATCTTATGTATAACCCTATATTAAAAATGTTTTAGTTATTAAACTTTGATTAGAACCATTTTAACTCTTCTTTAAATAAAATAATAATAAATGTCCAAATCTTATCCAAGTGCACCTAAAGGGAAATATTTTATTTCTAAGGTTTTTTTTGGTAGAATTACATTTATCCAATATAATTAGGACATGATTTAGGGTAATAGTAATATCATTTTTACCCTTAATTGCGCTATTTACTTTTAACCGTTGTAAATAAAAGTAAAAAGTTACTATTCACCAAAAATTATTTTTATCTTATTGAACCACATTTTACTCCCTGATATTAACCGTGTCTCTTGGATTTTTGAAATTCCATACACAAAAGTGGAAACATTAAGTTTTATGTAAATTTAAAAATTATCCTGGGAGGTGGGTAAAAGACGGTGAAAAGTTCAGTAAAATTTTTATATATCAAAAATTATTATAAAATGACTCCAATGAATTACATTGAACTTATATATGTATTTTGTATCAATTTTGACCTAAAATAAATTTAAATAAGTTTAATAATTATTTAAATAAAAATTCGGTTTTTAAATAGTAACCGAGTGTTTTCACTATTCATAAAAAATTGAACGTTTTCAGAAAAATACAAAAAAATCACCCTAGGATAATTTTGATATTCCGAATCCAAAAATGAAGTCCATTTTAAAGGATAAAAATTATAAAATTTCAAAAACTGGGGATTACTATACCTAACATCTAGTTCATAATAATATTATAACAATATCTCGTTTAGTGAAACTTGGTTTTGCGTATAACACACGCTATCGTGGAAGGTCGTGGTTGCGTGTAATGAAAGCCAAGTTAGGGTTTCGTGTAGTGAAATATTAATTTTGTTGTTGCATATAATAGAATCAAACCTTATTTCATTTATACATTGAATATATATATATATACACACTCAATGTTGCATAAAATAACTTCTATTAGAAAAACATGAAATTTTGTGTAACACTATCCAAGATTAGTGTTCTGTATACTGCAAGATAATATGGTGTTGCACATAGAACAAGCTAATTTTGGTGTCTCATACAACACAAGACATCAATGAAATTAAAAATAATAATTCTCATAAAATCTCATGTTGTTACAAGGAGGATCCAATGATATGTTACAATATTTATCTTCCTGTGTTACAGTCTCAAAAACATCACATGTCACGTTGCAATTTTTAGCACCCTCTTCTAGTTGTTCTGATATATTTTGATGCTGATAGAAGTGTCTTGCAATGCCGAATGCATCATTTATGAGGTTTTTCATTTCATTTTCCATTGTCGACGAACTTGGACCCTATTCTGTGAATTAACATCAGTGCTCAATCTTTCTGTAATGTTCGATTCTCCATGCCAAATCCAACACAAATATTGACCAGGGAATTGCTTCAGTATTAAATGTTCATAAACTTGATCTCCCTTCAACCATGTTCTGAATTTACATTCAGGACATGGGCATTTTATTCTCCCTTAAACGGATCGATTAGAAATTGCAAAATCTAAAAACTCATTCAATCCCTTAACATACTGAGGTGTGTTCCTCAATAATGTGATCCAGTTTTTATCTCTGTATATCACAATGTGCCTACAAATAATATATGATAGTGTAATATTACAGAAATATAATATAATAAATATGTCCCATTGATCATAAAGTATGCATAATATAATAAAGATGATTCAGTGATCACATTTACCAATTCAGACCAACCGAACAAGTCTGGTCCATAGGAGACAGCATCAACACCTCATTGAGGAGCAGTAAGAATATTGGGTTACACACTTATCATAACACTGTCGATCACACATTTATGTTGCCTCAAACAACACCCCATTGACGTGTGATCGAAACCGATCATATTGCATTTTAAACCTGAGACATTATGTGATTGTTTAAGATTGACCTTAGATGTGGTCCAAGAGGAATGAGGTTTCTCAAGGGTTTCATACACAACCAACCATATCGAAGTCATATTTCCAAGCGATAACTGAAGAGAGTTAAGACATGAGAGCTCAAAATAAATTCTAGTGGTATTTTTCTTTATTTGATATGTTTATGTTCATTTTTGTCTGTTTTAATTATCAAATGACTCAAAGTGAATGTTTTCAATTTATATATAATATTTTAAAAGAAAAAAAGGAGTGACATACTCTAAACTAATAAAATTCATTCATGTTATTTTTATAAATTAATAAAACTATCGTAATTCATTTTTTATGTGTATTAATCATCCACACCTCAATCTAATAAACAGTGTAACCGGTATGACATGAAACATGTGTTTTTAGTGTAAAATTGAAATTTTTTGTTTAAAATGTGTATAAGTCACTAAAATTCAATAAAAAACACTCTAGTTCTCTTTATAATTTATTAAAATTATGAATAACTCATTTATGACGTGTAAGAATCATCTGCACATCAATCCGACACATGATGGGACCAAAATATGTTTTCAGTTTAAAAATAACATTTTATTTAAAACAACATTTCAATCAATGAAAACCTAGAAAACTACTTTTATTTTTTAAATACTTTAGAAAAATAATCCTTATTTCATTTGTGACTTATAGGAATCAACTTTATGTCAATCTGGTACATGGTGTGACTCATATGACTCAAAGGCTTATAAAAACTCAGTTCACCCATCAAGTCATTGATTACTCGAAAATGAATTAGTTATCCTTTTACTCATATATTTCTTTTCCATAATATTTTCTATGTATTCATGGAAGTAAATAACTTTTGGAAATTGATTCCCAATCTGATCCAAAGAGTATACCATCCTTGGAACACTAATGTTGACTTCTCCAAGTCCCAAGCCATTTCACATCATTAGATAACCCATAATGTTGAATTTATTGTAGAATAAAAAAAAGTGTTGGCTATAAAAAATATTATGTAAGCTGAATATTTCAAATGACTAATAAAGAGAAGATATTTTTTATCAAATGCAACTACCAAACAAAGAAACATTAGTTCAAATTTATATGAATAATTCTCTAGCCCATACTATTTATCAACAATGAAATATACAAACAACATCGAATCTGTTGGGGATTTTTCATCCTTGGAAGTTCTCATTGATAAGATATAATCGTATATGCAGTTTGGAGTCATTTAATTATGTATTATTTGTTTTTTACATGATAATTCACCATGAATGTGTTCGTTATTGTAGAGAATTGGTTTCCAACACTCCAAAGGAAAAGATGTGAAAACTGGCCAAAAATGATCATTAAACGTCATTAAAATCACTTAAACGATGTGTAGGAATCAATTAAGACATGTCAAAAGTCTCAAATCAAGTCCTGAAGAAATTAAAATTCATGAAAATATTACCCGATGTGAATCTAAAATACACGTCATGTAATATTCAAAGTCCTCTTCCCAATTAAATTTCAAGACGTGAGAATATTCATATCATGAGATTCATGTACAAATCATTAGATGAGTCAAATATTCAATACTAGATGAATCATGTAGAGATTCACACCAGAAAAAAAATTCAGATCAAACCATGGATCGAGATTATAATAAGTGAGAAGTTTACACGTCAAGAAATATTCTCACTATTGACTTTCCAGTGTGCATACAACAACACATAACTTTATTTCATCACAATTTTCACTTTTCCTCTATTGTTTTTTGATTTATTTACACAAACAACTAAAATCTATATAATATTTTTTACTATTTTGATCAAACCAATGTTTCACTGATTTTTCTATATGTTTTATTCAATTCATTCATCAATGTTTCTATTTGACATCTAATTCAAATTTTTATTTCCATTAAACATATTCTTCCCCATAAGTTCATAATTTTTTATTATTTCAAGTATGTTGTTTGTGGATTTATTACTTATTTTGATTGTGAACTACTTGAGACTTGAACCCTTAACTGGGAACTGTTCTATTTCAACTTCCTTGTTAATGTTCTATGCATGTCTTAAATTGTTTATTTATTATTGATTATTACCATCCCGAGAGGATAAAGCGATTTGGTTAGTGGTTGATATTAGGGGAGTTATGAAGTTAATGAATCTATAAATGGTATCTTTGTAACCCTATGTCTAGTAAATGGGTTACATAACAATTATTCATTCAATTATATTTGGAAGCTCTAACCACAAGAAGATTAAATGAATGAACCTCACCCGATTAGAGTAGAATAGGCTATGACCATTATCCTGCAATACATTCTTCCATATAATATAGGATTAATTCATTTAGGTTTTTAGCTATATATGAACCAAGGATTAGTTTTACCTTATATATATCTAGTTGGTTTGACCATGATCAAATTGTTCTCTATGTACGGATTTGCAGCCTAAGCCATTTGAATATTCCAAGTTGGGATCAAGATTATCCTTTTTACCTGAATCCCAAAATTAAACTTGATCCATACCATCCCCATAAATCCTAATACAAACTCAATATATTTATTCAGATATCAAACTCAATCAATCTCTTGATGACTCCTATAGAAAGGGTTCAATGTTCTAGTCCTTTGTTACCATTTTGATTAAACCAAATTTTTGATGATTGTTCTACACACATTCTTCAGTTAATTCATCAATGTTCACCATTTGAAATTAATTTCACATTGAATCTTCACTCGTAAGCTACTTCACCATACGTTCTTACTTGTTTGTTGTTTCAAGTATGTGGTTGATTGATTTAATAGCTGTTTTGGTTGAAAAGTACTTGATTCTTTTACCCACAATTGTGAAATTTCATATCAAAACTTATTTATTAGTATTTCAAGGATGAATAAAATTGTTTCTTTAATATTGATTATTAAAATCATGAGAAACTAAAATAATTAGAATATGTTTCTAGAATCGGGGTGGTATAAACTTATTGAATATATAAATTGTAACTTGGTATCCCTAATCCAAGTAACCAGGTTATATAATAACTCTTTATTAAATTATTTTTTGAAACACATACCAAGATATGTTTGAATAAAAAGACTGACCTGATTAGATTAGAGTAGGCTATGACCATTAAATGTGATATATTATTCCCTAGAAGTTAGTATTAATGAATCTAGTTTGTTATCTATATCTGAGCCAAGTAATAGTTAAATATTATATAGATCTTTTTTTCACCATGAACAACTATTTCTCTATACACAGCTTTGTTGCCTAAGCCGTTAGACTATTCTGAGTTAGGATCGAGATAATACATTTTACATGAACTCAGAAATTTACCTAGAACCCTACCTTCTTCTTAAATCCTAAACAAAACACAATATCATTAATCAAATCCCAAACTCAATTTATCTCATGAGGAACTATACAAAAAGGGTTCAAAGTCCTAGTTTCATTCCCCCCAAAACATTCCCCATGGGTTCGACCCCACATTATAACTATAATACTTCATTATAGAAAGTGTAGATTGGGGTAAAAAGAAATTATAATATGAATTCATCCCATGAGAATTAAACGATGTGTGTTGGTGTTTCAATTTTTTGCGCTATTTCTGGGATATATTTTAATATTCCTAGGAACCGGAAACATCGACACAAATCTTGGATTGCCTCACTCTCCCCTTCATCATTTCATTCTTTTATTCTTATTTTTGGATGCGGCATCATCCATATTCTTCAGGTGTAGTGCATTCATCAGGGCCCCTTGACACATTCAAAGAGCCTTGACAGATTAATGTGATGTTGCATCCTAGAAGATGAGATCCACGGTGTTTTAGACATGTTTCACAATTCACCAACTAGACCGCATCATGGAATAGAATGAACATTAGAAAAAATCCAACCACGTTTACTTTTTTGTCCCACACTTCACAAATATATTAGAATTTTTTGTCAGATCTATGACCGGTGCCAACGAACTGGCACCATCGGAAAAAGAAATGAAATACCCCAAAACCAGATCTTGGATATCAATGTCTTCAACATTTGGGGAATAGATTTCATTGGGACACTCCCCAATTCCTATGGAATGTTCTATATCCTTTTTGCATTTACTACATCACTAAATGGGTAGAATTTGAAGCTACCACTCATGTAACCAAATAAGTAGTAATGAAATTCGTAAAGAATTTTTTTTAAGATTTAGATTTCCCAAAACACTCATTAGTGATTGGGAAACACTATTTAACAATAATTATATTAAAGGAATGCTAGGGAAGTATTGAATCCATTATAACATAGGAACTATCTACCACCCTTAAAAAGTGGTAAAATTGAATTATCAATAGGGGAAATCAATAAAATACATAAATATATTGTAAAATAATATCCAATTCCATTAACACGTGGAATAACAATTTTAATTAAAGATGAATTAGGTATCAAATTAAAAATTTTATTCAAATTAACATTCTAAAACATGGAGTAACAAACATTATAATCAAATAATAAACATATATTGAATAAATATTGTACAAAAATATGAAAAATGTTACCATAATGGAAAACTCACTTTGGGGTCGCGGTCGCAGTGAGAAGGGTCGCTGGGAATAGGGGGGTTGCGGGTCACCGGTCGCTGGCTACGCCATAGACGCTGGTCGCGAGGTCACCGGAGATAGAGGTCGCATTCTCCATAGAAGTCGCGGGATCTCCAGGGGGTTGCGTGAAGAAGGGAGCATGAGGGGTCGGGAGGGTTGGGGGAAACTGGGGTAGGGGTAGGGAAGGGTTTAGATTTTTTTTAAAAAAAATTGGGTTTAGTGGTAGTTTATTAAAAACCGCAGTGAGACTTTTTTTGGAAAACATTTAGCGGCAATTTTGTGAACCACCACCACAAAGCCGTTGCTAAAACCTATTTATGTTGTAGTATATAAGGTCACATCTCTTGGGTAATCACCCATTCTCTCACCTTATAATCATATGTAAACCCATTCTCCATGCCACCAACTCATAGGCCACACATTAATATCTATTTTGAACCACATTCCATTTAATAAACCTAATAAATCACTAATTCTAATTGAGATTCCAAACATAGAAATCCACCATAAAAAATAATGTTCTCATTCAACAATATATATATAACTATCCCATCATAGAGGATCCCAATTAAGGGAACCAAAATCGATAGCCAAGATAAATATAATTATATTCCATGGTATATGGGAATATTCTATAAATGATATTATTGACACTTTAAATAACTGAACCTCAACACTAATGATACACTTGAACTTTCATACTCAGTCGCTAGGTATCTTAGTGACGTACTATGGTCACTTCATTTTCTATACATAAATAGATTTGGACATAATTATCAAAAATAATATCATCATAGATCCAAAATATCAACAATAAAAAACATACAAATAAATATATGTCTAGATGACTATAATTCCACCAATTAATTATGAGGGAATATTTTGTATGAGATTTTTCTGATAATATAAATTGATTACCCTCTCATCTGGGACAACTGCAAAAGTGAGGGAATATAAATGTTAGTTGAATCATGTGTACCAAATAACAATCCATGAGATGCATTATCCCTCCATATTTCAAGATAAAAAACAAATTTGAATCATAAAATCATCAAACATCTGTGTAAATCATATGATGTGAAATCATATAGAAGACTGTAACATTGAAAATATATAACATCGATCTTATCCCTGGAAAACTAGATATCCCATTAGAAATGGAGTTTATGATTCAACATTCATCAGTATATAATAAACTTTCAAAAATTCATATATTTCACAGAAATAGTATTGTAAATAATAAGACAAAATAAAAAAAGCCACATATGCTACTCTGTCACATCCAAGTCAGGAGGGCCCACCACCGTAGCCCTGACCCGGTTCTCCACATGACCTCAGTTGTACATCCCTTTAAGACTGAGGTTGTCAACTAGTATTGAGTATAATAAGGTGATGTTTGGTCACTATACCCCTCATATCAATGTAGATATAGTAGTCAAAATAATCAAACATGATCATTTCAGCGATCCTAAACAAATAAATAAAACTACCAAGACAATCATACTATATTAAATAGAATATATCATACAAACTCAGAAATTCATGATCGTATATAAATTTAAGACACTATGGATCTATGAAGAAATCATCCAAATATCAAAACCATCCCAGATATCCATCTGAACCATGAATAATTGTGTCTCAACCAAACCTATACCTACATCTATTGAAATTATTAATACATTCCAAAGTGAAAATAGCTTCACAAGTATAGTGGTAGTACAAAACTAATTGGGAAACCGGCAATAAACTTCCACCCATACCAAAAATACATTGATATGATCATGTGACATCATCATATTATAACTATAAATAAACTACATGTATTAAATAAATAATAAATCTCTACTGATCCTCATGTTTGAGACCTTGACCAACCAAACCAACATTGGCTAGTGTTAGGGTGTCTCTGATCATGTCTTGATATTATGTAAATGAAATAAATACTAGATCCTTAGGGGTAAAAAAATAATACCAAAAAAATAATCTCAGATATCCAAACATCCCATCATGAACAACTCAATGGCAAGACCCTCGTCTTCATGGGAATCTCTCCAAACTCCACATCAATCAAATGATCTAATATATCTCTTATGAATCCCAAGTAATGTCTAATATGATTTATCTTCCACATAACTATACCAAATATAAAAATCCTCTTCATATTATGCATCAGAATTTGGAAAATGTAATATCATCAAGCTCAACTTGTTAGATACTAGGGTTAAACTAGTCATCTCATAAAAATAATAATAATTACGATCCCTTATATTGAACTATTGGATCTTAATCATGATAATAATCCTAGGGACCTATGGAATCCAATTCCTCTCATATAGATATGATCTTGAATTTAGGTTTCTGATTCAATCACCATATTGTTGTTCTTTTCAAGACAAGACACAATTTATTACCTAGAATGAAAGGAACTACAAAAGTCTTAAGGAGGGAATATTATTGCAATATTTTTTATATAGTGGGAGAATATCAACAGGCATATTATCCAGCCAAGTAATTCCCTGGTTTATATTCTCCTTGTTGTTCAATAGCCATATCCTAGGATACAAATAGAGAATCTATGATGATTTCACAATATCCAAGTCATATCCCAACAATAGCATGATAGTATCAAAATATATTTCCTAGGAATCACATCTTGGAATCCGCCATGTTCTCGTCATATCAAATATGTCTCATAATCTAGTTCTCAATATGTTGATCTATGAATTTAAAAATTCATCAAAATAAATAAAATAATGATCAAATAAAATGATAGGTTTGGTTGAATACTTAATCATGTACCCATTTTCCATAGTCCCATTTTCTCACATGATAGGTATGGGTACTATGGTGACTCCTATAACTTTCTCTACCAATTATTGGTCACATGCACTCAGGTTTATCTTTTCACATTATACCTACATGGTCTCCTAGGTCTGGTCATGAGGGAGGAACCCTACTTGGGTTCCTCTCAGTAAACACGAGGTAAGCGACCCTACCTAGGTTCCCCTTCTATTGAACTCATGTCCCGGATTAGAACCCAATTTATTGGGAAAAAATCATCTCTCATCCCTATCATACGCACCTCATGGACCCTTAGAATAATAGTAAAATAATATATTTTAATAAACCAAAGAGGGAACATTTCCAGTTTCAATTTATATGTTAATAATATTATGTTCCACTGTCCAAACCCATCCCAATGGTCCAAATCACTCCCAAGTTTCTCATGGACCTTACAAGACCTACTTTGTCTAATATTGTCATGTTCGTCTAAACCTCAACATAGAGGTGGTCAAAGGATCCTAAAAAATAACACTAAGTCACACAAACCATGATCACACCCCTAAATGGTTTTAACATCATAGGCCATATGAAAACAACTGCTAGCCTCATCCATCTATGGTTGAGGTGATCTAGGTTGCACTCAAAGGAATATATGACCTTGACAATTCATTCCCTATCTCATATGGCATTTCATTTTAATTAGATATTATTATTAACATAAAAATAAGTTATTTAATAATGTGGTATAAAACAATCAAGTATATGATGACACATCACTTTTACTATAAATAAAACACATCAATCAATAAAGAAGGAACTGAGGACCTCCGACCATAAACTACTTATTTCTTAATAATTCTTATACTGACAGCTGCTTTGCAGGCTACTCCAAGCTCCCCTCGAGCCAATATCATTTCACATTCCCTATAATATTCTAATGAACCATACTCAACTAGTTATAAAATCTATAATTGAATAATTATTTCACTTTTATACCTGAATTATCAAGGTTTCAATCAGTGGAATTTAACTTCCTGCCAGAATGGTGATCAAACACATGCCAATGACTTGTGGCATGACCCAAACCTAAAACCAATGAAAACCTATAATACCTTTGACAAATATATAATTAAAATAATTATTATTAAAATTAAAAACCAAAGATAATTGATATTGTGATGTACCTTCATCTAATAAATTTGTTGTAGTAGGAGGACTCCATCACAGGATGTCCTCTATGAGGGCTCAATAGAATTCCTAACTCATTTAGATTATCCTATCAAGATCTAGTGGAATAATAATTAACACCCTATCAAATAGAAAAGAAAAATTATAATGATATGATATAGAGTTTAATAGGAACAATCATAGATATATATATTCACCTTAAATTGCTGATGTATGCCACCCGAAACACATTCTAGAAGGGTCTGAAGGGGGATAATGAAGTGGGAAAGAAAATGTGCTTGTGAACAAAAAATGAAATTGAAAGAAGTGTGCTGTAGCCCTAGAAAGTTTTAGGGGGTAATACAAATTTTCATCTTTTAACTATGCGATCTAGTCAGTACTTTTCCATCGACTAGTAGGTGGTCTAGTATTGACTATCCAATGGCTGTAGAATACATCCTGACTAGATTTGCTTAATTTATAAGACCTATAATTGCTCAAATTTACCATTAAAACATTATACCATTTTAAAACACCTCTTTTTTAATTCGAAATATTTTGAGATTCTCTCAGAAACATTGGTTTAAAATTAGTCCCATACATTACTTGAAATTTCACATCCTTCTTGAAGTTAAACCACTTTTACAGACATAGGGTCTTACATAAGGGGGTGGTGGGTTTTATTTCCACAAAAAATTTCAAAGTGAAAAACATATTGTGACATTTAGAAGAAAGGTAATAAATAAATTATCATATAAAAATATAATGTATCATCTGATAATTTATGGAAGAAATAAAAGATGAACATGAATATATTTTTTTCGTATTTTGGATCAATGTGATCCTGCAAATACTCTTCTCAAACTCTCAAAATATTTTAGATCTATGGGATCCACTATAATATTGAATTTTGAAATTTCTAATAATATACTAATTATTATTCTATTGATTCAAATTTAGAAAAGACTAATACACATGATAAATGAATCATACACTTCTTGAATGGGTATAATAAGAACACAAAATTTTATAAAGGATTTACCATAACATTTATATTTATTATGTTCAATAACAAGCTATGATATAATTATTTGTTATTAGGTGATAATAACCAACAATACTTTTTAATATATGTATAACCATGTTTGAGGTGTGTTATAACTTAATCAAAATTTTAGAAAGAACTTCAACATAGTAAAATGAAAATATAAAATAAAATAATTTTTCAAAGAAGAAAATATATTTTTCTAATTTTGGGAGAAGAAGATTCAGTCCATCCAAATTGATGTAGACCAAATTTCTTTAGTTGAAATAGATAGAATTATAATTAAAAATAGTAGTGTATGAACAATATAGTACAAGAACTTTTATATCACCACAATAAAATATAATTCATTTCATCTTTTTGAGAGAATCAAATTTTATTTATAAGACAAATTTACATCATCTAATTCCCTTATGATAAACTCAAAGATAATAATGTCCATTTGGATGTTTCTATATTTTTATATATATGTTGAATGCTAACTACATTTTCCATTAATTTTGGCATTCTATGTGGAAAAACTATAAAATTTAAATATATATATAACAAAAAAAAATATACTCTATATAAAAAAATAGAGTAAATTCCTTTTGTGATAATAAATATATTCAAGTATATAATTATATTTTTTATTCTTTGGTATTGTCAAATATTAAAAAAATTTAATAAATGTTAGAAATATTTTTAATCATGTGTGATTATTATCCTAATACTTATATAAGTATCATATATTCCCTCGATATGAGAAATAATTTCTTCATATGAAATATTCCTGTTAGTATAGAAGGTTTTCCACATTATAAATTTCATATCCATAATAATTTCCATTTCCATTATAGGTTACATACTTTTTAGGGTTTATTCTGACATCTTAGGTTTAATTATTTCCTTATAAAGTAAAACAGTTTAAAAAATAATCTTTATAGGGGACACGGGATAGAAAATATCATAAATATACTATAGGAAAAAACATATATTTAATTGAATATTATAAAATCAAAAAATTAAAATTTAATAGGAAAATTAGTATATTTGTATTTATCTTTTCATGATTAATGATATTCAAGGAGACACTCAATAAAAATCCCTCTTTTAAAAATTAAAAAACTAAACATCAATTTATAAAATTCTCACCCATTTATAAATATCAAGAAAATAAAAATTATTTCCTGTAAAAATAATCTTATAAAACTAAATATTTCTTTATGAATTGAACATTGAAAAAAAGTAATAATTTTAAAAATAAAATGGGGTTCTCTCAAAAAATATTTAAGTTTCACATGATCCAATAAAATATTTCCTCCAAGAAATATTTATTAAAATAACTAAAAAATTGCAAAAAAACATTCAAATTATATTAATTATTAATAAAAATAGATCTAAATAACTCTCGCAAAAAAACTATATTAAAAAATAAATTCAAAAATAAACATATAATAATTTTCTTAAACTAATATAAAACAATGTTTAATTTAAGAAAAATAAATATAAAAACAATAAATGTTAAAACTTATTTTACTAAAAGAATAATTTATGAAATTTATATAGATTAATGACTCCCTCTAAACTAAACATCAAGAACATGATATGAAACAGTAATTATTAGTCTAATCCAAAGTCACAACATCATAAATAATTATAATTAACAATTATAGTAATTTTCATTATGATTTAAATAGATTTGAAATGATAATATATTTAATGAAAGTATCTCCCCCTTAATTATTGAAATTTAAATATTTATACCAACTAAAATACTATTAAAACAGGTAAGAAAATAATTAATAAAAACCGCCCCTTAAATACAACCACCATTTCAAAATTTAAATAATGATGTTAATGAAAATTTAAAATCCTTATTCTATAAAACATGGAGAACTCCTCATGTTGACACAAATAAAATTATAAGATCCTTGGAAACATATTAAATAATAATCCTTGTATTATATTAATTTTTTAAAAGATTTAAAATATAATTTTATTCACAAGTAGGAAAACCATTTTTAAAAATAAATAATACATGTTCGCTAGAAAAATAATTTTAAATTTAATCTACTTTCTAATATTCTAAAAAGAAAAATGTGTCATCATTCCGTAATAATTTACATGGGAATATAGAATAGATCAAATCTATTAGGATTTAAGAATAAAAATTTAAGATCCCATGTTGTATAAAATTTATTCATTTTGATATTAAAAACATATTTAGATAGATAAGACATCTTATATCAATGGAATTGAACATATTATAAAGGGAAATATGCAGCATAATTGTCAAATTCACCATAACTAAAATAATTTTCAAATAAAAATAAATAAATTTTACCTCTAACAAAATTATTATATTATATAAGGTATTTACCCTTAAAAAATATAATTTCTATTTTATTTAGTTCTATTTATCTTTTTTAATTACATAAATTCATCATGATTTCCACTTCAAGTGGTAAAAATCAAAAAAATACTTCTAACATTCAATATATGTTTGATGTTTTATATTTTCCTTATGAACACTTTCCAATTCATAATAGAATTCATCCTTAGTAATTAAAATATAATTATTTTACTTTTATTCTCATTTTATTGTTTATAAATATCATCTATCAAACAAATTAATTTATTTTTAATCTCTCTACCATTATTATAAAATGAAACATTAATTTTTTTATTTTCTAAAATATGATTACTATTTTATATTGTAACATTATTGTGATCCTTACTCAAGTTCTTATATTTTCTATAATTTTTTTATATTCCTCATGATATTTAACATATATTTCACATAACATGTAAATTTTACATTTAACCCAATCAAGATATGAATGAAAATATTAGAATCAGAACTATCTTTACAAAAGTCTATTTCCATTTACCAATAATTTTCATCCTTTATAAAATCAAAAAAAATCTATTATCATAGAATAGTTTCATAATAACGAATGGTTTCTAGTATATTTTTCACTTCCATAATTGCCCATAGATTTAGATTGTTTTATGCAGCTCCAATAACTAATAATCACATTCTTCATTCTCTTATCCTTCTTCAGTTATTATCTCCCATTTTTTTAACATTAGGAACTCATATTTTGTATAACGCTTATTTATGTATTCATAACATATAATATTTAAATTTTTATTAACTTTAATACCTTTATTTTAAAATTTTATTATACATAGTTTTCCAAAAAAATTATTTGGATGTTTGGATCTTATTTATGAGTCCTTGAACACACTTTAAATATGGATTTACATAACTTTTCTTTGAACTCAGTGAACCTACACCCTCATCAGAATAGTTAGAATATATATGATTAGATGATTTAAAATAAACTCCCTTTGGTTTTTCATTATATTTTCATTCATTATTCTTTATATCTAGTTTTTATTGAAATTGATATCTAATTTGATCATCCATGGTATATTCAATAAAATATTTATTTTCCTCATTTTCATCATACATTGAATGATACTTCTTAGGTAGTGGATGATGTTTTCATTCAATCAAAACATCATTATTTATTATCTCTCCTAGGGAATTCATCTTGTTCAAAATCCTTATAAAAAAATTATACATATGACAAACACATTCATTATCAAACATTAATAATTATTGGTATTCATCCTAGTGAATTAGTATCTTGGTTATTTATAATTTAATAGTTCATTGATTAGTGACTTATAATGATCCTGAAAATATTAACACTTATAAAAAGATAATAATAAAATAACTCATAACATTCAAATTCAATATTTATTTTTTATCTACATTACCATTTATAGTTTCATGTTTAACTTCTATTACATTTTAGGGATATCCATGATAGTTTAATATTCAAAACCTATTTTTAAAAAAAAACCTCTTATGTTTTACTTCTAATATCCATAATCATTTTCATTCAAATGAGGTGATCAAATAGGATTAAAAACCCAATTCTCATTCTTTCCTTTACTGAAAAGATTATTTCCCTTATTTTTATTTTGTAAAAGGATATGATTTATAAAAAACATATATTAACCAAAAATAATGTAAACAGTGAAAAAAAATTTCTTATAAGTTCATAATTTTATATTGATTATTAATTATCACAATGAGTATGGTAATACATAATAGTAGGGGTGAATTTTCATTCTATTCAAATTATGAGAGAAAGAAAAAGTCCAATTAGGTGGGAAAATGAATAAAACAATACAAACCTAAAAATATAATGAAACAACTAAAAAGTAACTTCATTAATAAAATAATAACACATGGATTTTTATAATAATTAGGATCCAAGTGATGATTCATCTAAAATTAACTAAATCGATAACTCTTATATTTCTATTAGATCCACTATAATATATACTTTTGTAAATATTTAGACCGGACCTTCAATTTTACAATGGGTTCATATTTCACCCAGCCTATTATAAAGGATAGACCAAACCTATGACTTTTTAATTGGTGTAAGGATAATCCAATATTTTCTAAAGGATTTTCCCAAAACATTTCATTTTACCAGGTTAGAGCTCTATATGTGATAGACTTTTTCTTGATTAGGTTAGTATAACCAACACCTCCTTTTAAAAGAGTCCCAACCATGTGTAAGATTTGTTTAAAACATGATTAAAACCATACATATAAGAATAATAAATCATAATAAAAATATATAAAAAAAAAATTACTAAGAAAAACTTTGTTTAAGGATATAGGGATAAGTACCTTTAGCCCATCAAGAATTGAATTAGGCAAAATTACTTTTGGAAAACTGGAAAGCCTTGGATATATGAATAATAGTGTTTGAAAAATATACCATCAAAAATTTCAACACCTTAGTATAATATAATTCTTCTCATCTACTGGATATCATCATCTTATATTTGTGGTAAAATTTCCCAATCTATAATTTTCTTATCATAAAATCTATGATCTTTATGATCATTCATATTATCACCTATTTTAATCTATCTGTTGAATTTTAAATGAGTTTCTTTACATATAAGAAACTAATAAAAAATCCAAAAATCTAAATATATATATTTATATATATCAGCATAAAATAATATATTTGACACCAAAAAATATAGTAAACACCTTTGATAAGCTCAAAAATACTATAGTTAATATATACAATTTAAATTATTCATAATGATTAAAAATAAAACAATATGAGAATGATTAAAAGAAAAGTAAGTATGAATTTTCATTCTACATAAGTATCATTTTTATTTTTTGTGATAGAAATATTTTCTTTTTATAAAATCTTCTAGTATATATAAAATAAATTTAATTTGAATTATATCATCTCCATAATAAGGTTCATTCCAATCATTGGGTAAATTCTTTTAAGGTTTCATTTTAACATCATAGTGTACATTATAACTTCAAAAGGTATAAAATCTTAAAAAAATAACCTATGTTGGGAACAAGACTTATAAAAATATCTGAAATGTCTTATAGGAACAAAAATAGATTTTACAAAATATAATTATATATAAAAAATTAATGATTAAATAATGAGGATATATTTTTTTATCAACATAGAGTCAAATATATGTAAGGAGAAACTCCAAAATCATATATTATACTGTTAATCCTATAAAACCCACATATACATGTATATCATAATTGAGATCCATTACTACCTATATGATAACACATTGAATACCATAAGAGACCATGTCCTGGGGATCACTAGATACCATAATACATCTGGGAGATAGAGTAGGGGAATAAAGTAGTCAGTAATTTGAATCCCATACAACCAAGATGCTGAGAAGAACTGCTGAAACCCATTGAAAAATAAGTTTTTTCGTTTCCCTTACTAACTCAGGTTTCATAGTATAATAAATAGTAGAATATATTGATAGTGTAGTGGAAAACTATTATATTGTAAAGTATCATACTCTAGACTCCAACTATAGCCAATGTACTACAAAAAAACCATTCCACTTTCCTAAGGACATGAAATCTAATATAGTCTAACATTCATCCATTAAGATCTTTTATCATAGCTATTCATTTACTAATTTATCAAGTAACATATATTTAATGAAACCCCATCAATATTTTTGGTTTTACCATAGACTTTAACCATAAAAATTCTGTCCAATCTTACAATTCACAATTAAATTCCACAATTTAAGACCAATCACATTGTGAATTTACCCCCAACAAATCCATGGTTCCTATTTAATATAACATATCCATTATAAACCACAATTATAATGATTTAATTTATAGATAATTACTATTTAATAATTCATTATTTTATAAGGCTTAGCCAATCTCATCTCAAAAGATAGATCTACCTAAAGGAAAGAAGAGACATCTATATAGTAAAAATATGCACTTAAGATAAGGAACAAGAATAATTGAACACCAATAATAGATCCCACTTCAATCCAACCATCATGGAATCATCCCCGACTCCTTCACACATCATTCATACCATCCCACAATCACTGGAATCAATCCACTTCGACAAATAGGGAAAACCATCCCTCCCATCACCTTTAGAAACAACTGTATAGGCTTTTATAATGATCCACAATAAGGCCGCTGTCATCTCAATATAAATGATGGTAAATCATATTTTCATCATAACAAGCTTAAAGAGAAATAAACGTTATGTCATCAAAGAATATATGATTATATTAAGCCTGGATATGCTTAAAAACATCCCCAAATGATTATTTATAGAGAAAAATATTTTATTTTACCATCGGTATTAACCAATTTATTATGTAAAGGTTTCATAAACCAAAACAATCCATTAAAAAGTATCTAATAAAATAAATAATAATATAATAGAAATGATCAAGAAACACATTACCAAATAAAACGATTTTTTGGATGAATGTAAAGTATAATGAATGTGTCATTCATTATCCTCTTTATCTTTACATAGTTATATTTATTTATCAATTTCATATTTTCAAATATAAAAAAATAATAGATAATCATATCATCATGATTTCAAACATTCTAGTTAATCACTTTATGAATCAATCATAAATATAGGATCAATCACAATCAATCAAAACATACTCTAAATACATATAATTTCCTTAATTCCAGATTATTATCTTTTTTAAAGTCAATATCAGACATTTACCTAATGAAGATAAATAATAAAAAACCCATGTCAACACATTAAATAAAGATAATATTATTAATACCCTACCTCTATATGAAGATTCTTGGAATAACACATAGGAACGGAATAACTGAGAATCAAAAACAAATTGATATGAATAAAACAACCATGAAACCAACCCACGATGAACCATCATCAACTATTTTTTAATGATAAGAAATATTCATTAATGAAAAACTATTATAAAATATATAAGAGATGGTATTAGAAGGAAATTACCAATGGGAAGGAGATATATACCATGGATTAAGAGAGATTAATCCCCATGATACAAGAGGTTAACCCACATGATGGGATGACTATAAGGCACCATAGGTGTCTCAGGGTCTTCAAGGTTTTTATGGAAAGAATAAAAAGTTGAACATATTGATATTATTCCTGTATATATATACAATACTTATATATCCCCCATCTTGGCATAGATACTTAAACCATGGCTATGGGGACTCTTTTCAAATCTATATTTGAAACCCCTATCCTTTAAAACAATATATCTCTCCCTCTTCTCATTGGTAATTTCACCTATTTAAAAAAAATTATCAGTATCATACTATGTTGGAATCCAACATTATCATGGATCTCTTGACAATGGATCGATCGAAAAATTTCCCTTCATCAAGAAGAATTCCCATTACCATTTCAAGCTTATCATTTCCCCCACTATAGATAGGAGAAAAAATTCATTCCATTTGTATATTTTTTATACCACTACTAGAAATCATGTTTTCCCAATGCTTCTATACCAATGGTTCTTTTGAACTGTTGGTATAGGTGATCTTTACCAATGGTTTGCATAAACTGTTGGCAAAGATCTGTAAATATTGAGTTTTCCCAACGATTTCATCAACTGTTGGGAAAAATGGGAAAAAATAGTTTCCCCAATGGTTTTATTAAACCGTTGGGAAAGATGAAGACTTTATACCAACGGTTTCAGTGAAACTGTTGGGTATAGTAGACAGAAGAGGTTTTTCCCAATTTTTTTTTTGAAACTATTGGGATAACATAACATTCCCAACGGTTTTTTAAAACCGTTGGAAAATAAAACCCCCAAATATCATCGACCTGCAACTCCAGAGACCTCGACATTTTTTCCCTAACCGAGATCTGGATGCACCCTCTCAAAATTGTCTCCCTAAACCTCAACCATCTGGAAGGTTTGCCTCTAAATATCGATGCAAACGCTACTTCCCAACACAACAGGTCTGGTATCTAATGATTTTTTCTTCCCATTTAAATTGGTATGTGTGAGTTCATTTATTTTAGATTTTTTCTTCCCGTTTAAATCGGTACATTTTTTGTTAATTTATTTTATATTTTTTCATTCTATTTTGGTGCAATCTAGTGTGTATTATGATCCCCATACGAAAATAAGGAATATATAATTTTATGTTATGGTTCGAACCCTACATCCCAACCTTCTCTAGAGGGTGATAACTCTAATTTCTAATGGGACATCTATCTTTGATTCAAGTAATTTTTGTTCTTCAATTCTAAATTGGTAGGTGTGCCTTCATTTATTTTAGATTTTTTTGTTCCTTTTTTCTCCAATGTATTGTGTATTATGATTCCCTTATGAACAAAATCAATATATCATTTTAGGTTACAGTTTTGTTGTGATTTATCTTTACTGAATAATTTTGGTTAATATTGAAGAGGTCAATATTATCCTGAGTTATTTTATCCTTGGTTTATTTTTAATTTAAGGTCTATTGAAATTATTTCTTTAGATAGCAATAAATTCAGTTAGGGTTGTCCAGGTGGGGTGGGGGGGATGGGTTGCCTATGTGGGGTGGGTTAGGGCTGTCCAAGTGGGGGGGTTGGGTTGTCCATGTGGGGTGGGGGTAGGGCAGTCCAAGTGGGATGGGGGTATGTGTGAGTTCATTCATATTCTGTTTAATATTTAGGAAAATGATCCATGGGTCTTATGTGACATGTACGAGTCAACCGTGCATCAATCCAAGGAATGGTGTGGCCGGCACCACTCAAAGTGTCTCACATTTATTTGAAATGGACAACATTTTAATTGAAAACAACTACTGGAATATGGAAAACTGAACAAATTTATTAGGAATGTGTTGAAAGTTTATAAAAATGATAAATGGGTCATATGTGATGTGTACGAGTCAACCCTGCCTTAATCTGAGGCATGGTGTGACCAGAACCACTCAAAGGGTCTCTCTTTAGTTGAAAATGGACTTCATTTTAAGTGAAAACAACAACTAACATACGAAAAACTGACAAAATGCATTTTGAATGTGTTGATGCTTTAGGAAAACAATCCATGGATCATATGTGACGTGAAAGAGTGAACTCCACCCCATTTCGAGGCACGGTGTGGCCGACACCACTCAAAGTGTCTCTCTTTAGTTTAAAATGGACTTCATTTTAAATGAAAACAACAACTGGCATATGGAAAACCATCCAAATTCATTCTGAATGTGTTGATTATTTAGTAAAACTATAAATGGGTCACATTTGATGTGTAAAAGTCAAACCTGCCTCAATCTAAGGCATGGTGTGGCTGGCACCACTCAAAGTGTCTCTCTTTAGTTTAAAATGGACTTCATTTTAAGTGAAAACAACAACTGACATACGGAAAACTGAAAAAATGAATTCGGATTCCTTTAAAACTTTAGTACAATGATCCATGGGTTATGTGTGATGTGTACGAGTAAACCACGCCTCAATATGATGCCTAGTGTGGCTGGCACCACTCAATGTGTCCCACATTTATTTGAAATGGACAACTTTTTAATTGAAAACAACTACTAGCTTATGGAAAACTGACCAAACGCATTCAGAATGTGTTTAAAGTTTATAAAAATGATCAATGGGTCATATGTGACATGTACGAGTCAAACCTGGCTTAATCCGGGGTATGGTGTGATCGGAACCACTCAAAATGTCTCATTTTTTTTAATAAACAACATTTTAAGTGAAAACAAAAACTGACATATGGAAAACCGACCAAACGCATTATGAATGTGTTGATGCCTTAGTAAAATGATACATGGGTCATATGTGACTTGTAAATGTCAACCCATCCTCAATCTGAGGCGCAGAGTGGCCGGCACCCCTCAAAGTGTCTCTCTATAGTTTAAAATGGACTTCATTTTGATTGAAAACAACAACTGACAAACGGTAAACCGACCAAATGCATTCAGATTCTGTTGAAACTTTAGGAAAATGATCCATGGATTATATGTGACGTGTCCGAGTCAACCGCGCCTCAATCCAAGTCGCAGTGTGTCCTGGAGCACTCTAAGTGTCTCACTTTTGTTTAAAATTGACAACATTTTAAGTACATACGGAAAACCAATCAAATGGATTCTAATTGTGTTGATAATTTAGAACAACGATACATTGGTCATTTATGACGTGCAAGAGTCAACCTCGCCTCAATCTGAGGCACGTTGTGGCCGACACCACTCAAAGTGTCTCACTTTAGTTTAAAATGGACTTCATTTTAAGTGAAAACAACAACTGACATACGGAAAACTGACCAAACACATTCTGAATGTGTTGATTCCTTAGGAAAACTGTACATGGGTCATATGTGATGTGTAAAAGTGAAACCCGCCTCAATATAAGGCACGGTGTGGCTGACACCACTCAAAGTGTCTCTCTTTAGTTTAAAATGGACTTCATTTTAGGTGAAAACAACAACTGACATATGGAAAACTGACCAAAAGCATTCGGATTTAGTTGAAACTTTAGGAAAATGATCCATGGGTCATATGTGACATGTAAGAGTCAATTGAGCCTCAATATGAGGCCTGTTGTGGCCGGCACCACTCAATGTGTCTCTCATTTATTTGAATTGGACAACATTTTAATTTAAAACAATTACTGGCATACAGAAAACTGACCAAACACATTCGGAAAGTGTTGAAAGTTTAGAACAACGATTAATGGGTCATATGTGACATGTAAGAGTCAACCCTACCTTAATCCAAGGTATGGTGTGACCGAAACCACTCAAAGTGTCTCATTTGTTTTTGAAATAAATAATATTTTAAGTGAAAACAACAACAGACATACAGAAAACCGACCAAACGCAATCAGAATGTGTTGATGCTTTAGGAGAATAATAAATGGGTCATATGTGACATGTAAAAGTCAACCCAGCCTCAATCTAAGGTGCGGAGTGTCCGGCACCACTCAAAGTGTCTCTCTATAGTTTAAAATGGACTTTATTTTGACATAAAACAACAACTGACATAAGGTAAACCAACCAAACACATTCAGATTCTGTTGAAACTTTAGGAAAATGATCCATAATTCATATGTGACGTGTTGTAGTCAACTGTGCCTCAGTCTGAGTCGCAGTGTGGTCGGTATTACCCTAAGTTTCTCTCATTTGTTTGAAATGGACAACATTTTAAGTACATACGAAAAACCAACCAAACGGATTCTGATTGTGTTGGTACTTTAGAAAAATGATCCATGGGTCATATATGATATGTAAGAGTCAACCCCACCTCAATCCGAGGTGCGGTGTGGCCGGCACCACTCAAAGAATCTCTCTTTAGTTTAAAATGGACTTCATTTTAAGTGAAAACAACAACTGACATACAGAAAACCGACCAAACGCATTCTGAATGTGTTGATGCATTATGAAAATGATACATGGGTCATTTGTGACGGGTAAAAGTTAACCCAGCCTCTATCCAAGGTACGGAGTGGCCAGCACCACTCAAAGTGTCTCTCTATAGTTTAAAATGGAGTTCATTTTGATTGAAAAAAACAACTAACATACGGTAAACTAACCAAACACATTCAGATTCTATTCAAACATTAGTAAAATGATCCATGGGTCATATGTGATGTGTTCGAGTCAACCATGACTCAATCTGAGTCACAGTGTGGCAGTTATCACTCTAAGTGTCTCTCGTTTGTTTAAAATGGACAACATTTTAAGTACATACAGAAATCTAACCAAACAGATTCTGATTATGTTTATACTATAGCACAATGCTCCATGGGACATATATGACGTTCACGAGTCACCCTGGACTCAATACAAGATTCATTGTGGCCGGCACCACTCAAAGTGTATCTCTTTAGTTTAAAATGTACTTTATTTTAAGTGAAAACAACAACTGACATACGGAAAACTGAACAAATGCATTCTGAATGTTTTTATGCTTTAGGACAACTATACATGGGTCATATGTGACTTGTAAAAGTCAACCCTGTCTCAATATGAGGAGCGGTGTGGCCGGCACCACTCAAAGTGTCTCTCTTTAGTTTAAAATGGGCTTCATTTTAAGTGAAAACAACAACTGACATACGGAAAAGTGACCAAACACATTCAGATTCCATTGAAACTTTAGGAAAATGATCCATGGGTCATATGTGACATGTACGAGTCAACCGTTCCTCAATCTGAGGCCTGGTGTGTCTGGAACCACTCAAAGTGTCTCACATTTATTTGAAATGGATAACATTTTAATTGAAAACAACTACTGGCATACGGAAAACTGACCAAACGCATTCATAATGTGTTGAAAGTTTAGAAAAATGATCAATGGGTCATATGTGACATATAAGAGTCAACCCTACCTTTACCTGAGGCATGGTGTGACCGGAACCACTCAAAGTGTCTCATTATTTTTGAAATAAACAATATTTTAAGTGAAAACAACAACTGATATACGAAAAACCGACCAAACGCATCTGAATGTGTTGATGCTTTAGGACAATGATACATGGGTCATATGTGACGTTTAAAAGTCAACCCATCCTCAATATAAGGAGTGGAGTGGCCGGCATCACTCAAAGTGTCTCTCTATAGTTTAAAATGGACTTCATTTTGATTGAAAACAACAACTGACATACGGTAAACTAACCAAACACATTTGGATTATGTTGAAACATTATTAAAATTATCCATGGGTCATATGTGACATGTTCAAGTCAACCGGGTCTCAATCCGAGTCGCAGAGTGGCCAGGATCACTCTAAGTGTCTCTCTTTTGTTTAAAATGGGAAACATTTTAAGTGAAAAGTACAATTGGCATATGCAAAACCAAAAAAACACATTAGGATTCTATTGAAACTTTAATACAACGGTCCATGGGTCATATGTGACTTGTATGAGTCAACCTAGCATCAATCAAGGTCGTAGTGTGGCCGGGATTAGTCTAAGTGTCTCTCTTTTGTTTAAAATGGACAACATTTTAAGGACATACAGAAAAATAAAAAAACGGATTCTGATTGTGTTGATATCTTAGCACAACGATCCATGGGTCATATATGACATGAACAAGTTAACCCCACCTCAATCCGAGGAACGGTGTGGCCGGCACCACTCAAAGTGTCTCTCTTTAGTTTAAAATGGACTTCATTTTAAGTGAAAACTACAACTGACACACAGAAAACTAACCAAACGCATTCAGATTCTGTTGAACCTTTAGTAAAATGATTCATTGGTCATATGTGATGTGTACGAGTCAACCTAGCCTCAATATGAGGCATAGTGTGGCCGAAACCACTCAAATTGTCTCACATTTGTTTAAAATAGACTTCATTTTAAGTGAAAACAAAAAATGACATACCGAAAACCGACCAAATGAATTCAGATTCTGTTGAAACATTAGAAAAACGATCCATGAGTCATATGTGACGTGTGAGATTAAACCCATCCTCAATCTGGGGCCTGGTGTGGATTCCACCAATCAAAGTGTCTCTCTATAGTTTAAAATGGACATCATTTTAATTGAAAACAACAACTGACATACGGAAAACCAACCAAATGAATTCAGATTCTTTTGAAACTTTAGGACAATGTTCTATGAGTCATTTTTGACATTATTTAACCCTACCTCAATCTAAGGATAGGTGTTGCTGGCACCACTCAAAGTGTCTCAGATTTATTTGAAATAGACAACATTTTAAATGAAAACAACAACTGATATACGGAAAAATGAATAAATGCATTTTGATTCAGTTATAACTTTAGGACACCGATTTATAGGTCTTATGTGACATGTAAGTGTCGAACCAGTCTCAATTTGATTCCTATAGTGGCTAGCACCACTCAAAGTGTCTCTCTATAGTTTAAAATGGACTTCATTTTAATTGAAAACAACAACTGACATACGGTAAACCGACCAAACGCATTTGGATTCTCTTGAAACTTTAGGAAAATAATCCATTGGTCATATTTAATGTGTGCGAGTCAACATCACATCAATTTGAGTCGTAGTGTGGCTGGGATCACTCTATGTGTCTCTCTTTTGTTTAAAATGGAAAACATTTTAAGTACATTCGGAAAATTGACCAAACGAATTCTGATTGTATTTATACTTTATAACAATGATCCATGGGTCATTTGTGACGTGAATGAGTCAACCCCGCCTCAATCTAAGGTGCGGTGTGGCCGACACCATTCAAAATGTCTCTCTTTAGTTTAAAATGGACTTAATTTTAAGTGAAAACAACAACTGACATACAGAAAACCAACCAAAAACATTCGGATTCCATTGAAACTTTAGAAAAACGATCCATGGGTCATATGTGACATGTAAGAGTCCACCCCTCCTCAATATGAGGCATAGTGTGGCTGTAACCACTCAAAGTGTCTCACATTTATTTGAAATGGAAAACATTTTAATTAAAAACAACTACTGACATATGGAAAACCGACCAAACGCATTCAAAATGCGTTGAAACTATATAACAATGATTAATGGGTCATATGTGACGTTTATGACTCAACCCTCACTTAATCTGATGCATTGTGTGACTAGAACCACTCAAAGTTTCTCATTTTTTTTGAAATAAACACTATTTAAAGTGAAAATAACAACTGACATACGGAAAACCAACCAAAAGCATACTAAATGTGTTTATTCTTTAGAAAAAACGATACATGGGTCATATGTGACATGTAAAAGTCAACCCCACCTCAATCCGAGTTGCGGTGTGGCCGGCACCACTCAAAGTGTCTCTCTTTTGTTTAAAATGGACATCATTTTGAGTGAAAACAACAATTGATATACGAAAAACCAACCAAGCGCATTCGGATTCCATTGAAAATTTAGGACAATGATCCATGGGTCATATGTGATGTTTACGAGTCAACCCCACCTAAACATGAGGTGAAGTGTGGCCATCAAAACTCGAAGTTTCTCAGTTTTAGTTGAAATTGACAACATTTTAAGTGAAAAGTACAACTGGCATATGAAAAACTGACCAAACGCTTTTGGAATATGTTAATACTTTACGAAAATGATCCATGGGTCATATGTGACATGTACGAGTCAACCCCGCCTCAATCCGAGACACGTTGCGGCCAGTATCACTCCAATTGTATGTATAATGTTTAAAATGGACATCATTTTTAGTAAAAACCACTTGTATGTATTCTTAATTTTGTATAACACATATAATTACTTATTTTGTTTTTTATGTATTTTATTGATAATTGATAATTAAATTATGTATATATTCCATTATGAATTGAATTCCAGATTCGACATATAATTGTCATCTAAGTTTTAAATTAAATTCTAAATCAAATATGTATGTTTATAATTACGTTATGAATTATGATATAATTTTGGATGTGTATAGTTCCAGGGTGAAATGTTATATGTGTATGCATTATATGTTAATTAATTAGAAAGTAGATGGAATGGAGAATTACAACACAATGGACAGGAATGGGATTGTAGACCTGTGATAATTGCAGGCTACTGTGCAATTTTCACATCATAGCATATTCCAACGGTTTGAAAACTTTGGCATATATTTTATAGGATGTTTTTACCAACAGTTATATGAGAACCATTGGTAAAAAATCTTTCCCAACGGTTTTGTAAACCGTTGGAAAAGGTTCCTAGAAGAGGTTTTTACCAACAGTTTGGTTGAACCGTTGGCAATACTTATACCAACAGTTCAACCAAACCGTTGGGATAGGTTACTGTAACTAACCTATCTCAATGGTTCTACATAAACAATTGGGAAAACTTTTTCCCAACGGCTTACTTCCCTACGATTGGCAGAACCATTGGTATAAGATATAGCAATGGTTCTGCAGCCTATCCCATTGGTTCTGAACCGTTGGGAAATATACTATTTCCAATAGTGTACAACTCAAAGTTTCATTAACACAAAACTAAATTATCTTCCAACTCGAACATTTCTTCCCTCCACATTTCTACTAGGAAGATTCTATAAGCATTATTCCCTTGATACTTATACCCCAAGACATGGTAACCTCTGTTCAGATAAATCATCGAAAGGGAAAATAGAGAATTCAAAGAACCTACACATTAATACTCTACAAAAAATAATGATATGTATATTTTAATAAACATGTATATAATTCGTATCCAAACACTCCATTATGTCATGCCCTTTGAAAAATGTATTTCCCTCTTACCCATGTATTATTGAGAAAACCATCACACATCACACCCTGTAAACTAGACATTTATTTATTTGATTCACTAAGGACCACAACTTCCAACTCCCACGACAACATCTCTAATTTTTACTACACCGTGGCCTCCACCATTGCTGTAACCATGGGTTTTTCGAAGAATGGATATCTAAAACATCACCCTCCACCTCTAAACCACCTATAAAACCTATAAAAACAAAAATTAGTGGTCAATAAAAAATGATCTCTTAATATTTGACCTCTCATATGATTCTCATATTCAGGAATTAAAAAATCAAGACGAGAAAGGAAGGGTAAAAAACATAATCTCCTAATGAGATGCCTCCCATTGAACTGTCTATAAAAAGAACAAAGCCTACGCATCAAGAGGAAGGAGCACAAAATAAAAATATCATAATCAACTCCTAAATAAAAAAATTAAAATACATATCATCTAAGAAAAATTTATCCTAAACATAACATAGGATACTAATCATTCATATGTATATCATGTTCTCAAGTACGTTGTTCAATGTCATTGTGCTACCACATATAATGAACTAATGGGATAACATTCCAATTTATCACCTTCTCCTGATGGTCCTGAATCACAATACATTGTTACTTGAACACTATATCATATTTATCTTCTCACTAACTAAATTCAATTAAATTTTAATCTTTATAAAGAAACCAATGATGGTGCAATATATGAAAAATTAGATGGATTTTGATTATCTGTAGGGGAATTTCTAATTGATATGTAACTATATCAATGTTTTCCAACTCCTTCAAAGGCCCAAAAAATAGGGATATATCTTACTATCATGGAAGAACCACCAATATCCATGATTAGGATATGTTGTTAAGAATATATGATCTCCAATATAAAACTATACAACCCTCATCCTATTATTATGATAGGGATTTTGATGATATGATGTTTCCGTTATTTACTCATGAATCACATGTTCCTTATTTTTTCACTATACTAATTCTGGTCAAAGAATTTCTTACTCTCCAACTGCATTATAAAATTATTGATATTGAAATATTCTTCCAACCAATAAGTCATATGGGCTATATGGATGTTGAAGTAGTAACTATTATTAAAATAATACACCACCAAGTGCAAGTGAATAACCGAAGAAGAAAAATATATATATAACATGTGAATGAAACATAAATTCTAATGTTTAGATAATCTTCTCTATCATATCATCCATTGTAGATGAAAATTTGTGTCATGGCATAGATAAGGGGAAAAGGAATGTTTGAGACCACTCCACATTCAATATCTAAAATGGGGACCATAATTAGAGGTTGTTATCTTCAAAACAACATGGATCCTCAATACCTCCTCCAAATACAAAATTGATAAAACATCAACTAAAATAAACCCCTTAATTTCCATGAGAAGATACAACTTCACAAAACCATTTAAAATAGCCCAAATTGTATCATATATACCCTATGATTTATATAAACATATAATAATGTCAATTAATATGTCCTATCGCTTCCACTATAGAATATCCAATAGCTCAAGAAACCCACCAGGGGTATCATGATTATACATTACCATCTAAATGAGTAAAAATAAATATATAGACTTTTCAACTAATATTTTTGTTAGTTCCACTAGGAAAGATACCCTGAGAGGGGGGTGAATCAGGGTGTGACAGATTAAAATGACTGCCCCTTTTGATCTTGTTTTGGTGTTAGAAAAAACCCACTTATCTCTCCTTCCCAATGTAGAGTATGAAAAAACCTTAAATCATGCACAGGACACATGAATTTTTACTTGGTTCACCCTCACAGGGCTACGTCCACAGAGAATACACTGGCAGTGTGCTGATGTACCAATTCCCCTATAAGCGCACTGCTGTTTCCATGTTCAAAGCGGACTCACTATCCCTCCTGGTTTACAACCACTCATAATTTGAGAACTCACTACTCTCTCTACTGAAGTGAGCTCACTGCTTCTTCAGAAGATCCACTCATAGTTTAGAGACCTGTAGGTCTCTTCATTACCACTAATGAATGCATCCTCCAATGTATGTAGATGATCTATTGTAGTTCACAGTTCATCCACTGATTAATAACCCTTTTCCTCTGAACACCGGGAAAATCACTTTGTAAACACCTTTGCAAGGCATCTTATGTCATGAGGCTCCAAATTTCGTGAAGCTCAAACAGGCCTTCGTGAAGATCATGCCTTTTCTCAAAGCACTCTCATGAAGCACTCTCGTGAAGCTCAAGTCGTCACAAAGCAACTTCCATCATGAATCTCACTGAGCCAACGCGGAGCTCGCAACTTTCACGGGGCTAAATCAGCCACCATAATGCTCTTCTTTCGGGAAGCACACTAACTTCGTGAACCACCTTCGTGAGTAGAGAGCAAATTTTTTTCTTTGAAAACACTCTAGTTCTTTTGAGGGGGGCTAGGCCTATTTATAGGAAATTCCACCAACCCTCAAACCTTCCGCGTGAAGTCAACACCATGTTAGCTCAAATCACGAAGCACCGAAGTTCCCGCCGAAATTCTATCAAAATCGTGAAGCACCACGCCAATTTTCCAATCACGGTGCTCATCTTAATCATGGAGCATCCTGTCAATTCCTTCATTCCTTCACCACGAAGCTCCACTCACAAGGCCCTTCACCTCAACAATGCTCTCCAATACTTCTGTTCGCGAAACATGTCATAATCGCGAAGAAACACCGTCAACATTCTTTTGGTCTTCATGAAATCCAATCCATGAATCCTATCTTCACAAAACTCATGCCTTTGCCACATTTTCATGAGATCTTCAAGGAACTCCATATTTCACAATGCTCACCAATATCCAAATTTTGGACCCCAAAAATATGACAAACATTTGAAAATGGTGCCACCTTGTATCTATTCTTTTATACCGCCTCCAGATCATCCATTCCATTGTCATGATTCATTGACAACATTGATTGTCAACAATATCTCTAGAACTCGACAATTCACCATGGAAACCAGCTTTTTGAATAAACACATTAAACCCAAAAATGATCCCATGTTACCTTGAGGGATTTTTTCCCAACACTCTTCAATCCCAACCACCAAAACCTCTCATGTTATAACACACCTTAGAAAAAAACTAGATTCAATACTAATGGTGAACTATATAACTCATGGAGAACCACCTAATGCATCATCTAATTAATGAATATCCAACACTAAAACAAAATCTGATGTTGATCTTACATATACCACCATTTAAGCGAATCACCATAATCAAATAAATCCTAGAACAATTCCACCTCAAAATACCCCAAATTGTATTCCTTCACATACTGCTCCAAATATGGACCCATAGTCATCTGGTAGAGGCACACACAACCATCAACTTCTACCATGTGAAGTTCCATCAGTGAAATCTCCTTATTCACTCTTTAAGCATCTCTATATTCACAAATATCATCATTATATCAAATCCATGTCTTTAGGATATTTAGAACACTACCTTTTCTAAATGTATATGAAATATCAATGTTAAAATTAAATAATAATTTTATCTATAATCACTTTTTGAATCTCAAATATTGTTGGTAGATGATATATATCAAACTCTTCGGATCGATAAAGAACAAAAAGAGTTTACCAATAAGGATTTACCTCAATAAATTCATATCAAACACCATCTTAGATAGCCCAAGAAAGTGTGTTTTGTAGTTATTTTTATAAGAACACAACTACCTAAACCCATAAGAGATAGATTTCCTCTCATACAATCAAAACATAACCTAATAAAATAAATTGATTGTTGAAATAAACCTCAAACATAACACCCACCTATTGATAATGAAGAATAAGGTAACTAGCTATATTCTCCAATGAATATGAAAAGGAAGACTGATACTGGTTAATCTATAAAAAACATCGATACTTCCAAATAAATCCTATTGAAAGAGTTTCAATCTAAGAGAAGTATGAAACTTTGGTAATAACCAAAAAGTCCCTGGAAAATATGAATCTCTCCAATTTTCATGGGGGATAACTAGGAAAATACTACATCAATATTAAATGGTTCCATATCTAATTCTCAAATAGACATGATATGACATAATAAATTAACCTAAATGGACCATAACATAAACTTAGATAGCTTCACTGAAGATGATGATGCTAAATAACCTCCAAAATAGCTCCTATATTCTCTTCATGTCCCTCCCATAACTTATAGTACATATTGTTTCATCAATTAACATGATTTAAAATTGATCATGAATCTCAAAGAGCACATAGTTCATTTGTCGCATCAATATGTATTTGGAATTCATGATAACCAAAGGCATTACCACAAACTCTTAATGAGGATAATGAAATTTAAAGGTTGTCTTCATAATATTTTCATGCATTATTAACAAAAAATAATATACTCTCCCTAAATCATTCATCAAGAGAAACATGATCAATTTAGCTGATTGAATAAATCAGCAATCCCAGTGATGGGACATTGGTTCTTAATCATCACCTAAATCATGAAATAAGGACTGGTACATTGTCCTGACTTCCATATTCCTTGTTCTAAAAAAACAAATATAGAACCCTGTGTTCACACTGTAGGATGATAAACCACTCTACAAAATATCCTCAATTTGAGTCTCTATCTTCAAAAGTTCATAAGGTTCCAGCCTATACGGAGATATCAATATCAAAGAGTCATCTGGATATAACTTTATTCTAAACATGATGTCTCATTTTTAAGGTACTGTCACAAACGCTTCTAGAAAGACATCAAGCTAGACTTCTACAACTATTTCAAAGGCATTTGGATGATCCACAAATAAACTCAACATCATCTCAGTTATAAAATAAAATGTGGACTAAACATACCTTTTCCCATCAAAGTATCTCACTCACCAATGTACATGGGTTTTTCTAGGTCATTTTCAATGAATATAATTCACCTATTAATGAAATCAATGATATCCAATAACAAATACAGTTTTTTCATACTAAAGATGATTTCATAAGGTTTATCTAGAAACCTATGATATTTTCTAAGGATCGATGTATTCCTATCATCATCTCATAATCTCTACAAATAAAATATAAAATATCTCAACCTCTAATTGGTGTTGTCAATTCCATGGGAACTAGAAGCCTCTCTACCTCATGTCCCATAGTATGGGCAATGAAATTTGAAATAAAGGAGTGTGTAGATCCTAAATCAAATGAGGCATATAACAAATAAGAATATAAACATATGATACCTCAAAAGGCATATGTATTTCCTAGTTCTAGAAACTATAAGGCATGAATTTGATTGTGTCTTGCATCATAACTTTTGTAGCACTATCTTGGAAAACCTATACGGTTACTCTCTATTGTAATATCTTGAGGAATAGTAGTAGCATAGATTTATCCCCTTACAGCGTTGTCTCATCTCTCCTAATCCTGGATTAGAGAAAACTACTACTTGTGTCGTTTCCTCAAAAGATATTATAGAACAACTTAAGCCTAAAGTGGGCCTCAAACTCCATGATAACAACTGCTGAATGTCTGTATGAAAAAATAAAGATATTCAATACCTATACACAATAATAAAACCATATCTAATCACCCATAATGTGTTTTATCACATATAAATATATTTTAAAAAGAATGAGAAATATATAACCAACTTCCTACTATCTGAAAAATGAGCAGACCTAGTAATTAATAACCTATATCCATAGCCCTTATCCATGTTGATTCTTGGTGGAATCCATCTCATTTTGATTTAGTTATAGAAATAATCCTCTTGATAACCTACAACATCACAAAAACCTTCACATAAATTAGTATGATGAATTGTGTAACCTGTCATTGGATATCTGGGTGAAACACCACCTTAAAATGCCTCAAACTAGAGTAATATTATTTAAAGAGGTCTAAATGAAAACACATGAGATTATTATAATGAATACCAAACTCCCATATGTTGTAACTCCCTATATGAGAGTAATAATGTCATAAATAAAAGTCAACTTCATGGTCGAAGAAAGAAAATCAATATAAAACATTTCACATAACTTCTCCATTAAGTTTTCAAATCCACGTGTTCTTAGACTACTGAGCTTCTCCATTTAGCTTGAAGATATAAATTAGAAAATAGTTATCTCTTAAACCCTATATCAAGGTAAAAGTAATATATTTTTCCTCTATCTAAACATTGGACTCTTAATCATAAGTGTTTCCCTATTAATTTGGTATTTTCTAGAAACTAAAAATCATGTATTGTCTTCCTATAAGAATCATATTTATCAACATAAACTCTATTATGATCTTCTAGCGTATCTTATTAATAATCATTAACAAAAAGAAAAAATGTATTTATACATGGAATTATTCATGTAAAAAAATTATTACTGACTCCCCAAACATGGATTATAGAATACTTAGGATCATTTATGATTTCCCCCAATTCTCCTTATATATGTCATTCAATCATAGTAATATGTAATTATAATGGATTATACTTATATAGTTATTTACCTTGAATATGTAATCCCTCTAATTAGTATGTTTACTAATCTTAATTTCCTTATGTCGAGTCACAGAGGACCCAGATATATTATGTATTAACTAATATTCATTTCTTAATTTATGTAATATGTTCTACTTGAATTATTTCTATACCGAAAATTTTTTTCCTTATCAGAAACTGTTGTAAAGCTTCAAATTATCTCCCAAAAAAATATTTGATAAATCTCTACCAAAACACCCTCCCCCCGACACACACACACACACCAATTGCACTCATCAGTTTGTGGGGAAGTAGTTAATAATCCTTAAACCAAACCTCAAGTATGCTGAAAGTTATAGACTAGCACTGAGGGACTAAAACATAAATGTGTGGGAGGAATTACACTTAAAATATTATAAATTATTGAAATGACAATCAACTCTGTAAAAAACGTGTGACCAATCCCAATACATGAATATAATGTCATAACAAGTTGAAAAAACTTATTATATACCATTAGAAATTCCTTGTAAGCAACCTCAAACACTACTAGGTCATGAACAATCAATAAAATCTAGAAACACCCAAATTAATCATAAAACAACTCTTATATATTCAAAAAAATATTTATATATATAGGGATGTTAATATTGTGAAAATAATTATAATTCCCCCTAAAACTCTCAAAAATTGTTGAATAATCATATTAAACCTTATTAAATAAACAAATAAATATACATGTTTCCTAATTAATTTGAAATATATCCCAACCTCACCATTATTATCTCACCATGTAACATCCAAAAATAGGTAAATATATAGAAAAATAATATATATAAAAAAGGTACCATGCATCTATTTTCCCACTAAACCAGACACACGTACACCCCAATCTCTTATATCCTAGTTCCCCCATTTCCTCCATAAGTCATACTATGAATTCATGTATATATATCCCAATCATTTCATTATCTCATAATATTTCACATTAGTACAATAATACCAAAAACAATTCATCATCACATCCCCATAATATCATTGTCAAACTAAGATCCATCATAGTCTATATAAGTATATATTATATCATAATCCATTTTAGCCATTAAATAAATACAAATTTATAACATTAATCAATTAAATCTTAGATATTATTATATTTTATACCCTTAAGCTACTATATCTCTCATATGCACATATATTATAACTAATGGACATTGTATCTTGTATGAGGACACACCCTTTACCATAATACTTCATATCCTAGGTATTCCTACATATAGTACAATGTGTGACCCTCTCCCCATAGAAAATGATATTTATTTACTTTGAGTCGTTATTTTTATTTCATTCATTTTTGGGTTTTTATGACTCGAGGATTAAAAAAGTTATTTTTATGGAAAGAAGGCAATCGAACGTGGTCAGTGCTAACTATTAACCTAGCCATGAAAGAGGGGGAAGGGATTCTATTGAAATTTATCATGGTGACTACATGGTTTCTCAAACTATACAGGATCTTCTAGGTAACCGTGTATAATTTTTCAGAAAGGGGGTGACCTGCATTTTTTTTTCATGATTTTCGAAAATGTATTTCAAAACATTATATTCTACCTAGATATCTTAAAAATGTTCAATTTATCATTTTTACCATATTATTTTGACTCCTACTTCTCTCTTATTATCCCCACATGTGTGATCTGAGCATACTTTGTTTTGGAACATTCTTACACCTGGCCTCTTTAAGGAGCCCCCTACATTCATAGTGGTTTATATAGAGGTAATCCTAAATTTCTTATGGTTTCCTCTTCTCTTATTTGTTCTATACACTATTATTTATTTTCCATGGAGTTTTGAACCCCTTGAGAGTCATTGTAGGAAATTAGGGTTATTAATGATGGTATAATGAATTCTCATAGTGATTTGTGATTTTTATTATCCTATCTTACAATTAATAATAATTATAATCAGTATTTTTGGGGTTTTTTTAATTTAAAGGTAGATGTCTCTACCTAATTGGTTATTTACCTGGTATAACATAGATTCGTTTATTTCCTTTAGTTTTATTAATTAATTATAATTTAAATGAGATTTTCACTGTTATATTTTTATTATATGTTGTTATTATTAGAATATTATGGGTGATATATCTCTTTCAAATAAATATCCTCCAATAATAAAATTTATACCCTAATGACTTTCATAAAAAGTTTAAAATTGAGTATTGAAACTACTATAATTCTAAATAATCCATCAAAAAGTTATTTTCCTTTTCTTAATGGATTATTGGTTATATACATGCTTTATAATGGGATTTTAATTTTTTTTATTTATGATTTTATTTTGAATTCACATGGGATACCATGGGAAAATGGGTAAATTTTAATAAAGAATCCATAGTGTATATTTTGTGATAGATATTGAATAACTCATAGTTATACTACGTTATCTTTTGCGATGGATTGTAATTACCAACAGATATATTTTTTATTTCTTAGTTAGTTCCTAAGGAATAGTAAGATGGTAAAAGGTTTATTGAGGAAATCTTCAGTTCTGGCAGTGGTTCCTAGTTACCCAGGACCCATAAGTTCCACCCCATATTGTAGGAATGGATTTGGGTTGAGAGGTCATATTAATTATTTACAATTTAACTATTTGATGTTAATTTTATTCATTCTATATTTCCATTAATATCATTTGTGATTTTATTATTCATGAGGTTTTTGGGAGTCAACTCAATTTAACGAAACCAAAGTATTTTTTATACAACATTATAAAATGAAATAGATATCAATATGTTTTTTCAAACATAGGCTAATGTTTTTCATGGAAAAATATATTATATTGATTAATAGTTGTATCTAACATATATTAACCACATACCCTACACAAGAAAAAATAGTATATGAAGACTTATTTTTGTAGGATACCGTTAATATAATGGGTTTCTTACAATTTATTTTATCTTCCTAGAATACTTCATCCTTCTCTAATCTAGTGGAGGTGGAATCTATGGGTCATGATCAGTTAGGGATTGTGTGGAGAATTTTGGGTTCCCTATTGATTTTGGGATATTTTGTACCAAAATATCAATCCATGTCCATGTTTTTGTATTATTTTATATGTATGTTGTTTATTGTTTTGATTATGTTGGTGGAATTATGATTTTGAGTCATTAGTATATTACTACTATAATATACTCTTTTTGGTTCTTCATATAATTTGAAATTAATTATTGATGTGCATGGTTGTTTCATTTATTGATGTAAAATTCCATATTACCATGTCAAATTCATGGTGTTATAATTGGATTTTGAGGGTGAAAGCATTCCTAGTGGATACATTTTGATGTCATGGTTCTTGTCTCTATCCCCTTGAGACTAGGGGCATGAATCGATCCCTGTAGAATGCTATATCGGGTGACATGACCGGTCATCCTCCGTTGGTTTATTACAAAATTTTATTAGTGACCTCTTTATTTTTGAGAAATAATGGTAGTAGAGATATATGACAATTATATCTCAAGAGGTAAGTGAATATGAGTGTTCGAAAATCTATTTGTTACAACGAACCTCAAGTCTCCATGGGTTCTCTTGAGTTTTGTCATAAAAATGAAATCTATTTGGTATTTTTTGATGATATTTTGAGGTTTCTACTTTTAATTACTAGTTTTAGGTTTTGAAAATATATGATTTATTAAAAATTTAATGTTTTGGGGAGAATGGTAGAAGAAGAAATATGTTTAGGGTTTGGGTGTATGATTATTACAAACCAAGGAAAACCCATTCAACCAAGTTTATTACTCCTTCAAGTAAAACAAACATGGTTGGTCAATGGTTTTATAAACCACGCTGAAAAAACATACACAATGAGGAAATTCATATATTTATAATGGTTTTCAATATTGGCATTTCAAATTTTTGGGGTTGTCCTGATTAATTGTTTTAGATTAATTAACTGAGTTTTTGTGATTATATGGATGATTTTAGAACATAAATTTTATATTAATTGAGATTTATTCCTTGTGATTTATAGATGATGCCTCATATAATGTACCTTATAATGAAAAGGTGGGCTACTAAGGAGAATTTCTTGCATGATAACATCCCCATCGATGATGTTATCATTGAGTCAATTACCCAACCAATCAAACATATGAAACAAAAGGGTTTAATTGGGATGACAAGAATAGTGGGTCATGATCAAGAGTTTATTAAGAATAACCCACAAATTATTATGTTGAAAAAGGACCATAGGATCACAAGGAGTGACTTTAAAGGATTCAATGTTAATTCATATTAGAAACTGGAGACTTTCAAAGTTGACTTGAACAACCATATATTATATGGAGGGATTCCATTATGTAAGACAAGTTTCATGAGGATCTCACCTAGGCCACATTCAATAAGATATTGAATCAATAGTCTTTTCTCGATACATTGATGTTAATAATGTCCCATCAGGTAGTGATATTATATAAATTTGTCATTGTAGAGACCCAAAGTCTCACGTACATGGATATTACATTACTTTTGTGGAATACTTAATACATGACAATAAACAGACGCCCAAAGATCGTATTAGTTTAGTGTCTTTGGAAACTCGGAATGAAATCTTCTAATCATGGTGAAAGATCTTCAACATCTGCCATAATGATCTCCCCCTTTTGGTTTTCTTACCTAAAAGCTTTATTTATATCCTAGGGAGAAGAAAACATAAAAACAGTGAGCTCAAATTCTTAATAAGGGTAAAAAAAGAGAATATAAAACAATCCATAAACATTTGAATGCAAAAACATAAACATAAAATCTAAACATCAAATTTTTGAGAAAAGACATAAATCATGGAAGTATGTAAGTCATATATCATAAAGGAACATTAATCATGATAAAATATCACGGGAATAAAACATGTGATTGTGGAAACCATTAAGCACATGATATGATTTCCATAGTAGCCAAGGCATTGCTTCCAAGACCATCTTAGTGGACAAAGTCCCATTCTGAATCGAGTTCACTCCTCATTCAAGTCTTGTATTACTGAACCGGATTAACTTACCATTCCAGTCTTGTCTATATCATGAGATATAAATCTTTACCCAATGCATTTGAGGGAGATATAGGTTCCACCCATCTCATAATGAAATCATTCTTACTTATGCCACAAAATAAACATAAATCATTCACCATAACCCAAATAATAAAATGGGTTTCATAAACATCATCCCATCATAAAATAATCCATATAAAACAAATGGATATCATTTCATCATAAGAAAAATGAAACCATTTAAATCACATAGACAATATAATTGAAACATACACATATGAAATAATGTCATCTTAGATGGAAAATGGTTTTGATAAAACACTTTAAAAGAATTCTTGAGGAAAATATCCTTTCTTCTTCAAAATCATTTTCTTTTCAAAAAATGCCAAGCAATTTTAAAAAAAGGATTTTTTTTGAAAATATTCATGAAATCTTGTATAGTAATATTCATGAAAATAATGAGTTATGAAACCATAAAAATTCATTCATGCCGTATAAGTTAAAAAAACTTTCTCCTCGTACTTTTTTTAGAAAAGTCAAAAAGTACCTCGTATGGTAACCAAAAGAAAGATTCCTTCCATACGATGTGGTAAAAGTAAAAAAAGGTAAAAATGAATTTAAATATAAATGGAAGAAAATTAAACATTTTATGAAAACATTTTTAGAACATAAGGACATGAATAATAAACATAACCCCCAGTAAATACTTACGAATAAACAATCTCAGATAAGAGTGAGATTGGAATTATTATCCCTTACCTTATGTCGGATATGCTTAGTATGTATCTGAAACTTAGGAATAATGATTTCAATAATTTCATTGACTTATTACAGAAATATAATCATTTTTATGATATTATATATGGTTTACCTATGACATTATATTACCCGTTCTTTTGTAAATTCGATGTAAAAGCAGCGATTTGGGTAAAATCGTTTCATTTATTGTACGTGTTTCGACTTGTTGTTCTTGATATTATTACTTATATACTGATTTAAATAATTCCATAATGTAAAACATGATTTATATATAATATATATTCATCATATTCATATATATATGATAGATCGATAAATGGAATGAGATACACCGTTCATGGAGACGGTAGGCCGTACGTATGCATGAACGTTGTTTTTGTTTCCTTATTGAATTGAATGGAATTAAGTAGATGAAATATATATATATATATACATAAATCCAGTATCATTAATATTTCCTATATTTCATTATTATTCATTATATATACTTTATAATCGTTCATGAAGGGTTAACATGGAGAATGAATCTCATCGCGTCGTGGAGATGGTAGTCCGTATGTACGCACGAGCGATGATATCATTCCCATGATCGTGGAATTGTATTGAAGTTTATGTATAATATTTCAGAATAAATATCACTTTACAATAATCATATATCGTTATTTATTTACACCATTATACCCATCCAAGTAATGTGGTGGTAGAAAACAGATTACACCTTGGTGTGGAGATGGTATTCCATACGTACGCACGCGCGGTGATTTCGTTTTCCGTAGGATGGATAGAAGGTGAAATAAGGTTGTTTCATATTAAGAATGACATATTATTATATAATTAATACGTATTTTATTACTTTATAATCAGACAACTAAAGAAGAAGAAGTAGAAGAATAAAGAAACTTGAGAGAATCGGAAGAAGAGATTACCTCTTCTTCAACGCACCTCCTTTAAACCTTCTCTTAAGCAAGTAGAGTTGGTCATTTGAGAATACAAGAACCTCCATAATGTTTCTAGGGATGTGTAGAAGATAAATGGTCAGGGTTTGGCTGAGCATCAAGGATCAAAATGGTGTGAATATAAGAGGTAAGGGGTTCCCTTTTTATAAGGGAGGAGAGGGGCACCTTTGGAAAAACATAACATATTATTTTATAATAAAGTCATATTCAGTATTTCATATATCCAAATTAATTTATTTAGAAACAAAGGTGGGGATGGGTCTAAATTAATTCAACCATTAGATTTTAGAAAATTGTAGGTTACTATTTTATCCTTATCATTTAGATTTAACTCTAAGTTAAATAATTTATCTTTTACCGTGTCTTTTTGTTTTCTTACACTATATGGTTCATATACTTACTATAACTAGTAAAAATAACCCCAAGGGGTTAATTATTAATATATATATCCTTATATAAGTTATTTTGTCGAACCTTAGATTTTTATGAATATAATAACAATTAATAATATATTATTTTTAAAAAAAACTATATTATGTCAATTTTGACACTATTTGGTAAATGATTTTTTTGAAAATAATAACCGCATGATTAGTTCTAACAATGTTAATTAAACCAATAATAACATGTCATATTATCCTAGAAAATTATTGTAATTAATAAAAAGTCTTAAATTACATTTATTTGGGTATTTATAACATCAATTATGTTAATATTTCATTAATAAGATAATTACTGCATCATCATTGTGTCATAAATAAAGTAAATTATTTAATGTACAAAAATTATAAATAAAATACCATTATTTAGGAAATATTATTATCTTTCTAATAAATATTTATAGTTGAATTTATCTTATGTATAACCCTATATTAAAAAAATGTTAGTCATTAATCTTTGATTATAACCATTTTAACTCTTCTTTAAATAAAATAATAATAAATGTCCTAATCTAATCCAAGTGCACCTAAAGGGAAATATTTTATTAAAAAGGTCGTTTTTGGTCGAATTAAACTTATAAAATATAATTAGTACATTTTTTAGGGTAATAATAATATCATTTTTACCAGTAATTACCCTATTTACTTTAAACCGTGGTAAATAAAAGTAAAAAGTTACTATTCACCAAAAAATATTTATCTTACTGAACCACATTTTACTCCTTGATATTAACCGTTTCTCTTGGATTTTTGAAATTCCACTCACATAAGCGGTAAAATTAAGTTTTATGTAAATTTTCAAATTCTCCTAGGAGGTGGGTAAAAGACGGTGAAATGTTCAATAAAATTTTTATATATCAAAAATTATTATAAAATTACTCCAATGAATTACATTGAACTTATATAGGTATTATGTATAAATTTTGACCTAAAATAAATTTAAATAAAATAAATAATTATTTAAATAAAAAGTCGGTTTTTAAATAGTAACCCAGTGTTTTCACTATTCATCAAAAATTGAAAATTTTCAGAAAAATACCAAAAATTTTCCCTAGGCTAATTTCGATATTCCAAATCCAAAAATTATGTCCATTTTGAAAGATAAAATTTATAAAATTTCAAGAAGTGGGTATTACTATTTGAAAGAGCGTTGTCATGGGCGCCCTCAATTGATTAGTGTCATTTTGGGGGACTTAGGTGCAGCAGAGTGGCTGACCAAGGTCGTCTCTCAAAGGAGGAAGTGAATTAAAACAACCTTTCAGAGGTATTCTAAAAATAAAAGTTAATAGAATTGAGACACTGCATAAAAGGATGGAGGTTGTTTATAGTTTTAAAAATCTAGAAAAAACTTTCTGGAAAAAGATTGAATTTTTTTTGTTTTTAATTTTGTAATAAAGTTTGATTAAAAAGGCACAACAAGAAGATGTTTTTTTAGAAAATATTTTAAAAGGTTTAATCGATCTAACTCTACCTCTTCATTTACTTATTAATCATTATCATTTAAATCAATATCCACTAAATTATGATCCCCTAATTTGTTAACGCTCGAACCCTAAGAGAGTTAACTTTACCACAAATATGAAATTAAATAAACCCTAGGCTAGCTTCGGAACACGCAATCGCAGCACCCTAGTGCCCTCAAATGATTAGTGTGATTTTGGGGGACTTAAGTGCAGCAGAGTGGCCGACCAAGGTTGTCTCTCAAAGGAGGAAGTGAATTAAAAAAACTTTTCAGAGGTATTCTAAATATAAAAGATAACAGAATTGAAACACTAAATAAAAGTATGTTGGTTGTTTATAGTTTTAAAAATCTAGAAGAAGTTTCCTGGAATAAGATTGCATTTTTTTTTGTTTTTAATTTGAAATGAAGTATGATTAACAAGACACAAAAAAAGATGTTTTTTAGAAAATATTTTAAAAGACATAATCGATCTAACTATACCTCTTCATTTTCTTATTAATCATTATGATTTAAATAAATATCCACTTAATTATGATCTCTTAATTTGTTAACCCTCGAACCCTGATAGAGTTAACGTAACAACAAAGATGAAATTATATAACCCCAAGGCTAGCTTCGGAACACGCAATCGCAACACCCTGCATTGATTGTTGTTATAAGGTTAGCTTATGGTCAGTGGTTAACTAGAGCACATATCCATTCTATAAATGAGGATGAATTGTGTTTAGAAATTATATTTTAACTCTACAAATTTATCTCGTGTGGTCTTGTATTACCGATTAAGATTGCGCTCTCACAATTTACACAAAATCTCGACCTCACATGTTTTTGTGTTAATTGTTAAATTGTTTGCATCGTTTATTACAATTTAAAAACACAATTCATGGATCATATTAAATGAATTTCAGTATCTCAATTCTTCTAAATAATTAAATGAATAGGGTAGAAGATAGATAGATTACTAAAAGACTACTCTTCCATGGGTGACGTAATCATCGTAGAAACATTTTGCATGTGCAATGGTTTATAATGGGTAAAACCCAATAATTCTTCTACTCAAGAATTCCAACACAAATAGGCAGATTAAGAGAAGAATAAATTTAAATAAAATAGAAAAAAAGAGAGGAAATAAAATAATAACAAGGAAGTTTAAAACACAAATGAAAATATTACAACATGAAGAAGAGAAGGAGGCTTCGATAAAGGGATCATTGCTTCAAGAGATACCCCTCTTACAATGGTTGGATAATTTTGTTGAAACCAATTATACTCTACATAAAATATCCTAATTCATTTCCCAACCCCACCAAATGAGAAAAACAGCAATTTATAGAGTGGTGGGGAGGCTAGGTTCAAAGTGGTTTCAAGTGTGAATGGGGAATCTCGGCCAAATATTTGTTTCCGCATTGCACCACCCATTTGGCCACCAAAAGTGTGAATTTTCCGGCCTTCCAGAAGGATCCTATGTTCGTATATTGGTCCTCTATCTTGTCTCAAAATTTGGGCTTAATCCAAGCCCATATGACGGAGGTATGGCCGAAATATAGAAGCTTCTCCATTCTAGCGTGTCAATCCCACCTTTGACTTTATGGCTCAATTACTCCATTCAAATGCATTATTTTTATATAGTGTCATGAATAAATGTTTTATCCCATGAAGTAAGTAACATAGTTACCAAATATTACGTTCCAATAATTCAAATAAAAATATTTATGATTGAAATACTATAGTGATTTTAAAAGGGTAAAACTGGAATTTTCATCAAATATTCAAATGAATGATCTAATCTAAAATACTTTCTAATTAAACATATTTAACACAATTTGAGGAAATTATATCATTTATTATCAATAAAATATTCAATAAAATATTGTTTTATCAACTCCCCCACACATACCCTTTTGCACTCCTGGGAAAAACCTCATATTAAGTAAACATCAATATCAAATCAAAACAAATTTTAAAACACATATCCTTGAGATCCAAAAATTACACACCAAGAAGAAAAAGATATCATGTCTCATAAAAAATAATTATTTCAAGATCTCCATTTATATCATTAAATATATGTCCACTTCATTTATCCTCCCATGCACAAAACACTTACCTCGCTTGAATTTTCTCTCATCACTCAAATATCAATTTTTTTTCAATGTCTTTCTCATCCAAACTCATACTAGGGTCACCATAGGCTTGATACATTCCTACATCGCCACCCAGTGTGAGTCAAGGACATATTTTTATCATGAGGACTTTTCATGGTTGTTATGTGGATTTTTATTGGTAGGATTTAGATGTAAAAACTCTGAGGTTGAATGAGGAGGGCTTAACTCTTTTTGATGAAAAATTGCATTCATCTAATTTTCATTTAAATATGGTATCCTCATTAACCCCCATAGCATCAATTTAACTCCATCATCGTGAAAAGTCATAGAATTTTTACACCATTGATCATTTAGAAACTACAATGTCAATCTTCTCAAACATTATTTTCTTGAAAACTCCAGATAGGCACAACTTTCTACATCAATTAGAATCTCTAGAAAAGGCACAACTTCACTTGTCATGAAAGCTCCAGAAAAGGCACAACTTTCAATATAATGATTTTATTCAGAATAAAACACATCTCTTTAGAATTTAATTTTCTACCCAATGTATCACAGAATGTGGTAGCACAACACAAGATAGTTTTCCCCACACTTAATCTCAACTAGATTATGCAATTTCACATTAAGAGTTGTTTGGATAGGGAAAATTGGCTTCTAATGTGGCTAACCAAACAAGATGTGCATGGATTATAAGGGATACAAGGATTAAATGATCAAGGTAGGCCGTTATAAAAAATGATTCTTTGAAATAGGGTCTTTAATACCAAACAAATGTTTTAATCATTTAAACATAAGTACCTCAAACCCTCAAGTTTTGATAGGAACAAATCAAATTCTGGTTTAATCAAGCATGTTTTGGTTCTATCAAGAAGTGAGGTGAATGTAAAGAATATGAAAATAATGGTTTATAAGCCTCATAGGAAAGTGGTTTCAAATATAAAGACAGTGATATGTGGCATGGGATTCAAAATTCAGTGTAATTTTCCTGAAATTACTAAATATTTGAACTTGAAACAAAGTCATTTTCAGCATTCATTTAAGCTCAGTTTCATGGGATAAATTTTTTCACTCATTTATATTCATTTCAAAATTGTGATGAGAATCATTTCAACTCAAAAATTTCAAAAACACAAAGAAAATTGAAAAATAAAAACACACAATTTGAAAAACACACAATTTTTTTTAGTTTTTTATTAATTAGGAAAACAATTGAAATTACTAAACTAAAAGTTTCCCTCCCCAATACCTAAAATATTTCATTGTCCTCAATTTGAACCCATGAGATGAAACATGAACATGAAATTTATAATTTTAAATAGGACAAAGAATAAAAAAAATTAGAGGGTTAAGAAAATCCTGTTGTGCTGAAGTGATGATGGGGTCATGCAGTGTGATAAAATCCACTACATCAGTAGGAAGTCCCTAAATTTATCTCTTAAAATGTTTCCCATTGACTGTAAATCTCCTTCTTGTGTCCTCTTGTGTTATCTACACTGCACCATAAAGAAAAACATTAGTCACAACATTAGGACCTAATCATCTAGAACACAATTTACTGGGCATCAGCTTCAGTCGTGAACTGTAGAGAAGGACTTTCTCTCCAACATGAAACTCACTTTGTTGGATCATTCTATAATGAGCTTCTTTTGATATTTCCTTGTATAGCCTTGAGTTATCATATGATGACAGTCAAATCTCCTCAAGCTCTTGAATTTGCAACATCCTTTGAATTCCATCTTGGGCCAAATCCATGTTGCATTTATTTATAGCCCAATAAGCCTGATGCTCAACTTCCACAGGGAGATGACACGCTTTCCCAAAAACAATACAAAATGGGTACATACCAATGGGTGTCTTATATGCTATCCTATAATCCCACAATGCATCATCCAAGCGCTTTCTCCAATCCTTCCTATTTGGCAGCACAGTTTTCTCCAATATTTGTTTCAACTCACGATTTGAAACCTCATCCTGGCCATTTGGTTGGGGGTGGTATGGTGTTGATATTTTGTGTGTCACCCCATACTTCCGAAGGAGGGAAGACAAATTCCTCTTGCAAAAGTGTGTCCCTTGGTCACTGATGATGGCCTTTGGTACTCCAAAATTGCAAAAAAATTGAGCCTTGAAAAAATCCACTACAACATGAGAATCGTCAGTCCTGGTGGCCTTGGCCTCCACCCCTTTACTCACATAATCAACAGAAACCAAAATATAAAAAAATCCAAATGAACTAGGAAAAGGACCCATAAAATCAATGCCCCATACATCGAAGTGTCCAAAACATTCTTAGCTGTCTATTGGGGTCCAAAGTGTCTACCATAAGAAAGTGTATGAAAAAAATGAAAAACAGACTCAAACTCATGATCGGGAACACACCTCCTAATGACTTGGTCACTACACATGTGCCAGAGGTAAGTATCATCCCACACATAAAACCTAGACTCACTTTTTAATTTTTGGACTTGATTCTTCTTCAAATTTTCTAGGATTTCAGAGGAAACAATGTATTTAACTAAATACGCATACCAAGGATGCGTACATGAGATGGTATAGAGATGATCATCGGGGTTAGTGTCCCAAAGTGGTACCTGGTCCAAGGTGCCACCCTCTGGTGTGTGACTAAGCTGACTCATGTGGTCTGCTACCAAATTATCTGACCCCTTCTTTTCCTTTATCTCGATGTAAAACTCTTGAAGAAGGAGCATCCAACTGAAAAGTCATGGCATTGCATTTGGCTTCTTTAGGAGGTACCTCAAAGCTGCATGGTCAGAAAAAACAACAACTTTAGATCCCAATAAATATGAACGAAATTTCTCTTAAGAAAATATAAAATCAAGAAACCCCTTTTCTATTGTTGTGTAGTTTGATTGGGCAGAATCTGACGTCCTCGATGCATAGGCGATCACATGTGAACGTCCCTCCACCCTCTGAGATAAAATGACTCCCCAGAAATGGTGCCAATTTGAAAGAGCGCTGTCGTGGGTTCCATCAATTGATTAGTGTGACTTTAGGGTACATAGGTGCAGCAGAGTGGCTGACCGAGGTCGTCTCTCAAAGGAGGAAGTGGATTAAAACAACATTTCAGAGGTATTATAAAAATAAAATATAATAGAATTGAAAAACAACTTAAAAGGATGGGTTTTTTTATAGTTTTAAAAATCTAGAAGAAGTTTTCTGAAAGAAGATTTCATTTTTTTGTTTTTAATTTTGAAATGAAGTTTGATTAAAAAGACACAACAAGAAGATGTTTTTTTAGAAAATATTTTAAAAGGAGTAATCGATCTAAATATACCTATTTATTTACTTATTAATCATTATCATTTAAATCAACATCCACTTAATTATGATCCCCTAATTTTGTAACCCTCTAACCCTAAGAGAGTTAACTTAACCACAAGGATGAAATTACATAAACCCTAGGCTAGCTTCGGAACACGAAATCTCTGCACCCTACATTGATTGATGTTCTAAGGTTAGCTTAGGGTTAGTGGTTAATTATACCACATATCCATTCTAGAAATGAGGATTAATTTTGTTTAGGAAATATATTTGAACTCTGCAAATTTAACTCGTGTGGCCTTGTATTACCGATTAAGATCGCGCTCTCACAATTTTCACAATATCTCGACCTCACATGTTTTTATGTTAATTGTTCAATTGCTTGCATAGTTTCTTAAAATTTAAAAACACAATTCATGGATCATATTAAATTAATTACAGTAACACAATGAATCAAAATAATTAAACGAAGTGGGTAGAAGATAGATCGATTACTAAAAGACTACTCTTCCATGGGTGGCGTAATCATCGAAGAAGCATTTTGCATGTGCAAAGGTTTATAATGGGTATAACCCAATAACGCTTCTACTCAAGAATTTCAACCCAAAGAGTAAAATTAAGATAAGAATAAATTTAAACAAAACAGAAGAAACGATAAGAAATAAAAGAAGAACAAAGAAGTTTAAAACACAAATGAAAATATTACAACATTAAGAAGAGAAGGAGGCTTCGATGAGGCGAACTTTGCTTCATGAGCTACCCCTCCTACAATGGTTGGAGAATTTGGGTGAAACCAATTACCCTCTGACAAAAATCTCTTAATTCACGTTCCAAACTCACCAAATAAAAAAGACGCCAATTTATAGAGTTGTGGGGACGCCAGATTCAAAGTGATTTCAAGTGTGAATGGGGAATCTCAGCAAAATATTTTATTCTTACTTTCACCGCCCATTTGACAACCAAAAAGCATGAATTGTCTGGCCTATCATAAGGCTAATATGTTCAAATATTGGTCCCCTATCGCCTCTCAAATGTTGGGATTAATAAAATCCCAGATGATGGAGTTATGGCCGAAAAACAGAAGAGTTTCCATTCTGGCGTGTCCATCCCACCTTTGACTTTATGGCCCAATTACTCCATCCAAATGCATTCTTTCGATCTAGTGTCTTGAATAAAAGTTGTATCCCATGAATTAAGTAACACAGTTACAAAATATCAAGTTACAATAAATCAAATGAAAATATTTATGATTGAAATACTATAGTGATTTTAAAGGGTAAAACTGAAATTTTCATCAAATATTCAAATGAATGATATAATCCCAAATACTTTCTAACTAAACATATTTAACACAATTTGAGGAAATTATATCATTTATTATCAATAAAATATTCAATAAAATAGTGTTTTATCACTATTCATAACATCTAGTTCATAATAACAATATAATAATATCTCTTTTAGTGAATCTTGGTATTGCATATAACACACGCAATCGTGGAAGGCCGCAATTGCATGTAATGAAAGACAAGTTAGGATTGCGTACAATGCAAGATTAATTTTGTTGTTGCGTGTAATAAAATCAAACCATATTTCATTTATACATTGAATATATATATATATATATACACTCAATGTTGCATAAAATAACTTCTATCAAACGAACATGAAATTGTGTGTAACACAATCCAAGATTAGTGTTGTGTTTACTACAAGATAATACTGTGTTGCGTATAGAAGAAGCTAATTTTGGTTTCACGTACAACACAAGATATCAATGACATTAAATATAATAATTCTCATAAAATCTCGGTTTGTTACATTCTACCCCCCTTAAAATGAATTTCTCCCTCGAAATTCGTCGGGGTTATAAATCGTTTACTACTTGAAATTTTCATTAATAGAAACCCACATCGTAAAAAGGATTATTAAAGCTCGATATTAAAAACTAATGTTTGAAATGTAATAGTTACCCAAATTAACTTATCCCTGGGTTTCCACATAGGATAATATAGGTGAAAATATGGATATAGAAGAGAAATCTAACTGTCATGTTCTGATGGAGAGTGTAGAGAACATAGCTATAAAAAATCCAACAATCACAAAGCCATAAATTTGTGACGATCTAAGGTACCATCTGATTCATCATATATGGGAGTACTAGAACAACATTTTTGGTTTCAATGATCATTTCCCTAACGTTGATGAACTTTTACATAAGGAGAAATACTTACTTGATTTTAGTGTAATATCATTGTTGGTCATTTCGTGAACAATTTACACTTCATCTCTATTTAAAGAAATGAAGATGAATTCATGAAGTGTTAGCAGATCATGTGATAGAATGATAAGTCATCCCATATGTTTCTATCACAAAAAGGTTAGAATAAGTTATTAAATATACATAAGTCCATCTATTTTGAGATTAATCATATATGATTCCAACAATGGACTTATACTTCATCTATCATATCGTTTAATAAAATAAAACTACTTTCTACTAACCAGGGACTTCTTGTAGGCTGTTGGTACATGATAAAGGCCTATCGCACTTCATTTGTGGATTCTATTCCCATAGCCTTCTCCGACGCGACAGGTTGTTGCCCGTCCTTCAGGTATTCCTTTTTCTAAAACTACATTATTATAACATTCCATAAATAATATCGAAAAAAAAGTTCTAGCCTTAAACAATTCTATCTGAAGTCCAACTTAATCCATTCTAACCTTTAAGCTCATTGAAAATACTTTTGTCTAATATTATATTATAAAGAAAATGATTACTTGAAATTTCATCAACCAAGCAAGTGAATACCATCATTTATACACCATATAAGATATATCTTGTTGGTCACATTACAAACATGTGAATACCTTAATCATGTATTCTCTTAAAAAATGAATATCCATTGAACCTTAGTGAAAACATGAATGTTGTCAAAAGTTAACTCTTTCCACATACCAAAATCCCAAAAATTCTATATACTCAAACCATGATATCACTTAGTCCTTATATCAATCATGAGCTCATGAATACAATCAAACATCTCATTATCTCCTTATCCCTTCATTATGCACATATCATCTACTTTCCAAAAATATATGAATAACCTTTCATGGATACTAGTATCATTCAACATATACTTTCAAATACTCTATAAAAAACAATAGTGTAATAATCCATAGATGTGTCTTTATTCCATAATACCATTAGCTATACAACATAACTCTTGATAAACATAAATCATTCCAATAACTTCTTAAACCACTGACTGAGCATCGTCATTTCATTCATCTCATATATCATTTGTAGTCTCTTCATCATCATCAACATAAATACTATCCATACGACCATGCTGATTCTCTTCATGAGATTTTCCCTTAGGGTATTGGTTTGCATAATTCCCATACATTCCACATTTAAAACATCTAATCATTTTTGATGTCGTAGCAATACCATTATCCTTATCCATGGTGTTAACTGAACCTCTTCCATTACAATTACTGGCTTTGTGTCCTTATTTTCCACACCCAAAGCATATTTTTGATCAATTGAAACATTCTCCCAAATGCCTCTTCCCACATGATTCACATGAGGGGAATTGAACTTTCTTTCCTCAACGATCATCATGAAACTCCATCTTTCTCTTATTAGCTGAGTCGGTATACTTACCAATGTTGAGATTATTGATCATATTATGAGATTGCTGATTAGGCATAATAACGATGTTTGGACTTACAGATCCAATTTCATTTGGTTGTTCATGAAGAATATCATTCCATTGTCCATCATATTCTTCATTAACATGAATCCTCATGTTTCCAGCAATTTCAAAAAACCCAAAAAGAATAGTGTGAGATGTAAAAATCATAATCAAGGGGGAGTAACTTCAATATCTAACATCTTAGGTTTTATTCTATCATCATTAACATAATTCTAGGACTATAACCTATACTTATAGTTATCCTTAGGGACATCCCTAGACATACCTTAGAAATATCTCTAGGGACCTCACTAAATCATTTGCATCTTAGTTTACAAAGCTTAACTAAATATCCGCTCTGATACCAATTTTAGAGACCCGAAGCCTGACGTACATGGACATTACATTACTTTTTTAGAATACTTAATACATGACAAAAAACAGACGCCGAAAGATTGTATTAGTTTAGTGTCTTTGGAGACTTTGAACGTAATCTTCTAATCATGGAGAATGATCTTAAACATCTCCCATAAAGATCTTCCCCTTTTGGTTTTCTTACCTAAAACCATTCTTTATATCCTGGGGAGAAGAAAACATAAAAAGGGTGAACTCAAATGCTCAGTAAGGGTAAACATAGAGAACATAAAACAATCCATAAACATTTGAATGCAAAAACATGAACATAAATCATTACCCAATACATTGGATAGAGATATAGGTGCCACCCATCTCATAATGAAATCATTCTTACTTGTGCAGCAAAATAAACCTAAATCATTCACCATAACCCAAATAATAAAATGGGTTTCATAAACATCATCCCATCATAACATAATCCATAAAAACAAATGGATATAATTTCATCATAAGAAAAGTGAAACCATTTAAATCATAGAGACAATATACTTGAAACTTACACATATGAAATAATGTCATCTTAGATGGAAAATGGTTTTGATATAACACTTGAAATGAATTCTTGAGGAAAATATCCTTTCTTCTTCAAAATCATTTTCTTTTCAAAAAATTCCATGTAATTTTAATAGAAAAGGATTTTGTTGAAAATAGTCATGAAATCTTGTAGAGTAAAATTCATGAAAAAAGGCCTTATGAAACCGTAAAAATCCATTCATGCCGTATATGTTAAAAAACATTCTCCTCGTACTTTTGTTGGAAAAGTCAAAAAGTACCTCGTATGGTAACCAATAGAATGTTTCCTTCCATACGATGTGGTAAAAGTAAAAAAAGGTAAACATGACTTTAAACATACATGGAAGAAAATTAAACATTTTATGAAAATATTTTGAGAACATATGGACATGGATAATAAACATAACTCCAGTAAATACTTAAGAACAAACAATCTCAGATAAGATTGAGATTAGAATAATTATCCCTTACCTTGTGTCTGATATGATTCATATGTATCTGAACCTCTTGTATAATGATTTAAATAGTGTCATTGAATTATTAAAGAAATTTATTCATTGTTATGATATCATATATGGTTTACATATGACTTTATATTACTCGTTCTTTAGTAAATTCGATTTAAAAGCAGCGATTTGGGTAAAATCGTTTCAATTATTGTAACTGTTTTGATTTGTTGTTCTTGATATTATTACCTATATCCTGATCTACATAATTCCAGAATGTAAAACATGATTTATATATAATATATATTCAGCATATACATATATATATATGATAGATCGATAAATGGAATGAAATACACCGTTTATGGAGACGGTAGGTCGTACGTACGAATGAACGCTGTTTACATTTCCTTATTGAATTGAATGGAATTAAGTAGATTACATACATATATATATATATACATAAGTCCAGTATCATTATAATGTCATATATTTCATTATTATTCATTATATATACTTTAAAATCATTCATGAATGGTAAACAAGGAGAATGAATCTCATCGCGTCGTGGAGACGGTAGTCCGTACGTACGCACGAGTGATGATATCATTCCCATGATCGTGGAATTGTATTGAAGTGTATATATAATATTTCATAATTAATATCACTTTACAATAATAATATATAGTTATTTATTTACACCATTATACCCATAAAAGTAAGGTGGTGGTCGAAAACAGATCACACCACGACGTGGAGATTGTATTCTGTACGTACGCACGCGTGGTGATTTCGTTTTTCGTAGGATGGAAAGAAACTGAAATAAGTTTGTACCATATTTATAATAACATATCATTATATAATTAATACTGATTTTATTACATTATAATGAGACAACTAATGAAGAAGAAGTTGAAGAAGAAATAAACTTGAGAGAATCGGAAGAAGAGATTACCTCTTCTTCGACGCACCTCATTTTAGCCTTATCTTAAGGAAGTAGAGTTGGTATTTTGAGATGAATAGAACCTCCAAAATTTTTATAGTGTGAATAGAAGAGGGAAGGGGTGCCCTTTTTATAAGGGAGGAGAGGGGTGCCTTTGGAAAAACATAAAATATTATTTTATAATAAAGTCATATTCTGTATTTAATAGCTCCAAATTGATTTATTTAGAAGATATGGTAGGTATGGGTCTAAATTCTTTCAACCAATAGGTTTTAGAGAATTTTAGGTTACTATTTTATCCTTATCATTTAGATTTAACACTAAGTTAAATAATTTAACTTTTACTGTGTCTTTTTTTTCTTACACTATATGGTTGATATACTTACTATAACAAGACAAACGAACCACAAGTGGTTCATTATTAATATATATATCCTTATCTAAGTCATTTGGACGGACCTTATATTTTTTAGAATATAATAACAATTAATAATATAATATTTGTTTTAAAAACTATTTTATGTCAATTTTGACACTATTTGGTTATTTATTTTTGTGAAAATCATGACAGCATGATTAGTTTTAAAAATGTTAATTAAATCAATAATAATATGTCATATTAACCTATAAAATTATTTTAATTTATCAAAAGTCTCATATTACATTTATTTGGGTATTTAAAACTTCAATTATGTTAATATTTCATTAATAAGATAATTACTGCATCATCAATGTGTCATAAATAAATTAATTTATATAATGTCTAAAAATTATAAATAAAATACCATTATGTAGGAAATATTTTTATATTTCTATTTAATATTTATAGTCTAATTTATCTTTTGTGAAACCCTATATTAAAATTGTTTTAGTTATTAAACATTGATTATAACCATTTTAACTCCTCTTTAAATAAAAGAATAATAAATGTTCTAATCTAATCCAAGTGCACCTAAAGAGAAATATTTTATTCCTAAGGTTGTTTTTGGTCGAATTAAACTTATCCAATATAATTAGGACATGTGTTAGTGTAATAATAATATCAATTTTACCCTTAATTACCCTATTTACTTTTAACCGTGGTAAATAAAAGTAAAAAGTTACTATTCACCAAAATTTATTTTTGTCTTATTGAACCACATTTTACTCCTAGATATTAATTGTGTCTCTTGTATTTCAGAAATTCCACTCACAGAAGCGGTAAAATTATGTTTTATGTAAGTTGGTAAAAAGCTCCTAGGAGGTAGGTAAAAGACGGTGAAAAGTTCAATAAATTTTTTATATATCGAAAATTATTACAAAATGACTCCAATGAATTACATTGAACATATATAGGTATTATGTATCAATTTTTACTTAAAATAAATTTAAATAAAATAAATAATTATTTAAATAAAATGTTTGTTTTTAAATAGTAACCTAGTGTTTTCACTATTGATAAAAAATTGAATGTTTTCAGAAAAATAACAAAAATTCACCCTAGGATAATTTTGATATTCCGAATCCAAAAATAAATTCCATTTTGATGGATAAAATATATAAAATTTAAAAAATTGGCTATTATTATTCATAACGGCTAGTTCATAATTATATTATAATAATATCTCGTTTAGTGAAACATGGTATTGTGTATAACACATGCTATCGTGGAAGGTCACAGTTGCATGTAATGAAAGCCAAGTTAGGGTTGCGTGTAGTGCAAGATTCATTTTTTTGTTTCATATAATAGAATCAAACCATTTTTCATTTATACATTGAATATATATATATACACTCAATGTTGCGTAAAATAAATTCTATCAAACGAACATGAAATTGTGTTTAACACAGTCTAATATTTGTGTTGTGTATACTGCAAGCTAATACGGTGTTGCGTATAGAACAAGATAATTTTGTTGTCACGTACAACATAAGATATCAGGGAAATTAAAAATAATAATTCTCAAAAAATCTTGGGTTGTTATAGTCATTTTGTTAGTGGATCGTGATTCTCTCTTTTCCAGGTAACTTTATCATTATCCTATTCATATCACAAACAATTATCTCTAGGATCAACACACTGAAAATGATTCTACATGATATATTGTTGAGGATTATTCTCCATTATTTTTAACCTATAAAAAAGTTATCAATAGGTAGGTTATGGTAGAGAATGATTTTTTAGGATTTATTGGGATTAATGATTCATATTCTATTATATGAGGTAGTAAGAGTTCTTCTATAGTCAAGAATATGATGTAGGAGATGATCTATTAGGGTTTAGGTGGAGACATTTATAGTTCATGGGATTATATACTAATGGAAACCTAAGGGTGTAAGGATTTGACTTGTTTTGAGTTTTGTAATGTAGGTCTCACTAATATATTATGCCAAAGGACACATATGAAATTCCACTATTGTTTGAATTTTGTCTATCATTATCACTATTTTAGAGGAACTCTTCAATGTAGAATAGATAGATCACCTTTCACCAAGTGCCCTCTGGTTTTATCAGATGCATATAAGGATGGAGTAAATAATTATCATTATAAATGGAATTCTCACCCAACTATGAATATACAGAGCAGGATCATGCATGGGTGATTGTATGCATCTATTCATTTTATAGAGGATTTGATGTCTGTATTTCATTCTATGAGAGGTATTATGTTTATTGTTTACATTTTGGATTTGGAATTATTTGAAAAAAACATATATTAATCATTTATTTCAACAATTTGGATTGATAATTTGGGTTAATATTCCAAGATGATGTCATTTAGAATGGATCTTTCCACTACATTGGAAAAGGGGAAGGGCTAGGCCTTTAAGTGTTTGAAGAGTGGGGTTTTTATTTCCAATTTTTTTATTGTGATGGATTTCATGGTCATTGAATTGGATGTTTTATAACACATCATCACTAGGGATTGTAGTATTATTTTCAATGTTTAGAGTTATTAATATCTCCATAGGCTTTGGGTAATCACTCCTGATAGGAACACTCAGTTTTACTGTGTGAGGGTGATATAGGTTCAGAAGATCAAGGATTGTTATCCTATATATCACACAGATTTCATGCTAGTTTTCTAGTTTTATCATTGATTTATTTGAGAAGATTTTAGTCGAAAAGAATGATTTTGTGGTATAAAGGTATCTAGAGGACTTTTGAGAATAATTTTATGAGTTTCTATCTCATTTAGCGATTAATTTCCCTAAAAATTTACTTCCTGGGATAATACATATATCATTGATGACTTAATGTGTGGATCCCTCTGAGATAATGTAGTAGATATTTCAATTATAGGATCTTGAAGGTAATTGATTTATTCAACTGAGTGTGTCACCATTTTATCACAAGCCATATTTGCAGTGAAGGAAGATGAAATTATCTATATTTATTTCAATTATTGAAATATCAACTAGGTAATCATCAAGAATAAATAGATTTTGGTGTAGGTTAATGATCACTTTTATTTTCTCAAGGGATCCCATTGGTTTTAAATTATTAATTTTAGATTGTGATACTGTTGATGAGGTTTTGAAAAGTGCATATTCCAAACAACACATTCATTAAATGGTATGGGCTCTATGATTGTTGGGTTATTCCATTATTCTTAAATAATGATCTCATTATTTTCATAGATTTTATGAACCATATGTTATATTTTTATCTTGATTCTATTATTGTGGTGTTTTTGGATGATATCCTCATATACACCAAGTCATGGGTGGAACACAAGGAATATCTCATCACTATCCTAATTCCCTAATTTATTACTACTTGTAGGGTAGGATTTTTAAATTCCACATTTAGATTCAAGAAGTGAGATTATTTTTTCATGAAATATTTGATAAAGGTGTATAAGTGGACTCTGATAATATCCATGTAATGATATATTGGTAGAAGGATAAGAAATTTTTGTATATCAATATATTCCTGATTTTTACTAGATATAATGCTAATTTCATTTAGGGAAATCAAGGTTTGCTTCACATTTGAAATCATTCACTCAAAAGAGGGTAAAGTTTGACTAGAATGGGATGTGTTGGAGATCTTTTGAGGAGATAAAAGTGAGGTTGACTTCAGCTCCAGTTCTTATTCTCCATGATTCAATTAAGGGTTATTATTTTTATTTTGATGATTTAGGTTTGGGAATGGAGTTAATATTGATGTATAATGATTTTTTTGGTGTATGAATCACTATAGATACACCCCAATGTGAATTATTACACTACTCATGAGCTTGAGCTATATGAGGTAGTTATTTCTTTGAAAACATGGGGGAACTACCTTTTTAGAGGGTAGTATAATGTTTATTAAAATCACAAAATTATGAATTATATTTTCTAATAGAGGGAAATGGATCATTTGAAGATATATTGGGTGGATTATCTCCATCCTTATTATTTTGAAATATCATATGCCCAAGAAAATGGTAATGTTGTGGATAAGGGAGTAATCTGGAAACTAAAAACCTATTCGTTGATATTGTTCAAGAATTAATGGAACATGATGGGTATGTTTACTAAGTTATATTTCTATATGGAAGAGGAAGATGAGTGCGTGTTCTTGACTTTTGTTAAAATATTTTATTCCTTGTATTATCATATTAATTTTTAACAAGCATCTGATCTGATTTTCAATTTATTGGTATATTTTTTAAATAGATGTGATAAATTGTCTAATTGGTCTCGATCTGGTGATATTGTAATTCAATTTTAAAAGATTCTAGTTTTTTCCTTTCTTTAGAAGTAGGTTTCGATATAGGGTGTTCACCAGTCTAGTTGGTTCATTATCCCTAGGGACAACTTGATGATTTAGTATTTAAAATATTGTTATTTTTGTCCCATAATGTTTGGTTAATTTTTGATTTTATATCTCGGTTTCATACCTATCAAAAGATTAAATCCATTATCTCGAGACATGGCAGTCTTTTTCATCATGTTTGTATTCAATAATGCAACTATAGTGAAATATCTATAGATTTCATGATCATTTTCCCTCAAAATCAGAGTGTGTAGGATCTAATCTATGGGATTATTAGTTGATTGACTAAATCAACCCATTTATTCCTATAAAATAATTGATTAAATCATAGGATCTCAAACACTTGTATGTCTAATAGATCATAAAGCTTCATGGAATGAATTCAGTAATTGTTACTGATCGATATACTCACATAACATCATAGTTTGGGAAAAATCGTCTAGAGGTCATGGGTTTTATTGTATCATATCATCTATATATAGATGGCCAGACTAAGTAGTCTATCTAGATAATTAATGATATTCTTTGAGAATGCATGTTTTATTTCAGTTGTTACTTAGAGAAATATCTATCTTATGTTGAATTTTATTTTCAAAATTGATATCGTGATTTAGTAAGAAATATCCTTTTGATTAATTTTATAGGAGACTATATCTATCTTCACTTTTGGGGATAGAATTGGGTAAGTGAACCTTATTTGGGATGAACATTATTCAAGAGATGACAGAGAAGTTACAGTTGATCTGAAATAGATGTATGAATGTTAAGATTCATTAGAAATAATATATAAATTATTATCTTTATACATTAGAGTTTTTATTTGGTGACGAGGGGTTTCTATGTGTTTCTCCCCAATTAGGCCTTCCTGGGCTGGGGTGATTGGATAATTACTTATTGGATTATATTAGACAATTTGAGATTGTAGATACTCTTTGAATGTTGGAATATCATTTTTATTTAATCCTCATGTGACATCTATTCATGATTTCATTCGTATATTCTAAATTATAATGTTTCATTTAGAAACATCCCATATTATTGAGTGTGTGGATTTGGAAATGGATACTACAACATTATATTTTAGAAATCTCATTTATATTATGGATTTCAAGAATAATGTGTTTCATATTAAACCTATTTCCATAGTTTGAGTACTATGGATTTCCATAAATGATTGTCACAAAACATGGGATTGTGGATAATTGGCGAGGGAGAATTGTTCTCAACTTTTCCTGGATTCACAACCATAATGACTTTCTTGGGGATGAAAGTTTCACAGTGGAGAGGGTCGTCATAACCATTGGGCCACTAGTATTGTTTTACTAATATTTTTTATAGTCTTTATTAACATTAATTTTTTTGATATTTAGGAGTCTAAATGGTATTTTTCTAGAAAATAGGTATGTGTTCATGGTCATTTATAACAGTTTTTTCAACCATGTGATTTGGGGTGTGGTCTTCTAATGCCATTTTTCAAAGTTACTCCCCAGTTTTTATGACCATGATGGATCTTCTAGTTAACCATGAATCATGTTTAGTAAAATTAGGTAACTTACATGGTAAGATATTTTTTCCCAAACATGGTGGTCAAACCATGTGATATACTAAAGATTCTTCAAAATTCCTTATTTTCTATTTTCTTTATAATTATAACTCATCCTTCTCCCCATTTATCATGATTCAATCAATCAAAACCTCTTCAACCAAGGAACCTACTTCTTCCTTTCTTCCCTAAGTGTAATGAACTAACTTGGGGTTTTATTTAACCCATCTCCTAAATTGATCTACCATAAGGCCAATTGGTGGTTCCCCGTCCCAAATATCTAGAAACTAGTGTCGAGGAATCAATAAATGTAACAGGGGAATGATTTCACTCTCATGAAACAACATAAATAAGTATTGGAAATAAGAGAAACAAAAAATATAACTGGAAATAATAAAAACTAAAAATCCAAATATAATAAATATATGATAAATAAATAATGAATAGTGGAAACACATATACAAAAGCCAATGAATAAAATAAAATTGTCCAAAAAACTGATAAGAAACTCAATGTTAAAAGGATAATCCAAACCAGACACAACTAGCCTCCATGTGACCAATGGTCACCATCCAACCATATATCATCCCCTTTAATATCAATGAGACAAATCAAGATAGAATGAACCCAGAGCTATAAAATATAATCATCAGTTAAAAATATTAGTATTCTGACCACACCACACAAAATCTAAGAAGTCACATTTATATTATATTCTAAATATTATTGTTTTTTATATAGTGTAAAAAACATTTTTCATAAGCACTTTTAAAATGAAACAACAAACAAGTTTGATAAAACTCAGTTTCTATGATTTTCAATATATTAAAAAAAATTTGAAAAATACATCCTTAACCAATACCTCATGGAAAAAATACCATTTTAAATTTCCACCTTAAAGCTATTTCATAGATAGACCATTTTTAAATATAATTTTCTATCTCAAAAATGGTTTTTTTGATTTCTAGATTATTTCCAAAAAATCCTTGAAAACCCATGTTTCCATAAAGCATAGTTAATAAGAATAAATATTTGTTTTCCAAACCCAAATAAACAAGTAGTTTTAAAAAAATACATATATTATTTTATATTTAAAATAATTATAAAATACAATAGAAAAAAATTTATATATTTTAACAAATTCCATTCAAACTCGATATTAAATTGGTTTCAAAATACTTTCAGAAACACATTTACTCATTCCTTACTTGAATGTTTTTTTATAACTTTTCATTCAATTTAAAAATAAATATTATAAATAAGGAATGAATAGAATAATCAAGGACCACTCTATCAAGTTACAAAATAAAGATTAAAACAAGATCATATGTTATAAAAAAACAACCAAGCAACAGGGCATACAATTGATACAGAATATAAATCCCATAAAATGATCCAAAATCAGATCCTAGTTTCATGTAACTAAACAAAGGGATCTAAAAAATGGGGTCTGGAATGAATTATAATAACCATTGTCCCTTAAATCACTTAGTATTCCCATTAAATTTAGAATCTCACATGGCACTCTCTATCGTCTCTCAATCCCCACTGGGCTCTCTCGGTCCCCACTCCCATGAGCTCAGACTATATATGGGGGAAGCATTCCTTATATGGGATCCATTGGTTGGGGGGTATGTTTCTTTACACACATAGACCAAGGATAGGGAATCAACCTCCTAGGAAACCTAACCCATACCTATTTTAAACCCTGACAAGTCAACGATAGAGATAATAATCAATCATCAGACAGATAAATATAATACATCTGCAATCACACACAAACCATCAAACATTAACCCATATAGAATAATCTACCCTATAAATCAAAACAAATGTATTATATATAAATGCATCATTAATTTTCATCCCCTCAGGGGATCACAATCCACCATAATAATAAAACACTAATAAGGGGATGAAGAGGGTCTCCATCTTTTATGAATAATCATTCTTCATTAAATTAAAAATGGAAATTATCTTTTAAAAACATGCTTGTAGTACCAAACAACTATGCCTTTTTGAAAAATCATCTTAATACACTCCTTATATGGATTCCTTCAAAACTACATTTAAAATTAATTAGAACTCAAAAATCTATTTAAACAACCTTTTAAAACTATGAATTCCACTAGTAAGGTTAAAAGTATAACCCACATGGGGTAACAAAACCCTTTAAAACCAACTAACCAACATGGGTTACTTTGAAAAAAAACTCAAATATTTAATATATAAAAATAAACTGATGTTGTAAAAAAGATAAAATATAGAACAAAAGGGTTAACATTCCCCCTATAAAATTAAAAAACCCATGTCACACTTTAAAAACTCCCAATCACTTTGTTTGACATTAATTTAATATAAAAATACTTTGAAACCCCCAATTTAATGCTCACTTCCGTATTTAAAAAAGTAATTATTTTAAATCCATTTATCCATTTTCACAAACAAACTATTGTCATTAGGAAATATAGAGGAATTATATGGGATGGGGATTTAAAAATCACTTTATCTATGTAACTTATTTATCTCTAGAGACATGATTCTTAGTAAAGGCTTGGGGATCTTGCATGTATTTATTTAAGAAAAAAATACAAATGAATAATTACATCATTCTAATAGAAGGAGTGTTTGACTATAACTCATCTTCAGATAACATTTCATGAAGGTCCAACTTTGAAACCCTCTTTTTCATCCACGCATGCTATAAGATTTTTTAGGGATAATCATCAACATAATTTAAGTTCTATCATGGAGAACTGATGATGCCTTCCAAATCCCAATGATCACCTTGATTATGTTCCTTCGATCTGTGAATATGATTGTAGATAGAATTCATCAAATGGTGCTTTCTCTCTCTAGGATGAGTTAATGGGGATATAGGAGCTCTCAAATTTATGTCGATCAATAGTCCCTTGGAAATGGTCTCCTTCTGGCTTAAAAGGTTGAAGTTAAACCCCCATAAATGGTTCCCTAAAACCTATATAAATAACTCCAAACAAATTATCAATAAATGAAACATTATTACCAATTAATTGTGTCATAAATTCACTTTATAATTTTAAAAGTCAATTTTAATATATAATAAATATATTTCAATATATAAATTAATCTTTAACTCATCTCTTCTTTCCTTAAAATAATAATAGAACCTTAAATATTAAAATAATATTTGTTCACACATCATTTTTTCTTATATTAACCTAATAAACTATAAATATTTAAAAAAATAACCTCTCGTTGTTATATACTCGAATAAAAATGAATTTAATTATTTATTGGGGATTTTTTATTCATGGACTCCTCTCAAACCGCATAGTTGGGACCACCCATACTATACATATATTCATCCATATAGTGAAAAAATTTCAATATTCTATGTGGGTGACCCTATAAACACTTATCTTGATAGCGTTCAAAACTCTTCATAGACTAAGATTGGATACTAGTAACACATCAAGATCCCAATGGATGTATGGAAAATACATAGCGATGACAAAATTTCCTATGAAAACTCACTGTGAAATATAATCTGCTTATCATAGGGTATCTCATAAATCAAGATGATAACATTGTGTCATCATCCTATCTTGATTTGTTATTCATTGATCGTACTTGATGGACTTACCCTCTTCTACCTTGGCCTAGGATTTTGTGAAGTAAATACCTTCCAAATTAACTAGGCCGGAGATATTACTTCCATTCAATTGTGAGAAATTGTTTCTCCATTATTCAATCCATTTTGTAACACCAATGATGCACCCTACACAAGATACATCGCTATGGAATCAATGATATAGTTTTCATGCATAATCAAATTATGTAATCTAATAGTATACACTAATAATAATATCATGTCACGAGACCATTACAAATGTTCCTAAATAAGGACTACTAATGACTCATGAAAAAAGTGGTGTTCTTATCGGCGGTTCATTTCTCATGATCTCTTCATCTTAAGATAAAAAATTGTGAACCTCATGAGATGTAGTCTCAATGATTATGAACTCCCAGAACCTAATGGTTATACTACAGTCGTTTCCTCTCAACATGACATATCTAGGCCATTGGACATAATATAAAATTATCACCATGGTATCTCTAAGTTATCATTTTAGCTTGGGAACTGCTATAACCTTTTCATACAATATGTAATATAAGGAGATTACCAAAATTTTAGTGGTCACAGAAGTATCAAAACTATTATGGTAAGATAAAAAATGTATATTTGAAATTTATATAAGTAATGGAGATCAAATAGTATACATTATTTGGGTATATGGAACTCACTTACAACACAATTCTATTAGAATCGCATCCTATGAAAGGGTTTTAAATCACATTAAATTGGGTTTTCCCCTCATGGTTATTACTTACGAACATAATTTCAATGAAACATCCTTTGAATAACATAAATAAATTAAATTCAAAAAATTGAAATCATTGAAAAGAAACACCGACCATAGTTTAATGGAAATCATTCCCAAAATTATATACTACATTGTTGAACACTCCCACAAGCTAAGTCTTTACCTATCAAATCCATATACAAGAAAACACCCATCATTTACACCAATCGTAGAAAACAAAATCTGCATTTCTAGAGATTATATTGTATGTAAAAAACTATAAATCAGGGGGAATGATGAAAAAAATGCAGAATGAATATTAATAGGGTCTTACCTTAAATAAACCCACATGAATCTAATGTGGAAGGAAAAAAAAATAAAGGATGAAAGAGAAGGATCCCAAGGAGGATGTTCGATGTGTTTACAAGAGAGAGGGGAGAGAATTTAGGGATAGATGATCTAATTTATGTTTGTAAAAAAATGTAAATTCTCATTTTAATTAACCTGAGCATGGTTCATATTTTAGCTGAAAGATTTTACAAATTTTTCAAAGACCACCTCTTCAAACAAATACACTCACAATATTTACCATGAGATTCCACACAGTTTAAAAAAATATTAAAAAAAAGAACTGTAAAAATTCATGTATATTTGAATACATTTCACACATTTTTCCAAACACTATGCAAGTCATGCTCTGTAACTCAGACTCACCCAAGGTCTCTCATTATTTCTACAAGGACTCACATTGTTTGAACAACATCGTGTGCCACATTTGCTGAAAATTATCCACAAGCAAAATAAATTGAATAACCTTATATTAATGGTAAGCCACATAGTTTCTAGATGATCATGCATGTAAAATGTGATATACAAGAAAAATATAAAAAAATTCATGTTTTAGGATGAAACTACATGGTAATTTAAAACAACCATCAATAACAAAAAAACACTTAATATAAGCCGTGATATTTTATCACATGCATAATAATTGTCCCAATCAATATACATTATTCCATTGAAAAGTATCAATTGCATATAGATGAAAAGTGAAAATGAATTATAAAATAAATTTTCATGTTTAAAAATTACGTTCTTCAATCAACCGAGAAAAGACTTACAAACACTATACATCATTCAGAAATACTGATCAAGAACTATCCAATAATAGATCATAGATAGGCTCTAAAGAAATATGGACTATGAATCGGTCTACCCACTATTTAGAATCAACTTAAAATTGGTGTTCAAGGAGTAACTACGTTCCCAGAGTCTCCAAATAGAATTTAAAGAACTCCACCATCAAAATCCAACTAGAAGAAACCAGTTCAAACCCACAAGTAGGGTACTAATCCAAGAAACATACCAATTTATTGAAAATCAATATCATAAAAAATAGTATCTAAAAATTTAGAATCAAAAAATCTGGGAATATTCATCATTATGGAAATAAAAAGCTCTAACATGAGTGTCATATTGATATATGGTTGTGTTTATATCAAAATCAACTGAATTCCATTCCATTGTGATCCAAATAGAAAACATAGTCTGATGGAACCCATGGTCTGATTGAAAACAAAAATACACCCCCTTTAGTATCCATGTATTCACCCAAAATTCTTGCTATATTCAAAAAAAATAAAAACCCACCCATGGTCTACACCACATAGGGGAAATAAAAAACAATGTGTCATAAACATATCTGAAAATAACCACTGCTTATTATTAGAACCCTAGGGAAACCTCAAGAATTGGTTCCCTCAAGACCCATCTACTCTAATCTCAATGAGGATAAATCCAAAAATGGTCTATCATATATAAGATATATTACTAAAAAACTAATGGATACATGAAAATATGGCCACTATTCCATTAACATCTAAATTCAATAGGCCTAATCCAAAAAACATCCCAAAATAGAGCTTGTAATAGAGTCCCAAAGAAGAACGTACCATAACTAATCCAACAATGAAACCATCCTCTTCTATCTGAACCACCAAAACCAAATGGTATTTAAAGGATTCACTAGAGTAAAACCACGTTATATATATCCATGAAATTCCACACCAAATAGAGAACAACATATACCACTCCATTTTCAACTGGGAAAGATTAAATGTTGGATAGAGGAAAGACCCCATAAAAACACACTACTTCTACACCATGCCTTTTTTTGAGGATTACATTATCCAATGAAAGACATGAGCTCAACCTAGTAAACATAGAAATAGAACCATACAATTGTTGAAAGTGGGTTCACTAGACCCAAATTTTCTTGTACTTTTATTATTGTTACATGTATTAAGTTTGTTTTTATATGTGTGTTTATCTAGCCAAGATAGTGTAGATACTTCTGCATCCACTTCGTTAATGGAAATTTCCTTAGATTACCTGTCACATATAATGGTTATAGTATGTCCCAGGATATAATGAGAACCCTGAGATGTCATGACAGTAATCATAAAGTAACATCCTGTGGTCCAGTTACATCATTCTGAAAGGACACAGATGATGTGTGACCATCAAACATGGTGGGCACATAACCCAACAATGGTATCATATGGATTGCAAGCCCATGTCGGGCTGGTTCCGTTCGGCCGACCTGAGCCCGCACCAGCTACCTGAGTCAATCTGGCCACCCTGATCCCTCTTCGGCCTCCTCCTCCATGTCGGACCGGTTCCGTCCGGCCACCCCATGCCCGCGCCGGACCGGACAGCTGCCTCGCTAGCTCGCCGGAGCAGCGGGTAGCCGGCCATGAGGTTGGTCGGCCTCTTTCCTGGCCTCCTTCCATTCCCCTCAATCTACCCTGGGAGATGCAGCCATCGCGGGAGTCATTGGACACCGCAATCACGCCGTGGTCAAACTGTGGTCACGCCGCGGTCATGCCGCGGTCACACCATAGTCAAGCCGTGGTACCCTATTCGAGCACGACGTCCCGTGGTGGTACGCAGTCCTACCGGAATCCTCTCCTCCTACAGGTAACCCTGAATTAAATTTATTTTAATTAAAAAAGTGTTTTAAATTAAATTAATTGGAATTAATTTGGGGATTTTAATTATTTTAATCCGAAATATTAATTTAATTTATGTTTAGAATTAAATTAATGGTTTAATTTATTTTTTGGAATTCAAATTAAATTAAACAAATGGAACCGCTAAAAATAAATTATTTTAATTCAATCAAATTCATTTAATTTATTAGATCACCCCCACATAATTTAAATTTATTGCAATTTAATTTTATTGCGCTTTTACCCCGACTGGTCTTGAGCAAGTGACTGACCTATGTATATCTGGAATTTATTTATTTATTTAATTATTTATTTAATGCGTGCGATGATTGTAATATTTAATTTGGCAAATGACGGTCTGTGAATCATCTTTTAATTAAAATATGTATAAGGGCATCCACATCCACTACACTAGTTATATTCTATACCTCAGACCCCATCGCCTATGTGCGAGTATATTTTTAATTATATGGTGATGATCCGAGAGGCAGACCCATCCATGATGAGGCAGTAGTCCAGACGGGAGTTGGGCGCGTTGCACTGGGGCCAGCAGCGACACGAGTAATGTATTGACTCATGTATGGTTGCCCCTAGGTGATGATTGATCAGTTATCGATTGATCATTATAGAATTCTCAAGACCAGTCGGAATGCATGATTTAATTTATGCATAGTTTATTATTTTATGCATCTGTATAATTATTGCATGACCACATAGGATAGTAAACAAGATAAAATGCATAAATTTTTGATGAATAAAATTCTATTGAATGTTCAGTTGTGAGCTCGACCACCCAGTTTGAACATAATAAATAGAAGTGGATTATTTTCTTCAATTAATATTAAAACATCCCTCAAAGATATATTAAGTCTAAATTCCTTCCATTTATCACATTTAAACAAAACCGGCTATTTGGGTGCTTGTCAGCCTTAGTTGAGCGTTCCTCTTACTACCGAGGCGTTTTCATGAGAGAAATGGGTTGACTTAACTAAAGTGAGTAGTCAAGGATTATTCTTAGCTAACTTGCTATCACCTTAGATGCAAGAGGTTGAGGGAATCAATTTTAGAGTCCAAAAGCTGGGACTTTACTCAACAACACAAGGAACCACAAGAAGTGGTGGGACAGCATAGTGCCTACCTTAAAACCCTCCAAGTTGTGTCGTAGCCCCAGCTTTTAGACTATGAGGGATGTTTCGAGGATCCTTGCCCCTAGAATTCTCATGCAATAGAGTATTCTGAATCTAATAGTGAGGGCTATTAAGGTTCGTTTAAATAGTGGGAGACATTAAATGATATAATAATTTATTAATCATAAAATGTCAAAAGGTAATAAAGATAATGTACAAACTGCTAAATGTTTATATGATATAGATTCAAAATGGAAATCACCAAAACCACAAGTACTTTATCACTACGATAGATCTTGGATACAGAAAATATCGTGACCGGTAATAACTTCCAAGAGTGGTACAGGCGCTTATGCATAGTACTACGCCAAGAAAGGAAGTTATATGTAGTAGAATCCCCAATTCCTGCTGAGCCTCCTCAGGGAGTAAGCAAGATGGAAAAAGATAAATGGAGAAAGCATGTAGATGATGTGCTTGATGTAAAATGGTTCATGTTTTCATCCATGTCCATCCAATTGCAAAAAAATGCATGAGGAAGAGAAAGCCTATAATATGCTTTCATGTCTCTAAGAACTGTATGAGGAGAGGGCTAGGCAAGAAAAGTATGAGATCTCAAGTGTGCTTTATAGGTGCAGGATAGCAGAAGGGCACCAAGACGGTCCCCATGTACTCAAGATGATTGGGTATATTGAGAGGCTTGAAGCCCTTGGGTTCAAACTGAACCAAGAACTATAAGTGGATCTCATTCTAGCCTCTTTACCATCAAGCTTTTTGACTTTCATTGTCAATTATAATATGAATGATATGACAAAGTCACTCCCACTTCTTCTGGATTTAGTTCTCCAAGCTGATAAGGACATGAAAAACACCAATTCAATTTTCCTTATGGTGAACAAGAAAAACAAGGGCAAGGCAATGGGGTCTAAGGCCAAGTCAAGGCCAAAGACACCAATGCATCATCCTGTAAAGAAGCCAAAGATTTAGAGGCAAATTAATGAGAAGGAAGTTGTCTGCTTTGGATGTGGCAAGAAAGGCCACTAGAAGAAGAATTGCAGAGCTGGGAAGAAAAAGAAAGTTGATGCTTCTACTTTAGGTATTTTTTTCATTGAATCCAATCTATCTTTATCTAGAAGTTGGGTTTTGGATACAGCATGTGGTTCACACATTTGTATTCATATACAGGAACCAAGTAGGTTAAAAAAGATTGAAAAATGTCATGTTGATATATGAGTTGCAAATGGTGCATGTTTGGCGTCCTTGGTAGTGGGAGACTATCACTTGACTTTACCAACTGGTTTGCTTCTTATTTTAAACAATTTCTATTATGTTCCGTTTCGTACCAGGAACATTATATCTATGTCATGTTTAGACACTATGGTTTTTTATTTCATGTTTGGAAATAAAAGTTTTCTCTTTTATAGGGATAACATATGTTATGGTTTGGAACATCTTAACAATGGTTTATATATTCTCTAACTAGAAAACATAGTTATGGAAATCAATGAAAAAAATAGCCAACATGACTCAAATAATACCGGCCTATGGCACTTCAATATTGGTCATGTAAACGAGAAGCGATTATGTAGATTACATCAAGAAGGGTATCTAGACTCGGTACAATTAGAACCCTTAGAAGTATTTCAAGCTTGTTTACAAGGAAAGATGACCAAAGCACCTTTCTCAGGAAATGGAGAAAGATCCAATGCAGTGCTAGAAATAATACATATCGATGTATGTTCTCCATTTCCAGTATAGGCAAGGGGTGGTTTTCTATACTTCATTACTTTTACCGATGATTATAGTAGGTATGGATATATCTACTTAATGCGGTATAAGTCATATTCCTTTTGTTTCATTAAGTAATATAAAAATGAAGTATAAAACCAACTTCGTAAGAAGATAAAAGAACTTTTCTCAAACCGAGGCGGAGAATATCTTAACAAATCTTTCATTGATCACTTGAAGGAGTGTGGGATAGTATCCCAACTCACTCCTCCTTATACACTACAATGGAATGGTGTTAGTGAAAGGAGGAATAGGACCTTTCTTGACATGGTCAGATCAATGATGAGTCATACAACTCTTCCATTATCCTTTTTGGGATACGACTTGCAGACAGCAGCATATACCCTTAACCAAGTACCAACTAAAGTTGCAGATGGGATTCCATATCAGTTATGGTATGGAATGAAACCCAATCTGCCACACATGCATGTGTGGGGGTGAGTGGAATTTTTCAAGACTTTACCAAGTGACAAATTAGCATCCAGAAGCACTAATTGCATCTTTGTAGGTTATCCAAAGGAAACTAGAGGATACTACATATATAACCCTTTAGATAGAAAAGTCATTGTGGCAAGAAACACCAAATTTCTATAAAGGGATCACATTTCTACTGGAAATAGTGGGAGCAAGTTGACTTCGATGAAGTTAATTCTCTAGATGCACAAGAGTTGGTAGAGGAACAATCTCCACAAGAGCATGTCAAAGAAGAAATTTTTCCTGAGACACAGATACTACGTAGGTCTATGTGAGAGGTTAGAGAACCACATCGTTATGGTTTTCTTGTCACCGAGTCAGGTGACACAATAATCCTTGAGGATGATGAACCTCTCACCTACAAGGAATCAGTAGAAGGAAAAGAAGCTGCTACATGGAAAGAAGCCATGATTTCTGAGATGGAGTCCATGTACCAAAATCAAGTTTGGATTTTGGTAGACCCTCCAGCTAATGTAAATCCCATTGGATGCAAATGGGTATTCAAGAAGAAGCTGGACATGGATGGTAAGGTTAATACCTTTAAAGCAAGGCTGGTTGCAAAGGGTTTCAGACAACATCAAGGAATTGACTAAGATGAAACCTTCTCACCAGTGTCAATGCTTAAATCTATAAAAATATTACTTGCAATGGCAGCCTTTCATGATTATGAAATTTGGAAAATTTATGTCAAAATTGATTTTCTAAATGGGAAGTTGGTTGAAGATGTCTATATGACTCAACCCGAAGGGTTTTTTAAGTTAAAGAATGACAATAAAGTATTCAAGTTGCATAGATCCATTTATAGATTGAACAGGCATAAAGATCAGGGAATGTTCGCTTTGATGAGTCCATAAGAGATTTTGGTTTTGTCAAAAATGAAAGCGAGCCTTGTGTCTATAAAAAGGTTAAAGGTAATGCTATCATTTTCCTAGTTTTATCTGTTGAAAACATATTAATCATGGGAAACAAGGTGCAAGTCTTACAGTCTGTTAAGACTTGATTAAATGAATGCTCCTCCATGAAAGACTTAGGTGAAGCAACCTAAAACAAGCATTAATTTTCTAAAAGGGATAAAACAATAACACATTTTTCTAAAACAAGCATTAATTTTCTAAAATACACTACTTTTAATAAAACACAAACCCATATAAAAATGGTCCCAACACTCATTTTCAAATCCAAGGAACCATTAAAATATATCGTAATTTTTTTAAAACCCCAAAATAGAACCTATTTGATAATTCAAACCCCATGACATATCTCAACCTGGTAAATTTAAAATGTTTCCAAATTAAATTTATAAAAACCACCAACAATTCCTAAGATTAAAACACCATTTCTTATTTCATAATAAAACAAACACCCTTTCTTCAAACCTCTCCAATATACATATCCTTTTTAAAATAAATTAAAGGTGATAATCCAAAAAAACCACAAAATCTAATATGTGAATCAATTATTTGATTTCAAATATTATTCTTTCCTCTATATACCCCATGTTCACTTTATTTTAAAATACAATCACATGTACAAAATTTTCCAAAATACAAAGTGAAATCAACCATTAAAAATATATTTATAAATCCAAACTCATTTAAAAAATGATCTCTAAGGACTTTACTAAGGCCAAAAAAATACATAATTGAGATAAATATTCACATGAATAAATTGAATTTCACATCAAATGAATAATTGTATAAAAATTTTTATAACATAATCCATAATTATAATTAATCCCAATGATGCTAACATATCTTAAGACCCAATGGGACTCTCTTCCCATGGACTAAGAACACTGGGAAATAAAATTATCAAGGAGTATAAATATCATAATCAATATGAATGTAGATATTTTCTTGACTGGAGAAATCACTGATAGCTATAAGTAAATCATGCCTTTGTCCCTACAACATTTCTAGAATGAGATGTTTTGTTTCTATATGGTTTTTTAGGCCCAATAATCCATCCTCAAACTTCAATTCCCTTTCCAGTATCTATCCAAAACATCATAAATGATCCCCAAGGTAACTCAATCCATTATATTGAGGATCAATCACCACCTCCATTAGCCTCAATCCATAATTCAATAACATAATCAGACAACAAAATAGAGTCAAAATAATTTATTAATTTTCCATGGATAATCTAGGATCCTAGGAGAGAAAGAATTCATGAAAATCTCCCTACACCTACCTCTCCATTTCATACAACCTTATCTCCAAACTAACAGTACCCAAAATAACAAAAGGGTTTTCCAAAACCCAGGCTCCACTGAGAACATAGACTCTGATACAACTTATTAATGGACATACTAGGGTTACATCTAACATTTCTCAAGAACTAGTCAGACAAAAGTCTTGAAGTGTATTTATAATCCCCATGTGCTGAAAACTACTACATTAGTATAAAAAACATTCCATGGGATTTAATTCAACCTCATGAATCAATATAAATTAAAATCTTAAATAACGACATTAAATATACTACTAGAGCTAATAAAAATTTACTGTCCAAATAGAGTAAACAGCTGATACACAAATAAGGAATAGTATAAACAAATATAAAAAATAATTAGAATAAAATAAAATGTTCTAAACAAACAATACAAACCATAAATTGAAAGTAAAATCCAAACTATCCCCAACTAGCCTCCAGGTGACCCATGGACAACGTCCAACCATTCAAATTCCCTCATAAGATAAAATGGAAAATTAATTTGGAATGAACCTAGATCATTATATTATAAGTCTGAGATTAATATCCTAATAGGTCACTAAATCCTGTTGAATTTAATTAGTCACATTAATATTAAATTCTAAATATGATATTTTAAAATACAATAAAAAATAAGAAAAATATAATTATTCTCAAGAAAAGGAAACGACACATCAAAAGTGTGTTAAAACACTTTTTTAGAATTTTCATTAAATGAAATTAGTCACTTGTAATGTGTTCTTCCCAAACCAAAACCTCTTGGATAAATAGATATTATAAATTCATACTTTAAAATAATTTCAAAAACATCCCCATTTGGAAATACAATTTCAAACTCAAAAGTGATTTCTAATTTTTAAATATTTTACCAAAAATACATGAAAACAAAACATTTTCATAAAATTTGAGATTTTATCCTTAACCCACATTATTAAAATCAACACAAACTTTTTGTTTTAAAAATAATTCAAAAATGTTTTTATTACATCAATTTTGAAACTCTTTAGAAAGATCTGTTTTTTAATTAGTACCTTTAACAAACAATATAAATTTTTTTAAAATCAGTTTTAAAATAACACATATTATTTCATTCCTTTAAAATATATTACATTCCCAATGAAAAAATATGAAAATGAAACCAAACATTGAATAAATAACACAGTCATTATCTACTCTGTAAAGTAAAAAAACAGGGATAAATACCAATTGCATAAGTTCTAAATAATAAACAATGAAATAGGGGACACAAAAAATGAAAAATATAAATCTCCTAAAATGATCCAAAATAGGATCGTATGGTCATGGATATAACTAATGGGTTCTAAAAAATTTGAACTAGAAAGTCTTAGTATATCACATTAATCCTGATGAATTTAGCATCACCATAAAATTTGGAACCTCGCTTGGTCATCCCTACACTCTCGTTGTCCCAAATGGGTTCTCTTTGACACCAATCAAATTATCTCACTCGGTTTCTAGGGGAAACATCCCTTATTTATGATCTCTTGGTCCAAGGAAAATGTTCATTAACACAAATCAACAATGGTTTGCGCATTAAATTCCTAATAAACCTATCCCATACCCTATAGTCTACCATAAAAATTCAAATGAGGTTAGCACAATCAGTGATCTTATAGATCTAATATTGATCATTGAAATAACAAAAGACCCACCTCTCAAAACCTCACATAGAAGCATCCCCCTATGTGTCAAAACATAGGATTAATATACAAATTTACAAATAATTAGAATCCCTTTATGGGATCACAAGACAACACAAGAATAAAATATTAATTGGGGGATCAATGGGGTTTCACACCAAGTATGATAATTAATTAGATATAAAATTCCATACGGGCCTTATATTTTAGAAAACATTAAATATCATGACTAATCACCTTTTTAAAAAGTTTCTTAAATCTACTCATGATAAAAATATACAATCAAAACACTATTGAAACCCAATAAGAACTTGAAATCCCCTTTAAACCATTTTTTAAAACCATCAATGTCACTAATGAGTCTCAAAATATAATCCACATTGGATATATCAGCCCTTTGAAACCAACCAACCAACATTAATTATTTCAAAATCATTGAACAAATCAAACCATTGATATATAAAAATCAACTGAGGTTATGAAAGAGTATAAAATATATAGAACAAGGGCTAACACACACCTTTAAAATAAATCAACCAATGTCAAATATTTTAATCACTTTAAAAGCACCCAATCACATGGTTTGAGAACCGATTACTACAAGAAGTTGTTGAAAACTCACAATCTAGTTCACACCGGCACTTTTAAATCCAAAATAATTTTTTAAAATCCATTTAGGAATTTTTAAAAACATGTGGAATAGAAACTCATCCCATGATAAGGTCTAAATTCAAAAAAAATTATTCCCTCATTTATATTAAATAGAAATAAGTTAAACTAAATAACAAATTAAAATAATCAGACATTTAATGTCATGAAATAAAAATAAATTAAAAAGAAACATATATATCTATATAGTGGAAATCATACTGGAGGTCATCACCTATGATTGGGAACACTCCCACAAGATAATACATTCCCTATAAACCCCCTAAATTATGAAATAATAATGATATAGACCATTTACAACCCTAAAATCTTCTAAAATATATAATAGGTTTCACAGGAGGAACCATAAATCAAAGTAAGGAAACAATAAAAAAGAATAAGTTGTTTTGAGGGACTTACCAAGAATAAAACTACTTCAATACAAGGTGGACGACCACAAAAATAGACCAAGGAATGAGTAGGCTCCTAAAGTGGAGGCCCCTAGTCCATTCGAGCAATATGGGGAGAGAAAGGGTGGATGTGTTATATAATTTGAGTAGTTTAAAGGGTGTAGATTAACTATTTAATGATCCTACTCGGGCATCATAGTTTGGCCACATGGTTTTCCTTTCCATGTGAAAACCATATTTAGGCCACTATCTTGGAAAAAACACACTCAAATTGTTTACCATGGTATTTAGAATGATTTAATAAATTGATATCCACTATTCTATATGGAACTATCAATATATATAAGTGATCCCACACTTATCGCATATTTTACCAAACGGTGTGCAAACTATGTTGCACAACTCAAAATTAATAATGTTCTGACCTGATTTTTCAAAGTAATCAATTAGTATGAATTCAATCATGTTCTACCAATTATAAATAACTATAAAAAAATATAATGTACTAAAAATAGCTATGAAGGGGTATCCACAAAGTTTCTTCTAGACCATGCTTACAAACTGTGTACTATATGAAAAGTCAAAAAAAGTAAAATTTTTAGGATGAAAATTCATTAAAATTTAAAATAACACTCATGATCACAAAAAACATAAAATAAGCTCAATAATTACATATAAATCATCACATTAGACATGTCAATTCATTCAATGTGGCTTGTCCAGATTTAACACTTGATTTCATTTTCTTTCCTCTTCTTTTCTATCTTCCCTAATGTCCTGAAGGACTTATTTTTATAGATTTTTGGTAACCCCTATTTTAAGGGATGATGGAGAACCCTTACAAGGCCCGTAGGCTCAAAGATTACATGACCTGTAGGTCTTATGAAATATATAGACTATACTTGGAACTCCTCCTCCCAACTTCTTCATTATGATATCAGCTCTCCACCTTCACATGTCTATTTGGCTATGATTCCCATGCAAGCACAGGCTAGTCCAAATGGCAATTCCATACCCTCTCTTTCTGACAACTCTTCTTAGATTCTGCTCTAGTGAATGTGCCTGCTCTAAATCCCCATCTAGATTCTACCCCATGTAGAGTCTGTCTAATAAGTTAAGAACAAATTATGGTGGCCCGAAGGCCTTGAGGTGGCTCGAAGGCCTTGAGGTGGCCCAAAAGCCTTACTGGCCCGAAGTTCTTGGTAGGCCCGAGGGCCATAAAGGACCTGAGGCCCAAACTAGTGGCCTGAAAGCCCAAACAGATGTATAGTTATGGCTGAAATAGTACCGAATAATACTTGCTAAAGTAAATTCTATAGTGCCTACTATACGACTTCTATAGTACTCAGAAATATGCCTCCGCCCTATTTTGAAGTCTGGTCTACTGGATGAACTTGTCGAGTCCTCACCAATTGTGTTGAGTCTCTTGTGTTCTTATTTTATATCTCGATTCACTTATTCTTCAATATAAATTTACTTTTGAATCCATAGAAATCAATTTTGGTTGATCCTATGGATTGGGATGAGTTTTTAATTAAATTTCATTATGTTTTAGGCTTTCCTCTCTTATCATTTTTATGGGTTTACTTAAATTTCATGACGTCTACTCCACTTTGAGGTTGGTTTTAATACCTAATGGTTATTTTCCATTGCAAACCTTAGGTTGATGGTTTAAAAGTGGTTGGAATTAATTAATTATCATTGATATTAATTTTGTGTATTTTTATATTTTTTTATTATATACTAGGATTGGGAGAAAATTTTTTTAAAAGGATTTTCTTTAAAGATCAAATTTACACCCTGATGTATTAAATTAATGGTTTCAAATGGAGTCATGACTCCAAGGTGATTTCAAATAATTATAAATTGGATTTTTTTCATGATGGTATACTGATTATGGCAATTCTTCATAATGTGATTGAATTTATTTAAATTATGAAATTATTGTTGGATTCACATCAGAGACCATGGATGGGTGGTAAAATTGGGCTAATGTAATCCTATTATAGATTATTTATTGGATAATGAATGATTACCAGCTGACTAAGTGAGTTATTGGTATGTACTTTGATTCATGAAGTAATGGATTATATTACATAGTTAGTCCAAGAGGACTACCAATATTTTAAAAAACCCATTTATGTAATCTAAAGTTCCTATAGTAAGTATTAGTTTCATTAAACCCATAGGTTTTATTTCATGTTTCATATATATATTTTAATTGAGTGGTGCTACTACTTATTTATCATTTCACTATTTTATATTTATGTTATTAGTTCAATGATTACCATATTATTATTTATAATAACATTGTTTGTGATTTTTTGGGACTTGTCTTATTTTATGGAAACAAACGGTCTTTTGAGAAAATAGTATAAAATGACATGGATTTAAAATATTGTTTTTTGTCCTAAAATAAACTTTATCATGGAAAAAGAAACAATGTAGATTAATTTTTGTATTATACTCATATTATCCTCACACCATTTATATACCCTTGGGGTATATGGAGACATCATTTTGCATGATACAAGTAATTTAATGGGTGTCATATATTTTGGTGGATATTATTATTTCTCCCCATCCTTATTTTATCAAGTGGTAGTTACCATTGGTAAAGTGGAGTGGGGGATCCTGTGGAGTGTCTTGTGATCCTCCATGATTTTGGAAATTTTTTATTATCCTCTTAGGACATGCCCATATTTTGTAATTTCTTTATGTATGTGAAAAAATAATTTTTATTATACTGGTTGTGTAATGATTATGAGTTATTTTTTGTTACTTCGGTGATATAGTATGTTTGGATCTTTGTGTATTTTTAAACTGATCAACAATGAAAGTGGGAGTCTAACATATGGATGGTTCATTTTAGATTCATGGGTGGAATCATTGATGTCACTATTCGAATATAATGGTAAATTTTTCCCCAATGTTTATCTTTTGATACCCTAGTGCATGTCTATAACTTGCAGTGATAAGGAACAAACTTCAGGCCTTATGGAGAGAAATATTCAGTGATGAGCTAGGTTGACTTGCACTAGTTTGTTACACTATTTCTAGAATAGAAACTGGGTTGGGAGAGTAGTCAGTTATTTGAATCCTAAAAAATTTGCATATTTTAAAGAACACCTGGATCCCAAGTCCATATGTGGGAATTGGTTTCCCGTTATAACTCAAGTGGTAGAGTAAAATAAATAATAAAATATAATGATATTATAGAACACCAACTCTATAAGGTAAGCTATCCAACCCTGGACTCAAATTATCACTAACATCCCACAAGACAACCTGGTAGTCACTTCTACTGATATGAACAAATAATTTCATCTTGTAGACAAGAATCGTGATGTTGAATCATCACAAATCATTTAAAAATTTAAAAATTATCTTCTATTTAATAAAAACCCATCACCAATTCATGTTTATATATTTACATTAACTATCAAAATCTATGGAACTTTTACAATTTATTATTCACTTGCATATTTTAAGACCATGATCACTGATCAATTACCCTAAACAATCAATGGTTACCATATAATAAATCCTTAACATCATCAAAACTCAATCCTATAAATTCAATTATTGTACATTAACATTCCATAGTCTCCAGTATTCAAAGAATCCCACAATCCCATATCAGGTTACAGATATACTCAAATAAAATAATCAACCTACAACATTAATTAATAAGAATTGAATCTATGAAACATGGAAAAAATACACTAACCGAGACTTCCACTTCCATCCAACCATCTTACCACCATATGTGATTCAATTTTATAGCATCCATAACATTCCACCATCACTGTAAACATTCTACTACCACAACCAGGGAATTATTTCCCACCCATGAACAATATAAGTAATTATATATGTTTATATAATTATTAAAATCAAAGGATCTATCATATTAATTTATAAATAGAATAAAATCAGAATTTTAAATCGAACAACTCAGTGAGACATAAAATCCAATTCCTCAATGCATGAAATCTGAAAACATTCTTGGAATAGGAAAAAATTACAGTAAAAATTTATTTTCAATAAAAAAATTCATTACCTTCAAGATTAAGTTCTATATTATAAATAGGTTTGAAAAAATTAAGAAACCAAATTAATAAATAGTTCATAATGGCTATAATCACCTAATTTCCTTGTCCTACACAAAATTTATCATGAAAAAAATTACTTTATAATTTAATGTATAATGAATATATTTTTCATTATCATCATTATCTTAACATATTTATATTTCCCAATCAATTCCAATATTTTCAATATGAATTATAATTATATATAAACATTGAATTTAGATCTCAAACTATTTACCAAATCACCAGATGTATCCATCATACATGTAGGCAGAACCATAAGCAATCCCAACACCCGTTAAATTATTTTAATTCCATTTTTTAGTTTCTTGTCTTTATTAAAATTAAACTAATCCAATTACTCAGTAACGGTAAACTGTGATAACTCCATATAAACATATAAAATTAGGATAAGTTTACAAATCCTTGATCTTGATATAGTGCTTTGAGGAACACCACTGAAGAATGTATGCACAAAGAATCTACCAGTGAGAAAAAAGAGGTAAATTAACTCATAACCTAAACACTGAAAACCATCCTCAACCATACCCAAAAACTATGAAAAATTAGGGAAATAATCAATACCAAAACCACTGTGAAGAAATATATTAATATAAAATAACCAAAGGAGGTAATGGTGATAACCATGATTGATAGAGACCAATCCCCATAATCTGAGAAAAACGTAACCCTATAGGGATGATTGGATGGTACCAAAGGGCTATGAGGTTGGAATAGGGTTTCAGTTAATAAAGAAAAGGTCAAACCATAGTGATATAGATCACTTCATTATTGAAAAAATACAAATATTCCTTCACTATTGTATGGGGATTTCACCCATGGTCATTGTGTCTCTAGTCAAAGCTCAATCTAAAACCCTGAACCTTCATAAAAACTTTCCCCCTATTCCCATCAATCATAATTCCCATTTAAAAAAAATCATCACTAATTCCATGGTGTGTCAGTACCCAACATGGTTTTTGATCACTTTACCACATATCTCTTTTAAAATTCACCATTTAATGGTTAAATTCTCCTCTCTATTTCTAGGTAACTATTATTCAGACCACAACATAGAGAAACAATGTTTACTATTTCAATATTTCTTATAAAACAAGAAATTTCCTTGAAATCACACCACCATGGACACAAAATAAAGAATTTTATCTTTACCCATTTCACATAGAAAAATTATCCAAGTTCTACACTAAAGAAGAAGTTACCCACATGGAATGGTGATCTGTGAATAGCTCAACAAAATAAATTAAAAAAAATAAATGTATAAAAACATCAACATTTTATCTCCACAAAAAGGAATGGTAAATATGATTATATAAAAAATTTATTTAATACTACACTCCCCAAGTTTTTATGCCCTTAGAAATGGGTTTTTATCCCTTTCCCATATTATGCATTGAAATCCTTCACACACCACACCCTCTAAGCTAGAACATTCTCTCATGATATTCTTTAGTAACCACATATGATAACTCAAATAACCATAACTCCAAAACATGGCACACCGTAGCCTCCACAATGTCTACCTCCATTGTCATTTTAGATCCCATGGATCCACAATATCACAATTACCTTCATACTTCCTCTAATGAATGGAAAAATAAAAATAAATCATTTCAAAAAATAAAAACCTTATATTATATATTTGGAAAACAAAACCTAGAAAGTCACATTCACTAAAAACAACCAAATCATAGATAAATTTTATAGTAAAATCCCATCAGTGGTTATCATTTATCATTCTCTACCAATATTCACATCCCACACACATTCTAAGGTGTGCATATCACTCTCTGAAATAGTGAATTCTACATTGTGACCATAACACTCGATGTGAGCATTATCTTATATTTACCAATCCATGACTATGATAATTTAAGTCATGATCAATTCAATAATGGTGATTTATTATGCTAATTTTACATTTCCTATAACAATTGTGTATCATGGAAGCATGAATTTGAGATTATCCTTCTCTCCTGTAGGTTTTAGTATGAACATGTCATGTTGCATCATTTTTAATCAGATTTCCAAATGATCTAATAATCAAGTAGAAATAAATTAATAATAATAAATTTTTTCAAATAATGTGGGAAATTTATTAAAATTTAATATTAAGGATTCCTAAATTTATAATTGTTTATTTTCATTCAAATAGATCATACTCCACCACAAAAAAGTAAACCCAAGGCCTCACATACTTGGATCACCATATTTACTATAATAATGTTTTATATGATCCTTTGGTAGTCATAGAGTTTTTCCTAATCAATAATGACCACAAGAGTGAAGCATATTTTTCAGACCTGCCTATTGGGTGTTGTGATACATATGTTTTATTTGAACCCTCTGTTTTAGATGCAATAAGTAGATTCATGTAATGTTACATTAGGATTCCATGATTCCCACATGTAAATAAATTTTGAGGTTGTCATGGAAAATACATATTTAATTGATTAAAAGAATAAAATTGAAATCATCATTAATTGACATCCTGATATGCCTTAGCTTAATGTGTTATTGTATACCAATCATATAATGCCCTCATCCCATGGGATAAATTATATCATCCTCTATATTACCCACTATATAGGTGACCAACTCAACTCAAATAAGTATATATGATCACACATAGAGGATTCCCCATGATATTCTTCTTTAGAACAGTCTTATTCACCATATTGATGTATGATTTATTGAAAACATTACCCCTCTAAATCGTATGATATGCTGTAATCCTGATTCAAACCTTTTATTATTCAATGATTTAGTAGTAAAACATTTCATGTGTGAATTTGTCCAATGGAGTAAACTTAATTTAATATTCAATGATCATCACATATACCTAATATAAATAAATGAATTGGAGGTATTTAATACTTCAAACATGTGAAGATAGATTTATTTTTAAAACATATTCTCAAACCCTTCCAATGTTATCCCTTGATGAAATTGTTCTTGTTGACCAAATCCTACCACCTACTTTTGATTCCCCTAAAAATATATGTTTCCAAATTGACTTTGAAACTATTTTTAATATATAATAATGAATATAGATTTAAATAATCTTTAACTAATGATTTTATTATTTCAATCCTAAATCACAATTAATGTTCACTGGGTTTTATCACCCAAATTTCAAGAACAAGTCTATCTAAAATCATTATGGTGTTACATCCCTACAAATAGCCTGATAAGATTACTACTAATCCCTTAATAATAGTTGATATAATGGTAGAACATTGGGAAATATGTTCTCATGATATTTACCATGTTAATTCATAATAGGACTCGATGGTGGAATCATTCAACAATACCCATGGAAACCCCATTAATCCCAAATTCATAAGATAAGCTCCCCACCATACATAAAAAAGAGTGCACTAACTATAACCTCTAATTGATTATCAGCCCATCCCTATAGAAAAGGTCTAATACCACTCAATTTTACCTTTTTAATTTATAATCATAGTTAATGAGATCTATATTTTTCAAAAAAATAAACTAACTTAAAACCATTTTGAAATTATAGGATTTCTAAACAACCCATTTAAAAAAAATTCCTCATAAATACACATAAAATATTAAAACCCATGAAACCATTATGAATTTCATATTAGTGAATTAAAATATTATTAATGATGGCTATCCTTGTATACAAACCAATATAAATAAATTAAATTCTTTTGATAACATGATACAAGTGGTTTATTAGTCACTTGTTATACCCACACATCTTGATGACTCTTGGTTTCTAATTAATAGATTATCTATTACTTTTTATATCTACATAATAAAATGATACTATTTTTAAAATTCCAACCAATATTGTCACCCCTAAATCTCAATCGGGTTATGTTGGAATGATACTAGTCCTTAGGGGAATCATCTTGATCACTAAAAGATATAAATAGATCTAAAAGATTCAAATAATATTGTTGGGGTTAGTTTTAAATAAATTTATCCAAACTTTTTATGGGTCCCACAAGCTAAAATACCTTGGGTGAGGATAGATTAGGTAATGATAAATTCAAAAACATCCCCCTTTCGGATCTTCCTTCATCATTAAACAATGTTTCATTATCTCTCCTTCATGTATCAATGTATGAACAAAACTAAAAATATAAACCAGAGATAGAAATTTTACATGGATCACAATTATTTGGGATAGTCCAAGGAGTATACAAAAGGAATTTTAAATTTTAGAAAATCCACTATAGTTCACTAATATTACAATTCTCAGAATAGAATCATTGTTTCTCTTGGTTCACTACTATTCACACATTGAAGGATCACTATACTCTCATCAAAACTGTGTGATAAGTTCCTCCATAATATTATTCTATTGATTTCTTAAATTATAATTTTTTACACCTCATTTGGTGTTTTCTGATGCAATAATTTCATCTATAAGATAAATTTCAATATACCATAAAATATTTGTGTAACTCATTCTATTTTTTATAGAACATTAAATTTCTCATAACCTTCCAAAAAATTGACACAACTTCATAAATTTCATGAAAAATTGAAGTATAGCATGAAACGCCAATCTTTATGAATATCGTAGAATTTCACAAAACTCACATTTTCATATTGACACAAGTCTCATTTCTATATGAAACTGATTTGGAATAACCACTTAATGTAATAATTACCCTCATAAAATACTTAAGAGACATTAGATCCTTCATCTTTACTAAGGGTTGGACACATCAAAATATAGGGGTATGTGCCTATTTATAGTCATTTCTGGACTTCTCAAAACATTCTTTCTCACACCGACATTGCATGTAATTTTTATCATTCACACAACATTAATATTTTTCCATCTCAATTAGCTTGAAAATCACTTTCATCGTGAAAATACGATTTGTATTAATAGTGTTTGTGCAACTCTTCTAGCTTCACACAACTCTATATTTATTGAAACCACAAAATGATCTTGTGAAATTTTCATTTAATATATTTTTATGAGCCATCCTTGAATATTCACTTTCATGAAACATCATGATATATTTACTCTTATTCATTCAACGTTTAACTTTTCTTTAAAAAACCTTCTTTTTATTCAAAAATAACATTCCCCTTCTTCTAAATTTGGGATCATAAACATTTTTCAAACATTGGGCAATGTCACCATTATATATTTGAAAATTTATAAGAACCTATTACATATTTCACACCTAAACTCCCATATTTCTTATATATCCTCATCAAATATCTCTATATTTATACTTTACGATTGAATACGACTCCATGATCCGGATGCTTTTTCTACATATATTTTCAAAAACCACACCAGTATTACCCAACTTGTTTTTTCAATTGTATTTTTCAACAGAAACAATCAACCCATGAACCCTAAGTTGTCACCTTGAGGGGTTTTTGAAGTAGTCCTCATGTAGAAACCCAGTAAAGATCTTTAAGGTACTTATATGTTAGACATTCCAAACCTATTAAAAACAATAAAACTAAAAAACATCTTCTAGTAAATCATATATATAATGCATGAAAAATTATTTTTCAAAATAAAATAATAGTGAAAAAAATACATTAGGTGAATTAAGTGCCTAGAACTCCAAAATAATCTCTGAAAAGGACACAAACATACAGTCACAAAAAGAGAGCCCAAAAAATCCTTCATACATCTATAAAAACTCCATGTGTCATCCAACCATTGGAAAATTCTTCCCCTCCAAAACCCCAAAAAATGAATATGGTTTTCAACTTGATAAGTTGGAAAAAATTCCCTAAAATATTTCAGGTTGTATAAAATCTACACATCCAAGACGGTGGAAAAATAATAGGTTAGTAAAATACCATGCCTGATATCTCAATGAATTCCCATGCACCCCAGGAATGTTAAAATCATCAAATATTTAAATATATTTTAGGAAATAATCTTATGCTTCATGATATTATATAATATTTATAAACCAGATATCATTTTAACCAAAAACAAAAACTTTAAAAAAACCATAACCAAGAACTTTATAAATTCTATCATTTCAAAATTAACATTCATGCACCCAAACATGAAAAAAAACAAGTAGGATTATGAAAAAATGGTCTTCCAACAGTAACGAAAAGGTATACTTTATATCATTGAGTTTATTACCTAACCAACTATTTTCTAACATCCCTATCAAACCTGATGAGAAACTCATTGATTCTTGTTGATCTTGATAGGGACGCAATTATAAAGTAGTAATTTTCAACTCATGTCAAATTCCTCACCAAAACATAAAATCAATAACCTCAAAAAAAATATCAATGAAACTATTAAAATAATTTATATAAAAAATCCTAAATAAAAAATATATATTCCCCCCTATGTTTACAAAACACACCACCTCCAAAATCCATAATGTCACCCAATTTAGTTTCTCTCAAACCACACACACACACATAGAACATTTTTTTACACTATAAAAACACCTCCATAATATAATATATTTAATACTAAAAATTATTTAATAAAAAATAACATTTTTGTTTTCTGGATTTATCACAACATCGAGTGTATGGAAATCCACTTTCTTTAACCCAATAATGGAGTGGAATTATGAAACCAAAATTGATAACCACATTCACCCTTCCCTTATCAACCATATAACAAAAAACAATTTTTATCATGAAAAAATATTTCAATCCATCCAAACCCTACCTATTTAGGTTTCTACCTAAGGAAAAATAAGTAAAAAACATAAGGGAATATATTTAAGAGTCATTTACCTATAATTTGAACTTAAACATACCATGAATCCATGATGTAAGAGTTTATATGCTATATATACACCCAAAATCACCTCTAATATCACCCTATATCAAGAGCTCTATGATACTTCTAAAATTGAAAAGACAAGTAGAACTTTTTTATGGTTTTCAATGACAACATGGGAAGAATACACTCTGAATAGCCCAGAAGCCTTGATTTTATTCATTTTTGATAGTCCCCCTTTTAAGGGGTTAATGGGAACCCATACAAGGAATGAAGTCTTTGTGACATTACATGACCTGAAGTTCCAAAGGAAAACATCAGGACTATAAGTACTTGAAACTACCCCTCCCCATCATCTATATAATAATGTCAGCTCTCCACCTTCACATGGATATTAAACTGGACTTCCCATGCATGCAAATTTTATCCCAGAATGAAATTTTCATACCCTCTCATTCTTCTAAATATATTTAGCTCTTCTCTAGTGAATGTAACTACTCTAAATTCTCATCTAGATCATGTTCCATGTAGATTCTTCCTAGTATATTTAAGAACAATTTTCATGTGTCTTGAAGGCCTTGAGGTGGCCTGAAGGCCTAGATGTGTCTCGTAAGCCTTAATTTCCAAAAGGCAAGGGGTGGACTGAAGGCCTTGAAGGACTTTAGGTCCAAACTGGGGGCCCAAAACCCCGAATAGATAAATAGTTTTGGTTGCTACGGTACTGAACACTACCTACTACAGTACTTCTATAGTACAACTATAGAAACCCAACAATTTTTCTCCACCCAGATTTCATCTTGGGTCTCTTGGATGCACTTTCTAGGTCCTCACCAACTGGACTAAGGTTCTTGTGCATATTGGTTCAATACACAACCTCAATGATTATTTTGGTGAGAATTCATTCTTCCATGGAATTTGTTTTCAATATTGAGGGTTGAGATGTTGGATTTTTGGATTTTTTCATCATTTTTCATTTAAAATATTTTTCTAGACTGATTTGATTGGATGCTTATTAGACTGAACAGATTTGTTTATTACTGTGGTTTTAGATATCATTATGGAAAATATTTTTCGACCATATAGAACATCCTTTGGGTATAGGTCAATGAAAAATATTTCTTTGTTCTAAGGTTTTTCTATGGAGAGGCTTCAATGATAAGACATAGATCATTGTATGAATATTTTCTTAGTTTATGTTCAATAGTTACCCTTATATGGGTTCCCTTACATTGATGTAAGCATACCCCTATGTGGGTAGATGAAACTTACTACTACCCACTAAGAACTATCTATTTCCCCTTACACTATTATTGATTGTTTCTTGATGTTGGTTTGTTGGAAGTTGTAATCGATGATACAATTGGGAATTAATATTTTCTCAAGTTAAGGGATGTATGACCCCGAATATCATAGGTTGGTGATAACTTGTTTTCCATTAAACCCCCCCCCCCTACAAAAAGGTAGTGTCGCATCCCAAAATTTATAATTAAAAATTGTATTAAAATTGGGATTTTATGTTTTAATATTCTCATACTCATATGTGGTGGGGAAGTGAGAGTATTATTTTGTAATATCTTAAATATCCAAAAATTAAATATGACTACAGTGTTCACCCATAGGTATACGAAATTTTCATAACCATATTAAATCTTGTTTGTATATTTTTCATTACTGTTGTTTTTATATGATACCATTGAGTTTAAATATTTTGATTAGGTTGTTTAATTACTTCTATATTCTAGTTTACAAATCTTTGGAGATGGAATATATTAAACAAAAACTCTATCTGATAATTTCATGAAACTATTTCTACTAAAGAGGTAGAAGTGATTACATTGATAAATCCATCCTATGAATATTATTTCACCAAGTATTTTGTTTTAATAGAACATATGGATGTTTAATATAAAGGTAAACTTCCACTCCCAACAAGTACTATTAGAGTGTTTTGGTTTCTAGGATGATATGTTTGGTTCTAGTTCACTAAGTTGTTTTATCCCTTTTACTTTGAAAGTTATTTGATTTAATTTTGTATAATATTTTAGGAATAATTAATTTCGTGGAATAGAAATAAAATGTTGATAATTTTTTTGGAATAAACTTTTCCATTTGGATAATAGAATCAGAATATCATCAGATACACAAGGCTCTTGATACCCCATTTTCCTAATAAGTTACCTAAAATAATGGAAGAAGTGGGATAGGGGTAGTTTAAAAGGAAGGATTTTTCATTAATATTATATTTTTTACATGGAATATTTATTTCAACATTATATATAGGAAATATTTTAAAGGAGTTATGAATGTGTTATGTATGAGAAGACAACATCTCTTAATGAAGTGCTCGTGTTATAAAGAATTTTGAACTTGTTTCTTTTATATGGAAGTAATGTTTCATATCATGTGAATAAAATCTATATGATCTTAGGGAAACTAATTTATGTGAAGGATAAATTAGGTGACGGTGTTTCAACATTACAACATCTTTCCTCAATTTTAGATGTTTTGGATTTCATGTTAACAGTGGTAAGAAAATCTAGTGAGAAGACTGATCTTGTATTTGGTGACATTTGAAACATGATCTTGAAAGAGGAGTTAAGGATTTATAATGTTCAAAAATAAACTAGAAATGATCTCAATGCTACCATATGGGGATCGTTAGTTCATCAGGAAGGCCATCATAGGAAAAAATATTTTGCGTAAATGTTCTAGATAATATGTCGAAGTAAATTGAATATTTCGGGTACAACATGTTGTCAGTGTGGGAAGAATAGACATATCAAGAACATTGGAGTAATAAATCATAGGAATTGACATTAATATAAGAAATATCAATTAGTAAAATGGATAAAGGGTCCCAATTAACACTAAGTATGAATATTCCAATGGATTCATGGGTTAATAACTTCGTACTCTCCTTCCATTCAACTAGTGGTTGAGGTTTCTTGGTTTATTGTGAAATAGGATTCTTTGGTGGATTTCATCTTGAAGATAATAAATCTATAGATATATTTATTAATTCAGATGTTCAAATTCTAATGAAAAATAGAAGTATCTTGAAACTAAAATATGTTAGACACATTTCAAGTCTCTATAAGAACCTCATATCAGTGGGGTAGCATGATGATATTGGTTTTAAAATGAATTTTTGGAATCGTGTTTGCAATAACAATATATTTTCCCTAGTATTTACTCATTCATTAAAAAAATTTACCTTGTATCTTACTAGATGAAGTGATAAATTTTCATCTTATCAGAATGAAATCATTAGATGGTTTGAAAAAGTGGCGGTGTAAGTTTGACCACCTCAGTGAGAAAAAATCACAAAGTTCCAGTGATGAAGAGTATACTAATTGTTTATTACACATACCTAGAATGATGTGAGAGTTTTATGATAAGAAAATAAAATATATATTTCTTCAACTTGGATGAAATAAATCTTATTCATAAGTTAAAACTTGTTTGTTTTGATGTTTGGGGACCTTCCTTTTTTGATCATATAGAGGATCACTAGGCTTTGCGACCATTATTGATGATTATAATCACAAGGTATAGATATAATTACTTAAGAATAAATATAATGTTTTAAAGCATTTATTCCTTGTAAATTTATGGTTGTGATAGTGTGTAAAAGAAATATGAAATTTATTTAGGTAGACAATGGTGTGGAATTCATCAGAGACAACATTGGTATCCTCTATAAGAATAATGTCCTCAATCACGAGAATATTTTCCTAAGGAACCCATAATGAAATTTATTATCTAAGAGAAAAAATCAGACACTAAAAGAGTAATATTGTTTTATAAGGGTTCACTCAGAAATTATTAATGGGAATCTTAGTAGATTCCATGAATAAAATATCTAACTTGGTATAGTCAAGTCCAACTTCAGTTTTGGTACATTATCTTCCTGAAAACATTGTTCAAGTAAGAGCCTGAAGGTTAACATTCTCAAGATATTTATAAGAATAAAATACAATAATATTGATTCTATATACATGGTTATGTTAGAGGAAATTTCCAAGGATTGTTCTATTTTTTGGTACGGTGATGCGAAATTTTTCTATTTTCTATTGGAAGATGAAAGTAAAAAAAGTCATATTAAGTCGATTATTTGTTTATAATGACTAACTTATTAGGGAATATTCGAACTTGGATGATAAGTATGTTGGAGTTAGATCAACTATCAATGTTTAGGGAGATTATATAGGTTTTACCAAACAAAAATTCACTCTAGAAAGTTCAATAGAAACATCATAGGCAAGAACTAAATTAGTCAGAGTTCCTAATAATGGTATATTGGAAAATCCATTTATATATGGTGAAAGTTAAAACATACAATTTCAAAATAGATAATTAATGTAAAAAATTATCTTATAGATGGATATCAAATATTTGGGTTTGAATAGATGAACTTGTGGTTGTGTTAATAATATCCACTCATATAAGGAAAATATTTCATTGGCATAGGATACATATGAACTTCTTACTTCAAATGAACTCATTAGAACTAGAAAGTAATGAAGAACTATATACTCACAGAGAATATAAATAGTGGTATTTGTGTAAAGACCCAGACTTTCCATGTAATTTTCGTTTAATTAAATGGGAATTTTATAAGTCCACAAAAACTGACAGTGTGTGATTCTGAGGCTCGGTGTAGTCGGAATGAATTTCTGATCTTTTTTCTGGAACGTTTAGTAAATGTGCAAGCGGTTTTTTCTAACTTTTTAACAGGTTCTTGGAATTGAAATATAAGGGCACCATTGAACTCATAGTGCCAGTATTCCCTTACGAAGACTTTCACCTCGACCGCAGTTGGTCGAGGGTGAAAGATAATTTTCTGGGGTTTCCGTGAAAAAAATAAAATAAATAAAGTGTGTAACATTTTATTTTATATTGTTTGAAAACTCCCATGTGGAATTTTCATAGGTGAGGACCTCCTGAATTAACCTCCCATGAGAGGTTATGGTGGTGGGGACCACCAGAGGCTAACCTACCATTAGAGGTTATGGTGGTGGGGACCACCCGAGGCTTAAACCTCTGGAACTCCCCTCTTAATGGGAGAAACCTCTCAACTCCATCTTTAATGTGGAGGAGCCTCTTGAGCTTCCTCCCCAATAATTATGCCAACGCACCACATTAATTTTTCAAAATTTTGTGAGTGTTCCAACATAATTTTTTCTTAAGTTCATTATATTGGCACCTCTTTCACTTTTTTGTGTGGAATTGTGAGAGAAGAACCCTAGGAGGATTACACTTCTTCCACGGAGAACACTCCTTCAATGAAGAATGGTCCTCCAACAAAGAACACCAACCTCGAATTCTTCCTCAAGACACCCACCAATGAGGAACATCTTCGACTACAACAAACCGACACACGAGCTTCGGATTGGAGGTGTGTGGCAGACGAGATGAATGTCGACAACATCAACTTCTTCTTGCACAAGCTTCAATGAACAATCCAAGTTAGGGGTTATTATTAAATTCTTGAATTATCTCGTTTAATTTCTCTATTCTTCGAAAGCATGGTGAATGTGGATCAACCAAAACGAGTTGATCTAGAATTTGTATTAAATTGTAGAGTTTTTAGTACTTGAATCCTAATTATTTTTGTTGAGCCGCTTGCTACCGTTCTAACGCGGAGGGTGTGTTCCAAAAAGACATGGACCGACCCCTCCTCTGTTCTTCCTTATTGTGCTCCTCATGATGGAAGAATGTGGCTTACACCATGATGACTAAAAAAGAAAGAGGCCAGCTAAACTGGCCATAGACGAAGGCATGGTGACCTGCTGTTTGTACCCTCGCCTCCTGAGCCACCTCTGTCATCCTCGGCCAAGACGCCACCCGAGCCACCGCTATCGTCCATGGCTGAGCCCCTGCCCGTGCCGCAACCATAGTCCATAGCAGAGTAGCCACTCGTGGCCCCGCCACCCGAGTCGCCGCCACCATCCACGACCGAGCCATCGCCGTCGTCCGAGTTGCTGCTATCGTCTGCATCGTCACCATCGTCTGAGCCACCACCGTCGTCCGCGTCGAGCTTCCACCACCGTCCGGGCTGAGCCGCCACTTGGGTCTCCGCCACTAGGATGAACGGTCGTCCGAGCCGTTGCCGCCATCCACGGCTGATCCTCCGCCGTCATCCACGGTCGAGCCGCCACCCAAGGCGCCCCCACCATCCATAGTCGAGTTGTCACCCGCGGCCTCACCGCATGAGATTCCACAACTGTCCCTAGCCAAGCCGCTGCCTATGAGGCCACTACCATCCGAGATGTCATTTCTGTTCGAGCCACCGCCATCCGGGATAAGCTGCCGCCACCATCTGGGCTGAGCCATCGCCTGATCCACCGCTGTCGGGCTGAGCCACCTTCCGAGAAGCTGCTACCGTCTGGGCCGATCAGCAACCCAATCCACCACCGCCCTTCTGGCTGAACCACCCTAGCCGAGCTACCTCGTGGCCTTGCGCCCTTGCGGCTACCCCCGACCGAGCCACTCTACGGTCTCGTGCCTTTGTGGCACCCTCCATGGCCGCACGACCACCCGAGGCCCTCCGCGACCCCTCGTAGCCTTCCGGGCTGGACCCAGCGGGTCAGGCAAGGTCTACCCAGACTGGGTCAGCCCAGACTGGGTCAGTCTGACCAGGTCAGACCAGACCTGGACCCACTACGATCCATTTACGATCTTTTGGCAATAACTTTGGCAGCGGACGTCCGTTTGATGATCTGTCAACGACGCTGGAAACCCCGGAGCGAGAAGGTCCCTTTGGTATACCCCAATTGAGTTTTATATAAAGTTGGGGGAATGGTTGAGTTTGATCGAGCATGAATCCAACCGGGCCTTTGGAACTAAAAGGCTAATAACTCACCGACCGAGTGTCTGATTAACACATCGCATGTTGCGTTGAGACCCATATGATGCAGAGAACCATTGAGATACTTATTTGTGGGACATATTGGTGGTAGGAGAATCGACCAGTGGCTTGGGGAGTGGACTCTCCCAGAGATGAGCATGATTAGTGTAGAAACCCAGTAGCTGGCTGTGACAAGAAGAGTGCTCCTAGATATCTTGTGCGGGTCAGCTCCTAGTGATCTTGTGCTGGTCAGATCCTAGTGATCCTGTGTGGATCATATTCTAGAGATACTTTGTGGGTCAGCTCCAATGATCTTATGTGGGTCAGCTCCTAGCGATCCTGTGTGGGTTAGCTCCTAACAATCCAGTGTGGGTCACCTCCAGCGATCTTCCTTGGGTCAGCTCCAGTGATCTTGTCTGGTCAACTCCAGTGATCCTGTGTGGTTCAGCTCCTAGTGATCCTGTGGGAGTTAGCTTAAAACGATCCAGTGTGGGTCAGCTCCTAGCAATTTTTTTATTGGTTAGTGGCAAAGCCTATTATCGCAGTAATGTGGATCAGTAGTTACATCTGATAATTTCTACTTATGTACCTAAAGATATACCCAGTGTGAGCTGAGTCAGAACCATTGTGTTCCTTCATTATTGAGATGGATTACTTGATAACATAGGTATATTTATGAGAATATACCTAAGTAGGGTTATCTGTTCATTTCATACTTTTTTGTTTATCCTTGGTGGGTTTTATGAGACCTTGAGGGTCTCAGGGTCCCTACAATGTATCGTTATACTCACCCATGCATGGGCTATTCCCTCACCTTGTTGTGTTGCATGCAGACGGCAGATATCGCTAACTAAGGACGAGGGTACCAAGACTAGAGGTAGCTTGAAGGTGGTCCCAAATGAGGCATACCACAGAGACGACCAATCAAGAGTTATACCTACCCTTTAGGTAGGATCCTTGGTGGGAGATCACAGGAGCTGTTCCAGTTACTTGTACATTCAGTTGTCTTGTACTTTCCTGTTTTCCTTTTACTTTCCAATTAGAATTATATTCTATCCACTTTTTACTTATTGTACTCACTCTGTTTGTTATTCAGTTTACTTTAGTTTGTATATTGTTGTGTGCTTGGTTGTGTGTGTTACAATTTATAAAGGCAATACCTTCCCAGTTTTAGGGATTACGCATTCGGTGCTAGTTGTCATCCCCTGGCCTATAGAAGGTAGACTTGGGGTAGTCACGGCACTGACCCCAAGGGACGGGTCATGAAAAATTGGTATCAGAGGAGTTAGTTCTTCCACAAAAAACAGGACTCTATTATTTCATTTTAATGACTATAGTGTGAAGTGTAGTGAGTGTGATTATCAGTTTAGGGAATCCAGCGTTGGTGTGGCGGACGACGTATCCATACTCCAGGACCCTGAATTCTAATTTCTAACTCAGTGCATGAAAACACTGACTGCGTGTATGTTTTGAAGAGTTTTCTTTGTGATCTTTTGAGTCATCTCACCAGGTATAACATGTTGACCATGGCGCACCTGTTTCTTTTCATGATTCCTCCACGAAGACAGCTAGCTAGGATTCCATGTTTTGTTTGCACAGATAGCCCATCGAGCGACGAGGCCTCAGTATAGGGCCCTTTTCCAGTAGGGGAACTAGTGGAGGCACATGTGATACCTTTCCCCATTGGGTCACCATGCCACCAGCCCCAATAGCATATGGTGCACATAGCTTGAGCGCATTGCATGAGTTCCAGTGCCAGAGGCCACCCATGTTCAGCGGAGAGATGGACCCACATGCATTGGAGGATTGGTTAGAGACTGTAATGAGAGTCTTACAACTGGTATGGACACTATCTTATCTCATGGTGATCTTCTCTGATAGCCTTCTATAGGAAGCAGTAGACAGATGGTGGAGCTTGATGCTCTAGGTCCATGACGAGGTGATGCTTCTCTGGGCAGACTTCAAGAGCCTGTTTTGGGATGAGTTTTTCCCAGCAACTCTTCGCGCAATGCACATACAGGAGATTCTTCATCTGTAGCAGGGAAACATGACTGTAGCTTAGTACACAAGGAATTTCACTGACCTATCATGGTACTCCACAGATATGGTGTGGGACCCATTATTCAGGGCCTGGACCTTCGAGTAGGGGCTCAGGCAAGAGATCAGGGCTTCGATGATTTTTCTTATCATCCCAATGTAGGCGGGGGTGTTAGAGAGACACATCCTAGTTGGGAGTTTACTTGCTAAGAAATCTCTAGTAGAAAGATCCACCACTAGTCATCACTTAACAAAGTCCTCTACAGACGGTAGCATACAGATGTCGCAAATGTCCAAGAGAACCATACCTACAGGTGGACGACTGCCTGACTTAGGATCGGTTGTGAGAGGCACTCGAGGCAGAGATAGTCATTCCAAGAGTGGGCTGTGTTACACAAGTGGAGGGTAGGGTCACATGGCTTGTGACTGTCCGACCCTCCGTACGGATGATCATAAGATGATCGAAAGACCACCCTGATAGAGACAGAGATTCGACCAAGGAGGTTTGTAAGGAGTAGGCAGACGTGTCAGAGGAGATGGTCGTGCAGCTGGTGGTGGATAATGATTCGTGATGTTACCGGCACCACCACCAGGATGTCAACCACGGCCATAGGGAGCAGGCGGATAGGGGTGAGCTCATCTCTAGGTAGTTGAGTCCTATGATCATGGAACTCCAGAGATGATATGAGGTATGATCTGTGTCTACTCCACCTTAGCTGCAGAACTTATAGACATAGGTTCTTGTCATTATTTTATTTCCAATAACCTTGTTCGGAGTTTGGAGGTTCTAACGGAGTCATTGGCTCAATTCATACAGCTAGAGACTCCAACGGTAGAAGATTCGATGATTACACACTAGTGTCTGTAGTGCAAGCCTACTCTAGGAGGAGAGAGCTTCAGTTGGGATCTCCTATCAACGGCGTTGAGGTATTACGATGTCATCATGGGTATGGACTGGTTATCTATAGTCCATGCTCAGATAAGCTTTATTAGGTGAAAAGTGCGGTGTGTCTGCATGGATGGGACCAGGTTTACCATCACCAGAGAGAATGGATCCTTTGCAGCACATGATGGACTTGCCCGTAGGAGAATGCATCTGATCACTAATCAGTTGGCTGGCCTCCCCCTCGGAGCAGTTGATGTGGAGAGTCTGGGTTATTTTTAGTGGTGGACTAGTACGAGGATGTTTTCCCTGATGATGTTTCGGGTCTACCTCCTCAATGAGAGGTGGACTTTTAAATTGACTTGTACCTAGGGATGGAACCGATATCTACACCAGTATATCAGATGGCTACCGTAGAGCTTCGTGATCTGTGGGTATAGCTATAGGACTTGCAAGGGAAGGGATTTATCTGGTCTAGTGTTTCTCCCTATGCAGCCACGATTTTGTTCGCCACAAAGACAGAAGGGAGCTTGAGGCTTTGTATTGATTATTGAAGCCTGAACTAAGTGACAATGAAAAATAAGTACCCACTTCTGAGGATTGACGACCTCTTTGATCAGCTGAAGGGAGCACGGTGGTTCTCGAAGATAGACTACAGATCAGGCTATCACCATCTCATAGTGCGATATGAAGATCTGTAGACGACGGCTTTCAGATGTCGGTACGGCTACTAAGAGTTCTTGGTTATGCCATTTGGCATGACCAATGTTCCAACAGTGTTCATGAGACTCATGAACATGATCTTTCATCCATACCTTGATCGCTTTGTAGTAGATTTCATTGATGAAATTCTGATCTACTCAGCTATTGAAAAGGAGCAGGCCTATCATTTGTAGGTAGTAATGGACACACTACGAGAGAACAAGCTTTATGGTAAAATCTTGAAGTGTCAGTTCTGGATCTGAGAGGTTCACTTTCTAGGACATGTCATATTGGAGGCTAGAGTTTCATTTTATCCAGTGAATATTGAGGCGGTACATTCTTGGGAGCCACCTAGGAGTTTGATGTAGATTCATAGTTTCCTGGGTTTGGCTAGATACTAACAATGATTTGTGCCAGATTTCTCCATAGTTGCAGTACCTCTATCAACATTGATGAAGAAGGGGAAACCCTTCATTTGGTTGGAGAAATGCCAATGTATTTTTCAGGAGCTGAGGCAGAGGACGACTAGTTCCCCCATCTTGAGGCTTCCAGAGGATAGCGTAGAGTACATAGTCTACTACGACGCATCAGAGACTGGACTCAGATGTGTCCGGATGTAGGAGTGAGTAGTTATCGCTTATGGTTCTCAACAGCTAAGAGAGCACGAGTAGAACTACCCTACCCATGACCTAGAGTTAGCAGCAATGGTCTTAGACGTGAAGATGTGGTGACACTATCTGATGGGATAATGTTTTAAAGTGTACTATGATCACAAGAATATCAGGTATATCTTCTCTCAGAAAGACCTGAATCGGAGATAGCGACATTGTCTTGAGTTCCTCTAGGACTATGACTTCGAGATAGTCTATACTCCTGGGAAGTAGAACGTTGTTACAGATTCACTTAGAACGAGATCTGTTATACAGCTGCTAGATGAGGCGACGGAGCAACTGGATGTTTTGCAGATACCCTTTGTGGATAGAGATGGAGCATCTTTCCTTCAGTCTCTTACAGTCACCTTACCCCCCCCCCCCCCACTTCTTTAGTGAGTCAGGGAGGCGCAGCGTGGGGACACTAACTGCGAGACACAACATGCTAAGATATCTAGAGGACAGGCACCTGATGGATTTTCTGAACATGGGGAGTATTTAATCCTCTTCAGAGGACATACCGTGGTACAAGTGTCACTTTAGGAGTAATTTTTGAGGGAGTTCCACACATCCCCTCTAGTGGTACATCCAGGAGTGAGAAAGATGTACCAGGATCTTTGATGACAACACTAGTGGCCAGGAATGATGAAATTAGTTGCATAGTTTGTCTCTTGGTGCCTAACTTGTCAGTAAGTGAAGGGGGAGCATCAAGTACCATTAGGATTGGTTCAGACATTGGAGGTCCCAGAGTAGAATTGGGATGGTATATCCATGGAATTAATGACAGGACTTCCAAGTACATCCAGGGGTCCTGACTCGATTTGGGTAATCGTCGACTAACTCCCCAAGTCGGCCCACTTTCTACCGATCAGAGACTAAGGTTTAGTAGATAGCATGGGATGCCTCTATGTGTAGGAGACTGTGTGGCTACATAGAGTAGCCTAGACGATTTTCTCTGATCGTGATACACATTTTACTTCCCGGCTATGGAAGGGGTTGTAGGAGGCTTTTGAGACGCAAATTCATTTGAGCACTGCCTTCCATCCTCTGATGGATGGTTAGACTGAGCGGACCATTCAGACCCTAGAGGAAATGTTGTGTGCTTGCGTCCTCAAATTCAGTCTCAGCTGGGAGGATCACTTTCATTTGGTGGAGTTTTCTTACAACAATAGCAATCAGTCCACCGTTGGGATGGTACCTTTTGAGGCGTTGTACAGGTGACCTTGCAGATCACCCTTGTGCTGGACGGACCTAGGGGAGTCAACACTAGTGGGACTTGAGATGGTACGAGCTACCATAGAGAAAGTGCATATCATCCAGGAGTGGATGAAGACTGCATAGAGCAGTCAAAAGTCTTATGCTGACAGAGACAGAGACCTCTGGAGTTCAAGGATGGCGACCACGTCTTTATACGGGTCTCACCCCGACGTGGTTTACAGGGATTTGGCTGAGGTGGAAATTTATCTCCGAGGTTCATCGAACTCTTCCAGGTCCTCAGAAGAGTTGATGAGGTGGCTTACCACTTATCTCTTCTACCTTAGTTGCACTGAATACACGCCGTCTTCCACGTATCCCAGTTGAGGAGATATGTGCACAACCCATCCCACATCATCAGCCATGGCGATCTGGAAATCGAAGATCGGGAGAATTATACGGAGGTTCCATTAGAGATTCAGGATTGACTGGATCGGGACCCTCTTGGGTGGTCGATACCTCTAGTGCGCATTGATTGGTAGCACAGGAACCACCAAGAGATCACATGGGAGCAGGAGGCTCAGATTTGTGCTCAGTACCCCTACTTGTTTTCCTAGTTTTGAGTTGTGGCTTATGGGGACACAAAGCTCTAAGGTGGGGAGAATGTAAAGAACCAAAATTTCCATGTAATTTTCATTTAAATAAATTGGATCTTTTCGAGTCTGTGAAAACTGACGGGGCGTAATTCAAAGGCCCGGTGTGCCCGAAATGAATTTCTGAACTTTTTTCAGGTATGTTCTGTAAATGTGCGAGCGGGTTTTTCTAAATTTGGAACCACTAATCGGAATTAAAATCTGAGGGAACCATTGAACTCACAGTGTCGGTATTCATTTAATAATACTCTCACCACGACGTTAGTTGGTCGAGGGGGAAAGTTAACTTTTTGGGTTTTTTGTGAAAAGAATAAAATAAAATAAAGTGTGTAACAATATATTTTATTTTGTTTTGAAACTCCCATGTGGATGTTTCACAGGTGGGGACCACCTGAATTGACCTCCCATGAGAGGTTATGGTGGTGGGGACCACTCGAGCCTAACCTCCCATGAGAGGTTATGGTGGTGGGGACCACCCGAGGCTTAAACGTCTTGAACTCCCATCTTAATGGGAGAAACCTGTCAACTCCATCTTTAATGTGGAGGAACCTCTTGAGCTTCCTCCATATTAATTATTCCAATTCACCACATTAATATTTCCAACTTGTGTGAGTGTGCCAACATAATTTCTTCTTAAGTTCATTATACTGGAACCTCTTTCATTTTTTGGGGTGGAATTGTGAGAGGAGAGCCCTTGGAGTATTACACTTCTTCCAAGAAGAACGCTCCTCCAACGAAGAATGATAACTTCGACTTCTTCCTCAAGACACCCTCCATCAAGGAACATCTTCAACTATGACGAACTGACACACGAGCCAGAGATTGGAGGTGTCTGGTAGACGAGATGAACGTCGACAACTCAAATTCTTCTCGTGCCAATGTTAATGAACAATCCACAGTATGGGTTGTTATTAAATTCTTGAATTATCTCGTTTGATTTCCTCATTCTTGGAAATCATGGAAAACATAAATCAACTAAAAAGAGTTGATCCCCAATTCATATTAAATTGAAGAGTTTTTCATTCTTGACTCCTAATTTTTTTTGTTGAGTCACTTGCTATCGTTCTAACGTAGAGGGTTAGATCCGAAAAAACATGGTCTGACCCCTCTGCCATTCTTCTTTATTGTGTTCTTCACGATGGGTGAAAGTGGATTACACCAGGAAAACGAAGGAAGAGAGAGGCCGGCTAAACCAGCCACCAGCGAGGGCATGGAGCCCCGCCGTCTGCGGCCTCACTGCCCGAGTTGCTGCCACCATCCACAACTGAGATGGATTACTTGATAAATTAGTTATATTTATGGGAATATACCTAAGTTGGGTTATCTATTGATTTCATACTTTTTTTACCCTTGGTGGATTTTGTGTGACCTTGCGGGTCTCGGGGTCTCTTCTGAGTATTGTTATACTCACCCCTGCATGGGTTATGCCGGCACCTTGTTGTGTTGGATGCAGACGATGGACAACGCTAACTGAGGATGAGGGTACCGGGACTAGAGTTAGATCAAAGGTGGACATAGATGAGTCATACCACAGAGATGACTGATTGAGAGCTGTACCTACCTTTTAGGCAGGATCCTTGGCTAGTGATCAGAGGAACTATTCCTGTTACATGTACTTTCAGCTATCTTTTACTTTCCAGTTTTCCTTGTACATTCTACTTAGGTTTTTATTCTCGCCCCTTTTTACTTATTGTACTCACTCTATTTACTATTCAGTTTACTTGAGTCTGTATCTTACTGTGTTCTTGGTAGTGTGTGTTACAGGTTATAAAGGCAATGCCTTCCCAGTTTGAGGGGTTACGCCTTCGGTGCTAGTCACTAGCCCCTGGCCTATAGAAAGCAGGCTTGGGGTAGTCACGACAAAGGCCCCGGGGGATGGGTTGTGGCAATTTATACATTGAAGAGAAAATTATTTCCTTAAATATCAATAATACTTGGGAGTTGTCTAATCTATGGAAAGGAAAGAGGGATATAGAAAAAATGAATTTTTAAGAGGTCGGTGATGAATGTAACAAATATAATGTAAATTTTTTTGGCCAATCGTTTTCAATAAAAAGAAGGTATTTAATTTTAATAAATTTTCCCATTAGAAGAAAAAAGAACAACTATGTAGATAGTTCTCAACATTATTGTGTTTGATGATATTCACATGAATAATATGGATATAAAGACTTCTTTTCAGCATAGTTACTTGGAGAAATAAATTAATGTGGTTTAACCTAAGTGTGATGAAAATCGTCGAAAGAAGTATTTTGTATATAAGTTGAAATAGTATTTATTACTTTAAGTCATCTGAAGAAATATAGAAAATGATGTTATATTCTTTCTTTTTTGAATAATTTTTCATTTCATGTGAATTTAATTGTTGTCATTTTATAAATTAATGGGGAGATGGAACATATCTCACACTACTCTTGTATATCAATGGAATTTTAATTTATATTCTAGAGTATAAAAATATTGAGGAATTTAAGAAGAATCATTAAAAACTATTTGGTATTAAAGGTATTAGTGAACCTAAGAAAATATTTTGGATGAGAATTGGGATGGGTAGGAAAGTTGAATCAATTGTTTTATCCTAGATATAATACATTATGAAAGATAACAAAATATTTAGAATTACTATTTATAGGACTATATCTATCCCTCTCATTGGAAAATTTACACTTATTAAAAGATAGGAACCAACAAAAAATGTATAATTTCATGCCATAGAGAAGGTTCCTTATGCTTTGGATATTTTAATTTTGATGTACACAATGTCTTTTACTTGTAAAGATATTTGTATTATAATGGGATTTTTATGCATTTCATGTGAAATCCTGGATGGAAAAATTGGGAAGCTATTAAATATATATTATGGTACTCGAAATGGAAAAATGGTTCATATTTATCTTTTAGTCATGATGTCTAGTTTCAAAGCATTGTAGATGAATAATTTTATAGAGACATCGATTCATGAAAAAGTACTAAAAGTTCTTTATTTTCTTTTGGTAGAATAGTTTTATGCTAGATGTATCAATTGCGACTAATGGTCACCTTATCTATAAGGTAAAATGAGTATGTTTTTTATAATGAATTTGGAATAACACTGATATTAATGATGTGATTTGTGAAGGAACATGGAAGGGTATTATAAAGTGTAAGTTTTTTCAATGATAGTAAAATTAAAATTTATCTCACTCGTAACTTTGTATTTAATTCAAGAACAAAACACATTGATAATTAATATCACTTCATATGAAGTTTATTAGAGGATAAAGTTTTGGATCTTCGTAATATCACTAGGGAGAGAAATATTAAGGATGTAATTACATAGGGTTACTTCATGAAGGAATAAGGAAACATTTTTCCTTAGTGGGACATGGATAATCAAATATAAAGGTCAACTGCATGAATCAGATAGGACAAGAGTTCAGGAGAATGAAATAAGAAGTGGTCATAAATTGGGATGAAATGTAAAAGTGGGATATCCTTGGGTTTTTGGTAGTTTCATATATGTTTCATTAGGAAATTTTTCCTAGAAATATATGGGTGAACACATATTATACAAGACTGATATTTTTTCCAGCTCTTGTGTTTCAGATAATTTTTGAACAAATATTATAGTCAGAATGAATTTCCATTGGATAATTGAAAGTGGACACAATATCATTAGAATAAGGGCTTTCTATATACATTCTTCAATGATTAGTTAGAGATCATAAAATGGATCATTTTTGGATTTATGTTAAATGATTACCCTTATGTGTGTACCCTTATTAAACAACTAGGTTACACTTATATTGGTAGATGAAACTTACTTCTACCCTTACACAACAATCTGATAACCATTTTTCTGGTATTGATTGTCGCATGTTGACTGGATATTTGTGGTTGAAATATAAGATAAAATAGGGTATCATCCATTTCTACAGTTAATGGATTATTTATCTTGAATATCATAGGTCGGTGTAAACTTTTTATCTAGAAAAATTCCATTATAATTTTTTTTTCCAAAATATGAATTTATTGCAGACAATTTTACAAATAGTGTAATTTTTAAACCTAGTTTTATTAGAATCTTCATTGGAGATGTGGTAAAAAAAGTTTTCTGTATTGTCTTATATATCTTAAAATGAATCATATTTATTGTTTTCTCCCATAGATTCATGTCTTCATTTGAACCAAGTTAAATTTTTTTTTCAATTTTAATTTATTGATTTTTTTGTAAAGTATGGCCATTGAGTATATGTGTGGTTATTTTTTGGTACTTATCTTCCTATTAAAGGTGAACATAACATGGGAGGTGGAATATATTAGACAAACATTCTATTTTATAATTTTTTGAATCCCTTTCAGCTTCATAGGCAGAAGCGATCAGACTGACGAGTCCATACAGGGAACATTGTATCGCCAAGTCCAACCATTGAATATAATGGATGGAGGATGTTTATCAAGGGTCTATTATGCTCCCAAAATGACATGCATGAACCTAGTGACCCTGTGTTTGACCATTAAATTTCTAATAAAATGTTAAATGAAATTACATTACTACCTAATAATTATGCATGGTCACCCAACTGTTCACCTACCCATGTGCCATATGAAAACGTACTAAACACCCAATTTCACCCTACACCATCATAAAAAAATAAACTAATATATATATATATATATATCAAATATTTACATGACCTACCTCAAACACGGAACTACAAGTAAGATTTAATGACACTATTTCCATATATATTTCAAATAATAGTGTCCATTGTTATCTTACTAATTATATTGATGGTCATTATCATATCCTTATTTATCATTGTTAGAAGGGTATAAGAACTTAATTTTTATATTTTACAATGTCAATTTTACACATAAATTGTTTTAAAAAAATCTAAAATCTATGTGTTTTATGAAAATTGTCTAGGTTTTATAGTGGCCATCCATTTTATTTTACAACTATTAATATTATTTTTGGCCTCTTGTTTTCCCAATTCAAAATTAAAATTTTCATAATATTAAAGAATATTGGGAAAAAATATTTTTTATATAATTATTACATCATATTTGTAAAATTTCCTTTGTTTTATTATTAAAAGTTGTAATTTTTTAGTCACTGATTCATGTGTTTTTTTCATATAAAATCAATATGTTATTTAATCATGAAAAATATATTTTAAAAATTTATAAGTATTTTAATTTATACATAATAATGTTAAATATTTTTATGGACATTAATTTTAATATGTTATTTTATTACATTAAATTAAATGATCATAATTTTATAATTATTATTTTTCTTTTAACAAAAATTGTTTCTTAGAAATATTATCATGTATTAGTTGTCACCAAATTGTTTATCAAAAAATTACCATAATATAATAACTCCATGGTTTTATTGTAGTTTTTATAAATATCTTGATATTCCCAAATGGATTTTCATATTTTAAAGAGGGAATCCAAATAAAAAACAAGAAAATTATTTATTTTTTTCAAAACATAATACTAATGAATTATTATGATTACCAAATAAAAAAAATGTATGAATTTTTTCCATAATTTATATCCATTTGTGATTACACCATTCATCTGAGTCAAATAATAATTAAGGTAGTGATTCGTATTTTAAAAAGGCCAAATGCCTTATATTTTCTGGCCTATTAGATATATTTGACACCATTTTATAGTGATAAATTTTGATTCGTGTAAAAAATTCAATCTTAAAAAATTATATAAATTGAATTATGAATTATCATTGGTTTTCAATCAAATTTATATATTTATATAAAAAAATATCTAATTGGGATATGTTAATGAAACACACTGAACTGACATGTGTTACAATTGTTTTATTTTAAAGATAAAACTTCTATTTGGTGTATGAACCTGTAAATGTGACTAAAATATATAATTTCAATATCTAAGACCTAAAATTTAATAACCATATAATAGTTTGATTCGCCTCATTTCCTATAAAAATTTAAACCCATTTACTCATTTATTTATATATACATCTTATTTTTTATTAAATTGATTATTATTAATCATAAAACTCCTCTTATTATGAGGGTGAAAAATCTGAATAAGGTGTCTATTTTTTAGTAAAGATTCATTAAATATGTTTTTTAACCTATCATTTTGAATAAAAATGAATTTTTTTTATAATAAAACTTGATGTTTTAATATTTTTGTGATCAACTAATAGAAGAAATATGATTCATGGACTATGATTATATATGAAATTATCAAACAAAATTCATCTTTAGTGATTTTATAATCATAGAACATTACATAAACTAATTACCATAAATAAACATTTTCATAGGTGTTTTTTCACCATAAAATAATATTTGCAGATTAAAGAATAAGAGAATGTTGAAAATGGTGTCCTAACACACTGTTTCACAAACTATAAGGTACATCCAATTTATATAGATTTATAAAGTGTATAATATTGGTAGATAATTTCATAAACTCCCCCCCAATAAATAATAATACATTTAAAATCTATTAATTAATGTTTTTTCACTTAATCCGCGACTTTCATTAAATATTTATCATTTAAAAAATTAATTTTATATATTAGAAATACTCTTACACATCATTAAATTATGGATTAACTAAATGAATTATATATTATATGGATTAGTGTAATGAAATACCTATAAGATATCTCATATTGAGTGCATATTATTCTAAGCGAGATAATATATTTGATTAAACACAATATACCACCTAGAGTGTTATAAGCCATATCGCATGGAGTGATATAGATCATATCATACCATGTGATATATAATTTTTCATATTTTCCTATAAATCATCCACTTTTATTAAAACCTCATATACATTACACATACATTACATTATGTTACCTCATATATAATAACTTTTGAAACTATGACAAAAAATTGTTTATATATACCCGAAACTTATTAATATACTTTTCAATATAAAATCTCACAATTTTTGGAAAAAATATTTAAAAACATCATTCACATAAAATTACTTTAGTATTTGTGGGAAATTATAGAACTGAGAATGATTATGAACTCATAATCCATAATTATAAGTAAAGAGTTACCTTTGAAAAAATATCAATCCTAGATGACATATAAACACATCTGACGTGATATATATAAAATTCCCGTATCTTGATACATGATTCCACCAAATGTATATCCATACATCATGAATATATTTATACCCCTTATAATAAAACATTGATTATAATCAGTTTACATGAATCATTTCAATCACATATAGAATAACTCACTCACTATTAACACTCTAAGTTGAGATTAATCATGAAGAATTAATATATCAAATGACATCCTTCCAAGTGGCAGGGAACATCAAATTTAACTCAAAATAGTATGTACAAATTCTTCCATAATGTTAATTGACTATGTGATCATATTTCATACCCTTTATATAGTTGAAACAATCCTATAATAGTTAATAAAAAACACTGCATGATAAACAACAAAACTAACCACTCACTGAATAGCTCAACAATAAGGCTAAAATAGAAAAAATTATATTAGTATTATGGTGCACATGCAGTGTTCCATTTTAACCTTAATTAATGGGGATGAGTATAAAATATTCACCCCATGTATAGAAATGATATTATTTATAACATTCTATATTGTATACTAAATAATTTAATTCCAAAAAATAATCCACAATTATGTATTAATAGTAAAATATATATCCCTATATGAGTCTGCACTCACACTAATCATTGTGTATTTCCACAACCCATTTCAATCAATAATGGTCATTGGTTTGATTCGTCTCATAGATTTTACCATTGATGGATATTTAACTTCCAACTCTTATATTATATATTTAATGTACATGAATATATTATTTTATGCAAATTAAATTTTATTATAATTAATGGATAATTTCATATATTCCTAATAATTTATAATATGAAAAAATTTAAGACACATATAGAGAAATAACATATACATAAGAGAAAATATTACCATATATTCATAATTATGTACCTTTAAATACATTATGTTTTATTATATTTATTTTTTTACAAATAATATTCTATATAAACATGTAGCGCATTCTAAATCACCATATAGCCACTGAAAAATTATTACACAAATGATCCCACTATACACGTTCATTAAAATCACAAATTTGGTGTAATATATTTAGATAATAATGAAATAATGATTATTTATCTTTAATATTAAAAATTTGAACTTTATATACAAAAAGGTTTTCTATAACCTCTACTATTATGATGTACTCAGATTCCATAGTATAAAATAGTATATATTTGTAACTTTTCTAATATTTTTTATTTGAAATTTATCATTTTTTACTTGAAAGGTTTAAACTTATAATATAAAACTAATTTGAGATCAATATTCATGGTAATAATTATCATTATAACTTTTTTCATGATATTTTATTTATTACAGTATCTTAAATTCTTCTCACATAATTTGGATAAATTATTTAAATAATCTAGATTCTTTTACATAGATCTATTTTGTATCTTATAAATAGTCATGTAATTAAATATTATGTTTTTATTTTTTCAGACTATAATATCACTAAGATAAATTTTACTACCATTATACCCTTATAAAATATATTTCCCAAGATATATTATTCTAATGGATAAAAATTCTATACCAATGAAAAAAATATTAATTTTCCCTATGAAATCTAATAAATTAATTCATGATCATATCATATATATAGAATGTACATGTGTTGTTACTTGTATCTAGAGCATAATATGAATTAAAAGAATTATTTACTAATTGAATAATATAACTTTTTTATATTTTAAAAGATTTCAAAAAAATTGTTACATATTTTTTTATATTTCAAACACTTAATACTTTTCTACTTACCAATTTTTTCATGTTATGTTGTAAATTGTATTAAATGATGGAATTATAAATAATTTTTTTCAAACCATAATCTTCTAAAAAAATTAAATGAAGTAAAATTTGGTCTTTACATTTCATCATATGGATTCTATTTACAAATAATATATAATTATACATAGATTTATTATTCATAGGACATTAGTTCATAATCATTAAATCAAATCCATAGAGAGGAAGTAGATGATGCATTATAATACATCAATGTATGAACTCTAAGTATATTTTCAATACACATATCTATTACTTAGTTCACTAATTTTTCATTATTTATGAAACCCAATACATATACAAAATAGTGTAATGTTCAAAAAGTATCAATTATTAATAAATCAAAATAAGATAAAAATGTTAAAAAATATATACTGTGTACACTTCATAAAACTTTGATTTCTATTTTAGTTATTATATTGATTTATATTTCAAACGTTATGGTTTCCTACTATGGAAATAGTTCCCATCCTTAGTGACACTTTCTTTCAACATAAAAGGTGAAAATGTGCCACTTTACACTCTAAAATCATCCTTATTTTTATTTTGGATCAAATTTTTCCCTAATTCCTTTATTCCTTCATTGTGGTAATAATGTTATAACCTCTTAGAAGCATTACTAAAACACTCAACATGTTGATAATATTTAGTAAATATTACAAAAATTCAATAATGTTATAAATAATGATGAATTTATAAAACATCATTAACAATGTATTCATGATGAAGTTCTTAGCTAGATGTAGCATGAGTGGTTATCGAAATATTTCTAAATAATTTACTTACACACTCATATGAAAAACTATATCAAAAATTTAAGAACCCACTTTGATCTCACATAATGGAAATTATTTTTAATCACCATATATCGAATATTTTTCTTATTTATGATAGATAAATTTTAGTTACTCTATCCTTTTAAATGAATCCATATTATCATATTGTTTTTACGTCATTTGTTCTATGTAATCAAGTATCACTACTACAAAAATGATCTTTATCATCGCTCAAACAGGTTTTATCAGTGCTAAAAAAGTGTTGTAAAGCTCGGCGCTGATAAAGTTGGGTACCCTTTATTAGTGCTTACTGAGCGCTGATAAAGGGGTACTTTATCAGCACTTATAAAACAACCTTTTATCAGTGCTAAAATAGTGCTGATAAATGCGTGTTTTATCAGTGCTTTTATATCACTAATAAACTGATCCATTATCAGCGCTTCTTTAGAGCTGATAAATGTGTATTTTATGATCACTTTTTTAGCACGGATAAATGCCCTGTCTGCTGCTACGAAAAAACTACAGCAGCACACCCGAACACCTGCCAAAAAATTCAGCATCCCAATAAGCTAATTAGAGAATGTACACCCATAAAAAATTAACACATAAATCATAAGCTAATTATACCACATATACCCATACACCATTAACATATAATTCATAAGTTAATGAAGTACATAAATAATTCAATTCAGAATTCAGGGGGTTGGGGGTTGTTCAAAGGTTTGGGGTGGCTGCCCAAGGGGGGTAGGGGGTGTCTGGGGGGATTTCCAGGGGTGGGCTGGTGTCGAGGGTGTCAGGGGGCTTTACAGGTGGTGGGGGTGTCCAGAGGGGTGGGGGTGTCCAAGGGGTGTGTTGGTGTCCAGGGGGTGGGGGTGGTCTAGGGGGTTGGTGGGGTTGACTCGTACACGTCACAAGGAACCCATGAATAATTCTTATAAAAGATCAACACAATCCTAATGGGTTTGGTCGGATTTTCGAAGGTTAGTTGTTGTTTTCACTTAAAATTGTTTCCATTTTAAACAAAAGTGAGACCCTTTGAGTGGTACCGGCCACACCGTGCCTCGTATTGAGGCGGGGATGACTCGTAAACATCACAAAGGACACATGGATCGTTCTTATAAAATATCAATATAATCCGAATGTGTTTGGTCTGATTTCCATAGGTCTGTTGTTGTTTTCACTTAAAAATATTCCATTTTAAACAAATGAGTGACCCTTTGAGTGGTACCGGCCACACCATGCCTCGTATTGAGGCAGGGTTGACTCATACATGTCTCCAATGCACCCATGGATCGTTCTCTTAAAGGATCAACACAATCTGAATGCTTTTGGTCAGATTTCCGTAGGTCAGTTGTTATTTTCACTAAAAAATTTGTCAATTTTAAACAAAAGAGAGACCCTTTGAGTGGTTCATAATTATTGCAAGTTGTTGGTGCATATCATCTGTTAAAAAATGGTAAATTGACTCATTGAATAAGGGATGTTTTATTTAATAAAAATTACAACATTCCTACAAACATTTTCATAAAACAATGTTTCGTCTTTTGATCCCCTAAACCCCACTCAAAAATGACCACCAATTGTACACATCCCCAAGTTAGATCTTCATGTTATTTTTGTACAATCTGTCATCAGGTATGCGGACCACTCGTTTCTAAACACATCTATATCATCATGTGAGTATGACGCTTTTCGGCAGTCAGAGTAGTACTGCAAAATATAAAAATAAATAATTAATAAATAAATTAAATGAACTAGTAATTGTTTTTGAAAATACCTTTTTAGAGATTCTAGTTTTTTTATAAAAAAACGATGTCCTTCATGAATTTAAAAACATAATAACCGCAATAATTATCGTTTCTTTGTTTTGGACACTGCAAAAAAATTGATCATTATGAGAATAAGTAAATTGTGTTGAGATTTGTTTGGATAGTTAAATTTTATTATATATACCCTGATATTTGTCCAGACATAGTATGTGATCTCCCCCTTATTCTTAGCCCCTATCCTCATTCCTTTTTTTAGACGATAATGATACCACGGCCTATCATTAAAGAATCCTCAGTAAAAGATAATATAAACTATATTAACCAATTTCTAGACATAAAACATAAGATGTAGTGTCTTACAGATTCAGAAACACCATCATGTGTGGTCCATTTGATGGATATCCTTGCTTTGAATCCAAAAAATAAATCTTTGGTGTATCCAAGTTCACCATAATTAGCAACCAATGTTGCCTAAAAACACAAAAAGTAATAAGTAATAAAATAAGTGAAAATATAATTGATATTCTTTAATCGTAGAGTTTTACCCCTGTATGGTTGGTATTAGGAAGAGTATGTCATATGTAATCTTTCTTTCAAATGTTTTCACCAATTCATTCACTATAACATCCCTTTTTGATAGCTCTAATTTTGTTTGGTGTGTTGATGTGGTATGAGGACTAACGAGTCCAAATCATGGCTCATGGGAAAATTCCTTCAACTATTTTTCATAAATGCATCTGTCAACAATATAAAATGCATTTAGTCATAATTTTAACATTAGATCAGCTTTTAGAAAATGAATTCATGGAATCATACCTCATATATACATTTACAACTATGATTCCTAGCCAACCATTTTCAAGGATCTCATTTACATTTTCAGTAGAAACGAAATATTGACTTTCCTCTCCATATATATTCTCTTCGAAAACCACTATATGACTATTACCATCTTTTAGATTCGTATCCACATGAGTCTTTAATGCTAGTAAATGTGGATAGAGAACAGGTGGTGTTATTGTGCTTTCAGTAGCTCCTTGGGATTGGTTGGTCGATCCTTTAGATGGTTTTGAGCCAATGTTTTTCACCCCCTTCCCTTTCTCCATCTATAACAACAATCATTGGTTCAGACCCTTTTTTTGCTTAATTGTTAAAGGTTTATCTTGAAAAAAAAGGAAATTATGCCTCTTTGTCTGCATATAATCTTACAAGTTTTGACGGCCATGCAATGAATGTCCCAAAGGCCTTTTTGACTATATGAATATCATCGTCTTCAAGTCTAATAGGTAGCTCTGCATTTGGATCATGTGCTACAGTAATAGTCACTTTCAGATGATCTTTTAGAAGTGGTCTATTATGCTGTGTGGCATCTAGGATATTGAACACTGTAGCCCTCACTACAAGTAGGTAGGTAGGTGTTGACAGATATAAATCATAGTCATTATCACCCTGTATAATATCAGTATAGAAATGTTATTAGTGTTTTTATAATTCATATTTCATGGGAACAATTATTGGAATATTGATTACCACGGCTAAGACGGTTATTTGAGGGTAATGGCTCGCCTCAAAGCTGGTGGGGGTGGGGCAGGCTGTTCATGTGCTGGTTGTTCCTGAGTTGTTTCTTCCCTTTGATTCCCACCCATAAAAGTTTCTATAAAATCTCCCTTCCATTACAATCTTTATTCAAGGGTTGCTATTTTTTCTCTCATTTGTTCCAATTTTTCTTCTGTATCATCTGTTTTTTTCTTCTTCTCAAAATATAATCAGGGTGTCACCCCAAACCCCACACCTCTAACATGACCATATTTTTTTGGTTGCTTCCAAGCCATCAATAATAGGTTAGTATCCGCTATAGGAGTAGATGATTCCTATGACTGTCGGATATAGGAAAATAACTAATTATTTTTATGTAATAGAAATTTAAAAAAAATATCTTCGTTTCATACTTACACAAATTTCCCAAACTTTTTGTGTGTTCTCATCTACTAACTTCCCTTCCTTATTCACATGTTCCTCCATCCATAGCACATGACATGGGATGGAAGTGTATTTGGTTTTAGACTCATCAATCTACATATAAACATAGGAATATAATTATGATGTTTTTATTATCACCTAACAATATTACTATAAATTCAAAATATGTACCATTTTCTTTTCTAATGAAGCGTACCCCATCCTTGCTTTACGATAGGGGTATGTTGGTTTTGATGAAAGTTCCTTATTTTCAGTAGAGAGTTTCTGTTTCATCAATTAAATATTGACAATCAAAGTGATGAATACAGGTATCCTCAAACAAGGTATTATCACTCACAATGTACCTAAAACTTCTCATCCTTATGGAGGCCAATAAATGCATCCCATGCTTCTTGGGATATCAGGTGAGCTTAAAAAATGGGTGGGTGCAGGTTTATTTTATCATTGGAATATTTTAGGTGACTTCTTGTTAAAATAATAGGAAAAACTCAATGAATCCTTTTTTCAAGCCTTAGTACATAATCCTTATGTGAATCATCTACTATAATTGTACTCTGCAATATATTGAGAAGAGTAAGAAATTGTTTAATTATTTTATTTTATAGTAAATTAATGAAATAAATTCATAATGTTACTGTAATTTCTTCCCAGATCACAGCCTTCAGCCCGGACACAACATGGTGCCATGAATCTATGTCAATCGGCACGTGATGCAGAGTGATAGATCCAATGTAGCTTCTAAACATAGCCTTATTGGCATTCACATGTTGACCTCGTGCATTCCATCTGACTTCAAATTTTATGCCTTTGCTTTTCGCCTTAAGAAATTTGGATAACACCGTCAAAATACGATACACCTGTGTTTTCTACGACAGTGGTCCTTCATTCCCGACCATTTCATCGATATCTACATCATCTATATGTTCTTTAGAAATGGTATCAATGGCATGTGTTGATGGTTGTTGGACCCCAACACTTGGAGCTGTAGGAGCCACAACAGCAGGAGTAGCAGCAGCCGCAGCAGGAGCAGCAGGAGCCATAGCAAGAGGAGTAGTAGGTGCAACAGGAGCTGTAGTAGGAGTAGCAGCATGAGCAGTAGCAGCTGTAGGAGCAGCAGGAGTAGCAGCAGCAGAAAATTGAGAGACTTCTTCAGCCTCAAGTTTAGGAGCACCAGAATGTTCAGAAGTCATTATCTGTAAAAGTGTTTGAACATTTAATTTAGATTACATAATTCTGTAATGATAAGATAATAACATGAGATAACAAGATATATATTATAAACAAAATATAACCTTTTTATTGAACTCTCATTCTTTTTTTCAAAGTTTGAAGGGATTTTACACCACAATCGATAATCCAAATCCCTTCATTGTGGTCTCCTCTAACATACAAAACATCATCTACATTGGGACCGCTCTAAAATGATTGCGACGTACCATTGAAAGGATCATCCTCAACTGAATTTTCATCGGATCCTTCAGTAGTTTTGGACGATAAGAGAACAATCAACCACTTTTGGTTTGTGGGATCTGGAACATAAAAAACTTGTAACGCTTGTGATGCCATTATAAACTGTTCATCTTTTTACCCTTCTTTATTAAAATCTACTTTCACAATTCCCCATTCATCTATTTTAACACCACTATTGTTATCAACCCATTTGCATTGAAAAATCGGCAAGTGGAATGTGGTATAATCCAACTCCCATATTATTTGGATAATTCCAAAGTATGACATATTTCTATAAATTGGATTTCTATCCTTACTACCAGAAACATGCATCTCTTCAGCCACTAGTGTAACTCCACTATTTTTCATGGTACTATCTTCATCATGTTCATCTTTATAGAATGTATAACCATTAATTACATAACCACTTTAAGATAATACATACACACTTGGTCCAACAGCTAGCCATCATAGTCGTTCTGAAATTGAATTCATATTTTCATCCAACTGCTTAAAAATATGGTCCTGAAACTATCCTAGAAACTAGTGATTATGTGTATTTGATAACCATTTTTCATCCCTTGAAGGATTCAACTACCTAAGAATTTATTTGTGAGTTTCAATATATGGAGAAAACTACCAAGTGTTATGAAAAACATAAATATGGGCCACCTCCCGATCTATAATACTGATTGTCACAACTTCTCTTCTAGAAATTCCCTCACCCTCAATGAATCCAGTGTGATGAGATTTCGGGAGACCAATGCTTTCCACATCATATAGGTATTCAGTACAAAATTAAATGTCTTCCTCAACAGTATATCGCTCCACTATACAACCCGCTGGCCAACATCGATTTTTGACACACCCTTTCAAAATCTTCATATACCGTTCAATAGGATACATCCATCTATAGTGCACAGGACCACAAAGTCGAATCAATCTCACCAATTGAATCATCAAATGAACCATCATATCAAAGAATTTTTGTGGGAATAACATTTCTAATTCATATAATATGATGAAACTTTCATTTTTCATAGCTGGAAATTTCACCGGGTCTAAAACATTGCTACATATATCTTTGAAAAGGAAACAAGTTTTGGTTAACGTATGGAAAACATTCTTGGAAAAAATGAAATGTAAATAAATAGGAATTAGATATTACATCAAAACATGGAAATCATGTGATTTCAAACCTTTTAACTTCAAATCATTCATTGACAAAATGGTCTTGATATTTGATGAATACCCATCTGGAACCTTTACATCATTGAAGAAGTTTCAAAACTGATATTACTCTTCCCTAGAAAGATTATAAGCAGCTAGAGGAAGAAACATTCAATTTTCACCCTTCATGGGAGCCAACTCTTCTCATATTCTCATGTAAACCATGTCCAACTTTTCCTTAATTCCATCTTTTGTTTTTCCAAGGGAATTTAGAAACATTCTGATAACACTGTCACATTCATTTTTTTTGCACATGCATCACATCCAAAAAATAGTCTCACGTACAAACAATTATAGTATGGTAATTAAGAAAACTAATCTCTTTTTCCAACTGATTTTCGTAAGGTTTTTCGAAAAAGGTTTACCAAAAATAGTGTTCAGATATTTTACCTTCTCAAACAGCAGATCACTTGTTAGTGGAGACAGTGCTACATGTTTTTCTGAACATCCATTGACTAATTTCATCCAAGATCAGTACTTATAGTGACGAGTTAGAGATATATGATGTCCTAGAAACACATATTTTGATGAATGTTTCAACATAATTGATTCTGTATCTTCTTCGCACACGGGACACCCTTGAGTTCCTTTAATTCTATAGCCTAAAAAATTTCCATAATTAGGGAAATAATTTATTGTACCATTCAACATCACTCTCAATGTGAATTATTCTCTTTTATAAGCAGCATACAACATAACACATGAATCCCACAATAACATAAAATCCTCTATCAAATGATCCAGATAGACATCAAAATCGATACCTGGTTGTTTTGGTCCTGATATAAGCATAGATAACATGATGAATTTCCACTTCATGCATAACTAGGGTGGAAAGTTATAATTTACCAACATAACAGGCCATGTACTATGAGTGCTGGTTTGAAAACCAAAAGGATTCACTCCTTCTGTAGATAACGCAAGATGAAGGTTTCTCGTCTCTTTTCCAAATTCAGGATACTCATGATAAATTTTCTTCCATTGAGGATAGTCGGTCAGATAATGTAATTTCCCTTATTTATTTCTTTTATCTGCATGCCATGACAATTGTCTTGCAGTTTCTTCACTTACATATAGATGCATAAACCTTGGAATGATTGAAAGTACCATACAACTTTCGTAGGATTGGATTTATCTTTCTTGTATCGAGAAGCACCACACTTTGGGAATTCTATAAGTTATTTTTTCTCCTTGAAAAAAAATATACGGTCTTTCGGGAAGGCATGTATTCTTTCAAAAATCATACCCAGCGAGTGTAACATTCGTCTTGCTTGATATGTCCATCTTGGGAGCTCATTATCTTCTGAGAGAATTTCATTCAAGAGAGAAAGTAGTTCCATAAAACTGACATCACTCCATCTATTTCCTGCTTTCAATTTATACAACTTTAGTATAGCTGACAATGTTGTATACTTAGTGAAACCAGCATACAATGGCGTCTTTGCACAACTCTTTAATTTCTCAAACAATTTTGGGAAATCACGGAGTTTATCTTCAATTGCCTTTGTCATTTCCTCAATACAATCTCCATCATCATTGATATCTGTAATCACATCCTCCATATGGTCTTCTTTCTTATCCATATTTGTATTCATATATGATGATCCATAAAATGCAGTTTTATCCCAGCCAGAAGCTACATTCGCCTTTTCTCCATGTTTATTCCAACATTTATAACTCTGATCTATTCCATGACATATCAATTGTTCTTCCAACTCCTCTGTAGTAAGTATTCTAGAATAAAAACAACGAAAACACAGAAAAAGGATTTGAGAAGGATCCTTTGCGTGATCCTTTTAAAACTTGATGAACACTTCCACTCCATTCGCGTACTCTATTGTCAAATGATTAGAATACATCTAATCTTTATTCATCTTCATCATATTTGAATATCAAATATTAGTATTTATGGTTCAACTACACAAAAAAAGACTTCCAAATACAGTAGAAGGGAACCACTTCCTTATAAAAATAGAAATTAATAGATCTTAACCATTAGTATTTATTCATCTTCATTAAATATAATTACTTTAGATTCATTATAGTTTCCTCAAATCACTACAGACCAATCACAAGAATAATCAAGAATGATACATCTACCACTCCTAGGTCTTTTACCTACATTCAATATCATCATGCCTAAATACCCATATATCCACATATACACATGTCACAAACACATAAAAAACCATATCCACATTAGAACCAAAGTACCAATATGGATTTCAATCAGGTTACTCGACTCAAGTGTTGGTGTGTAAGAAATAAAGAAAATATAACAAGTATATATTCACACATAAATCTCAAAATGGTGTTAATAATCCAATAAACTCAAGGTATCATTCCATCTATCAGAATAATCTGAAGGAGCCCATATGTGAGAGTAGTCCCAGGTGGTGAAGGTTCCTGAGGATTATGGGGCGAACACGAACCTATCGGGGTTCGAGGTCAGGTCACTGAGATTGAAGGTGGCCTGATACTCTTACAAGGGTTCATTCTATATTTCAAAAACCATGTCCTGGTACCCTAGGATGTTAACCAAATACTGGTGGAAGTGAAACCATTCCTGATGATCATGCCAAGAAGAAATGGAAACCAAGAGCGGGGAGTGAATCAAAACACCTCAAGAAATATGGAAAAACATGGTATTTGAGAATAGGTTAGTGGATTTCATGTTAGAAAGACACCTATCCAATAGACACCACAAGCGGGGATGGCCCCTGCAGTTGTTTCACCAGGTGAAACTATCACCTAAGAAGCTGAGATCAATGAGGCCCTTCCCAGCCATAAACTGAACAAACTCCATGATGGCCTTCCTCTGGAATGAGATTCTACCATTCCTTTCCTTTGGGTTGGAAATGAAGTCACCCCAACAAACAATGTATGGTGGCTGGGATCGATGGTATTTTTTTCACCCCATAGAGATTCCCTTTGAAGAGGGTCATAACTTCCATAAAAAAAAGTCATAAGGAAGGAGGTATCATCATTGGACACGTTGGTAGTGATGAATTGATTTCAATCTTGAACAGTCTCAACAAAATATTTATTGTGCCAAAACACCCATTTGTGTCTGTTGGAGGGGTCAGAGTATAGAAATCCATGAAACTTAATCTTCTAGGAGAATTCTATGATTATTATAGGGTTTTTTCTGTTATTTGACAACAAAAATAATGACATTATGATTTTTGATTTCTATAGTGATGAAGTATGATTTAACATGGGCACTAAGACCATGATAATTACATATGAATATAATAATGATGGGTAGGACAGGGCTCTGACATTGTATCTAGAGCAAGTAGCCTTATTGTAGTGGGAGGATGATCTCTCATTGATGTCCCTTGATTTTGAACAAGTTCATAATCCCTTTTGGTTGGTAATATTCATATGAGTGGGAGATGAGGATCCAAAAGGGTAATGGAAGGATGGGTAATGAATCTTGGGGGCTGGTGAGGGAGTTATCTCTAGATCAATAAGTATTGGGAGCAAGATGACAGGCTCAGAGCCAAGGGAGACAAAACAAACACTGTTAGGAAGGGTCTTGGCCACTACAGAGAAGCAGTCAGTAACCTCCACGATGGAGAAGGACAGAGATGGAGGTAGTGGTGGCAAGGCTAGAAAGCTTGGTGGTCTGGGAATCATGCCATAAAAGTGCACTACCAGACAAAGTCACTTAGATATCATGAAGGAAATAATGGGTGAACCCCTCAATGAAAATAGGGTTCTAGCATTGGATGACCAAGAAATGCATCAGAATTGGGTGGTGGTGTCCTTAAAGAAAAAGGTTATCCTTCATTCCATACTTTACGGTGACATGGTTTTGGATATAAGAGAATCAATGATACCTAGGAGGAATCTGGTGAAACTGGAATCCAAGAGTGAAGGACCTTAAATTTTTCATAAACATCACTCTGATAGTGTAAAATCATTGATCGCCATTGATAATGAGCATATAAATCTTTCCACCAGAAATAGGTTTCTCAAGAGATATTTTACATGAATAAACCATACCTTTAGTCTGAGATGTATGGATTTGAACTTATAATCCAACATCCTAGTTATATGTTGTTTCATGTGGTGTTGATCTGCCACAAGCCCCTTCTCACATCAAGTTGTTATTCTTGAATGACACGCCCAAAATTCTGGGACACACACCCTTTGGTCCATGAATCATGAACTTAATCCTTTTTCATCCCCTACCCATATTTCACATAGTGTAGGGACTCTATGGATGGAAAATTCACCTCACCCTCAATATATGTTCTAGTTTCATGATATGAAACTGTGTGACATTTTGGTAAAATATATTCAACCTTAAAATACATTATCATAATCTTAATCAAAATATATTAAAATGTGTGTCCAGTGTTCTCATTGCATGAAGTTAAAAAAACATGGTTCATGACCCTATTGTATGATATAAAACATTAAAATGAGTTTATCCTTCAACCGAGAGGGCTCCCTCTTTCTGATGCCGATCACTTACCGCACCATGTTGAAGAACTAAAAAAGGATTGATTCCCATTTAATATCATGGGATATCAAGAGAATAAAAAATTATATATCATTATCTCAGCTCACTCATTGAACTACCTCAACACTTTCATCAATGAAAACAAGTTTTTCTCTCACTCACAGATTCAATCAATCTATTAAAAAATTGCATTCAATCTATTAAAAAATCAAAATATTGTGGTCAAAAAAAATTAAAAATTTATATTTCCATTTTTATAAATGAAAAAAAAATCACAAGGAATTCTATTTTCCTAACTTAATCTACTTTTATAAAAAGAACAACACAAATATTAAGAAATACCTTTTAATGAAAATCAATCCATGTCAAACATTCCCCAATGATTCCACATTTTTATTTACAGTAAAAAAACTATACTAATATAAAATCCTAGAATAGTGGAGTAATGATAAAAGAAAAAATAAATAATCTAGGATATTTAAAAAATAAACTGTATAAAAATTAAATAATAAAGGTAATCAATGGGAGTAACTCATAATCACAAAATCATCCATTAAAATAATTTTGGGAAAGAAACTAATTTTAATTGGAGAAACATAGGATGATATCTGACCTATAGGTTCTAATGGAAATTGACTCACTCACAGAACACCACCTGGTTATGTGACCAGACAATCAATATAAATGAGGCCTCTTGGGGATATCAAAAATAGACTCAACTGATCACCTCAAATCTAACTAGAGTAGAACCCATTTTATTACTCCCAAATATATGGTCTCCCATGTACCAACTGCCAAACATAAATCAAAGTATTCATCACAATCATAAATAGTAAAATCCAAAAATCAAAATAAACCATTCATCCTATAATAAGCCACTATAAGGGGGTTCATAGATTATTCATACCATGCAAAGAGAAGCTAGAAGGGTGGCAGAGGTCCGGCACATGAAGCTCAGCGGGCGGCGGAGGACCGGCAATGTGAAGATCGAGGGTGGTGGAGGTCTGGCAACACGAAGCTCAGTGGGCGGTGGAGGTTTGGCAAAGTGAAGCTTGATGCTGGCGGAGGTACGGCAACACGAAGCTCAGTGGGAAGTGGAGGTCTAGCAACAAGAAGCTCGAGGGCGGCGTAGGTCTAGCAATGTGAAGCTCAGTGGGTATCAGAGGGGAGTCTTAGGGTTCCAGTAATGTGAGAGCTTTAGGTTGCGATGAAATGAGGGCACTGTGCGACCGACTTTATAAAAAAATGGACTACGGTTTATCCGCTCTAACAAAGTGTTGATAAAGACTACCTTTATCAGCGCTAAAATTTTAGCGATGATAAAGTATCCTTTATCAGTGCTTTTTTTAGTGCTGATAATGGTCCTCTTTATCAGTGCTATGAAAGTGCTGATAAATCCTTTCTGTATCAGCACTAACATTTTAGCGCTGATTAAGGGATTCTTTATCAGCGTTTTTCTAGTGCTGATAAAGGGTCTTTTTATCAGTGCTTTTTAGCGCTGATAAAGGGTGTCTTTATCAGCAGTTATTTCTTAGCGCTGATATAATGTGGTGTTCCCTTGCCCATTTTTGTAGTATAATCATTAATATATAATTTAATTTCTTTTTTATAATTTATATAAATATATTAAATAATTTTTGGACATCATCAATTAGTTTCTTTTCCTGAAGAGGTTTCTCTTTAACATTGATTTTTTTGGTTTTGTGAGAAAAATTCTCAAGTTCAAATACTAGTCAATAAAATTAATATAATTAAAATTTTATCATTCAAAAATTATTCAAAAGTATATATTTGAGTTTTCATTACCATTAAAATCTATACTATAAATATATCTCAAATGATTATAATTTTTTAAAAAAATTCAATACAAAAATTAATTATGTATACTCCCACTAAAATTATGGACACTTAATTTATATATACATGTGGTTCAAGATATATATTTAAATATAATATAATTTATACTAGGATCTTACCCTAGGGTATAGTTATTTTTATAACCAAATCTATCAATTTTATCATATATAAATCTTACATAGTTGAGTAGATAATATATTTCCAAAATTAATTGTGGGAATTATCCCAACTCCATTCCCCTTGAACCGTAATAGGTATGGACAAAATATAACATAAAAAATATAATCAGATACATGTGTCTAATCTATCATCCCACCTAGATCATTAATACCTTTTTTATGATAATCCATCAATTCTCAAATTTTGCAATACTTACTCAGTTGGATGATCAAGGTTAAAAAAATTGTTTACTTTGGAAGGAATTTGCCACCTTCGTATTTTCATAGGTTTTAAATTCATAACATTTTTAAAATTTACCTCATGAAATTCCCTATATGTATTCATTATTCTAATTATTTGACTTATACATCCCACGACTTTGTTCCCTAAAGCTGTTATATTTTTCTTCTGTACATGAACTTCTAATGAATTCATTCCATGTTGTCATGCATGATGTGTTCTTCCATTATAAAAATGTTATAATTGTTTTTTGTAACACCCCATGATTTTATAGTATGTTATCTCATTAAAGTAATTCAATAGCTTGCGCTACATGCAACACCGAGTTCGAATGCACCACAACTTACCGAACTAGTCGTTCAAAAAGTAGTTATGAACAGTATTAACTACATTTTGAATCTTATATACTCTATATAATTTTGACACCCATATTATGTGATTCTTATAGATAATATAAGAACAAATTCAATTTTTCATATAAAGGAAGTATTTTTCAAAAATTCATTTTTACCGCCTAGTAATAGAGAATTATTTTTAAATGCAATATCTGACACTTATATTAAATTTGACAAAATAAACTTCTTATTTAGAAGGGCGACATAAAAATTTCGTTTGGAAAATTTTTTGGTGTAACATCCCAAATAAGTAAATAATTATGAATTTTATTATCTATTTCTATTTATTAACTAGATTGTGTTTTAGATTTTTAACTTGAGAATAAATCTGATCTTAAGCATAGAATTCTCTAATATTTTTAAAGGATTGTTTTACCGCCTTTTGATGGAAGACCATTTTTAAATCTATATTTTGAAAATTTTATTAGATCTTTTTGTCATAATAAACTTATTATTTAGGATTGGGAAATTGAAATTTACTTTGGATAAATTTTTGGTATCTTTCTGACAATGTTTATTTTTTAATGAATAGTGAAAATACTGCAATTTACTTCAAAAATGATTTTTCATCTAATTTAGTTATATGGATAGATTATCTTTTTAATTGGTTTGAAAATTTAAATTTAATATATTTTTAACATTTAATTTATTCGTAGTCATTGGGATTAATTTAATTTTGAAATTGGATATAAACAATTGTCAAACTTTTGATAGATATTGTTTCAAAAACCCCCGCTATTTGTTTTGACAACGGGAATTATTATTAAATTAATTACTACAATTTATTTTTATTGAATTTGGTAAACTGGATTCCATATTTTGAATCATAAGTTCAAAATTATGTAATTACACCTCTTTTATTTTTTGGACATTATGAATAGTAACAATGGTAATTATCTTTAATTATCGTGATTAATTACAAATTGGGTAGTTAAGGGTAATAAAATAATATCATAATAATAAAAAATGACCCCAAAATGTGTCCTAATGCTACTGTTTGTGTCATGGCCGACCATGGGATGCCTTTTTCCAAACTTTGGGACCCCATGGAATCACTTTTGGGTGATAGTGACATTTTATTATATTATTTTTTTTAAAGGGAATGTATAACCAAAGTATGCATCACCCAAGTAAAAAAAATTAGTTTTGTCTGTGTAAATGATCTCTTAGAATATAAATATTCATTGGAAAGCTAAACAGATTTCCTACCCTGTGATATATTGTTTTATAATTTTTAGACATTAAATAAATTAAATTTGTCATGACACCATGATGATTGAGCGATTACCTCATTAATGAACGATTTAAATAAAATTAAAAGATAATGTAAAATCTAAGAATTAAACTTGTAAAAACCCTATTGTATGAGAATATTTAGAACCCTTATCACCTTAACCACGAAATATATCAATGTGGGATCTTTAAAATCCGAAACTCATTTTAATATAATGTAACACTTCTTGACTTTCCAAAAGTGCCCCTCCTCCCTTTTATAAAAGGCCCCCACCTCTACCACCTTACCTACACATCTCAAGCCATTGGCTCGGCCAAACTCCTCTCAATTTATCTCTCCACATCCCTCTATTCATCATAGAAACCTTACCATAGGCAGAAAGCTCTTTAAGAAACCCTTTTGGATCAATCCAAGAGGAGTTACCGGATTTAAAGGTAAAGTCTTCTCTAATGTTCTTTTGTATTATTTTGCTTCTCCAACCCCATAAATCTTTTTATCCTTTTCTTTTGTAACAACACCAGTATCTCCAATATACTAGTATGTTTTTATGAGAAGTATTTCATTTACACATACACACACCTCCGTCAAATGGTTAATGAAGATATTGTTTCTATGGTTGGCAAATTTCTGCCTCATGAAACGATGATTGTTCAATCTTCTTTTAACACCTTTCATGGTGGAAATTAAGATGTAACTATACTTATATATGATATATATTATGTTTATGTTTTCCATATGCTTCTGTGTTTTTCTTTTATGGCATACCATTATGGTTTCCATTATGGGTAAACACGATATCTTCATTTTAGGATGTGCGGACTACCGCCACCTCAAAGTGATTTGATTCATTAATGCCATATGTGGGACATATAAAAGATAGAGTTTATGATTTTATATATGATATTATACTGTAATTATAATATACCTTTATATCATTATTATTTCAATCCATTAAATATGAAATAGAAATGAAAGTAGTGTTCATGTGTACGTATGGATTACCGTCTCCATGAACGGTGCATTTTATTTCTTACCTCTAAATGTTATGTAATGTAAAGACTCGTAAATTTCAAGGAAATGTTTTTTCTTAATTTTCCTTGGAATTTTACAAGAACTCAGTTTCTGACGGCGCCTGATTCTGAGGCCCAGTGTGCCCGGAATTAATTTCCGAAGTTTGGCTCGGGTACGTTCAGTGAACGGACGAGTGGGTTTTTTAACTTTTGAACCGGTGCCCAGAATCGAATTCTGAGGGAACCGATGAAATCGCAGCGCCAGTATTTGCTTAGAAACGCCTCTTCCGGAGTGGCGTTTTCTCGGGTGTGGTTTTTAATTTTCGGGCTTAAAGTTAAGAAATAAAATAATTGTACGACAAACTTTATTTTATTTCACTTAAGCCACTTGAAAGCCACTTGAACTGAGTTGGAACGGATAGGGTTTTATCCAAAAATATCCTACCCTCTTGGTAGGATATTTGTGAGGTGGGGCCCGCACGAGCCCCGACATTTCTTTTCCGCTAAGTCACGCACCCGCGAAAGCCCATCATTATGAAAGTCAACTGACGCGTTTTCTTAAATTCTTAACAGACAATTTAATTGGGCGGTTTTATTCGTGAATTAAATGGGCAGTTTCTTTCGTTGAATTAATTCTGCGAATTAATGGGTCGTTACTTACCTTTTTCGTTTGTTGACGTAATAATAAAATAAGACCAACACGACTTTTAGAGGTTGACACGTTGAGAGACATTGACAGAATTCTTGTGCCTTCACCCTTCTTCGTGAAGAACGCAATGAACGCGAAGAACGCCGAACCTGCGGAAATCGACGACGCGACGCCATGTGCCGCGATGCCGACGTTTCCACTCCCGCGACGTTCTTCTGCGGCGTTCCTTCCTCCGCGACGAAATCTTCGATCTTCTGTTTGAGGTAAGAGATCTCGGTTTTTCTTTTAATTCTCTTTTGTGGTTTTTAACAAACACGGATTTAATTATTTATAATTAAATCTGTTGTTTCTTGATCCGTTGAGTTCGTCGACGCAACTCCGGATCCCGCGATGACGTGACGCCCTTCCGCGACGACACGACGATCCCCTCCTTCTGCGATGAACAATTCTGTGAAGAACGCGTGCGACGAATTGGTGAGGTAGGGATTATGTTTTGGAATGCCCTTTTCCCGTGAACGTTTCTTTAAAATTAAAGAACCGGTTGCAAATGAACAATTTTAATTTATTAAAATTGTTGTTTCATGTGTTGAATTATTTTTCTCCCGTTGTTTTATCTAACGCGGAGGGTGCGGGCCAAACGAACACGGCCCGACAACCCTCCGCTGTTCTTCGTGGTTGTGCGGATTTGGAGGGCGACGGAAAATCGTGATGCAAGGGCAGTTTATTGATTCTGCAGTGAAGAACGGAACCCGGGAGGAGCACTGGCGCAAACAGGAAGGAAAACAGACCACCGGAGCAACTCCGGCGGCCCGCGGAAGATTCATGCGGCGCGGGTCGCCGGCGCGGCGGCGCCGGTAGCCGGAGGGGGCGGCGCCCCAGCGCGCCGCCGGACGAGGCCACCGCGTCTGAAGCCGCGGCGGCGGTGGCCAACAAACCTGCAGCCGCGCGGGTCCGGTTTGCCCGCACGGGACGCGGCAGAAGCCGCGTCCACGGTTCTCCAGCGCGGCCCACGCGGGGCCGCGACATCTCTAGACCGCGGGGTCAGCGCCCCGCGACGCCCAGGCGCTCGGCCGAGACGAGCCAGGCCGGTCCGACCGGCCGGGCCGCGCCCAGGCCGGACCGGACCGGTACCGGCCAGGTTGGACCGGGTCGGGTCGACCCGGTTCGGCCGACCCAGGGGGGTCGGCCCGGGCCCGGACCCCCCGTCTTCAGACCATTTTCGGTCTTTTGCCCGTAACATGAGCTACAGGCCTCCGAACCACATGTCGTCAGCAGCAACGCGATACCTGAATCGAGACGGTGGTTTCGGTATATCACACTCAAGGTTTCGGAGTACTTTGGGTTCAGCCGGGTTGGTTCGTACACGTAACCAACCAGGCCCTCGGGGCGGAAACACTCATATCTTGAGCTACGGACGTCCGATTGACGTGCCGTCAGCTTTGGTGGATTTATCTAAGTGAGACAGACCTTTTGGCTCACTCCGCCCGAGGTTTGGACGTAGGTAGAGTATGGTCGGGTTGGTTTTGCCTTAAAAACCAACCGGGCCCCTAGGACGAAAAAGCCAATAACTCTAAGACCGGGCGTCCGATTGACGTGTCGTCTATGACGTTGAGTTACTATTGGAGATACGGAACTTTTGGATACATCAACTTCGGACTTTGTGTCCGTTGATGTATTAGCCTCTCGGCTCGTGGTGTCACGACCCGCCCTCGGGGCCCGTGCCGTGACTACCCCAAGCCCGCCTTCCATAGGCCAGGGGCTGGCGACTAGCACCAAGGCGTAAACTCCCAGTAAAAAAGGGAAGGCATTGCCTTAATAAAGTAAACAAGCACCTCAGAGTAACAAGCGGAAGTAAAGCAGTACACAAAACTAGAACAACTGTGCCGAAGTAAAGGGGCCGAAAATACAAGCCCAACTGTAAAGTAAAGTAAAACTCGAAAGGGAAAACAGCAACTGAAAGTACAAGCGGCTCCTGGGACGTCCTCCTCGATTCCTACCTGAAGGGTAGGTACAGATGGCTCAGCTCCTGGATCGTCCACCACGGATCCTACCTGAAGGGTAGGTACAGATAGCTCCACAACTCCTCGGGTCCAACTGTCCGCTCCGAGCACGTCCCGCTCAGTGGTCCTCCTCCGGGTACCGACCTACTCCGTAAGCCTCAACCGCTGTCAGCGCTGTCCGTCGTCTACAACCAACACAACGAAGTGCGGGCATAGCCCGTGCAGGGGTGAGTATAAGATACTCAGTAGGGACCCCGAGACCCCCCCGAAGGTCTCCTGAAATCCACAAAGGATAAACCACATGAAGGATACAATCACGAAGTAACATCCAGTATTGATTAAGTATATGCCCATACATATACCTATGTCACCAATTTCCGTTCGGCTCCAACACCGAGCCCAAGAACAACCCAATCCACAAAGAAGAGTAAACAGTAAATCCACACAGGATAATAGTACAAGTCCACACAGTTTATAACATGTTTATGAAATCAACGGATAACCATTACCCAGGTATATGCCCATACATATACCTAAGTTATCAAGCGACCCATCTCAATCATGAGGAAAACACAAAGATCATTGACTCATCTCAAACCAGGATTTTTATTATCGAAACCGTAACTACTAAAGAGCTCCGTCTCTAGAGTGTATAGTGGTCCTGTCACGACTCCGAGGTACTGCTCACTAACCTAGGACTGCTGAGGTACTCCTCCTGTAGAGTACTGCGGGTTTGCGGCCAACTACCGGGCGCTCCGTCCGCTGAGGGTCTATCGCCAAATACCGGGCGCTCACCCAAATAGCCTACTGAGGTACTCCTCCTGTCGAGTACCGCGGGTTTGCTGCCAACTACCAGGCGCTCCGTCCGCCGTGGGTCTGCTGCCAACTACTGGGCGCTCCGTCCACTGGGCTAGTCGACTCACTCCAAGTCGAGTCGGTCAAGCAGTCTTCAGGTCTCAGTCGGCTACACGGTCTCCGAACCCCGCACGCACGTCTCCACCGTCGCGGTTCTGTCGCTATAACCAAGCACACACACTCCGTAGAGTATCGCGGGTCCGCCGCTACAACCAAGCGCTCCACCGCCAAGGGTCTGCTGCTGCATCCAAGCGCACCACCACTGTCAAGTACCACGGGTCCGCCGCTACACCCAAGCGCTCCCCCGCCCGCTCGTCTCCGGGAGGGTCCACTCCACGAGCTACTGGTCGATACTCCAAGTATCTCAAAGTCCAACGAAGAAGTGCCACATATGTCCGCTTCGTCAAAGGAGTCTCAACGCAACAGACGGCGCGTCAATCGAACGCCCGGTCTGTGAGTTATTAGCATTTTCGTCCCGAGGGCCCGGTTGGTTTCATGAGCGAACCAAACCCGGCCATATTTCAACTGTATCCAAAACTCGGGCGGAGTATGTCAAAAGTTCCGTCCCACTTAGAGGATTCCATCAAAGTCGACGGCACGTCAATCGGACGTCCGGAACTCAAGATATGAGCGTTTCCGCTCCGAGGGCCCGGTTGGTTTCGTGAACGAACCAACTCGGCCGTACTCCACTTGCGTCCTAACCTCGGGCGGAGTATACCAAAAGATCCGTCTCACTAAGAGGAACTTATCAGAATTGACGGCACGCCGTTCGGACGTCCGTAGCTCAAGATATGGGCATTTCCGCTCCGAAGGCCCGGTTGGTTTCGTGAACGAACCAACCCGGCCGAACTCAAAGTGAATCGAAAAATTGAGTGCGATATACCTAAATGACCGTCTCGATCCAAGGATCGCGTTGCCGCATACGGTTCGTCATTCGGAGGTCCGAGGCTCAAGTTATGGCCCAAAAACCGATTCTGGTTCGAGAAGGAAGGGTCCGGGCCGACCAGGCCCGTACCGGCACGGTCGGTTCGGCCGGCGGTGCGCGGCGGCGCGCGGCGGTGCGCGGAGGCGGAGCAGCGGCGCGCTGGGGCGGCGCGGCGGCGCGCTGGGCGCGGAGACGGCGCGCGGGTGAGACCCCCGCCCTCCCCCGTTTTTTTCCCCCTGGCGGCGCGGCACGGGCCGCGCCGGTTTTAAAACAAAACCGCCCCCTCACATGAGGGGGCCTGCTGGACGACACGGGGGGCTTTGCCCCCCACAAGGAAACCGCCCCCTCATTAAGAGGGGGGGGGGGGGTTGATGAACCGGCCGAGGGATTTATTCCCCCGGTTTTCTGCCATCCGGCTGGCCAGCTGGCCGGCCGGTTTTCACCAACGGGACCGGAAATTCCGGTCCCGCCTTCGGCTTCCGACGCCGGCGGCCCGGCCGCCGGTCTTCATATCCCGCCGCGGCCCGGAACCGGCCGCGGTCTCCTCGTCCCGCCGCGGCCCGGAACCGGCCGCGGTGTTCGTTGTCCGGCGCGGTGCGACGGCACCGCGCCCCTTCGCCGCGCATTTGATTCCCTTCGACGCGGCGCGACGGCATCGCGTTCTTTATGATTCTTCCATGGCGCGGCGCGACGGCGTTGCGCAAAAAGGATTGGCGAATATCCGCGTGGTGCGACGGCACCACGCCACCTTGATTCATCCACCCGCAAGCTATTCAACAAGGACGATGGAGGGGGTTCGGCCGTGTTCGTGCGGTCCGGCCCCCTCACGTTAAAATAATATCACTTATATATTCAATCCTCACGTTAGTCATGCGAACCACGAGCAAGAATAAAATAAGTTAACAATATACAACAACCCCTACCTTGGTATAAGGTTCAAAGATTGTCAACGTTCCGCGGAAGACGACGTCGCGGAGGTCTGGCGTCGCGGTAGCCGTTCGTCAAATCCGATGACGAAGGAATGCGTCCGAAGAGACACGTCGTTGGTGAAACCTCGTACGCCGACGAAGGTTGTCCGAGGAAGAAGCGGTGTTCTCTCTCGTTGACACGGAAGACGAAGAAGAGCGGAGCGGTGTTCTTCGTCGGAACTTGAGCGTTCTTCTTCAAGTCTTGAGGAAAGTCAAATAAAAAGAAAACAACGAACTCAAGAACCCCTACCTCGATAGTCGCACGTTGACGTAGTCGCGGAATATCGGTGTCGATTCCTTTGACGTCGGAGGAAGAGTCTTTGTCGATGGCGTTCGTCGCGGAAAACCGTCGCGGAAGAGATGACGCAGAAGAAGTACGTCGCGTCGCGGATACGGCGTCGCGGATGGACCGTGTTCTTCGGCGGAGAAGTTCTTCGTTGAAGAACGGTGTTCTTTGCGTTCTTCGTTGAGTTTGAAGAAGATGAAGAAGACTTCCCTACTCTCTCAAGGAGATAAAATTCTAATAAAATAAGACTCTTTCTTATTTTATTCACACAACCCAACCTCTTTGAATTTCAAAGGTTTGAAATTCAATAACCACACACAACTCACCTCATTAACTCATTACATTAATTAATTCTAGAGTTGTCAAAAATTAAAAGAAGAGATAAGTTGGCAAGAATTAAAGTAGGGGAGAGTCACATAATTAAGAGGGGGTTTAGAGGGGTTAGGGAATTTGAAAAGGTGGGGGCTCGTGTGGGCCCCACCTCCCTCATAACCACACATGGGAAGTTGGGTGGTTGTGGGCCCCACCAACAACTTCCCATGAGAGAGTCTAACTACCATGAATAAAATAAAATTCACACACAAAATTTTATTTTACTTATCTTTTAATCCCCAAAACTAACTTTCAACCCGCAACAAACGCAACTCCCGAAAAGGTCTCTTTAAGCGAATATCGGCGCTGCGAGTTCAACGGTGCCCTCGGATTTCAATTCCGAGCACCGGATCAAAAGTTAGGAAAACCCGCTCGTTCGTTCACTGAACGTACCCGAGCCAAACTTCGGAAAATGATTCCGGGCACTCCGGGCCTCGGAATCAGGTGCCGTCTGAAACCGCGCTCTTGTAAAATTCTAAAGAAAATTAAGAAAAAATTTCCATTGAATTTTACGGGTCTTTACATTACTCCCACCTCAGGGCTTTACGTCCCCGTAAAGCTTCAACTCACACTTAAGGGAAACAAGGTAGTACTGAGCACGCAACTGAGCTTTACGCTCCCATATGCTCACCTGAAGATCTCGTGCTACCCGAGAAGCACCCCAGAGGAAGCAACCGTTCACGTAGAACCTGCTCCTGTCGATCCTCGATCTCTACTAGAACCTCTGTGCTTGTCGCCCTGTCATCGACGTCCAACTCCCCGGGGTCGATGACGTGTGAAGAAACATACACGTATCTCCACAGCTGAGACACGTGGTGGACATTATGCACCCGGTGCGACTGAGGTGGTAGGGTCAAGCGGTAAACCTCCTCGCGTACCCTGCTGAAGATCAAAAGGGTCCATCGAACTTTGGAGATAACATGCCGCCTCGGCCACATCTCTGAAACCTCATCGGGTTGAGACCGTATAAGAATGTGTTCGTCACCCTCGAACTCAAGAGGTTTCCCTTTTTAGGTTAGAACTGAAACTAAAAACTCCTTCTGCCACAAGGGTAGGGTTGACCAACTCAAGAGTGATTGGTCACACCCTCTTATGCCTGAGTTTAACATGTGCTGCCCAGGGTTTCCTTTTCGCCGACCAAGGAAAACCCATTCCGACGTTTGCCTAAAATAGTCAACCGGGGTATGATTTGTGAATCAAAACCATACCCAGATCAACGTCGTAAGGCCTCTACGCTGCCACCAAGAGATTCCAACCGAAACTCTCGCCTCGAGGTTAAATCACACCGTCGGCGTAAGCGTGATTATCGAGTCTCCTCCCAAAGGTATCTCCAGATGTGAGGGTCAAGTCTACGGCTTACCCGGAACCTCTAGGTCTGGGACATGATTCGTGGAAGGGTAGAATGATTGGTTCCTATGTCTATAGATATGGCAGCTCGTAGTAGACATAATTCGTACCCCGAATCATTCTTAGAGCTCCTGGGTCACACTCCTTGACCGCAATGCAGCTATTCTCCTCCCCAGCCCTCCTGCTCCCTGAGCCTGACGGGGACTACTAAGTCGGGTGGTCGTAACATGTCGAAATGTACACCACCACATGCTGCTCTCCAAGCTCCGCTTCCACGTCTGCTACCCTGCAGATTTATCTGTCCTTAGCACTTCCTCCTCCTGAAACATTTTACACGCCCGAGTCTCTGAGACTGGCGCTAGTTTCCTGCCTTTCACTGCTAACGTTCACAACCACAAAGGTTCTCTCTAGCATCCTAACATAGGTAGGAATGCATAGAGGAAAAGAAATGGTTCGGATGTCCTTTAGAAACACTTCGCTCAGAAGTTCGATTCTAAAGAACTGATCACAACGTAACCAACGAGTACCAAGATTGATTGGTAAGCCACGTTGAGTGCTCTGCTTCCGACATGTCGTACTGTCGAAGCTGTATTAGCTCTAGAAAACTCACAACCACCTCCTCAAGCCAGTCCTCAGCCGCCTACGAGTCAGGCTCACCTCGAAACTTGAGGGATATCTGATGCTAAAACATATGTAAGGCACTAAGCCTGTGAGTCTCTGCTACCGGTACCGCCGGTAGTGTCTGCTGACCAACAGGTAGTGACATAGCTGGCGCTCTACCCGTAGGTACTATCCCAGGTATCGGTTCGCGTACCGAAGCCTCATTACTATAAGGACCAACCTCATGGTCACTCACTCGAAACACCAGGAGCTAAGATCATCATCCGCTCTACTAGTATCAAAGCTAGGCGTAGAACTCTAGCAATCGCCTCCATCCAGTCCACTGCTGCCTGGGAAATCTGTCTCGCCTCGTATCCTCAGAGGCCTCTACTGCTGGAACTCGTGCATCGCGCTCTGCTAGCGTGCACCGTCAGCTAGTGGCATCTGCTGCCTAACGGGTGGTGCTGCTGCTGGTACACCACCCGAAGGTGCCAACACTGAAAAAGGGCCCTGCACTGGAGTCTCGCTGCTCGGTGGGCCATCATCGAGAACTCTCTTGGAACTCCATCTAACTATCTGCATGGTGACATCCTGAACAGTTGTGTCATGGTCAACGATTTATACCTGGTGAGCTGACCTGGTTTGAGCTGACTTTAAACCTTTTGGGAAACACACACGCGATCGGTGTTTTCATGCATTAAGTCGGAAATCATAGGTCAGGGTCCTGGTGTACGGATACGTCGGCCGCCGCACCAACACTGGACTCCCTGGACTGATAACCACACTCAATACACTAAACACTATTGCTTCACATAGAAAAAAGATCAGAGTCTGCGGTAGAACCGACCCCTCTGATACCAATTTGTCACGACCCGCCCTCGGGGCCCGTGCCGTGACTACCCCAAGCCCGCCTTCCATAGGCCAGGGGCTGGCGACTAGCACCAAGGAGTAAAATCCCAGTAAAAAAGGGAAGGCATTGCCTTAATAAAGTAAACAAGAACCTCAGAGTAACAAGCGGAAATAAAGCAGTACACAAAACTAGAACAACTGTGCCGAAGTAATGGGGCCGGAAATACAAGCCCAACTGTAAAGTAAAGTAAAACTCGAAAGGGAAAACAGCAACTGAAAGTACAAGCGGCTCCTGGGACGTCCTCATCGATTCCTACCTGAAGGGTAGCTACAGATGGCTCATCTCCTGGATCGTCCACCACGGGTCCTACCTGAAGGGTAGGTACAGATAGCTCCACAACTCCTCGGGTCCAACTGTCCGCTCCGAGCACGTCCCGCTCAGTGGTCCTCCTCCGGGTACCGACCTACTCCGTAAGCCTCAACTGCTGTCAGCGCTGTCCGTCGTCTACAACCAACACAACGAAGTGCGGGCATAGCCCGTGCAGGGGTGAGTATAAGATACTCATTAGGGACCCCGAGACCCCCCGAAGGTCTCCTGAAATCCACAAAGGATAAACCACATGAAGGATACAATCACGAAGTAACATCCAGTATTGATTAGGTATATGACCATACATATACCTATGTCACCAATTTCCGTTCGGCTCCAACACCGAGCCCAAGAACAACCCAATCCACAAAGAAGAGTAAACAGTAAATCCACAAAGGATAACAGTACAAGTCCACACAGTTTATAACAAGTTTATGAAATCAACGGATAACCATTACCCAGGTATATGCCCATACATATACCTAAGTTATCAAGCGACCCATCTCAATCATGAGGAAAACACAAAGATCATTGACTCAGCTCAAACCAGGATTTTTATTATCGAAACCGTAACTACTGAAGAGCTCCGTCTCTAGAGTGTATAGTGGTCCTGTCACGACTCCAAGGTACTGCTCACTAACCTAAGACTGCTGAGGTACTCCTCCTGTCGAGTACTGCGGGTTTGCGGCCAACTACCGGGCGCTCCGTCCGCTGAGGGTCTGTCGCCAAATACCGGGTGCTCACCCAAATAGCCTACTGAGTTACTCCTCCTGTCGAGTACCGCGGGTTTGCTGCCAACTACCAGGCGCTCCGTCCGCCGTGGGTCTGCTGCCAACTACTGGGCGCTCCGTCCACTGGGCTAGTCGACTCACTCCAAGTCGAGTCGGTCAAGCAGTCGTCAGGTCTCAGTCGGCTACACGGTCTCCGAACCCCACACGCACGTCTCCACCGTCGCGGGTCTGTCTCTATAACCAAGCACACACACTCCGTAGAGTATTGCGGGTCCGCCGCTACAACCAAGCGCTCCACCGCCAAGGGTCTGCTGCTGCATCCAAGCGCACCACCACTGTCAAGTACCACGGGTCCGCCGCTACACCCAAGCGCTCCCCCGCCCGCTCATCTCCGGGAGGGTCCACTCCACGAGCTACTGGTCGATACTCCAAGTATCTCAAAGTCCAACGAAGAAGTGCCACATACGTCCGCTTCGTCAAAGGGGTCTCAACGCAACAGACGGCGCGTCAATCGGACGCCCGGTCTGTGAGTTATTAGCCTTTTCGTCCCGAGGGCCCGGTTGGTTTCGTGAGCGAACCAAACCCGGCCATATTTCAACTGTATCCAAAACTCGGGCGGAGTATGTCAAAAGTTCCGTCCCACTTAGAGGATTCCATCAAAGTCGACGGCACGTCAATCGGACGTCCGGAACTCAAGATATGAGCGTTTCCGCTCCGAGGGCCCGGTTGGTTTCATGAACGAACCAACCCGGCCGTACTCCACTTGCGTCCTAACCTCGGGCGGAGTATACCAAAAGATCTGTCTCACTAAGAGGAACTTATCAGAATTGACGGCACACCGTTCGGACGTCCGTAGCTCAAGATATGGGCGTTTCCGCTCCGAAGGCCCGGTTGGTTTCGTGAACGAACCAACCCGGCCGAACTCAAAGTGAATCGAAACCTTGAGTGCGATATACCGAAACGACCGTCTCGATCCAAGGATTGTGTTTCCGCAGACGGTTCGTCATTCGGAGGTCCGAGGCTCAAGTTATGGCCCAAAAACCGATTCTGGTTTGAGAAGGAAGGGTCCGGGCCGGCCCGGCCCGAACCGGCCCGGCCGGTTCGGCCGGCGGTGCGCGGGGCGCGCGGCGGAGCGCGGCGGCGCGCGGACGCGGCGCGGCGGCGCTCGGCGGTGCGCTGAGGCGGCACGGCGGCGCGCTGGGGCGGCGCGGCGGCGCGCGGGTGAGACCCCCGCCCTCCCCCGTTTTTTCCCCCTGGCGGCGCGGCACGTGCCGCGCCGGTTTTAAAACAAAACCGCCCCCTCCCATGAGGGGGCCTGTTGGACGACACGGGGGGATTTTCCCCCCTCAAGGAAACCGCCCCCTCATTAAGAGGGGGGGGGGGGGTTTGATGAACCGGCCGGGGGATTTATTCCCCCTGTTTTCTGCCATCCGGCCGGCCAGCTGGCCGGCCGGTTTTCACCAACGGGACCGGAAATTACGGTCCCGCCTTCGGCTTCCGATGCCGGCGGCCCGGCCGCCGGTCTTCATATCCCGCCGCGGCCCGGAACCGGCCGCGATCTCCTCGTCCCGCCGCGGCCCGGAACCGGCCGCGGTGTTCGTCGTCCGGCGCGGTGCGACGGCACCGCGCCCCTTCGCCGCGCATTTGATTCCCTTCGACGCGGCGCGACGGCGTCGCGTTATTTATGATTCTTCCATGGCGCGGCGTGACGGCGTTGCGCAAAGAGGATTGGCGAATATCCGCGTGGTGCGACGGCACCACGCCACCTTGATTCATCCACCCGCAAGCTATTCAACAAGGACGATGGAGGGGGTTCGGCCGTGTTCGTGCGGTCCGGACCCCTCACGTTAAAATAATATCACTTATATATTCAATCCTCACGTTAGTCATGCGAACCACGAGCAAGAATAAAATAAGTTAACAATAAACAACAACCCCTACCTTGGTATAAGGTTCGAAGATTGTCAACGTTCCGCGGAAGACGACGTCGCGGAGGTCGGGCGTCGCGGTAGCCGTTCGTCAAATCCGATGACGAAGGAATGCGTCCGAAGAGACACGTCGTTGGTGAAACCTCATACGCCGACAAAGGTTGTCCGAGGAAGAAGAGGTGTTCTCTCTCGTTGACACGGAAGACGAAGAAGAGCGGAGCGGCGTTCTTCGTCGGAACTTGAGCGTTCTTCGTCAAGTCTTGAGGAAAGTCAAATAAAAATAAAACAACGAACTCAAGAACCCCTACCTCGATAGTCGCACGTTGACGTAGTCGCGGAATATCGGTGTCGATTACTTTGACGTCGGAGGAAGAGTCGTTGTCGATGGCGTTCGTCGCGGAAAACCGTCGCGGAAGAGATAACGCAGAAGAAGTACGTCGCGTCGCGGATACGGCGTCGCGGATGGACCGTGTTCTTCGGCGGAGAAGTTCTTTGTTGAAGAACGGCGTTCTTTGCGTTCTTCGTTGAGTTTGAAGAAGATGAAGAAGACTTCCCTACTCTCTCAAGGAGATAAAATTCTAATAAAATAAGACTCTTTCTTATTTTGTTCACACAACCCAACCTCTTTGAATTTCAAAGGTTTGAAATTCAATAACCACACACAACTCACCTCATTAACTCATTACATTAATTAATTCTAGAGTTGTCAAAAATTAAAAGAAGAGATAAGTTGGCAAGAATTAAAGTAGGGGAGAGTCACATAATTAAGAGGGGGTTTAGAGGGGTTAGGGAATTTGAAAAGGTGGGGGCTCGTGTGGGCCCCACCTCCCTCATAACCACACATGGGAAGTTGGGTGGTTGTGGGCCCCACCAACAACTTCCCATGAGAGAGTCTAAATACCATGAATAAAATAAAATTCACACACAAAATTTTATTTTACTTATCTTTTAATCCCCAAAACTAACTTTCAACCGGCAACAAACGCAACTCCCGAAAAGGTCTCTTTAAGCGAATATCGGCGCTGCGAGTTCAACGGTGCCCTCAGATTTCAATTCCGAGCACCGGATCAAAAGTTAGGAAAACCCGCTCGTTCGTTCACTGAACGTACCCGAGCCAAACTTCGGAAAATGATTCCGGGCACTCTGGGCCTCGGAATCAGGTGCTGTCTGAAACCGCGCTCTTGTAAAATTCTAAAGAAAATTAAGAAAAAATATCCCTTGAATTTTACGGGTCTTTACACGTGGAGCGGACCCTCCCGAACGAGCTTGCTATGTGCGGGAACCCTAGTGCTGGCTGCAACTTCGACGACAACGACTATACAGAGATCCTCGGGGGATTCGACTGCGACGATGATGAGAACAGTACGGGAATCCTCCACATTTTCGACAGTGACCACTACGGTACACCTTGGGATACATCAACTCCGGACTGCATGTCAGTTGATGCATCGACCTTTTAGCTCATGGAGTGGACCCTCCCCGAACGAGCATGTTGTGTGCGGAACCCTAGAGCCGGTTGAGTTTTGACGTCTGCTGATCGAATGACTCGGTGTGTTATGGATAGCCCAGTGGGGAGCGCTTGGTTGTAGCGGCAGACCCACGACAGAGGTGCGCATGGTTGTAGCGGCACAGGGGAGCGCTTGGATTGGAGCGGCAGACCCACGACAGAGGTGCGCTTGGTTGTAGCGGCACAGGGGAGCGCTTGGTTGTAGCGGCAGACCCACGACAGAGTTCCGCTTGGTTGTAGCGGCACAGGGGAGCGCATGGTTGTAGCGGCAGACCCACGACAGAGGTGCGCTTGGTTGTAGCGGCACATGGGAGCGCTTGGTTGTAGCGGCAGGCCCACGACGGAGGAGCGCTTGGTTGTAGCGGCATAACCACTGTACTTGATGGAGAAGGATTTTCCCAATAGCTTTGGGTCAAACTTCATGAACGATCCTATGTGGGTCATTGCGGGGGGTAAGTACCTTCCGATCCTTTATGGTTCCAACGGATTAGCTGAATCGGTGGAAACATCTGATCATCTCTATCGTCATTTGAAGAAGTATACCTGTGGGAGCTGAATCTTGTGTTACTCTCCTTTGTGGATTGTGTTGGACTATCCTGTGTGGATTTACTGTTTACTCTCCTTTGTGGATTGTGTTGTGCTATCCTGTGTGGGTATACGTTTTGTTTTGACATGTGGACTGGGTTGTTCTTGGGCTCGGATGTTGGAGCCGAACGGGAATTGATGACTTAGGTATATTTATGGGCATATACCTAAGCAGTGTCGGATGTTACTTTGTGATTGTATCTTTCCTTGTGGTTTATCCTTTATGGATTTCGGGAGACCTTCAGGGTCTCGGGGTCCCTACTGAGTAGCTTATACTCAAACCTGCACGGGATTTTCCCGCACTACGTTGTGTTGGTTGCAGACGACGGACAATGCTGATCGTGGTTGAGGCGTGCGGAGCAGGACGGTACCTGGAGGTGGACCACAGGGCGGGACGCACTCGGAGCAGTCAGGTGGACCCGAGGAGCAGTGGAGGCTATTTGTACCCACCCTTCAGGTGGGACTTCCAGAGGACGGCTCGACGCTGCGGCTTTTCTTTTCAGTTGCTGTTTTTCCCTTCAGTTGTACTTTACAGGTGGGCTTGTATTTCCAGCCCCTTTTTACTTTCAGCACAGCTTGTTACAGTTTTTACTTAGTGTTTACCTTTCCGCTTACTTACTCTGTGGTGCTTGTTTACTTTTCAAAGGCAATGCCTTGCCTTTTTCCGGGATTTACGCCTTGGTGCTAGTCTCCAGCCCCTGGCCTATGGAAGGCGGGATTGGGGGAGTCATGACACGGGCCCCGAGGACGGGTTGTGAAAAATTGGTATCAAAGGCGGTCGGTTCTACCGTAGACTCTGATCTTTCTTCTGTGTGAAGCAATAGTGTTTAGCGTATTGGGTGTGGTTATCAGTCCAGGGAGTCCAGTGTTGCTGCGGCGGCCGACGTATCCGTACACTAGGACCCTGACTTCTGATTTCCGACTTAATGCACGAAAACATTGATTGCATTTGTGTTTCATGTTTTCTTTGTGATTACTTTATGTCAGCTCACCAGGCATACTGTTCTGACCTTGGAACACCTGTTTCCCTTCAGGATGGCCCCGCGACGACAGCTAGCTAGGGTTACGAGCGATGTGCATGGCGAGATCCCACCGAGCGTCGAGGACACAGTACCTGGCCCTTTGACAGCTGAGGCACCAGCGGTACCTATACCCGCCGAGCCACTGATGCTACCAGCCCCAGCTGCTGACGACGCACGTCGGCTTAGTGCACTGCATGAGTTCCAGTGCCAGCGACCACTCAGGTTGCGCGGGGAGACGGACCCTCAGGCCGCCGAGGACTGGATGGAGGTAGTTGTACGGGTTTTCAGATTAGTGAGGACACCAGCAGACCTCATGGTGATCCCCACGGTGAGCCTCCTGCACGTGGCAGCAGGCAGATGGTGGAGCTTGATCCTCCAGGTGCACGACGAGACATATCTCCTCTGGACGGACTTTGAGAGCATCTTCTGCTCCGAGTTCGTCCCAGCCACCCTCCGAGCGGTGCGCATCCAGGAACTACTACAGCTGCGGCAGGGCAGCATGACAATGGCCCAGTACTCGGCGAGATTTACTGATCTCTCACGCTACTCCAAAGATATGGTACGAGACCTGTTCTTCCGGGCCCGGACCCTCGAGCAGGGACTGAGGCACGAGATCATGGCTTCGATGATCTCCCTCAACATTCCGACTCAGGCAGGGGTATTGGAGCGATCCCTCTTAGTGGAGAGTTTCCTTGCTGAGTAGTCTCCAGCAGTAGGACCCACCACATTCCGGCATGCGGCAGAGTCTTCTGCAACGGGCAGTAGACAGATGGCGCAGGGGTCCAAGAGGACTAGACCTATAGGTGGTCGACAGCATGACTCTGGATTGTTTGCGCGAGGTACTCGGTGTGGGAAATGATTGCCATGAGAGGGCAGTGTTACTACTGGGGTGGGGTTGGTCACATGGCTCCTGACTGTCCGACCCGCCATACGGATGACCAGCATATGAATGAAGGACCCCCCAGGCAGAGGCATAGGTTCGATCAAGGCAGACCGCAAGGAGCAAGCGGCCATGGCAGGGGAACTGGCCGTGCAGCTGGGGGTGGACGACGCTTCGGGGTGTTGCCACCACCACCACCAGGAGGTCCACCCTGACTGCAGGGAGTTGGTGGACATGCGAGAGCTCAGATTCAGGCAGCTGAGGCCTTCGATCAAGGAGCTCTGGGAGTAGATGGACAGGAGCGGGACTAGTGGATACGTCTTTTGTACTTCTAGTTCCTTATTTCTATGGTGTAGTGTCTTTGTATTATGAGCTGCAATAATAAAAGACGAATACCCTTGTGATGTTTTTATTCCTTTCCTCTTTTGTGTTGTTACTAAGAGGTTCCGGTTTAGACTATTGACTTGACCCTCACTCGTGAGACATCTACTGGAGGAGACACAGTTACCACACACTGATGCTGACAGTGTGACTCAACCCTTGGAGGCGAGAGTAATGGTTGGATCTCTTGGTAGTAGCGTCGAGGCCTTACGGCGTCATCCTTGGTAAGGATTAGTACCATCCATGTCGGGATTGACTGTATTAGGCAAAAGAACGTGGTTCATCCGGGGGATGAGACCAGATTTCTCTAATCGGCAAGGAAGAAATCATAGCAGCTCTTGTGGGACCAGAGGTGGTCAAGGCCACAACAGAGAAGGTCCAGGTCATCCAGGAGCGGATGAGGACAGCTCAGAGCCAGAAGAAGTCTTTTATTGACAAGAGGCGGAGGCCACTAGAGTTCGAGGATGGCGACCACGTCTTCTTGTGGGTATCACCTCGACGTGGATTACGGAAGTTTGGCAGAAGCGGCGAGTTGTCTCCAAACTTCAACGGACCCTTCCAGGTCCTCGGCAGGATTGTCAAGGTGGCTTATCACCTGGTTCTACCACCATAGTTGCGCCGGGTGCACGACGTCTTCCACGTATCTCAGAAGAGGAGATACGTGCATGACCCAATGTCAATATTTGACCATGAAGAGCTAGTCCTTGGTGATGGGGTGACTTTTGCAGAGGTCCCAGTGGAGATCGAGGATCGATAGGAGCGGGTCCTACGTGGACGATCGATTCCTCTAGTGTGCTTCAGATGGCAGCTCGGGATCCTCCAGGAGAGCACTTGGGAGCGGGAGGCTCAGATGCGTGCTCAGTACCGCCTTTGTATCCCTAAGTTTGTAGTGAAGCTTTACGAGGACATAAAGCCCTGTGGTGGGAGTAATGTAAAGACCCGTAAATTTCGAGGAAATTTTTTTTCTTAATTTTCCTTGGAATTTTACAAGAACTCAGTTTCTGACGGTGCCTGATTCCGAGGCCCGGTGTGCCCGGAATTAATTTCCGAAGTTTGGCTCGGGTACGTTTAGTGAACGGACGAGCGGGTTTTTCTAACTTTTGAACCGGTGACCGGAATCGAATTCTGAGGTCAGTGATGAAATCGCAGTGCCAGTATTTACTTAGAAACTCCTCTTCCGGAGTTGCGTTTGCTCGGGTGTGGTTTTTAATTTTCAGGCTTAAAGTTAAGAAATAAAATAATTGTACGACAAACTTTATTTTATTTCACTTAAGCCACTTGGAAGCCACTTGAAAGCCACTTGAACTGAGTTGGAATGGATAGGGTTTTATCCAAAAATATCCTACCATCTTTGTAGGATATTTATGAGGTGGGGCCCGCACGAGCCCCTCCGTTTCTTTTCCGCTAAGTAACTCACCCGCGAAAGCCCGTCATTATGAAAGTCTACTGACGCATTTTATTAAATTCTTAACAGACCATTTAATTGGGTGGTTTTATTCGTGAATTAAATGGGTAGTTTCTTTCGTTGAATTAATTCTGCGAATTAATGGGTCGTTACTTACCTTTTTCGTTTGTTGGCATAATAATAAAATAAGACCAACATGACTTTTGGAGGTTGACATGTTGAGAGACATTGACAGAATTCTTGTGCCTTCACCCTTCTTCGCGAAGAAAACGAAGAAAACGAAGAACGCCGGCCTCCGACGAAGAACGTCGAACCCACAGAAATCGACGACGTGACACCATGTGCCGCGACGCCGACGTTTCCTCTCCCGCGACGTTCTTCTGCGGCATTCCTTCCTCCACGACGAAATCTTCGATCTTCTGTTTGAGGTAAGAGATCTCGTTTTTTCTTTTAATTCTCCTTTGTGGTTTTTAACAGACACAGATTTAATTATTTATAATTAAATCTGTTGTTTCTAGATCTGTTGAGTTCGTCGACGCAGCGCCGGATCCCGCGATGACGTGACGCCCTTCCGCGATGACGCGACGATCCCCTCCTTCCACGATGAACAATTCCGCGAAGAACGCGTATGATGACTTGGCGAGGTAGGGATTATGTTTTGGAATGCCCTTTTCTCGTGAAAGTTTCTTTAAAATTAAAGAACTGGTTGCAAATGAAAAATTTTAATTTATTAAAATTGTTGTTTCATGTGTTGAATTATTTTTCTCCCGTTGTTTTATCTAACGTGGAGGGTGCTGGCCAAACGAACACGGCCCAACAACCCTCTGCCGTTCTTCGTGGTTGTGCGGATTTGGAGGGCGACAGAAAATCATGATGCAAGGGCAGTTTGTTGATTCCACAGTGAAGAACGGAACCCGGGAGGAGCACCGGCGCAGACGGGAAGGAAAACGGACCACCAGAGCAACTCTGGTGGCCCGCGGAAGATTCCGGCGGCGCGGGTCGCCGGCGCGGCGGCGCCGGCAGCCGGAGGCGGCGGCGGCCAACAAACCCGCGGCCGCGCGGGTCCGGTTCGCCCGCACGGGACGCGGGAGAAGCCGCGTCCGCGGTTCTCCAGCGCGGCCCGCGCGGGGCGGCGGCATCTCCAGACCGCGGGGGCAGCGCCCCGCGGCGCCCAGGCGCTCGGCCGCTCGACCGAGCCGAGCCAGGTCGGACTGGTCCGGGTCCGGCCCGGTTGGACCGGTTCGGGTCGACCCTGTTCGGCCGACCTAGGGGGGCGGGCAGGGTCAGCCCGGGCCCGGACCCCCCGTCTTCGGACTATTTTAGGTATTGTTCCCGTAACATGAGCTACGGGCCTCCGAACGACACGCCGTTAGCGGCAACACGATCCCTGGATCGAGACGGTCGTTTCGGTATATCGCACTCAAGGTTTCGGAATACTTTGGGTTCGGCCGGGTTGGTTCGTACACGAAACCAACCGGGCCCTCGGAGCGAAAACACTCATATCTTGATCTACGGACGTCCGATTGATGTGCCGTCAGCTTTGGTGGATTCCTATAAGTGAGACGGATCTTTTGACTCACTCCGCCCGAGGTTTGGACGCAGGTGGAGTATGGTCGTGTTGGTTTTTCCGTAAAAACCAACCGAGCCCCTGGGACAAAAAAGTCAATAACTCTCAGACCGGGCGTCCGATTGACGCGCCGTCTGCGACGTTGAGTTCCAGTTGGCGATACAGAACTTTTGGATACATCAACTTCGGACTTTGTGTCAGTTGATGTATCATCATCTCGGCTCGTGGATCGGACCCTCCCGAACGAGCTTGCTGTGTGCGAAAACCCTAGTGCTAGCTGCGACTTCGACGGCGACGACTATACAGAGATCCTCGGTGGATTCGACTGCGACGATGATGAGAACAGTACGGGAATCCTCCGTGTTTTCGGCAGTGACTACTACGGTACACCTTGGGATACATCAACTCCGGACTGCATTTTAGTTGATGCATCGACCTTTTAGCTCGTGGAATGGACCCTCCCGGAACGAGCATGTTGTGTGCGAAACCCTAGAGCCGGTTGAGTTTTGACATCTGCTGATCGAATGACTCGGTGTGTTACGGATAGCCCAGTGGGGAGCGCTTGGTTGTAGCGGTAGACCCACGACAGAGGTGCGCTTTGTTGTAGCGGCACAGGGGAGCGCTTGGTTATAGCGGCAGACCCACGACAGAGGTGCGCTTGGTTGTAGCGGCACATGGGAGCGCTTGGTTGTAGCGGCAGGCACACGACGGAGGAGCGCTTAGTTGTAGCGGCATAACCACTATACTTGATGGTGATGGAGTTTCCCAATAGCTTTGGGTCCAACTTCATTAACGATCCTATGTGGGTCATTGCGGGGGGTTAGTACCTTCCGATCCTTTATGGGTCTGACAGATTAGATGAATCGGTGGCTACATCTGATCATCTCTATCGTCATTTGAAGAAGTATACCTGTGTGAGCTGAATCTTGTGTAACTCTCCTTTGTGGATTGTGTTGGACTATCCTGTGTGGATTTACTGTTTACTCTCCTTTGTGGATTGTGTTGTACTATTCTGTGTGGGTATACGTTTTGTTTTGACATGTGGGCTAGGTTGTGCTTGGGCTCGGATGTTGGAGCCGAACGAGAATTGATGACTTATGTATATGTATGGGCATACACCTAAGCAGTGTCGGATGTTACTTCGTGATTGTATCTTTCCTTGTGGTTCATCCTTTGTGGATTTCGGGAGACCTTCGGGGTCTTGGGGTCCCTACTGAGTAGCTTATACTCACCCCTACACGGGCTTTGCCCGCACTACGTTGTGTTGGTTGCAGATGACAGACAGCGTTGATCGTGGTGGAGGTGTGCGGAGCAGGACGGTGCCTGGAGGTGGACCACTGGGTGGGACGCACTCGGAGCAGTCAGGTGGACCCGAGGAGCAGTGGAGGCTATTTGTACCCACCCTTCAGGTGGGACTTCCAGAGGACGGCTCGACGCTGCGGCTTTTCTTTTCAGTTGCTGTTTTTCCCTTCAGTTGTACTTTACAGGTGGGCTTGTATTTCCAGCCCCTTTTTACTTTCAGCACAGCTTGTTACAGTTTTTACTTAGTGTTTACCTTTCCGCTTACTTACTCTGTGGTGCTTGTTTACTTTTCAAAGGCAATGCCTTGCCTTTTTCCGGGATTTACGCCTTGGTGCTAGTCTCCAGCCCCTGGCCTATGGAAGGCGGGATTGGGGGAGTCATGACACGGGCCCCGAGGACGGGTTGTGAAAAATTGGTATCAAAGGCGGTCGGTTCTACCGTAGACTCTGATCTTTCTTCTGTGTGAAGCAATAGTGTTTAGCGTATTGGGTGTGGTTATCAGTCCAGGGAGTCCAGTGTTGCTGCGGCGGCCGACGTATCCGTACACTAGGACCCTGACTTCTGATTTCTGACTTAATGCACGAAAACATTGATTGCATGTGTGTTTCATGTTTTCTTTGTGATTACTTTATGTCAGCTCACCAGGCATACTGTTCTGACCATGGAACACCTGTTTCCCTTCAGGATGGCCCCGCGACGACAGCTAGCTAGGGTTACGAGCGATGTGCATGGCGAGATCCCACCGAGCGTCGAGGACACAGTACCTGGCCCTTTGACAGCTGAGGCACCGGCGGTACCTATACCCACCGAGCCACCGATGCTACCAGCCCCAGCTGCTGACGACGCACGTCGGCTTAGTGTACTGCATGAGTTCCAGTGCCAGCGACCGCTCAGGTTGCGCGGGGAGACGGACCCTCAGGCCGCCGAGGACTGGATGGAGGTAGTTGTACGGGTTTTCAGATTAGTGAGGACACCAGCAGACCTCATGGTGATCCCCACGGTGAGCCTCCTGCACGTGGCAGCAGGCAGATGGTGGAGCTTGATCCTCCAGGTGCACGACGAGACATATCTCCTATGGACGGACTTTGAGAGCATCTTCCGCTCCGAGTTCGTCCCAGCCACCCTCCGAGCGGTGCGCATCCAGGAACTACTACAGCTGCGGCAGGGCAGCATGACAATGGCCCAGTACTCGGCGAGATTTACTGATCTCTCACGCTACTCCAAAGATATGGTACGGGACCTGTTCTTCCGGGCCCGGACCCTCGAGCAGGGACTGAGGCACGAGATCATGGCTTCGATGATCTCCCTCAACATTCCGACTCAGGCAGGGGTATTGGAGCGATCCCTCTTAGTGGAGAGTTTCCTTGCTGAGTAGTCTCCAGCAGTAGGACCCACCACATTCCGGCATGCGGCAGAGTCTTCTGCAACGGGCAGTAGACAGATGGCGCAGGGGTCCAAGAGGACTAGACCTATAGGTGGTCGACAGCATGACTCTGGATTGTTTGCGCGAGGTACTCGGTGTGGGAAATGATTGCCATGAGAGGGCAGTGTTACTCCTGGGGTGGGGTTGGTCACATGGCTCCTGACTGTCCGACCCGCCATACGGATGACCAGCATATGAATGAAGGACGCCCCAGGCAGAGGCATAGGTTCGATCAAGGCAGACCGCAAGGAGCAAGCGGCCATGGCAGGGGAACTGGCCGTGCAGCTGGGGGTGGACGACGCTTCGGGGCGTTGCCACCACCACCACCAGGAGGTCCACCCTGACTGCAGGGAGTTGGTGGACATGCGAGAGCTCAGATTCAGGCAGCTGAGGCCTTCGATCAAGGAGCTCTGGGAGTAGATGGACAGGAGCGGGACTAGTGGATACGTCTTTTGTACTTCTAGTTCCTTATTTCTATGGTGTAGTGTCTTTGTATTATGAGCTGCAATAATAAAAGACGAATACCCTTGTGATGTTTTTATTCCTTTCCTCTTTTGTGTTGTTACTAAGAGGTTCCGGTTTAGACTATTGACTTGACCCTCACTCGTGAGACATCTACTGGAGGAGACACAGTTACCACACACTGATGCTGACAGTGTGACTCAACCCTTGGAGGCGAGATTAATGGTTGGATCTCTTGGTAGTAGCGTCGAGGCCTTACGGCGTCATCCTTGGTAAGGATTAGTACCATCCATGTCGGGATTGACTGTATTAGGCAAAAGAACGTGGTTCATCCGGGGGATGAGACCAGATTTCTCTAATCGGCAAGGAAGAAATCATAGCAGCTCTTGTGGGACCAGAGGTGGTCAAGGCCACAACAGAGAAGGTCCAGGTCATCCAGGAGCGGATGAGGACAGCTCAGAGCCATAAGAAGTCTTTTATTGACAAGAGGCGGAGGCCACTAGAGTTCGAGGATGGCGACCACGTCTTCTTGTGGGTATCACCTCGACGTGGATTACGGAAGTTTGGCAGAAGCGGCGAGTTGTCTCCAAACTTCAACGGACCCTTCCAGGTCCTCGGCAGGATTGTCAAGGTGGCTTATCACCTGGTTCTACCACCATAGTTGCGCCGGGTGCACGACGTCTTCCACGTATCTCAGAAGAGGAGATACGTGCATGACCCAATGTCAATATTTGACCATGAAGAGCTAGTCCTTGGTGATGGGGTGACTTTTGCAGAGGTCCCAGTGGAGATCGAGGATCGATAGGAGCGGGTCCTACGTGGACGATCGATTCCTCTAGTGTGCTTCAGATGGCAGCTCGGGATCCTCCAGGAGAGCACTTGGGAGCGGGAGGCTCAGATGCGTGCTCAGTACCGCCTTTGTATCCCTAAGTTTGTAGTGAAGCTTTACGAGGACATAAAGCCCTGTGGTGGGAGTAATGTAAAGACCCGTAAATTTCGAAGAAATTTTTTTTCTTAATTTTCCTTGGAATTTTACAAGAACTCAGTTTCTGACGGTGCCTGATTCCGAGGCCCGGTGTGCCCGGAATTAATTTCCGAAGTTTGGCTCGGGTACGTTTAGTGAACGGACGAGCGGGTTTTTCTAACTTTTGAACCGGTGACCGGAATCGAATTCTGAGGTCACTGATGAAATCGCAGTGCCAGTATTTACTTAGAAACTCCTCTTCCGGAGTTGCGTTTTCTCGGGTGTGGTTTTTAATTTTCAGGCTTAAAGTTAAGAAATAAAATAATTGTACGACAAACTTTATTTTATTTCACTTAAGCCACTTGGAAGCCACTTGAAAGCCACTTGAACTGAGTTGGAATGGATAGGGTTTTATCCAAAAATATCCTACCATCTTTGTAGGATATTTATGAGGTGGGGCCCGCACGAGCCCCTCCGTTTCTTTTCCGCTAAGTAACTCACCCGCGAAAGCCCGTCATTATGAAAGTCTACTGACGCATTTTATTTTATTCTTAACAGACCATTTAATTGGGTGGTTTTATTCGTGAATTAAATGGGTAGTTTCTTTCGTTGAATTAATTCTGTGAATTAATGGGTCGTTACTTACCTTTTTCGTTTGTTGGCGTAATAATAAAATAAGACCAACATGACTTTTGGAGGTTGACACGTTGAGAGACATTGACAGAATTCTTGTGCCTTCACCCTTCTTCGCGAAGAAAACGAAGAAAACGAAGAACGCCGGCCTCTGACGAAGAACGTCGAACCCACAGAAATCGACGACGTGACACCATGTGCCGCGACGCCGACGTTTCCTCTCCCGCGACGTTCTTCTGCGGCATTCCTTCCTCCACGACGAAATCTTCGATCTTCTGTTTGAGGTAAGAGATCTCGTTTTTTCTTTTAATTCTCCTTTGTGGTTTTTAACAGACACAGATTTAATTATTTATAATTAAATCTGTTGTTTCTGGATCTGTTGAGTTCGTCGACGCAACGCCGGATCCCGCGATGACGTGACGCCCTTCCGCGATGACGCGATGATCCCCTCCTTCCACGATGAACAATTCCGCAAAGAACGCGTATGATGACTTGGCGAGGTAGGGATTATGTTTTGGAATGCCCTTTTCTCATGAAAGTTTCTTTAAAATTAAAGAACTGGTTGCAAATGAAAAATTTTAATTTATTAAAATTGTTGTTTCATGTGTTGAATTATTTTTCTCCCGTTGTTTTATCTAACGTGGAGGGTGCTGGCCAAACGAACACGGCCCAACAACCCTCTGCCGTTCTTCGTGGTTGTGCGGATTTGGAGGGCGACAGAAAATCATGATGCAAGGGCAGTTTGTTGATTCCACAGTGAAGAACGGAACCCGGGAGGAGCACCGGCGCAGACGGGAAGGAAAACGGACCACCAGAGCAACTCTGGTGGCCCGCGGAAGATTCCGGCGGCGCGGGTCGCCGGCGCGGCGGCGCCGGCAGCCGGAGGCGGCGGCGGCCAACAAACCCGCGGCCGCGCGGGTCCGGTTCGCCCGCACGGGACGCGGGAGAAGCCGCGTCCGCGGTTCTCCAGCGCGGCCCACGCGGGGCCGCGGCATCTCCAGACCGCGGGGGCAGCGCCCCGCGGCGCCCAGGCGCTCGGCCGCTCGACCGAGCCGAGCCAGGCCGGACCGGTCCGGGTCCAGCCCGGTTGGACCGGTTCGGGTCGACCCTGTTCGGCCGACCCAGGGGGGCGGGCAGGGTCAGCCCGGGCCCGGACCCCCCGTCTTCGGACTATTTTAGGTATTGTTCCCGTAACATGAGCTACGGGCCTCCGAACGACACGCCGTTAGCGGCAACACGATCCCTGGATCGAGACGGTCGTTTCGGTATATCGCACTCAAGGTTTCGGAATACTTTGGGTTCGGCCGGGTTGGTTCGTACACGAAACCAACCGGGCCCTCGGAGCGAAAACACTCATATCTTGATCTACGGACGTCCGATTGATGTGCCGTCAGCTTTGGTGGATTCCTATAAGTGAGACGGATCTTTTGACTCACTCCGCCCGAGGTTTGGACGCAGGTGGAGTATGGTCGTGTTGGTTTTTCCGTAAAAACCAACCGAGCCCCTGGGACAAAAAAGTCAATAACTCTCAGACCGGGCGTCCGATTGACGCGCCGTCTGCGACGTTGAGTTCCAGTTGGCGATACAGAACTTTTGGATACATCAACTTCGGACTTTGTGTCAGTTGATGTATCATCATCTCGGCTCGTGGATCGGACCCTCCCGAACGAGCTTGCTGTGTGCGAAAACCCTAGTGCTAGCTGCGACTTCGACGGCGACGACTATACAGAGATCCTCGGTGGATTCGACTGCGACGATGATGAGAACAGTACGGGAATCCTCCGTGTTTTCGGCAGTGACTACTACGGTACACCTTGGGATACATCAACTCCGGACTGCATTTCAGTTGATGCATCGACCTTTTAGCTCGTGGAATGGACCCTCCCGGAACGAGCATGTTGTGTGCGAAACCCTAGAGCCGGTTGAGTTTTGACATCTGCTGATCGAATGACTCGGTGTGTTACGGATAGCCCAGTGGGGAGCGCTTGGTTGTAGCGGTAGACCCACGACAGAGGTGCGCTTTGTTGTAGCGGCACAGGGGAGCGCTTGGTTATAGCGGCAGACCCACGACAGAGGTGCGCTTGGTTGTAGCGGCACATGGGAGCGCTTGGTTGTAACGGCAGGCACACGACGGAGGAGCGCTTAGTTGTAGCGGCATAACCACTATACTTGATGGTGATGGAGTTTCCCAATAGCTTTGGGTCCAACTTCATGAACGATCCTATGTGGGTCATTACGGGGGGTTAGTACCTTCCGATCCTTTATGGGTCTGACAGATTAGATGAATCGGTGGCTACATCTGATCATCTCTATCGTCATTTGAAGAAGTATACCTGTGTGAGCTGAATCTTGTGTAACTCTCCTTTGTGGATTGTGTTGGACTATCCTGTGTGGATTTACTGTTTACTCTCCTTTGTGGATTGTGTTGTACTATTCTGTGTGGGTATACGTTTTGTTTTGACATGTGGGCTAGGTTGTGCTTGGGCTCGGATGTTGGAGCCGAACGAGAATTGATGACTTATGTATATGTATGGGCATACACCTAAGCAGTGTCGGATGTTACTTCGTGATTGTATCTTTCCTTGTGGTTCATCCTTTGTGGATTTCGGGAGACCTTCGGGGTCTTGGGGTCCCTACTGAGTAGCTTATACTCACCCCTACACGGGCTTTGCCCGCACTACGTTGTGTTGGTTGCAGATGACAGACAGCTTTGATCGTGGTGGAGGTGTGCGGAGCAGGACGGTGCCTGGAGGTGGACCACTGGGTGGGACGCACTCGGAGCGGTCAGGTGGACCCGAGGAGCAGTGGAGGCTATCTGTACCCACCCTTCAGGTGGGACTTCCAGAGGACGGCTCGACACTGCGGCTTTTCTTTTCAGTTGTTGTTTTTCCCTTCAGTTGTACATTACAGTTGGGCTTGTATTTCCGGCCCCTTTTTACTTTCAGAACAGCTTGTTACAGTTTTTACTTAGTGTTTACCTTTCCTCTTGCTTACTCTGTGGTGCTTCTTTACTTTTCAAAGGCAATTCCTTCCCTTTTTTTCCGGGATTTACGCCTTGGTGCTAGTCGCCAGCCCCTGGCCTATGGAAGGCGGGCTTGGGGTAGTCACGACACGGGCCCCGAGGACGGGTTGTGACATGTAATATTATAAATGCATATATATACTGGATATATATGATATATATTATATCTACATCATGAATATAATTCTTGATATAATGGATATTTTACCACATGAACAATTTGTAATTATAAGATGTTTATTTTTGGATCAAGTACAAAAGATCGACAAAATGACCGTTATTAACTTAAATAGTTACATAATGTTCATAACATGGTAATAAGTGATATAGAAGGAATAATTAACTTGAAAAAGGTTCTTAAGTGAGTAGAAATTAACTCTAGTTTATTATTCATGAGATTAAAGAATGATCGAGTCATGTCTGATACGAGGTAAGGAATTTCGTCTCAATCTCCTTTCATTAAGGCATATTTTGTTTTATACACAACACTCTGTTAGATGGTGTATAAACCCCTTTGAATTTTATTTTATTCAAAAGGAATATTTTTATACGAAGTGTTTTACTAAACGAAAAAAGTGAATGTTTTCGTCTTACGTATGCGATGACAACAACTTCTCCACTGTCGTGACCATTAATTGAGTTTCGACTTCCTCTAAAAGCCATAACTTTTATTAAAATGAAAAAATAAATACCATGTTTTTCTTTTAAATTATTTTGGTATTGAAAATGGTTTTGATAATTTTTTGATTATATCAATGTGTTTTTTATTTCTTCTAATTGAAATGTGGAAATGTTATGTTTCCTTTATTCTAGTTTTATATGATGCGATTATGTTGTGGTTCTTGGGAATTGTTTATGAAGACAGGTGGTTCCGTGATAAACTAAGGTTAGGTGAGCCCGATATAGCTCTCCAATGCATTGGGTAATGCGAAGGGGTTAAACACTAAGTTTTCTCCAAAGAGATTTAGGTAATATACTGTGATGGGTATTCCAAACGTAACCATGAGGGTTACTCCCTACGTAATAATGTTATGAATTCCTCAAGTTACCTTTATTTATTATGATTTCTATGATTTATTCATGATTTTATGAGGTATGTTAAAGTGCTTATGTTTTATGAGTAATGTATGATTTCATTAATTCTTATGTATACATTGAATAATGTTTTCATTCCATATTTTTATATAGCTTAATAGGGATTTTATGCTCATCCTATGTTTTTGTAAGGTTTTTCACATGTCAAGGGAAAGGTACATGATGTGATTATAGTGTCAAGGAAGTGTCAAGAAAGAATACATGTTTTGTTTTAAATATGTTTCCTTTGATGATAAAAGTGAATATTGTCTTTAATGTAACCACCTTTTTTAACTATGGAATGTAATGCATGATTTATGATCTAATTCTCTAAAACTATAAACCTGAAAAGATCCTCAATGTGTAATCTTATAATAACTCAAGATTAAGTAATGTTTAAGTCTCGGGCCTTATAGTTGGTATCAAAGGTCGGTTTAGATAACTTTAGGAGTTATAATTCTATTAAATGATTATCCAAAAAAAATTTCAAATTCAAATGATATAGAATTTGTTGATTACCATGTTGCTTCATCTAAGACATGTTTTTTAAGAATGGTTTTCCGTAGAGGAACATGTCAGTGGTAGAACATTTCAAGAGACAACATCCCCCATCATTCAGAGGATCATCTGACCATGTGCTAACTGAAGGGCGGATTAAAGGACTGTAGAATATTTTTGATGTCATGGGGTGTTTAGACAATCAAAAGGTTAGTCTTTCTATTTACCTTTTGGAGGGTGAAGCAGATCAGTGGTGGTAGATGGTTAAAAATATCAGGGACATTGATGACTTTGATGCTCTCGACTGGAATTAATTCATAGGTATGTTTCTTGGGAAGTATTTTCCTTAGCCTTTTCGACATAGGATGGAAAAAAAATTCTTGGAATTGAGGCAAGAGGACGACTCATTGGCTGCTTATGAAGAGGGGTTCACTCGATTGGCATGGTATGCTCCAAATTTTATCCGAGACATTGATAGAAAAATCAATCATTTTTATTCAGGATTAAAGAAAAAATATCTAAGGGCTTTAGCTTCTCATGAGTTCAGATGTTCTGAAAAGATTGTTCGATGTGCTGAGAAGGTGGAAATGGAGTTTTCTGATGATCAAGTGTTCTATAATAACCAACAGAAGAAGAGACCGAGGTGGTTGGAGAAAGGGAAGAGTTCATCAAAAAGGTCTCATGGTAAGATAACTAAGTTTCAAATTTTTGATAAATGTGGTAAAAGGAATTATGGGGAATGTCTACTGAATTCTGGAATGTGCTACCGATGTGGTAAGATGGGACATAAGGCTCATGATTGCACTGAAAAAGATCAAGGTGATGGTAATACCAAATTTGATTTCCAGTTAGTGAAATGTTTCATGTGCAATGAGATGGGTCATTATGCAAAAGAGTGTCCGAAAAAGAGCTCTAATGATGGGAAGTAGTCAGACTACAAGCAGAAAGGTGTGGCGACATATTTTGCAACTAATTCAACAGATGTTGGGCCATCAAACGAAGTGGTATCAGGTACTTTGTTTTTTTCTCATAATATGCTAATGTGTTGTTTGATTCAGGGTCTACACATTCTTTCATCTCTAAAAAATTTTCTAGTAAATTGGGAATAAAATCTCAAAAAATGACTCTTGAAAATATGGTAAAAACACCTAGGAGAAATGTTGAGGCAAAAAAAATTTATAAGAATCTTCTTATCCTTATCCGGTGAAAGAACCTACCTAAAAACTATATTGTTTTACCTCTAGTAGAGTTTGATGTTATCATGGGTATGAATTGGCTCTCTGTTTTCCATGCTGAGATTGATTGTAGAGGTAAAGAAGTTTCTTTTCAGAAAGACTTTTAGTTTGTGTACAAGAATTAACCCTTACTATTGATAACATATCAAGAGGCTGAGAAACTTGTAAAAGATGGAAATGAATATTACCTTGCACATATTGTTGAAAAAAAAGGAACCGTTCAGATTAATGATGTGCAAGTGGTAAATGGGTATCCTGATGTTTTTACTGATGAGTTTCCTAGAATAATACCAGATCAGGATGTTGAATTTACTGTTGACTTAGTTCCTGATGCTAAGCCAATTTCAAAACCCCCATATCGAATGGCTCAAATTGAAATTTTAGAGTTGAAGGAGCAATTTCAAGATTTATTAGAGAAAGGATTCATTAGACCTAGAACATCGCCAGGGGGAGCTCCTGTCTTATTTGTTAAAAAGAAATATGGTTCAACGAGACTTTGAATTGATTATAGAGCCTTGAATAACATCACTGTTAAGAACAAATATCATTTGCCTCATATCGATGATTTGTTTGATCAGCTCCAGGGAGCTCAGTATTTTTCAATGATTGACCTGAGATCGGGGTACCATCAGTTGAAGGTAAAAGAAGCAGATATTCCGATGATCGCATTTCGTACACTATATAGCCATTATGAATTTGTAGTTATGCCTTTTGGGCTAGCCAATATACCTTCTGTATTTATGGACCTTATTAATAGAATATTCCATGAGTTCTTGGATATGTTTGTGGTTTTTTTCATTGATGATATTTTGGTGTTTTCCAAAAGTAAAGAGGAGCATGAAAGTCATTTATGGGTTATTTTGAAAACGTTAAAAGAAAATAAATTGTATGATTAATTCAGTAAGTGTGAGTTTTGGTTGCAAAAAATTTCTTTCTTTGGTCACATTATTTCTAAAGATGGAATAACTGTTGATCCTGCAAAAACAATGGTTGTTGAAGAATGTCCAGGACCCACAAATGTAACTAAGATTCGTAGTTTTCTTGGGTTGGCATACTATTATCGAAGGTTTGTTATAAATTTTTCACGGTTATCTAGTCCAATGACTAAGCTAACTCGGAAGGGTGTTAAGTTTATCTGGACAAAAGAATGTGATGATTGTTTTCGGGAATTGAAAAGAAGATAGGTTAATGCTCTAGTTTTGTCACTACCTTCCAAGAATGGGGAGTTTGTTTTCTATAGTGATTCTTCATTTAAATGACTTGGTTGCGTCCTAATGCAGAATGATCAGGTAATTTTTCATGGTTCATGTCAGTTGAAAATTCATGAGGTATATTACCCTACACATGATTTGGAATTAGCTGCTATTATTTTCGCTTTAAAAATTTGGAGGCATCATTTGTATGGGTTAAAGTGTGAAATATATACTGATCACAAAAGTTTAAAGTATATTTTCACTCAGAAAGAATTGAACATGAGATAGAGGAGATGGTTGTAATTAATCAAAGATTATGATTGTTGAATTCATTACCATCCGGGAAAAGAAAATAAAGTGGTTGATGCTTTGAGTCAAAAAAGTAATTCCTCAATAACCATGTTACGTTTGGAACGTGATCCTTTGGTTAAGGATTTGATGAACATTGGCATATAAGTTTTTGGTGCAGGATGTTCTTCGGTTTTGTTTCAGGTATCTGTGAAATCTTCTCTATCAGACAGAATTAAGCAAGCACAGAAGAAAGACAGTGAGTTGCAGAAAAAGGTAGACCTGGTTCAGAAGGGTATGTTTCCTGAATTCAACATTGATAATGATAATGTTTTGATATTTTGGGAGAGATTGTGTGTGACGTTTGATTCATAGTTAAAGAGAGATTTTTTATTTCATGCTCATAGTTCTCCGTTTTTAGTTCATCCAGACAGTACTAAGATATATAGAGATCTTTGGGAGTATTACTGGTGGGATGGAATAAAAAGAGATATTGCTGATTTTAATGCGAAGTGTTTGACTTGACAACAGGTTAAAGCAGAGCGGCAGTTACAGAAATGGATGCTTCAGCCTTTACCAGTGCCAGAGTAGAAATGGGAGAATATATCCATGGAATTCGTTGTGGGATTGCCGAAGACACCTCGAGGTGATAATGCAATCTAGGTTATTGTTGATCGCTTGACCAAATCTGATCATTTCCTTGCTATATGAGATAATTTTTACCAAGATCAACTTTCCCATTTGTATCTGAAAGAGATATTAAGGTAACATGGAGTTCCTCTCTCCCTTGTATCTGATCGTGACCCCATGTTTACATCTAACTTTTGGAAAGCCCTTCAGAAGTCATTGGGTACTGAATTAAATTTTAGTACAGCTTTTCATCCCCAATCAGATGGGCAGTCTAAACGAACAATTAAGTCTTTGGAGGATATGCTTTGTGCTTGTTCTATGGATTATCAGGGAATTTGGGACGAACATATTTCTTTGGTTGAGTTTTCTTTTAATAACAGTTTTCATTCCAGTATACATATGGAACCATTTGAGTCATTATATGGGAAGTGGTGTCGAACTCCAGCTTTTGGGATGAAGTGGGTGAACGAAAGATGATTGGACTAGAATTGGTGGAAGAGTTTGCAGAAAAAGTTCAGCTGATACAGAAACACATGAGAACAGCTCAGACCAGGCAGAAAAGTTATGTGGACTACAGGAGGAAGGATCTCTCTTTTGAGATAGGTGATCATGTCTTCCTTAAAGATTCACCATGGAAAAGTGTGATGCGATTTGGTAAGAATGGAAAGCTGAGTCCAAGGTTCATTGGACCATATGAAATTCTGGAGAGATTTGGATTAGTTGCATACCAAGTGGATTTACCTTCGAGTTTATCTCAGGTACACAATGTTTTTCATGTTTCAATGATAAGGAAGTACATGCCAGATCCATCTCATGTTTTGAGTCCATAGGTAGTTCAGCTGGAAGAGAATCTATCTTATGAGGAACAACTGGTCCAGATTCTTGACCACATGGAGCAAGTATTGCGGAATAAGTTGATTCATCAAGTAAAGGTTTTTTGGAAAAACCATATGATTGAAGAGGCAACATGGGAATCTTAAAATGCAATGAGGGATAAATACCCACACTTATTCGATATGTATATAAATTGCGGGGATGCAATTTTCTAATGGGAGAAAGGATGTAACATACCAAGTAAGTAAAGAATTATTTATTTTCTTATATATGTCTATATATGAATTAGATAGTGATTTAGAGGTTTAAAATGATAATAAATTCAATCTTAAGCACAAAATTCTCTAATATTTTTAAAGGATTGTTTTACTGCCTTTTGATGGAAAACCATTTTTAAATATATATTTTGACAATTTTATAAGCTCTATTTGTCAAAATAAACTTATTCTTTAGGATTGGGACATTGAAATTAACTTTGGATAAATTATTGGTATTTTTCGGACAATGTTCATTTTTAATGAATAGTGAAAAATACTGCATTTTACTTCAAAACTGATTTTTCATCTAATTTAATTATATGGATATATTATAATTTTAATTTATTTTAAAGTGTAAATATAATATATTTTTACCATTTAATCCAATGGTGGTCATTGAGATTAATTTCACTTTGAAATTGGACATAAACAATTGTCAAACTTTTGATAGATATTGTTTCAAAAAAACCCGCTATTTGTTTTGACAATGGGAAATATTTTTAAATTAATTACTAAAATTTCTGTGTTTGTAATTTGGTAAAATGGATTCCAAATTTGGAATCATAGGGTCCAAATTATGTAATTAATACTCTTTTTTTCTGGACATTATGAATAGTAACGACGGTAATTATCTTTAATTATTGTGATTAATTAGTAATCGGGAAGTTATGGGTAATAAAATAATATCATAATAATAACAAGTGACCCCAACATGTGTCATAATGCTACTGGTTGTATCATGGACGACCATGGGATGCCTTTTTCCAATCATTGGCACCCCATGGAATCACCTTTGGGTGATAGTGACATTTTTTAATATTATTTTTTTAAAGGGAAAGTATAACCAATGTATGAATCACCCAAGTAAAAAAAAATTTAGTTTTGTCTGTGTAAATGATCTCTTAGACTATAAATAGTCATTGTAAATCTAAAAGTATTTCCTACATAATTATAGTTTTTTTATAATTTTTAGAGATTAAATAAATTGAGTTTTTTATGACACCATGATGATACAGCGATTACCTCATTAATGAATGATTTAAATAAAATGAAAAGATAATGTAATATCTAAGACTAACACTTGTAAAAACCCATTGGATGCATATATTTAGAGCCCTTATCACTTTATCCTAGAAATATATCAATTTGGGACCTTTAAAATTTGAAACTCGTTTTAATATAATGTAACATTTCTTGACATTCCAAGAGTGCCCCTCCTCCCTCTTATAAAAGGCCCCTACCTCTACCACCTTACCCACACCTCTCAAGCCATTGGCTCGGCCAAACTCTGCTCATTTTATCTCTCCACATCCTTCTCTTCATCATAGAAGCCTTACCTTATCCATAATCCTCTTCAAGAAAACCGTTTGGTTCAAACCAAGAGGAGTTAACTGATTTAAAGGTAATGTCTTCTCTAATGTTCTTTTGTTTTATTTTTCTTCTCCAACCCCCTAAAATCTTTTTATTCTTTTATTTTGTAAAACCAACAGTATCTCCAATATACTAGGATGTTTTTATGAGAATTATTTGATTTACACTTACACACACACCTCCGTCTAATGGTTAAAGAACATAATGTTTCCGTGGTTGGTGAATTTCTGCCTCACGAAACGATGATTGTTCAATCATCTTTTAACACCTTTAATGGTGGCCATTAAGATGTAACTATATTTATATATGATATATATTATGTTTATGTTTTCCATATGGTTCTTTTTTTTCTTTTATGTTAGACCCTTATGGTTTCCATTATGGGTAAACATGATATCTTCATTTTGGGAAGTGCGGACTACCGCCCCCTCAATGTGATTTGAATCGTTAATGCATTATGTGGGACATATAAAGGATGGAGTTTATGATTTTTTATATGATATTATAGAGTAATTATAATATACCTTTATATCATTATGATTTCACTCCATTAAATACGAAATAGAAATGAAAGTAGTGTTCATGCGTACGTACGACTTACCATCTCCCTGAACGGTGCATTTTATTTCTTACCAATAAATGTTATGTAATATTATAAACGCATGTATATAATGGATATATATGATACATATGATATCTAAATTATGAATTCAATTATGGATATAATTGATATTTTACCACATGAACAACTTGAAATTATAAGAAGTTTGTTTTTGGCTCCAGTATCAAAGATCGACAAAAAGGCCGTTATTAACTTAAATAATTACATAATGTTCATAACATGGTAATAAGTGATATAAAATGAATAATTAACCTGAAAAATGTTCTTAAGAGAGTATAAATTAACTCCAGTTTATTATTCAGGAGATTAAAGAATGATCGATTCAAGTCGGACACGAGGTATGGAACTTCGTCTCAATCTCCTTTCATTGAGGCATATTTTGTTTTATACACAACATTCTTTAATATGGTGTATAAACACCTTTTAATTTTTCTTTATTCAAAATGAATTTTTTATATGAATATTTTTACTAAATGACAAAAGGGAATGTTTTTATCTTTTGTATGTGGCGATAACGACTTCTCCACCGCTGTGACCATTATTTGAGTTTCGGATTCCTATACAAGCCATAAATTTTTTAAAATGAAAAATAAACACAATGTTTTATTTTTCTTTTATTTTGGTATTGAAAATGGTTTTGATAATTTTTTGATTATATCAATGTGTTTTTGATATCTTGTGATTGAAATGTGGAAATGTTGTGTTTCCTTTATGCATGTTTTATGTGATACGATTATGTTATGGTTCTTGGGCATTGTGTTTGATGATGGGTGGTTCTGTGATAAACTAAGGGAGGGTGAGCCCAATATAGCTCTCTAATGCATTGGGTAACGCGAAGGAGTTAAACTCTAAGTTTTCACCAAAGAGATTTAGGGAATATACTGTGATGGGTATTCCAAATGTAACCACGAGGGTTACTTCCTTCGTAAGAATGTTATGAATGCCTCAAGTTACCTTTATGTCTTATGATTTCTGTGATTTATTTATGATTTTACGAGGTATGTTAATGTTCTTATGTTTTATGATTAAAGTATGATTTCATTAATTCTTATGTATACATTGACTAATTTTTTCATTCCATATTTTTATATACCTTACTGAACTTTTTAGGCTCATCCCAAGTTTTTGAAATGTTTTACACAGGTCAAGGGAAAGGTATATTATGTGATGATAGTGTTAAGGAAGTGTCAAGAAAGAATACATGATTTGTTTTAAATATTTTTCATTTGATGGGAAAGTGAATATTGTCTTTAATGTAACCACCTTGTTTAAATGTGGAATGTAATTCATGATTTATGATCTAATTCTCAAAAACTCTAAACCTGAAAATATCCTCAATGTGTAATCTTGTAATAACTCATGATTAAGTAATTTTTAAGGCCGGTCCTTTTATTTGGTGCTTTTTTGATAACTTTTATATTTTGATGAATAGTGAAAGATACTATGTCTTAATTGAAAACTACTTTTTTAATAGAAATAATTTATAGTGTTAAATTATGAATTTTAATTGATTTTAAGTATAATTAGATTATATTTTTATCATTTAATACAATGTAGGTCATTATAGGTAATTTCAGATTTAAATTTGGCATAAACACATGTCAATATTTTGATAGTTTTTAATTTTTTAAAAACCCACTTTTTTGTTTTGACAACAAGAATTAATTTTAAATTAATAAATGAGAATTCTATGTTTTGAATTTGGTAAAATGGATTTCATTTTTGAATTCGTAATATCAAAATTATTTTAGGGTAAATTTTTGGTATTTTTCTGAAAACATTCAATTTTTGATGAATAATGAAAAACACTGCGTTATTATTTAAAACCGACTTTCTATATAAATAATTATTTATTTTATTTAGATTTATTTTAGGTCAAAACAGATACACAATACTTATATAAGTTCAATGTAATTCATTGGAGTCATTTTATAATAAGTTTAGATATATAAAAATTTTAATGAAATTTTTACCGTCTTTTACCCACCTCCTAGGAGCTTTTGCAAATTTTCATAAAACATAATTTTACAGTTTCTATGAGTTCAATTTCAAAAAATTGAGAGACACGATTTATATCAGTAAGTAAAATTTGGATCAATAAGATGAAAATAATTTTTGATGAATAGTAACTTTTGACTTTTATTTACCATAGTTAAAAGTAAATAGGGTAATTAAGGGTAAAAATGATATCATAATTACCCAAACACATGTCCTAATACTATTTGATAAGATTAATTTGACCAGAAACAACCTTAGTAATAAAATAAGATCCCTTTTGGTTAACTTGGATTAGATTAGGACATTTATTATTATTTAAAGAAGAGTTAAAAGAGTTAAATTCAACATTTAATAACTAAACCATTTTTATTATAGGGTTATACATATAAAAAATTATAATATAAATATTAATTAGAAATATAAAATTATTTTCTACATAATGGTATTTTATTTATAATTTTTAGACTTTAAATAATTAAATTTATTTATGACTCAATGATGATGCCGTAATTACCTTATAAAGGAAAGATTAAAATAATTGATATTATAAATATCCAAATAAATGTAAATTGAGACTTATGATGAATTAGACTAATTTTATAGGTTAATATGACATGTTAGTATTGGTTAAATAAATTCTAGTCGAAGTGATAATGTTTTTATGGATTTAAAAAATCAAATGCTAAATAGTGTCAGAATTGACGTAATTGAGTTCTTAAAACAAAAACTATATTATTAATTAATATAAAATTTCTAAAAATATAAGGTTCGTTCAAAGGACGTATATAAGGTTATATATATTAATACTAAACCACATGGGGTTCTATTGGCTTGTTATAGTGAGTTTATCAACCATATAATAAAAAAAATACAAAGAGACAAGGTAAATGTCAAACTGTTTAACTTAGAGTTAAATCTAAAAGATAAAGTTTATATGATGACCAAAACCAGTATAAAACCTTTTTTTGAGGTTTTTTAGACCCATAAACACCTTATACTCTAAATAATTCATTTTTTTCCATTAGAAACCGAAAATTATTTTATTATAAAATAATATTTCATTCTTTTCCTAAAGTGACACTCACCTCTCTTATAAAATCGCACTTCCCCATCCCTTAATTTCACACCTCCAAAGCCATTTGGTTCCATGAAACCCTTCCCAAATATCCTCCCAACTTCTCTCACATCAACTAAGATTCCTTACTTTGATCAGAAATCCAATTTAAGGAGCCCTTTTGGTCAACTCAAAAGGAAACAGCCGAAGTAGTGGTAATTATTTCACCACCCTCTTTCAAGTTCTTTTCATCTTCCACATCCTCTTTTATTGTTGTATCCATACCAAAATAATAAATCAATTACCTTATACATATTTTTATGTTATTATAAATATGGTACAAACATATTCATTATTCTATCCATCATACAAATGACAAAGTCACCATACATGTGTACATATGGCTTGCCATCTCCACGTCGTGGTGTAGTTTGTTATTCAAACATTTCATTATTTGGATGAGTATAATAATGAGTATAACTAATTTAAATAATAAATATAAAATGTTAATTATTCTTTATATATTATGTACCATCCAATTACATATGATTTCTCTATAAATATAATGATATTGTCGCTCGTGTGGACCTGTGGATTACCGTCTCCACGAATGCGATGATATTCATTCCCCGTGGTAATCATTCAAGAATAATTTTCATTTTTTGATTCAAAATAATGTTTATGAACACAATATAATTATTTATATGAATCAAATACATACTATTCATAACAAACATGTCTTACGTAACCAAGCATGTAAAGGAAAACAAATCAGTTAACACCTGGAATGATGATACTACTGAAATATTATTAACAAAGCAATGTTAGAAGATCATATATGATGTCAAATTTACATATATGGTTCTTCTATAATGTAATAACAATTATTAAACTATTATACAGGAGGTTAATGTACCCTCTACCAAGGAAAAGTAAAATTTAAGGGTTAATTCCACAATCTCTTTATTATCCGAGGTTGTTTTTATATAAGTATATGTTGGGACCTCTTTATCCTCCACATCTGTGTTTTCTTAAAAGTGTATTTCAAAAAACAACTATTTAAAAGACAATGGGTTAAAGTCATTTATACCCTTATTTATCTTTGAATTTTTTGGAAGGAATCTTTCTGTCATTTTCCAAACAAGGTACTTTATGACCTTTTTGAAAAAAGTAAGGTAAGAATGTTTTTTAACATATACGGTGAGTGCGGAAATTTTATGTCATTATAACATAGTTGAATCTTCCCTTACAATATTATAAGAATATTTTCAAAATAAATGATTTCTTGTATAATTATATGAATTTAAATTATTTCAAAATAGAAAGGGATATTTCTCTGAAAAAAATTGATTTTATCTATGTAAAAATTCTTTTGATGGATTTTAATATTGTTTGAAGATGATTTATTATGATATAAATATTCCATATTGTATTGAAGGTTTTGTGATATGTTTGACTGTGGATGTGTTATTCTTATATGATTCATGGTTTATGGATAAGGTATTGACATTTTGTATGTTATTTTTAATATGAATGTTTATGTTATGATTTAACCTTTTCATATGAGGAATGCATTGGACTTAGTATGTGACGGGTGGAGCCTGATATAGCTCCTCTATGCATCAGTATGTCTCATGAGAGAAACTATTGTCTTGGTACAAGGCATTGAAAAAATCTTATTTTTAGTCTTGGCACAAGGCCTAGACTATGTGGTTATGAAGTCTAGCATTATACATTCCATCATTATGAAAGTGGATATTGATATTACATGTGATTATTTGACTAGTAGGATATCCATGTGATTAAGTAAAATTAATTATTTTATTTTATCTTTTCCATATTATTCTGATGCTTATGTTTAAAAGGATTTTGGTTTTAGTCATAATAATTACCTTTAATGTTTATGCTTATTTATGAAAGTTTCTGCTATATTGTTATCCTCGCTGAGAATATGAGCTCACCCAATTCTATGTTTTATTTTTCCTATGATGTGAAGAGGTATTTTATGGTTGACCAGGAGGGATAGTCTAAAGATATTAGTTTGTTCAAATGGGGACAAAATGATGTTGATGTTTTTAGTTCTTGATGTAATGTAAAACTTATGAATGTATCTTGTACTTCCAAGGATACTAAACTAATCGATCGTTTGGGACACGATTCCTTGTATCATGCCATTGTTATGTAATAATGTACCGACTCTGGGTAATGAGGCCAGGGCAATACAATTTGTTTCTTTATGATCTATGTGATTCATTGATATTCTCCATATATTCACTAGGAAACATACTAAAAATATTTTTTATGTACAATAAAAAATTTTATTCTAATACTAATTCAATTCCATGATGAAAATTGATTGATTTTAAATGACGAATTATTTCCCATTATCCCATAGTACTGTTAATATTATATGATATCTATCACACTATTATTATATAAATTGAAATTATATATTGAATAGAAGCTAGAAAAGGAAGCTTATTCGGAATTTATAATTCATTATAACCAAAGAACAATTTTTCTTCTACATGGAGTGGTCTAACTAGTACAAATATATTCAATATGCACCAAAACTAATATTTAGAGGCAAATAGACTGGTAAGAAATAGAACTCATTATATTTAAAATGAAAAAAAATCATTGATCAAGTGGGTATGAATTAGAAGCTTATATAGAACCATCGATGATATAGGAATCATTCAAGATAATTTGATGATAATAATATCAGTTAAGGATAGATTCCCATGAGAAAATATCTGTTATTGGAATTTTACTACAATCAAGGGAAAGAGTAATTGATTTATGACCAAATTTTTAAAATTTTCTTTTTCCATTATATATATTTTTTTCAATATTTTATTGTATTCTCATTCATAACATTATTAAAATTAAATATTGTTTCATTAATAAATATGTTAAATATTTATTTAATAGTTTATTGATTTATTATTATTGATTAGATTGCTTTTCACAAAATTATTACTTGATTTACCACCATGTTTATGATAATAGGTATTGAGTGATTTATATATGGAATAAGCATAGGATATATACAAGATATTGAAATAAATTCCATTAAAGAGCGGAAATTAACATAGGGGATATGAAAAAACAATGATCTAATATCATAAAACAAAAATCACTCTAACTAATAATTGATTAATAAAATATTAGGAATCTCTTTATCATTTGGAAAATATGTATAGACAAATGAAATTAATAGTAATTTAGTAATTATATATCAATTCCAACAATTAATTAGTTGATAAATTTGGGTTTTGATTTTTAATTTATATTCCAGAATACAAGACTTTCCTTATACGAAATTGCTTAACCCCTGGTAGACAGTCCATTGAATTATTATTGTCTTATTCATTATATGATCATTTATACTATTGTGCTAAGAAAAATCATGCCATATTTATTTACTTACATTTATTAAAATTAAGTAAATTCAATTGTAACTCGATTCCTTGACCTTGTGGATTCACAATGGTATCTACCAGTATATAATTTCTAGGATTGATCCAGAGTTCTTGCAGGTGACATCAAGTATTTTTATAACATTAAATTATTCTTTTTATTAGTTGAGTAATTTTTTCCCCTTTTATAAGAAAGAAAAAATTGATATTATAATTGTTTCTAGTTAAAAATATATTAAAAACATTAAAATGGAGAAAAAAGGTAAATCATTTGAATTATCACTAAAGATATGAAATTTTGGTACCATTTTTTGGGATAAGAAATTGTGTTTATGATTTATTTTAATGAAATTGTAAAAATATAATATTAAAAAAATATTTCGTTTTTAGAGATCTTTTTTTCTTGTAATAAATTAATATATATCATGTAATATTTTCAAAACTAGGCACTAAGAGGGCACACAAATTTGAATCCTGATGTGCATCAAATTAATTTTATAAATATATTTTATATCATGAATGAGTAAATTTTTAGTAATAATGGAATATATAAAAAACATAGTCTATAAATGGAATTATGATACCATAGTTGAATCCTGAATAGGAGATTTATCCTAGAAATTATCTAATGTGTGTCGGATTGGGATGTTCAAATAGGGAATCTATTGGTGTTCATGATTAATTAAAAAAATAAAAAATATTATTTATTATAAATTAAATGACCTAAAAAATTCCTTCTATAAATTATCTAATATGGCAGATCGACTAGATTTTTAGTATAACCCTATGATCAATGAGAAGAGGTTCTACTAATCTCCATAATTGGAGAATTGAAATTTTATGATGACGAGCTTTTGTAACTAGGAGAATCATGTTGAAGTGAACAAAACAGATCTTCCCCATCATTGGTAGCTCCATACTTCCCTAGTAATTGAACAGATATTAATTTATGATTCATCAGTTTTGGTTTCTACCCCTATGATTATATAACTGAGTTTGATTGTTTCTTCCACTTTGATCTACATTATTTGAGCCTTTTCATTCGCCAAAACATTAAATTTTTTTGTTAATTAAAATGTATCACACCCTGACTATCCCCAATCTAACTCGTTGGCCAAGAACTATTGAATAATTATTGTTACACCTATTTTTATGTTATTTTTCCCCTATCATTCTTCAAAATATTTTTCATTGGCCTATGGGGCCATAGTTTGACAAGAAAGATCAAGAATGATATGAACCCCATATTGATAATAGATTTTCAGGTGGTGAATATATAATCGATTATAGAATGGATCAGGATTTTTATGGATTATGGGTGATTATTCCCATGTATATGTGGTCTGAGACTAACCTGCAATTATGGGATCTGTGGGGGTATACCACAAACCACTTTAGACTAATGGAATCTGATTTTAGGCCACCTTATGGATAGAGTCAATGAAATAAGGATCTTTCCTTCAATTTCATGTGAACACCAAGCTTCGTTTAATGTGGTGAGTTATGATATGGATCTCAATGAGTAGATATATCTTTTTATGAATGTACCAACTACATAGTGTGTACTAGGATGAATTCCCCCTACCTAACCCCTAGTTGGGTTGGCTAGGTTTTTGGGTGAGATAAATATTACACATTGTGTGGGACCCCAAAATTTTTTGTGACTCATTGTTGGAGACCCGACGTGTACTCTAGTAGTAGATAGACATGGTCATGATCATGAATATGTCATGTACCGAAAATAACAAGAGTACATGGTCATGGACCGATGGACCTAAGAATAGTTAGGAGAAGATGGCTCAGCCACACATGGCTAAGACATGTTGTGTAGTCTCCTTGCATTCCATGTAGGTTTATGAAGCCAGTGGTATGTGTAGTAGTGAGTGCATGGCTAGGTAGCGGGACAGGACCAGATGTCATATTGGTCCCATTACATGTTGTATAACATCCAATTTGATGAATCATTGAACTCTCATATCTCCCTCATTTGGACATAGATTTTGGTCCATCAGTAGCCTATACTAAGTTGTTTCTCCACGTAAAAGATTATGGTGGATTTTAGGGATATGATAAGAGGTGTTCCATGTATGATTATTCTTTTGTTGGTGCTCGATGATGGAATTAATAATATTAGATCATCATAGTAGAACAATCATACTAGGATGGTAAATGAGTCATATTACTATAGAGTGGGACACCATTTAAAGACTTAGGGGTAGGTCCTCTATTTATATTTAGAGTGGAACCCTTCTGTTGGGATAGGTAATGGGTATTCTGAACCTAGAGTGGAGTCCGCTTAAAAAACATGGGTGTGGGTCCTCTATTTATCACTAGAGTATAACTCTCCAACTAGAGTGGGGCATGGATACTCTATACATGGAGCGGAACCCCATGACAGACTAGGTCATGATACCTCTATCTACCTTCGTAGTGGAAGCCTTCTACTGGGATAGAGAATGGGTCTACTATCAATCTACTGAGTGGAACAATCCTGACATATAAGGATGTGGGTAATCTACCTAGAGATCATGACCCCTCAAAGATGTGGCATAGTGGGGATGTATGTAATCATATAGATGATTATTATAGATAGACATGAGAGATAACGGGCACCCTTGATGGACCTCTTGGAACTAATGGAATACTCTTTCATTGGGTTGGGTTGTGCAATGGAGAACCGCATTTTCTCTCATCTGGGTTACCTTTATAAGAATATATGTATCCTCATTGTTGGATTTCATTTATTACTATGGGATGAGATGACTATTCTTATCATGTATCCAATTACATCCACCGCCCCCATTATCTTTTGGAACATTATGTTGGGTATTTAAATACTCACCCCAACTTGGGATTTGTTAGAAAATTTTATTTATTATGCATAAACAGACTCATTGGTGGGGATTATAGAGGATCATAGGGATACCCAAGTGAATTTGATAGTGTATGGTGGTCAGTGCTTGGAGATACAGAGTTAGGATCTCTCAGTATTTACTTTTTAGTTATTATCAGGTTGGAACCTTTTTTGATTGCGCATATATTTTCCCCTTTTTACTTTTCAAATTACATTGTCATACTATTGTGTTATTTAGAGGTTCTACATGCATGGTTTATTCTCTAGATGTTGAAAATTTTATTATTATTACTCAGAACTTCAACATAGATATGGTTGGGTGTGTGCATACATGTACACTAGAAAAAGGCCTAACATATGAGTTATGGTTTTCGGTTATTGGCGCCAGCCTATGGCTAATGGTGGTGGGATTAGGGTAGTAATGTCTTTATCACCTTTGTGTTGTGTCATATAATATTGGTATCATAGATGTTTATTCCTTAGAATGGTTAAAATGTTTTTCTACTTATAAGGACTTGTCTGGGACTTATGTAGACTATTTTGATGTGTTTTATGTATGGATTTCTAGCCAATGAACCCACTATTGGTGTGGATAATGATGTATCCATTAACACCAAGTCTGACTACATGCTTGTCAAATCAGAATACCGATACATTGGTTATTGGGAATAATGGTATATTCATCATATTGGATTGAGTCTTTTGAGTTTCCTTATTATGTGAGTTCCCCATATATATATATATATATATATATATATATATTTCCATATGATCGTGGTACATCTTGATTAAATATTAAGGATGACCTCATGAAGATAGTTTGTCATGTTACCGATTCTTAATCCTAATAATGATCAAGTGAGTGGTGAGGCATTAGTTTTGGGGATATTTCATAAGATATTTTTTCATGTGGATAGGTAATATCCCCCCAACCCATTAAGATGAATACAGTACTAGTAGATGAGTATGAGGATGGGCATGTTCTTAGTGAACTCTTAGAGTTCAAGAAATAGAGGCTAATGAGGTTCTACCGTGAACTAGATATATAGGCGGTAAGGGATTGGATAGAGAAAATTATCTATGTTTTATATTCTCTAGACACTAACCAATCATGTGGTTGCATTGGTAGCTACTATATTCCATGGTGAAGGTAGGTTCTAGTGGAGTATAGTCCAGAATATGTGTGATGATTCTAAATTCTTAGTATATGACTTACATATGTTGTTTCATGAGGAATACTACCCCTCGTGCTTGCACTCGTTTTGTATTTAGTATAATTTGGATCAATATAAGGGTTCACAGATATTTCATGATTTTTACATGAGTTTCACTAACCATACATGATACTCCCTCGATATTATTCAAGATGGCCACTTTTTGGAACATAATGTTGAGTAGTGTCTCCATCGAGACATCTGTTCAATTGTGGTTCCACAATTCATTCCCCCATATGGTAGAGTGTTAGAGTAGGTACTGGAGATGGTGGTCTTCCTTTTTCAATGAAACCATGTTGCTAGAGATGGTTAGGGTCATCAGGGGGCTGATTCGTCTACATAATATAGAAGGCACCAATCAACAAAGTATCTGCATAAGAGATCTTATCATTACCAGAATCATATTTGTGTTCATGCAGTATAGGGATAGGGCAGAGGACATGGGAAGACAAAAGAGGGGTGGAAATGTGAATTTCAAGGGAAATGTCACATGGAATATTATTTACTTACTCAATATGATGAGTACGGTGGGTAGATGGCGGATGGACCCCCATAGTAGAGGAAGCGCAATGATCAGGGGTCTCCCATGAGAAGGTAGGGTGGACTCCAGAGAGATAGAGATGTGAAAAAAAAGTAGTTGTTTCTCTAGGAAGAGGAGTTATAGTTGATGGGAAACATTTTGAACTCCTTCAACCACCACCATTCAGCATCCTATGTCAGTCTGATTAAGCTGGGAGTTGGGTTCATGGACAACTATAGTCTATGGAGGTAAATGACCCAGTAGCGCATGGGATGATTAGAGGTACAATTTTTTTTATTATACTATTTTCTATGAACTAGTAGACATATTTTTGAGTCATTCGTTAATATATTTACTCCTAATCTGAGAGATAGAGATCCATGTTAAGGGTTTATCCCAATATCTTTATCTTTAAATTCCTACAAGGAATTCCAATTCAATATCTGCAGTATGTCGGTATTGTGGGATATCGCTTTGGTGGAGGGATTTTATCATGAAACCTTTTAGTCATCATGAGGATACCCTATGATGTCATATTAGGTATGAATTTATTGAACATGGTCATATCCTTGATTGATTGTCACCAGAGGTACTTCAGATTCCCTTAAAATAATGGGATGAGATTCTTCTTTGTGGACAAGTGAGATCTCATGGTGGGATAAGTGTGTTATAAAAGTAGGATATTAAACCCCATTACCCTTATGTTAGAGAGTTTATCACATGATTCAATAGTATCTTCATATATCTGGATTCCTTTTGTTGTGGAATATTTTATGAATATCTTCTCAGAGGATATACTGAGACTGCATCCAAGCCTGTAGATGGAGATTTTCTTCAACTTGAACATTGATACCACTTAGATATCTTCTAGAGAAAATTAAATAGACCATACTATGATTTTAGAGATGCAGTTTCAGTTGGAGGACCTTCAAGATAAGTGTTTTATCAGACTCAATGTGTCCCCTCTGGGAATCTTTAGTATTGTTCATGAAAAGGGTTGATCAAATATTACAGATTTTTATGAGTTATCTTCACCTAAACGAGTCCATGATAAATAACTATTACACCATTCAAAGGATTAATGACCTATTTAATCAGTTTCATGGTGTTAGATGGTTATCAATGATATATATCAGGTCCAGATACATCCAGTTGAGGTTTAGTGATGCTAATATTCTGATGCTGGAAATCGAAAGTCACTATGAACAATATGAGTTTCTATTGATGCCTTTAGTTGTAAGAAATACCCCCAAAATGTTAATGGTTATGATAAACCATATCTTAGAGTTATACTTTGATCTTTTTTTTATTTTCTTCACTGATGACCTACTAATATACTATGTGTCATGGAGGATCATGCAAAGTATATAAGGATGGTCGTAGAAATTCTATAGGAGATCCATCTTTATAGAATGATCTAAAAGTGATAGCTCTATATTAATTAGGTTCATTTTATAGGGAATTCCTTTTAGGAGCATTTATTAGTTATTGACCTGTAAAATATAAATACATTTATTTCATTGGATCCACCTCTAGAGCATATCAATGTTGAGAGTTTCATAGCATATAGGGGTCTTATAAGAGGTTTGTGGTAGAATCCTCTAGGATTAAACCCTCTTTGACCACCCTAACATAGAAAGGGAATCCATTTATCTAGGCTTTTTAGTTATGTGATCCTTCAATGATTTTAGGTTATGGATCATGAGTGATCATATTTTCACACTAACAGATAAGGGAATGGATTTATTATTGAATTTGGATGCCTTTGGAGTTGTTCTCAGCTGCATGTTGATGTAGATGTCGTTAGTGATTGCATTTGGTTCAAGGTAGTTGAGACCCAAATATTAAAACTATACAACTCAAAAATAAGAGATGGAAGTGGTTGTAATCATTTAAAGGATGTGGAGGCACTATCTTATAGTAGATAACTTTATTATTTACTCAGGCCATTAGACTCATTGGTATATATGCACAGATAGAGACTTGAACTTGAGACAGAGGCACAAATTGGAGTTTCTAAAAGAATATGACTTTAAAATATTATATAATTCTAGGAAGGTAAACATTATTGAAGGTTCCTTAGTTTTAAGTACTATGATTGCTTGGTAGAAGTGGTTTCTTAGTAGTTAGCTTCATTACAGCTTCCCCTTGTCAAAGAGGAGGGTGTAGTTTTTCTTTAGTCAGTGGTTTTGTCTACGCTACTTCTCCAACATGTGATAGAGTCAATGTTGGGAGACATTGACTGCTATGTTTTACAATACCATATATCCTCAAGAGATCCACCAGATGTGTTTTATGGATTAGCTAATCATTTAATCCATTTATAGGGATGAAAGGTGGTCCCATTAATGATGTGAAGGGAGTTGATTAGAAAGTTTCACACATATCATTTGGATGTACATATCGGTGTCTGGAATATGTATAGTTCCCTTTAGTGGTAGTTTTGGTGGGATAGTATGAGGTGAAGCATGGCCATGTTTATCTATTGGTGCCTCACTTGTATGTAGGTAAAAGTTGATCACCATATTTTAGTAGGTATATTTCATCCTCATGGGATATTGGAGTGGGAATTAGATAGAATATCCATGTACCTTTTGATAGGGCTTCAACGGATATTGAGAGTCCATGATTCCATACGGGTGATAGGTAACTGACTTATGAAGTCAGTTCACATCCTTTCAATTAGGGAGAAGAGTTCGGTAGAGAATTTGAGTCAGTTGTACATATGGGAGATTATCCACATTTATGGGATTCCCTTGAAAATTTCCTCTAACTATGATGTATGGTTTATATCATGGTTTTTAAGAGGTATGAATAAGGAATTCAGTACCCAGATGAGGATGAATACATCCTTCTATGTAACACCTCAAAAAAAATTTGAATTATTTTTTTTTTCAAAAAAATTTAATCTTTTTGATATTTAACATTCCATGAAACACTGAATATAGTTTTTTATATTAAATAACTAAGTTAATATTTGTTTATAGGTTATATAAAAGTAAAATTGCATTACATGCAACACCGACTTGTGTTACATTAAACAACACTTCATTATTATAGTTATTTAAATAAGGTCATCATAAACTAAACATTAAATGGTGAAGTATGAAAATTATTAAATAATTTTGAATTTTTTTTATAATTATTTCGTATAAATAAAACATATTGACAATGAAATATATAATTTTCTTACTCTTTATATGTCTAAAAATGCTATTTTTCTTAAAAGAACTAATTTTTTTTACTTCTGTGAAAAATTATAAAATTGTATTTTACACAAATTTGTAAATTTAGTGGGAAAAAATAAATATCATTGTTGAATAATGAATTTTGAAAGTTATATTACAATGAATTTTGTCTTTTTATGAGAAACTTCATTTTAGATAAATAGTGAAAAATACATAATTTTAATTAAAAACAGATTTTTAATCAAATTTATTTATATAGTTAGATTATATTATAAGTCAGTTATAAAGTCAAAATAGATCAATTATACATCTATTAATCCAATTCATCTAATTTTAACAAATTCTTCATATAATTTAGATATAAAAACTTAGTGGACATTTGAATATTCTCACATTAAAACCCTTCTTTCTCGCTACGTATGTGAGATAAAATTAAACTAAATTTTGCTGCTTTTATGAATTGAATTTAAAAATAAAATGGGAATAAATGATTGTAAAAAGTATGATATATATTTTCTAAAAATATAAACTTATTTTTCTATCAAAAATTTTATTAAAGGTGAATAAAATTAATTATTGTGATTAATGTAAAATTAAGCATAATAAGATTCTAGACCTTAATTATAAGGGGAAAATGACCTATAAACATGTAAAAAAATCTATTGGATTTACATATTCCGTAAAATCCACCTATGAGGTTAAAAATTGTTCCATTTGGACACTTTGGGAATAATTAATACTTGGGTAAAGCACAATTCTTTTCGAAAAAATCCTTGTGTGCCCTTTCCCTCTCTTGTAAAAGGCCACCAACTCTCCTCCTTTTCCACACCTCTAAAGATACTTGAGTTTGAAAAATATCTACACAATTAACTTACCAACAACCCTATCTTATTCTTTGATTCCTATATTTTTGAGAAAATACATCCAAGGAATCCCATTGGTGGAAACCAAAATAAGTTCCTCAAGTAAATGGTAACATCTTTCCTCAAAATCCTTTTCATTATTTTGTTTTTCCACAAGAAAAATAATTCTTATTACATGATCATATAATTATACCAGTATCCTTAGTATAATTATATGTTTTATTCTGTTTTAATTATATAAACACACACACACTTCCATTTAATGGGTAAAAAACTTACCATTCTTTTGTATAACAAACTACCGCCTCATGAAATGATGTTGTTCGTTTTACCTTTACCACCTCTCATCATTAGAAATTGTGATGGAAACTCTTTTTTAAAATGATATATATTATATTTATGCTTTATTAATACTTACTTATTTATTATATAAATCCTACATTCATTCTTTCAATTTTTTGTAAATATAAAAATTTTCTTTGGGGAAGTGTGGACTATCGCCCTCTCAATGCATTGTGATTCATTCACACACTACATCGATTGTATTATGGATGAGTTTAGTGAAATATATGATAAAAGTGAAATTATAATGTGAATTTAAGAATATTATATAGATATATATATAAAAATATTTTATTTAATTTCTTTCTTTCAATATTACAATGAAAAAAACCGAAATAGTATTTATGCATATATACGGCGTACCGTCTCTGTGAACAATGTATTCCATTAAATCTTTCTATATTGTATAGATTGTTATAAATACATATATACTGATTAAAAATTATTTTTATATAAATTTTGAGATTATTTAAATTATGATATAAGTACTATGGAAAAATATATAATAAATTAAGACACATGTGAAAAACAAAGTGAATATTACCCGAAGAGAAACCATAACTGAGAATTATTAATAATAGGGTAATATAAATTCATAATAAAACCATATATGTTATTATATATAAGAATATTGTTTTATGAAACATTTATAATAAACATAAATTTATTATATAGGCAGTTTCCAAAAATATTATACTATTCTCCAATGATTTTTAAAATAAATTATGACCCTTGTTTAACCTTTTTGAAAAAAAAACTTTTTAAAAAATGAACATTCATTTAATTTTCATGTTAAGGCACTTTTTTAATCTTTTTATGGTATAAAAGGAATCTTTGACATGTATGGATTTACATGTTATTGTGACCCTCATTCCCTTGAAGATTCCTTTATAAACATAAATTGTTATTTTGAAAAAAAATCTATTATTATGGATAATGGTTATTTTTAATTTGGTTTTTAATGAAAAAAATTTCAAATATTTTTTATATTTAAAAATAATTTTAAATTATTTAAAAACCACCATTATATGTTTTTAAAAGCTTGATTTCATAGAAAATAATTTTAATGATTTCTAAGCTTCTTTTATAATTTTTCGGATTATTTCCAAATAAAAGGTTTTTCAAAATTTGTTCAAGCTTATTTTATATGTAATATTGGAAAAATGTTTTCAAAATTAATTCATGATTTCTTTCAATGTGTTAAAATTATTTTCTATGAATATAGTTTTAAAAATGTGTTATGTTTTAAGGAGTCTTATTTCAAAGAAGAAATGATATTTTTCACAAGAAATATTTCTAAAATAAATTTCAAAATTATTTTCCATCTATGATGAAAAATTTTGATGGTACTCATTCCCTTATAGAAAATTATTTAATGGTTCTATTAATACTCTTTATTGAATAGTTTATATTTTGATGGAATGATTCTTATGACACTCATTTATCATCCATGGGTTATATACTTTTGAAACCCACTTCTTTGCATAGGTTATGCAGTGATGAAATGATTAGGAAACCTATTTATTTTCAATAGGTTAAGATATGATTAAATTATCATGATAATAATTTCATTTCATGGGTTATGATAGGATGTTTAGGAAAAAAATCTCTTTTTATTGGTCATGATATGAACCAAGATTTATTATATTTTGGTACATGTATTTATGATTTTATTATGTAACATGTGGGATCTATATTGTCCTCTATTTCATTGGGTAATGATAAATATTTTATAAGCATAAGAGGGTACACAGGAGGGAATCCCAAGCCCAAAACAAGAGGGTAAACGGAAGGGAATCCCAAGCCTGAAAAAAGATGGTAAATGGGATGACATCACATGACTATAACAAGAGGGTGAATAGGAGGGAATACCATACCAGAAACCAGAGGGTATATGGGAGCTAATCCCAATCCTAAAACAATAGGATAAATAGGAGTCAATCCTAATAAAAATATGGTGCATGGCTTATTATCCTAAACCTTTATTTTTATGAAGGTCTTGGTAGTTAGCCTTGATATAGGATTTTCTATTTCTATTTGTATGTCACGTATTCCATGTCTTATTCATTCATAGATCATGATCTTGTCTCCATTATGATTTATGAATTATAAAATGCTAATATTTATTCCATGATTCATGTTTATGTTATTTTATATGTATGGTACGGTTGTATAATTTTATAATCATGTTCTCATACACTTATTCTCATGTTTAAACTTACATGTCTCTGTTGTTTTCCCATACTGAGCATCTGAGATCACCCCTTTTTATGTTTCCTTCCCCTAGTTTATATAGATATATTTTATGTATTACATGTTTAAGATGCGAGATAGTATTTGAGAACATAGTTGGATATAATATAGATCAGTCATGTACAAGTGTTTATGTTTCTATGTTTCCAAATGCGCTAAACTAATATTGTATTTGGGAATCTATTTGTGTATTGTTTTATGTATTTTTTGAAAGTGATGTAATTTACATATATATAAAGACTGGGTCATTATAGTTGGTATTAGAGTGAAGGTTTAGTCAACCATTGGAAACTAGGACATGAAAACATTAGTGTGATCCCTTGGAATATTTATAAGGATATGTATAGTGATGTCTCTATGGATAAAATTAAGGATGTGGAAAATTATAGAAAAATATCATGGAATCTTGGTAATGGATGGAACGAGTGGTTTCCTAGTAAAACATCACTATCTAGATACAACATGTTAATGGGGCTCTGGAACTAGTGTACCTTGTATTAACATTTTCGACAAGGTGCATTGAGCCTCACTTAGCATAACATGGTATGAAAGAATAGGCCTTACTACGCATCTCGTTTGGCACTCTTGGGAGATATTCTTTTGGAATTCATAGAATCCTCACAAAACAACATTAATGATTTAAAAATAATATTTCTATGAATTTCATAGGATAATCCTAAGGATTCATCGATTAAGGAAGATGTCATAATTTATACATGATATATAAGTAATTTTAAAGATGATGAGGTTCCCAACTATAATGAGTGTCTCTTACTCATTGTTTTTTGGTTTGGTCAATGGAAGGAACCCAAAGGAACCTTGTTATGGGGGAATTGAATGGAAAATGATCTTATTTTCAACCAAAAAAATAGAATTTAATGGGATATTGAATGAAAAACATCATTTCTATGCTCACACAGCTTTCTCATGTTATGAATTATGGTGAACATACAAACCAGAAAAGGAGGAATAAAAAGTCTTTTGAGTCATTCATGAAGAAAAATCCACCTTATTTCACTAGTTTTGATGACCCATTGGTTTTCTAGTAGTGTATCAGTACAACTAAAAATAAATCTCTTGTTCTCTAGTGTTAAGATCAAGAAAATTTCACTCTAGATTTCTACTCTCTAAAAGGTGAGTTCGATCAATGGTGGAATATTATTAAAAATATGATGTAACAAGATGAAATTAACCCCATGTAATTGGATGAATTCAAGAACATATTTTAAAATAAGTAAATTCTTATTATTATTTATAAAAATATTGAAAATTATTTCCTAGAGCTTGAGAATAAGGACCACGAATCGGTTTGTAACTATGACAAAAATTTTACAAGTCATACAAGGTACTCTCTAGGAAATATCATATATCTTGAAATCCAAATTGATTGATTCTTTGGTGTCCTGAATCCTAGTCATAGAAATTCCATGGATGTAAGAGATTTTTAAATCTATGATGAAGTTTAGAAACGTGCTACAAAGGTAAGAATGAATGTTTGAATTGTGTATCAATCTCTTCATTTTGACAAGAAAAAGATGATGGTGTTCAATGTAAAATATATCAACCATGGAGAAAAGAAAATTATCCTTACATTATTCACAATTCATGGAAAAAACATAGAGTCAGTTGTCTTAATGGAATAATAAATGTTTTAAGTGAGGAATAGATGGTCATCAAGTGGCTGAATGTCCATATAATGGGAAGAAGATAAAAAATTATGTGAATAATGAGAAAACCCAATAGAATTCACCTCCCACACTTTAGTGTTTCAATTTCTTGGAGTTTGGAAATTATACTAACAAGTTCCCTAATCTAATGACTAATATTGGTGTTAATCTATAACAATATCTGGGGAAAATGAAAAATTAAAAGATTATGAAATAATAACGAATGAAGTAATTCATAGTAATTATAGAAAACTTATCCTCTCATACGTAGTTGAGAATTTCATGTTTGATTCTATATGATTAATCCCTATAAAAATCTTATTTTTCATACTTTAGTTAATTTTCACGTGACTATCTCCCTCCGTGGGGATTTAAGATTAATAAAATCTAATTTTATATTGAATAGGTACAAGGATAGACACAAGTTTTCAATGGAAATTTTATGGTAAAATATAAGAGATTATTTAAGGAATAAAAGGTGAATTATATTTTGGAAGGGTAACAAGGATAACCATTTATGTAAAGTACATTTTTTATATCGAATAGATTTTGTGATATTAAAGTATTATCTCACCACGTGGGGGTTCATGCATATTGGATAACCTATTATAACAATATTGTATTGATGATAACTAATGAAATATGGGATGGAATTTCATGGATCACATGATCTATTGGTGCTTTAGGAAAGAAAAAATCACCTTAAATTTTGGATAAAGAGGTTAATTGGACTATCGAATAATAAAGGGTGAGGTTTCCTTTAAATCATGAATGTATATATTTTTATAAAAATTATTCAATATTATAAAAACAATCTAGAAATAAAATAATTTCCTAATACTATAATTTTCCTTCAACTGATTTCCTTTGAAGTCATCATATATTTAAAACTTTGAGTCCCTAAACATTCCATTTATAATTAACATGTTAGTGATTGATGACCTAAATCACTCCCTATAAATATTTACATGTTTCCTCCATGTCTGATCTCCACTTCTAACATAAGTTCATCTACATGGAATCCATGTTGTGAGTAACTTTGGGTAACCATTATGGCTGCAACATTCCCTATTTAAGGAATGCAATAATATTAATTTTTATGATATGGGATTATATTTTGGGAACTTTCAATTATTAAAACATTGAAAACATAGAATAATTTCATGGGTGAAATTCATTTTAAGAGGGTCGAATGTTTCACCCTGAGATTTTTGTGAATTATTTTTTATTGAATTATTTTAACCTTTTTTATATTTATAATTTCATGAAATACTGAAAATATATTTTATATTAAATCATTAATTAAAAATTTCCTTATACGATACATCAATGTAACATTGCTCTACATGCCACACCGACTTGGCTTGTATTACACATAACACTAAGTTCCTGCAAAATAAAATTTTTCTAACAATTATTTAAATGATTTAATTATAAAATAGACTTCAAAATTTGTAATATTAATATCAATAACTAATTTTTAAATCTTTTTATAATGTTTTCATATAAATAAAACATATTTAATATGAATTATAAAAGTTTTTGTAAAGTGTTTATATGTTTAAAAATAATATTTTCATAAAACAACTAATTTTTGTGTCCTTCTATGAAAATTAATAAAGTTAATTTTATACTCTTTTAGAAATTTAATTTTAAAAAATAATCTTCATTTTTGAATTCATAATGTCAAAATTATCTTAGGGTGATTTTTTTAAAACATCATTTTTTGGACGTTTAGTGAACATAATATATTTTATTTAAAAACTACTTTTTTCTACATTATTTATATAGAAAATTCTATTTAAAGATTATTTTTAAGTCACAATATATCAATTATAAATCTATTAATCCAGTTATTTTCATTTGAATAATTTTTATTTTTAATTTATATATAAAATCTTAAAGAAACCTTTGAATATTGTCCCTTTAAAAACCTGTTTCTCGCCACATCAGCGAGATTAGCATTAAATGTACTTTTTTACTTATGTTAACTGAATTTATAAAATTATAAATATATGGTTTTAATAATTATGATATTTATAGTCTTATAATATCAAATAAATAGTTTACCAAAAATAATTGTGAAATGGATTAAAATTAATCACAGCAGTTAAGGTAAAAATCTTTTTAATAATGGCCTACACCTGAATCAAAAGGTGTAAAATGACCTATGCACTTTTCCAAAACCTATTTTATTGCCATATTTAGGGAAAATAACCCATAAGGTTCCATACTGGTCTATTTTGACACTTTGAGAACAATAAATACATGGGGAACACGTAATTCTTTTCAAAAAATACCAAGTGCGTTGTTTCCCTCTCATATAAAAGGTCACCAACTCTCCCCCTCCTTCATACCTCTCAATACACTTCAGGCCCAAAAAGTTATAAATAATTAACATTACAAAATCCCTCCATTACACCTTGAATCCTCCCTTTTTTCATATATCAACCAATAAATCCCTTCCATGCAATCCAAAAGGAGTTACTCAAATACGAGGTAACATTCTTCCTCAAACTCCTTTCAATTCTTTTCTTTCCCCACCAACTAAGTTATTCATATTCCCTGATAATATATTAACACAATTTTACACAATATTATGATATTTTTTTATTCAATGGGTTCAAAATTCACTTACAAACATTTATTTCTAATAGGTAATAAACTTACTGATCTTGTGTACGGTGAACTACAGCCTCACAAAACAATATTGTTCATTTTACCTTTACGACCTATCATGGTATGAATTATGATGTAAAATATGTTTTTATATGATATTTATGATATTTATGATTCATTTATACTTCTTCATTTATTATTTAAATCATAACTTCAAGATTCCCATTTTCTTTAAATACGATAATTTCGTTTGGGGAAGTGTGGACTACTACACCCTCCAAGAGATGTGATTCTTTCACACAATATAGGGAATGTATTAAAGATGGTTTTAGTGAACTTATTTAATAAATATGATCTAACAATTATAATATAATTATATTATATATATACATATTTTAAATTTAATTTATTTCTTTCAATATTACAAATAAAAATGGAAACATTGTTCATGTGTATGTACGGCCAACCATCCCCATGAATGGGGTATTACATTTGAGATTTCAATATTATTTAAATTATTATAAATGAATATATACTTATTATAAATATTATTTATACCATGGTTTAAATTCTATAAATCATTATATTATTATCAGGATGAAAAATATAACAAATTATGACACATGCAAAAAAATGGATACAACATTAACCGAAACCTTAACATGGAATTGTTACAAAAAAGTTAATATAAAGTCATTATAAAACCATATATGTTATTATTTATAATAATATTGTTCTTTAAAAAATTTAAAATAAATGTACTTATTATACATCTGGTTTGTATGAGTGATCATAGAGTCAAGACATAATATAATTTAATTTCATCTCAATATTTATTATTTTTTGATTTATGCCTTATTCACCACTCATTTATTTTGTATGGTGTTTATACTTTCCATGGATGTATTATATGACTCTTATACATACATTTATGGTTTTTAACATATTTATTTGATGATATTACTTTCATGGGGTTTATGTTTCAAAATTTACTAAATTGATAATGTAATTTTGTCTCAATTTTCCTTCTTTGATACAAATGCCATGTTATGCACTAATATGTTTCTATGAGTTGTATATAATAGAAATGAAATGTTATTTAATGAATCTATCTATTTTCATTATATTTTATGTTTCATGTAAAATTATTGTTTCCATTGTGATGTGATTCAAATTTACCAAATTTATAATGTTTTATTGCTACAATCTCATAGTTTTTCGAAATTATTTATGATTATGATCCCTTTGATGAAATATTATGATACATATATCTATAACTATCATGTTTTTAATTAAATCTGGTCACTCATTTCATATCCATGTAACAATACCATATTTTAACCCTTTGTTACATAATATGATCAAGAATGTTTTTTTACATAGTACGACTTTACCTCTCTCTTCGGTCAGAAATTTGTGTTCCATCAAAACAATATTTTCTAAAAGTGTTTCCAAAAATGTTATCCTATTCATATATGATCATTAAAATACATATTTACTCATGTTTTACCACTTTTGAATGATGTATTTTGAAAAGGAATATTATTATCGTTTTACGGTTGAGTCACTTTTCTAAACTTTTTACTTTGCAAATGGATTGTTCGGAGTTTAAGTATTTTCCAACTATCATGACCATCATTACCTTGAATCATCATTTAAAAATATACAATGTTATTTTTTAAAATAAAATTTTTTCATAAAATTTTGTAAATTCATTGGTTATAATTGTTTTTTCGATGAAAATGGTTTTCAAAACTGTTTTATGTTAAAACAAATTTAAATTATTATCAAAATATTTTTTGTATGTTTTAAAAATGTTTTTTTCTATGAAAAGGATTTAAATGATCTAAATTCTTTTTTTATAATTCTCAAATTATGTTCAAATAAAAATATTTTTAAAAGGTGTTCAACATTATTATATAAGTTTTCAAGGAAAAAGGATTTATAAATGAATTGAATATTTTTATCTATGTTTTTTAAATACATTATATAAAAATTTATTTCAAAATATAGTTTGTTTTCAAGATAATCCTATTAAATAAGAAAGGATATTTTCATCAAGAAATATTTTGAAAATACATTTGAAAATTATTTTCCATCTTTGATGACATCTGTTTATGTTACTTATGCCATTTTATGAAATGATCTTAAAGTTCCATTCATATTCATTCTTGAAGGGTTTATGTTTAGATGGAATGATGCCTATGAAATATGTTTCTTTACCATTGGTTATAAAATTTTCAAACTGACTTCATTTCATGGTTTATGATTTCATTGAATCATTTGGAAACCTGTATATTTTATATATGTTAAGATATGATTAATTTCTCATGATACCCATTTAATTTCGTGGGTTATGGTATAATGTATTTGAAACCGATATCTTTTTATGGGTCATGAAATAATGGATATTTTATTATCTTTTGGAACATGTATTTATGATTTTATTATGTAATGGGAAGGAAATATATCTCCCTATAATTCATTGGGTAACAGTAATTATTTTATGAGCTTAAGAGGGTACATGGGGGCATCCCTAGATCTAAATAAGAGGGTAAACATGATGGAGTCCCAATAATTAAACAAGAGGGTAAACATGATGGAAAAAAACCTAAAACAAGAGGAAAAAATGGAGGGCATCCCAATTATGAATCATAGAGTTAATGGGAGGACATCTCAAGGCCGAAACAACAGGGTAAATAGGATGTCATCCCAAGCCCCAAATAAGAGGATACATTAGAGGGCATCCCATAATCTAAAATAGAGGGTAAAAGGTAGGGAATCCAAAACTCGATAAAGGTACATGGGTTATTATCCCCATACTAACTTGTTATGAAGGTCTTGGTAGGTATCCTTGACATAGGATTTTCTATGTCTATGTGCATGCCACTATTTCCATGTCTTATTCCTTCATGTATCATGCTCTTGTCTCCCTAATGCTTCATGACTTATTAACTTCTAATATTTATTCCATGATTCATGTTTAACATCTTTGATATGTAGGGTACTATAGTATATGTTTATGATCATGTTATCATGCCCTTATCCTCATGTTTACGCTTACATGTCTCCCTTTTTTTACCTTACTGCGCATCTGAGATCACCCCTTTTATAATTTATTCCCTAGGTTATAAAGATATATTTTATGTATGATATGTCTAAGAGGGGTTTTATTCTTGGTTGACCAAGTGTAAGATAATTTATCTCACTCAAGTAATAGTTTGTATGTTTCTATGTTTCCAAAACCACTAAACTAATACGGTGTTTGGCCATCTATTTGTGTAATGTTTTATGTATTCATAAAAAGTGGTGTAAGGTCCATGTACATTAATACTCGGTCATTATATTCCACCATAATACAGATGTTAAAACTATGTTCCCTATCCAGGTGCTTGAGGATATTCTATGTTCTTTCATCTCAAACATTTCTCGGAGCTTAGAGGGTCACTTTACCTTGGTGGAGTTTTCCTACAATAATATCTATCGCTTTACTATCAGCATGGAACCTTTTGAGATCCCTATACAAGAGACCCAAACGATAACCCTTATACTATAATGTGATTGTAATGGAATCTCTTTTGATAAAAGAGATAGAGTAGGTTATGACAAATAAGTTCTAGGCCACCCTTGGTCAATTGAGGACATCTCAGAGCAGGATGAAATCTTATGCAGCTCAATGTTGCAGTCCATTCGAGTTTGATCTGGGAGACAACGTTTTCCTAAGATTATACCCATGATAATGATTATAGATATTTTTTGGGGTCATGTTATCCTCATGGTTCATTAGGATGTTTTATATCTTTAAAAGGTTTAGTGATTTTTTATAACACCTTTCCTTACCCAGACAGTTAGAGAGGGTGCATGACATCTTCCATGTGTCAAAATTGAGGAGATATGTGCATGATCCCACACATGCCACTAACTAGGGTTATATGGATATTTATGGTGGAGACATTTTAATGGATCACCCATTGGTGTTTGATTATTGGTAGAATAGGATCCTATGTGGATGGGAAATTCCCTTTCTTTGGGTGCTCTGGTAGCATGGGAGCATGCAGGAGAGGTCCTATGATTGGGATATCTAGATACAGGCTCAGTATCACTATATATTTAATTATTTTGTTCTTTTTATGCATCATAATATTGAAGGGGTAATAATTTAGAGAATTAATTTTTCATTATAAGACATGGAAATATATCATGGAATAATTTCAGAGTCATTCACTGAAACGACATGAGATGTTGAGGCCCAGTACACCCAAAATTAATTTTATAAAAATATTAAATATATATTTTATTTCATGTGTGAATATATTTTTTGGAATAATGAAATATATAGTAAATAGATATTTAAAAATTTAATTATAAGACATATTTTAATCTATAATGTTATTTTTACCCTAGAAACAACTTAATGTAGATCAACACGAGATGCAGGGATAAAGAGGTCATTGGTGGGTGTGTTTAATTAAAAAAAATTGTTTATTTTTATTAAATTAAATGAGATATAATTTTCTTATTATAAATATTCTATTATGGAATATCACTAGGGTTTACTGCATGACCATATTATCATTAGGATGAGGTTCTACCACTCGTTATTATTGGAGTATCAAAATAGGTCAATGACGAGAATCAATATCCAGGTGATTCGAGGCACAATGAATAAAAAATCATCCCCATTGTAAATAGTTGTGTTATTCACAAGTTATCGATCAAATATTGAGTTAGGACTTGTTTTAAATGGTCTTAACCACATATTGTGAAATTATTGAGCATGACCAATGCCTTCCCTTTAATCTAGGTTATTTGATCTGTTACATGCACCCACACATTTGATTAATTTTGTTATTCAATTTTTTTCTCACCCTGATTATACCCAATATAAACCATTGGACATGAACACTAGTTTAGAATTTATTCACCCTTTTTATGTGATTTTCCAGGATTTTTCTTTTGGATCTTCTCCATTTCTCTATGGGGTCATTATTTGACATTCTAGATCAGGATTCCGCATGATCAGACCCTGAAATTCTTGTAAAATTCATTGGGAGAAAACATATCAACAATTAGAGGATGGATCGAGATGTTTATTGATTATGGGAAATTATTCCTATGGATCTATGATGTGATACTGACCTTCAATGATGGGATGTATGTGAGGAATATGATAAATTAATGTGGACTAATAGAATTTGACTTTAGACCATTAGAGGTATGAAATTAACGATTTGATCCTCTTTCCTTTGATTTTGGGAGAACACCAAGCATGATTCGAGTGGAAAAGGAAAACCTAGAACATGATAAGTATATTTAACTTTATACAACAATATTTAACTCACGGAATGTATCAGGATGAAAACATTCCATGTAACACCATGGTTACAGAAGTGAGGGTTTCCGGAGGGGTAAATATCACACATTGTGTGGGGACCCTAACACCATGTGTCTCAGTACTGGTTACCCAACATGAACTCTAGGATTACCTGAGCATAGGAACTTATAGGAACATGTCGTGTACCAAAAATGGTTAAAGTACATGAGCACAGCCCAAAAGACATGGAAATGTCCATGAGAACATGGCTCATACACTGGTGGCTAAGAAACGTTGTGTATTCCACTTACCATGTGGTTCCCCTTGCATATCATTTCCCTTTTTTATGAATCATTTACATCTCATATCTCCTTTTTTGGACTTAAATTTGGGTTTTCTAGGTGTCAATAATAAGTGTTTTTCTACACAAAACGTTTTAATAACCTTTATGGTGAATTTTTTGATATGATAAGAGGTTTTCCAAGTGTGATAATTATTTTAGTAGTGCTTGATTATGGTAGTGATCAGATGATATCGTCATAGTGAAACCCTCCTACTAGGATAGGGCATGGGTCCTTTACCTATATTGTGGAACCCCTCGACGGAAAGGGGTTTATTTCTTCTATTCATCTTAGGAGTGGAACCATACAATTGGGATAGGGAACTGATCCACTACACCATGAGTTGAACCCCCTGATAGACATGGTTATGGGTCCCCTATTTATCATTATAGTGGATCCCTCTTACTGGAGCATGGAATGATTCATCTATAAATAGAGTACCCCCCCTGACGTACTAGGGCGTAGGTCATTTATCTATCCTCAGAGTGGAACCCACCTTCTAGGATTGGGAATGGGTTATATTTCTATCTAATGAATTAAACCCTCCTTTTGAATCATTGTATGAGTCTTCTACCTAGATATTGAATCCCCGTGATTCTAAGAAATTGTGTTGAGGTGTGGCCCCATATGGATGATTCTTATGGGTATATGTGAAGGATTTTGGGAATTATTGATGGAACTTATGGAATATATGGATGACTCTTTTCTTGGGCTAGGATGTGAGATATAGATCCCATTTATCTCTAATCGGGGTTTATTTTGTAATCATATATGTATCCTCATTAATGGATTTCATTTCATTCTATGGTTTTAGCTCTCTATTTAGATCATGTCTCGTGTTTGTTTCCCCTTCTACTTTTGAGGCGTCCTATAGGGTATATATATACTCACCCTTGAATGGGACTTTCCATCATGTGTCATGAGTTATGCATATGACAAATAGGTCTATGGTAATTACAAGGATCATAGGGATACCCTATTGTATTCGACCACATATGGTGGTTTGGGATTAGATATCTAGAGTTGGGATCTCTCGGTATTTACATTCTAATTATTATTATTTTGATACAGATTTCTTCTTTGGATTTTATTTTCTCCTTTTTCCTTCAGAAATTACAAAGTTATTCTCTTGAATTCCCTGGAGGTTTTACATAAATGGTTCATTCAATAGATGTTTCGTCTTTTATTATAATTCATTTGCACTTCTGTATGGAGAGGGTTTGGTGTGTGCATATAGGTACACTAGGAAAAGGCCTCCCATATTAGTTATGACATGTGAAACATGTCTCCATCCCCTATAGTATAGAGGTGAGATTTTGGTAGTTATGTTTCAAGCCCCATTGGGTTTGGTTTTTGAAATCCTTTTTGTGAAATTCCCTTGATAGCAATCAATTTTTTATACACTTATATTTTCATTTAGTGAAAAAATAAAAATACAAAGACAAATAACAAAAAAAATACATATATATTACATAAATATATAAAATTCATAAAATTTAATATTGATTGAAAAATATCATGATAGCCATTATTTATCATCCATTAATTAATTTAATTTATTTATTTTCTTATTCTGAAAAGTGTTTCATGGACATATTGTTATTTATTTCCATTATTACATTACTACACTACGAAATATACATTGTAATTAATTATGAATTATTTTATATAAATTTTAGGAATGAAATTTTGTGTTATTATTTTTTTATTTGGAAATCCTTGTCAATTTAGAAGCCTTTTTGTTATTTGGTTTCATTATGAAGGATAAAGAAGTCTGATTTTTTCAATAGTATTTTTCATTAAATCTATTGTTTGAATGAATTTAAATAATTTAGAAAATTTTAATTTAGAAAGTTTTTGGGAGTTTAGATATTCTAGAAGAGTCATATTTTAGAAAAATAAAACATAGAAAGAGTAATATATAAGTTCATAATTTTCAATTATAACTTTATAAGATTTTTTATAGATATCATAAATGTAATATATAAATTTGAATGAGTAATATAGAAGTTCATAAGAGTCAAATATAAATTCAAAATAGTTAGGATAAAATTTATATTAGTCATTTTTAACTTCATACGAGTAATATGAAACTTTTTAAGAGTCATCTTACATAAAAATAATAAATATATAGAAATGAGTATTTCCTTATAGACATATGATTCCTTGAAATAGTAAATTTTTTTAGATAAACTGCTTAAGGATAATGTGGAACATCAAAAGATTTGTTAGTTAGTGAAAAAATAGAAAAAATAATGAAGGCTCGTCTTAAGGGTATTAAGTATGTGGTATTACTTGGGAGATTTATAACTTTTATTGATCAGGATTCAGGTGGTTATGTTGATATAATTATCATATCAAGATTGATGTATATTTATTGATTATATATTTCATGTAATTTAATTTATATAGATGATGTTGAGAAAGTTCAAAAGTAGAATCACACTATGACTCAATGCCTATGTGTCACATGTTATCATACATGGTAATAATATTAATAGTAATATTTGATTAATTTATTAACCAAGGAGAAGAAGAAAAAACATTTAGATTATGTGGTGAAGAGAAGACCTCATTTTATGAGGATGATCTTGAAGATTGTTGAGCTTTAAAAATATTGATTAAGTATTGTTGGTTTCAAAAAAAATTGATATTCAAAATATATAAATCAATATCACTGGAATATAAGATATTATATTGTTTCAATTTTCATTGGAATTCCCTTATTTAAAATATATAAAATGTATTACACGTAAACAATATAAGAATAATGAGAGATAAGTCACCATTATATTTTATCATGAAAAACTATTTGAAATAGAGTAGTTATTCATGTAATGAAGAAAACAAAATTACATTTTTAAGATTTGTAGTTGAATATAATTAATTATTGAGAATAACAATAGTATTTCTTTTTTGGTTTTAATATTTTTATTCTTGAACAAAATTTTACTCAACATACATGTTGAATTATTCTCTAATTCCATGAATCAAAGTTGTAAGAAATTATTCAAGATGAGAAAGAGATATTTATATTATTAGTGATCCTTTCTCAAATATTCTCAATTCCCAAATTTTTTACTATTATATCCCAATGAATTTAAAAACAATTAACGTATTCTCCAAGGTTTATCCCTTATATGTGAACCATATAAAATATTGTGTCTATATATAATTTCAAATTTCAATAATATGGTGTGTATGATAAAAGAACCAATATATTAACACAAATCTTTCAAACTTGGGAGAAATAACAAAAAAAAAAAATAAATTCAATCCCTAATTCATCGTACGTATTAAGGTGTGTTTCAGATCATGTTTCAGTATGTTGTATTGTAGATGATGGTTCCAAGAAATAAATATTTGATTCAAATAATGGTCTTCTGGAAGAAAATTTTAATTCCAAATGATTTCCATTGTTCAATGGGAGAAACTTCCAAATTTGGAAGAACATGATTCTATCTCATCTATTATCTCTTAGTCCCAATGTTTTTTATATTATTTCTTATGGAATACATGTTATTGATGATTCTAAAGTATCCATAATTGAAGGAGATAGAATGATTTCCTATGTTGATTCCAAAGCCTTAAATGGTTTCCCCGGTTCCCTATCCAATTGGATTTATATATAGGTGATGAGTTTAATTTTGGAAAAGGTTATGTGGGATAAGTTGGACAATATTTATTAAAACAATACAAAGATTAAATATGAAAATAATCATATCTTATAAAGCATGTTTGATTATATGATTATATATCTAGATGAAAATATTTATGTTCTCCTCAATTAAATCATTATGTTGGTCAAATAAATTTGAGTAAATGGTGAAGTGATAAAGGATCATGATGTTGGGAAGAAGATCTTCAGGAGGTTTCCACCTCTGTAAAACCCAAAAAACTATCCTATATTAATTAAATAAATCTTTTTTGACTATCATTAATTTATTTTCATAATTGTTTAGCGGATTATGAGATCAAAGTTAAGACCAATAGAGTAAAAAAATGAGTTTATATATAAATATAATTATAATTCTTAAAGTTTATTTTCATTAAAAAAGATGGAAATGAAGAAGATGATATATATAACAAATTCCTATGTTTGATGGTAAGGATTACAAAATAGGTATGGAAATTTTTAATGGAATGTTACCCTTCACATGTTTCTGATGTGGCAAGGATGGAAACATTGTATTAATGTTTACTAAGAGATTATATTTTGTTTATAAGGAGGTGGATAGTATAAACAATTCATGAAGGAACATTACACCTAAAAGGAAAATCAAACAAATAAATTCTTATAAGAATTCAAAAAGAATAATTTTTGTGACTAAAGAATAAGAAGACTATGAATACTACATTAAAGAGGGAGATGCTGAATAAAAATATTTTTGATATGATTCTATGATGGGAACTATTGAAAATGGAAATTCAGTAGAAGAGGATAAAAAAATAACGAGTATATTTTTGATATCAAAGTTTAACTAGAGAGTGATCATAAATAACTTGGTACCCAAAGAAATAAAATTATCAATCTTGTAGAATTTATAAAAAATCATTAAAATAGGTTTATCATCTTGCGGATAAAATTGAATAATTATATATGGAGTTATAAAATCAACTATCAAGTCACAATGGAATTGTAGATGCTGTGTAATTTTGACTTTGAAACTAAACATTATTATAAGATAATTGATAAAATTAATGATTGTTTGGAGGAAAGAGAAAAAATGGTTAAATCAATTAAAGAATAATAATATTCCTATATAAGAAAACATAATATATAAGTGAATATAGAATATAATCTAGAATTTCCAACAAATAAAATAATTTTTGGACACTTCATAGATAAATAAATATTAAAAAAAGAAAAATTATGGATGTAGTGTGTTGAGAAAATTCTAGAGAAGAAATGACCTCTGTATATGGGAAATGGGGGAATTTTTTGTGATACTAGGACATAAAAGGTTTAATCTTACACTATTAAAAATAATGGAAATCAAAATATTTTTATATTCTTTTGTACCCAAATAATATTCATAAAATACAACTACTCTAAAATAATAGGTATTTGGAGGAGTGGAAGTGAAAAAATATTCCCACTCATGAAGTGTTTGTTTTATAGATTTCATGGCCACTCTATTTTTGGAGTTTGTGCTATAGAACTAACTATATAGAATAATAAATTACCAAATTATTCATTATCATAATTATTAATTAATACTTTATGACATTATTATCATTATTTTGAGTGAAATCTATGTGATAATATCCTAAAAGATCATGTCTCGCTAAAATTTCATGTTAGTTCCCCTCTATGATGAGAACCTTAATATAATATTACAATATTCGTAAAAAAATTTCTATTTTTGGATAAAATCATTTAATTGGATAAAAATGATAAAATCTATTAGGTTTATGGGGATGATAAGATATTTTTACTTATTCTCATGAATGTTTTTTTTTGTAATCTCCAATAGAGGTAGGTTATTAGAACATGACACATCAATTGGAATTATGCATGTTTTATGTTTATTCAGATATTATTATCTAAAAACATGTGCAATGGTAAATAGAAGTGAGATTGTTATTTAATCATATGTTTAGTCATATACATTGATGTATTGATAAAAACTATGAAAACATATTATCATGAAGATGAAGGATATGTTTGGTTGATCGTAATTAATATGCCATTAATGAAGAAGTAAAACATGATTTGTCCCTTCCATATTGTGGAAGTATATATCCCGAGACCTCTGCTAAAATGGAACTATCTAAAAACTCCCGACCCATGGTGTGATATAGACATGTTTATTTCATATATATCAAATAGAGGTAATTCTTGTATGTAGGTTGATGACACATGTGATGAAACCTTCTTGATGGGATATAGAGACTACAAGATTATATTATATTTTATTTCTTGGTATGAGTTTTTATATTATTGTTCCATTAAATATTTTTTAGATGGGTTATTTAGTGTGTTTCTAGATGTTATCCTAGGAATTTTGGTATAACAACCTAATACCATGGAGAATGTGGAATAGAGGATCACACACTAAGTTTATACAGAACCGTGAGTATATTCATTATGATCCTAATATTAGAATAAAATGATATATTCTAGTTAGAGGAATAATATTTATTTTACTACTGGTTGGTCAAATATATTTAGTCCCTAGTTATTCTAGATAATATTATATGAGTTGAATATTAAATAAATATTCATTCACCATATAATTATTTATTTAATTACACAAATATACTAATACTTATTTATCTATAGTTTATTTATGGGGTACAAAATATTTACATATTTGGTTATATGAATAATTAATAAATACTTATTTTATATTTAATTGATTATAATATTTATTTATTTAATGGAAAATAAGGATCTGGTGATTAATTAATTATATAAATGGACATTAATTAGAGTCTGATGAATATTTAAGAGTAATATCAGACTAATTTTAATAGCCTGGTGAGAAATAGAAAATTAAATATTATTTTAGAAGATATTAAATTTATTTACAGACGGAAATAATATTTATTTATTTTTTAGTTTAACACATTACAAGTAAATAATAATATTTTTATAATAATTTAGACATGGTGTTCATTAGGGATTAAGAATAACAATGGATCTTGAAAATTACTTATTCTATATCCATTGGTTTATAAATACATGGTTTTTTTATTATCTAACATAGCCAAGACAATTAACCATTGATCAAAAAAACATCTAGATATAATTCTATTAAGACCATAGTGAGGTATTCCTCTTAAATTATCTCCACAATAGAGAGAGATTCTCCTCCTACAAAGAGTGATTCCTTCTCATCTCGAAATATTGAGTTTCAATAAAAGAAGATCAATAGATGAATTAAAACTATATTCACTAAAACATGAATAATTGTATTGTAATGATTAAATATTTATGGAAAATTTGGATAATTTCTATAGGGAATATACCCTTTCTTCTTTCGACATAATAATGGTATGCCAAGAGGCCTCTACCAATTTATTGATAAACAATCAATTCCATTAAGAGTTAATTATTTACCTTGGATAAAATTATTTATAAATTATATGTGATAATCTATTCTCATTGATTATGGTGTTTCTATTTCATCTAGTTTCAATAATAAATCTAAATACATTGATGAAAACACATTTTTGGGAATGGGCATGACTACTTTCACTACAGAATAGAACCATCAAATATATCATACTTCCTCAAGGTATAAAGAAACTTGATTGGAGAAGAACCTAGAATTCAACAAAGAAGGATGAATCCATATCCATATCTAATAATACGAATTACTTTAAATGGATACTATTTTAATTTTTTAACATTATTTATAAATCCATTTACTTTATGAAGTTAGGATGTGGATATAAGCATCATTAAAACAAAATTTAGATAAACATGAAATAATAAAACTTTATTCCTCTGAAAAAGAAGTTATCTACATTGGGATAAGAAGGTTAATATAATTTTGATTCAAATACTGAATAAGTAAATTATGTTCCACTACATACCCCTATAAAATTATGTCTCTCTTGGAAAGAAAATAAAATAAGAGTGAAATAAAACTTGGTGTAAATTTCACTCAAAGCCATTAAAAATAATAGTACCTAGATCCTCAGAAGTGGGTGTTCATCCCATCCGTTTTGAAATATAAATATTCTAACAAATAGTATGGAGATTTTTTGTGGAAATATTTTCTTTGTTATAGAAATATTTTTAATAATAAGGTTAAGTGGAAAGACATAACTAGCAGGGGAAAATCAAGAACATAAATTTACAATTAGTGAATGGCTCGAAGAACAACCTTTTAAGTGTGAGACAACTATATGACTCTCGGTGATGAATCAAACCTAAAATCCAAGAATAAGGTTCTAAATGTTATATTATTGACATATTTATTTTTAAATGAACAACATATTAAAATTTTAGCTTTCAATAATTATAATATCACTAGCAAATATTGAGTCACTAACATTTTAAGGAAAATTTAGGTTTATATTTTTAGAGTGCTAGAATAATGTTTTAACTATCAAATATCAAGTAATTCTCATCAAATGTATATTTTCCCCCTATTTAATATATTATTCAATCCCTAATAGTTCTTTAATGTAACCCTAAAATTCTCTATACATGCTACTCTTCTAAAAATATCATCTGTAATAATTTTCTTTATGACATGGGGAAATGAAAAAATTAGAATAGTGAGATCAATTGTTCAGTAAGGGAAAACATATACGCTAATCAATCAAGGAATGTAATTTCAATAAATAATATGTTAAAAAGAAAATTATTATCAAATAAATTCATATAATTGATCACGTGATCTTGAAATTAATCCATAGTTAAAAATATAAATAAACATAGTGACGATAAAAACTAAATTCATAATGATGGAATGAATAATAGCAGACATATTTTACAATCATACAATAATCCAAGGCATCTTTCATTTCATCAAGGGCATATCTATGAAATTATTCTTGTTTTCATGTTTTCAACTAAGTAATCATTTTTACATTTGGTAGGCATACACCAAATACGAAAACCTTTTGTATCATGAGACCAACTAATTCATCAATGGGATATATAATATAAATCCCCACCCATAACATCATTATGTATAATGAATTCACCATATGAAATATATTAATATAAATATAGTTTATAATAAAATTTCCTTTGAAATTAATAAATATATATACTAATTTTAAAACATATAGAATTTCAATATTTTTTTATTCAATAAATGAATTAATCTATCCTGAGAAATAAAGTATATGGTAAAACCATACATAATAATAGTTCATGTATAATAAATAAACATTAATTTATGAATAATAAGTGAAAAATTAAATATTTCACTAATTAATAAATTTCTAGATTATAGGTGATCACACTTCAATAAATGAAAGGAAATATATATTGTTTATATAGAAATGAAATTAGAAGAACAAGTATGCTTATAACAGGGAAGGTTTTGAAAAAAAAATGGTAGTGATGGATTTCAAAAAGGTTCATACCCTAAAATAAAATAATATTAGTGGACTAAAAATTTAATCCATGACCAACATGTACTCCAAAAAAAATAAAATAAGTGGTGACTATGAATTATATCTAGGTGGAGAAAAACTGAAATAGAAGAAACATCATAGTAATGGTAATGAAAGAATGAAAAGAACATGATAGGATTACCATGAAAATAAAATATAATGAATCAAATTAATTCAATTATACATGAATAAAATAGGGTATTGAATAAGTCCTATAAAATAAAATATTGTGTTCAATATCAAACATGTCTCATGGAATAGAAAATAGATACAAAAAATAGTTATGACTTCAGAAACATTCGAATCCAATCCCCTTTAAGGATATAATTTCAAATTAAAAATTAAATAAAATTAATAATTATATGATATTGATAAAAAATGGTATTAGATGCACCATGAAGAAAAAAACATGGTGTATAATAAGAAATATGTCTCAAGGGATGAAAATAGAGACAATATACCCTTAACATAATTCCCGACTTCTACAAAATTGATTAAATCTCCTATATAACGAAAATTATTATCCTAATCACCTTTTTATGAACCATTATATATTTATAATATTCTAAAAACCTCATATATAATTATTCTTTATATTTATATTAGTTATCTATTGTCTATTTTCAACATTGGGTGTGACTAATCTTGATAATGTTGAACTAGTTTCATAATATAGGTGTTCTTATTCATTGTTCTATCAAATTTAATCATTTGTAGAAAATAAAAGGTTATGGAATTTACTTTTTATAAATATTTAAAATTTTATAATTTTATTATATTGGAATTTTATTACAACCCTCAAAGATGAAATTAGTAATGAGTATATTTCTGTGCATTTCAATAAAAAAACGTTGGTCACATAATTGTTGATTTAAAATTATTTTTTCCATTCCATAACCAAAATAAAAACTTTATTTCCTTTTTTATAACTTATATTATTGTTAATTAAGTTATAATTTTCACCCAAGATATCATTTTATAGCATTGATCAAGTAGGAGGTCAGACCAACCCAAAAATGAACATACCATAATTAAGGGATGTTTAATGATTTTGAAATTGGATTAATTGGGGAATAATATCATTATTACGTAATATTAATGAAATAATTTATTTAAATTTAAGGTTTTGAATAATATTTTAATAGGTTTTAATAAATAATAAACAAACTAGATGAAAATGAGATATGTTAATTTGTGGTGGTGGTGGTCTGCACAAGACATGGTTATCATTTTAACTTATCATTGAATGAGAATGAATGAAGGGGGATTATAATATAAGTTTTCTGAATCATAATTATATATGTTAAATTTTTTCAATTTCACTCATATAAATAGATAATATAGGTTGTGGTAAAAAATTAAATTCATCACTTTGTGGAGGCAGTAGTCCGCACAATAAACGAATGAAAGATTCATTTTTTTAATAAAAATAAGAAATGACATTAATAGTTATTACTTTAGAATATTAAAATTATGTATCCAACTACACTGATTTCATTATATATAAATTAAATTTTTTAATTTTTAATGTAATAATGAAAATAAAATAAATGAGGAAAATATACTAGTGTTGATCACATGGTCTTTCCCTAGGAAGAATCCTAGAAACAAAAAGATGTATTAGGCCAGTTTAATATGACTAGAGGATTAAAGAAAATATATGTAATTATAGGTGAATAAAAATGTTATATTTTCAAGAGTAAACCATGTTTTGGGAGTGGTCATGAAGGGTCAGTGAGAGGACACTTTAATAAGTGGTGAAAATTATATTTTTTTGTATATATTTCACCTTAATAAAAAGATAACACATTATCACATGACTAGAAGACTCCAAAAATGGATAATGGTAAAGAGGGGGTTAGATAAGGTATATAATCCCTCATAAATTCATTAAAAGATGTGTATTAAACATTTTGTAAAGTCCTTTACTCATATAAGTTTCACTATTCCCATTTTTGGTTTTACCATTTTATCTAGGTTTTACCTAAATTAGTTCTTACACATAAGAAAAATAGATCATATTATATAATTTATGACTAATTATTAAAAATATTAATTTTATTTTACCAATAAAAATTTCTATGTTTAAGAAAAATAAACTTTTACTTTACCAAATGTTACGCTTCAAATCCCTTTTAATAAAAGTATATTTTTCTGCTTAAAATTTATATGAGGAATAAACTTATAATTTTTTTAATGATGAAAATTGTTTTATTATTAAAAAAATAAAAGTTATGTTTCTTTATTATAAAAAAACCTAATTCTTCCAAAAAAATATTTAATTAAAATAAAATCCAAAGAATATTTTCCTCTAATAGAAAATATTACATAAGTTTAGGAAATTTTAAACTTATCTTTTATAAATTAATAATAGTATTTGAAAAGTTAAACTTTTAATAATTAAATAAATCCTTGATCAATTGAATGGTTTTATAAAATTCTTTTTCTTTCTTATATAATGATCAAGTCATAAAATGAGTAGTTTTGGAACAAAATAAAATTTTCACTATTCACATAAAAATAAACTATTTTAGAAAAATACAAAAACTCATATTAAGATAATACTGAGATTTTGAATATAAAAATGACTTTTATTTATTCAATTTAAAATTTTAAAACTTGTGAATTTAACTTTTTAGTAAAATATATATATATATATATAATGAAAATATTTTTCATAGGAAAATAACTTTTTAAAATATTGATTATTCTATTTATTGTTTAACATCAATTTCTAATAAAATTGATGTTATTATATTATCAATATCATTAATATAAACTATACCTAATAATTTTATTTTCTTAAAAACACATGAAAATCATATTTTTAGAAATTTTACATTTTAAATCTTAAATTAGTATTATTATTTATAGAGCTACACTAATTTTATTTATCAATGTCATAGCATTGATAATGGTATTTATATTTATTTATAAATATATTTTCTAACTTGGTTAAAAATATTTTTATCCTCCACTTCTATAGCTATATTTTAACAATTAAATTTTGTTCCATGGTTGATTTTTGGTTCGGTTTTGCATGTATCAATGCTATTGAACATATTTGGTCTTACATTAATTTAAAATCTAAAATGATGTGTTTTTATATTCTCCCCCTTAAATAAACTTCATCCTCCAAATTTTAATTTTCACTTTAAAATAAAATTATTTAAATTAATCTATATGATATATATAACTCAATATATATTTCTAAATGATGTTTCTACGTAAATATCATAGGTATGAATATGAAATAAATGGTTTCCCTTCATCTAGTAAACCAATTGCTTCATTTTATTCTCCACAACTTATTTCTCTTTAAAGATATTTTCCACTCCTAAAGAATCTTCCAATTACTTTGAAACATTTTCCTTATTATTTCTTCCCACATTTTTAACATGTATGAAATTGAACATTCTTTCCTTCCACATCATTGTCACCCAATCATTCATTACACTCCATAATTATCTTCCTTATTTTTTTGTAATTAAATTTTATTCGTGATGTTAAAAATATTCATTGTAGATTTTTTGGAATAATCATAAGGTTTATCACTCTATTTTTTTTCCTGTTAGGTTTATCATTAATACAATCTCTGTATTTTCTGTAAAATCTATTGTTAACTTGATTCATTCAAGTATCAACCATTAATAAAACCAAAATATTTAAATTTATTGATGAATAATTATCATCATAAGGGGTTTATAAAAAAATCAACCAAAATTTATCATACATTATGACACCATCATATTAGCTTACATTTCCTTTATATCAAGTTATATAACTCTGTGTTCAACATATGTTTCTATAAGTTTATTTCACTTAATACATTAAAATATCAGTTCAAAATTACCATAATCCTGTATAAAATTTTTTCAACATAGAAATCATTGGAATATTTACTCTTTAAATATAAATTACCCTTTATTAAATAATGAAAATAACAACTAATATATACCTTAAGATATGAATCTCTACGTTTTAGTTTATGTTAACCATGATAATTTAATGTTAGGTTCTCTTTCCAATATATCTACATCCCTCATAATGGTTTATAAGGATAATGTGATTAACCAAAGAATATCCACTAGAAATGTCTCTCCATGAGTGCAGTCTAAGTCCCACTCATCAAGCACTAAGTTAAGATCGAGTTAACTCTCAAATTGACCTGTTTGGGGTGATAAATATAATGGAATTTACTTTTCAATTGTGTTATTCCTTGATTTGATCCATTCAATAGGTGAATATGAGTTATTATTTTCTTCTGTGATGTATTGGGTAACTTTTGAATGGTTTTTTAGGGTTTTAGAATCATTTATGTGTGTGCATTGTTTGAGGCCTGTTTGGAAAAAAACACATGGTTATCTATAGTAAACCATATAGATTATTCAAGTGGGTAGTAGATGGATCATGGTTGGTGAATTTTTTGAGATAACCATGAGACATCCCCTCGGATACTGTGTAACTCAAAATAGAGGGAATGTCTTGGTTGGTTCACAACGTACAAAATAATGCATCCAAACTATATGGGAACATCAAAGTGGTAGTCATCGTTAAAAAATAAGCACATGGTTTGGTAAATAATGTTACCAAAGCATGTGTGGAAAATTAGTTAATCCAAATATTGGTATTTTTACTCAAAACCTCTCAGAACCCCTTCATTCATACTCCTACACCAAAGTCTCTTAAAACTAGAAACTCTTGTGAGTTTTCATAATGATTCCTCTCTATAAAAACTAAAATTCTAAAGGATTTTGTGGTTTTAGCCCATTGGAATTCATAGAATTTTATTCTTCTATTTCTAATATATATTTTAGATCTCATGTTCCCTTCATAGAAGGAATCATATATGTTGGATATCATGGCTAGATCTATTTATTCTATTATAATCTAATAAGGGATCATCAATTTATCGATAGACATGCGGATGGATCTAAAGATTTTTTATACTTCCCATAAACGATTTTGATCTAATATTGGTGATGGATCTTTTTTGTTATGTTATTATATCTCAATACCCATTTTTCATTCCACTTCTTGAATATTTATTCCAGAATCCCAAATGAGAAGAATTAGTATTGGTTATGGGGAATTCCTTACATGGGCTTGATCTGGGTGGAAATTCCTCACATTTCTCATTGATACACTTGAAGAATGAAATAATCTTCATTTTATGGATTTTATATATAAATTACATGATAGAAAATTCATGTGCATGTTTGTATATCTATGACATCCTTACTTATCATGATTCTCATGTGGGGGTGTGTGTGGCTTGTGATACCCCTGGTTATTTTGATATTCATGTGGGATTATGTGTGGCCTATGAGACTATTCTTGTAATGAAACTCTTATTACATTATATACTATATATTGAGTATGTCATGACCCGTCCTTGGGGCCCGTGATGTGACTACCCCAAGCCCGCCTTCCATAGGCCATGGGCTGGTGACTATCATGGAAGACGTAAATCCTGATAAAAGGGAAGGAATTTCCTTTATATAAGAAAACAAACACCATAGAGTATGAAAGATGAAGTAAACACTAAGTAAACTGAGTAAAAAGTAAGTGCTGAAAAGTAAATGGGCCAGAATACAAACCCAAATGAAAGTACCGTACAACTGAAAAGAAATAACAGCAGCAGCAATGTAAATCAGCAACCACCAAGTCATACTCCAGAATTACCACTTGAAGGGTGGGTACATATAATCTCTTCGGCTCCTCGGTTCCATCTTTCTGCTCCATGTACATCCCACCGGATAGTCCACCTTCGGGTATTATCCCGCTCCACAAGCCTCAACCACAATCAGCAGTGTCTGTCGTCTGTAACCAAAACAACGTAGTGCGGTCATAGCCCATGTAGGGGTGAGTATACGATACTCAGTAGGGACTCAAGACCCCTGAAGGTATCCCAGAATCCACAAAGAATAAACCCCAAAGGAATCATACAAACACGAAGTATGATCCAACTATACTTAGGTAAATGCCCATACAAATACCTAAGTCATCAATTCCCGCTTGGATCCAACACATGAGCCCAAGAACAACCCAATCCACACAGGAAATCATAACCCAACCCACATTGGAAAAACACAACCCAATCCACACAAGAAATCATGACAATCACCTCGATGATAATGATAAATTCCAGACTCAGCTCACACAAGAATACTACTCATGAAGAGGGTTGGAGATGATAGACGTAGCCTCAGAATCATATCCCCTACCAAACCCACATAGTATCCAAGTACAGAAGTCATCATTGCCAAACCCACGTAGGATTCTAGTACAGCAACCATCACTACCGAACCCACATAGGATCCAATTACAGCCATCATCACTTCTGAACCCATAGAGGATCCAAGTTCAATCGTCCTCATGGCCGAACCCACGTAGGATCCAAGTACAGTCGCCATCATCATCACAGTTGCAGCCAGCTCTAGGGTTCTCGCTCACAGCACACTCAATTCCGGGAGGGTCCACTCTTCGAGTCAAATGGGTGGATACATCAACCATCATTAAGACCAGAGATGATGTATCCCAACGTTCTATTCCACGTCATAGGGGAAAACCAAGAAGAATGTTCCCAAGTCACAGAGAACAAGACAACCAAGAAATTTTCCTAAAGTACAGGGCGTGTAGGTAATCAGTACACACTGTGTCATCAGACACCGGGTACTGCCCGTGTGAAACGGCCCATGTCATGGGGCTGGTCATGTAAAAATGTAAGTACACGGCGTGTGGTATGGTTACACGTTGTGTCTTCAGTACACGGGTACTGTCTGTGTACCACAGCCCATGTTGAAGGGATGTTCATGTAAAAAGTAAGTACACGGCGTGTGGTATGGTTACACACCATGTCCAAACTTCTGGGGTCGACTCCGTGTACACTGGCCATGCCTGGCCGTGCGGTGGACTACTTTCCCGTGTACTCCACCCTGTGTCTGTGTCTTCCCAGAATACATGTCAAGTCATCACGAAACCGCTTCTGCCAAGGTGAAGGTAGTACACGCCATGCCTCTTGGCCATGTGGTTCTTCCCGTGTCTGTTTATCACCCAGATTACACGCCGAGCCTCGCGAAGCCGCTTCTGCCATGGTGGTGGTAGTACACGTCGTGCCTCGTGGTCGTGTGGTTATGCCCGTGTCCGTGTATCTCCCTTGAATACACGCCATGTCCATCGAAGTCTCCTCTGTCAAACTGTGTGGACAGTACATGAAATTTGACCGGTGTCACACGTCGTGTGTAACTTCTTCCGATGTCTGTTACTTCTGCCACTAAATGATTATACTACACGACGGGTGCTTTGGAAGGACACGCCGTGTATTCTGGAATTTTCCAGACACAACGCCTCTGCCCAGCATGCCTCCCGAGGCATCCGCCCTTTGTTCTGATGATCCTTTTGTTACAAAACTCCCGTTACTAGGTCATCACGATGTTCCGAGGCCGTTTCTGATGTTTTCAGGCATCCGATCAGCTCTGGAAACTTTCCTTGATTCACAGATCAAGAACTTTTGGAGAACTCCATACAACTAGAATGACGGAGGAATCAGACCATGTTAGTTTGGTCTGGTTCCTTCCGCATTAGTTTGATAGAAAAAGGTTTAGAGAGAAACAACAACATGGAAGGAAAACCAATCATTTCTCAATCTAAACACACCCCTACCTCAACAAAAGTTGTCGAACGACGGGCGTCGGGGAAAACGACGTCTCGGGGTGAGGTTCCGTAGATTTCTACGGAGAGCGTCCGAGGAGAGAGTGGTGTCTCCCTTTTTGTCATGGAGAAAAGAAAAGGAGGTGTGTCTTCATCCTTCACAGATTTGGAATTCTTCAATGAATAGGATGAAGTTCTTCATGTAAGGAACTAGATCTCTCTCTCTCCACAAAATCCTCACACAACAAGCCAACCCCAAATAAAATAAGGCCCCCCTTATTTTATTATTTTTTCAAGCATTTCAAAAACTCAAAATTCAATCACTTCATTCAATTAATTGAGGAGGTTCAATTAATTGAATTAATGTGTGTTGGCATTCATTGAGTGGAAGAGGAGAAGTCATTTAATTAATTACAAAGGGTTGCCAACATTAAACACAAGAAGATAAAGAGGAAAAGTTAGAGGAGTTTAATTGAATGTTAAGGGTTGGGATCGTGTGGGACCCACCTCACCTTAATCCTCTCTTGGGTAGTTAGTAAGTAGTGGGTCCTACCCCAACTCCCACTCCTAGGATAAAACCATTTATGTTAGGAATAAAATTTGTACCTCAAATTTTATTCAAATATTTTTTAATCCCCAAATTTTAACAACTCCTCCCGAGAAAGCGAATATTTTGTAAAGGTCCTCTTAAGAAATTAACAGCGCTGCGGTTTCATCGGTGCCCTCGGATTTCAATTCCGAGCACCGGTTCAGAAGATAGGAAAACCCGCTCGTCTGTTCACTAAACGTACCCGAGCTAAACATCAGAAATTGATTCCGCGCACACCGGGCCTCAGAATCAGGTGCCGTCAAAAACTGTGTACTTGTCAAATCCCAAAGAATTTAAGAAAAAAAATTCCTTGAAATTTACGGATCTTTAAATTACTCCCACCTCAGGGATTTATGTCCACATAAAGATATATCACAAACTAGGGAAACCAAATAAGGGTATTGTGCATGAATATGAGCCTCCTGCTCCCATGTACTCTCCTAGAGCTTCTCGTGATGCCACCTCATGCGCACTAGAGGAATCAACCATCCACTTAGGATGTTCTCCTGTCGATCCTCGATCTATACCGGGACCTCCACAAAATATTTCACATCATCGATGTCCAACTCCCCATGATCAATGATATGTGTCGGGTCGTGCACGTATCTCCTCGACTAAGATACGTGGAAGACATCGTGCACCCGGTGCAACTGAGGTAGAAGATCCAGGCGATATTCCACCTCACATATCCTACCGAGAACCTGGAATGGTCTGATGAGGTTAGGAGATAACTTGCCACCCAGGCAAAATCTCTATAATCCACGTCAAGGTGAGACCCATAAGAAAACGTGGTCGCCATCCTCGAACTCGATTGTCCTCCACCTCATGCCAGTATAGGACTTCTCTTGGCACTGAGTAGTCCCCATTCAATCCTGGATTATATGTACCTTCTCTGTCATGGCCTGGACCATCTCTGGTCCTACAAGTGCTGACTCCCCAGGGACTGTCCAGCATAGAGGTGATCTGCAAGGTCGGTCGTACAATGCCTCGTATGGTGCCAACCCGATGGTGGAGTGGTATCTATTGTTGTACACAAACTCCACCAAGGGTAGGTGATCCTCCCAGCTGTGACCAAAGTCGAGGAAACATTCACGAAGCATGTCCTCAATAGTTTCAATTGTCCTCTCCATCTGGCCATCCGTCTGAGGGTGAAAGGCGGTGCTCAGGCGTAGCTGCGTCCCAAATTCCTCCTATAACACCTTCAAAATCCGGGAAGTAAAACAACCATCTCAATCGTAGACGATGGACAATGTCACACCATAAAGTCGTAAGATCTCCTGAATGTAGAGGCATCCCAAGCTCTCTACTGAGCCCTGCTCTCTGATGGGAAAGAAGTCGTCCGACTTGGTGAGTCGGTCGACAATCACCCAGAAGGACTCATGTCCGCTGGAAGTGCGTGGAAGTCCCGTCACAAAATCTATAGATATCCCATCCCACTTCCACTCCAGAACCTCTAAGGGATGTAACAAGCCTGATGGTACCTGGTTCTCTGCCTTCACCTGCTGGCCGGTGAGGCATCATGAAAATAACTCAGCCACAGCCTTCTTCATACCCGACCACCAGTGCTTTTGTCTGATGTCCTGGTACATATTCTCTACTCCAGGATGTATCGCTAGAGGGGAAGTGTGAAACTCCCTCAACACCTCCTCCCGTAATGTAGATGGTACCATGGTACGTACCCTGAAAAGGATGATGTACTCTACACCTATAGAGAATCCATCAGGTGCTTGTCCTGAGGATATCTATGGATGTCGCGTATCACTGTCAACGTCCCCACGTTGTGCCTCTCTGACCCACTGAAGTAGTGGAGGAGTGACTGTGAGTGACTGTAGAAAGGATGCTCCATCTCTATCCACGAAGGATATCTGCAACGCGGCTAGCTGCTCTGTCGCCTCTCCAAGTAGCTGGATGCTCGACCTCCTACTGAGAGCATCAGCTACTATGTTCCCCTTCCTATGAGTATAGACTATCTCAAAGTCATAGTCCTGGAGGAACTCGAGCCATCGCTGCTATCTCAGGTTCAGGTCCTTCTGCGAGAAGATGTACCGGAGACTCTAGTGGTCAGAGTATACTGTAAAGCTCTAGCCCATCAGATAGTGCTTCCAAATCTTCAAGGCGAAGACCACTGCTGCTAACACTGGGTCATGGTTAGCATAGTTCTACTCATGCTTCCTTAATTGTCATGAACCATATGTGATCACTACCCGCTCCTGTTTCAGGACACACCCGAGTCCGGTCCCTGATGCATCACAGTAAACTACGTACCCTACTCCCTCCTCTGGTTGCCTCAAGATGGGTGCACTAGTCAATATCTATCTCAGCTCCTGGAAGCTCTGCTGACATCTATCTGACCACACCAAGGGTTTCCCCTTCATCGTTAAAGCTGAATGTGGTGCTGCAACTTTGGAGAAGTCTGGCACAAATCTCCGATAGTACCCAGAAAGACCTTGGAAACTTTGTACCTCTGTCATGCTCCTAGGTGGCTCCCAAGCTAGCACTGCCTCGATCTTCGTAGGATCCACCGCAACTCCTGCCTCAGAGATGACGTGTCCTAATAAGTGTACCACTTTAATCCAAAATTGAAACTTCGAGACTTAAAATAAAGCTGGTGCTCTGAGAGTTTGTCCAGTACAACCCGCAAGTGGTAGTTGTGCTTCTCCCCAGTAGTCAAGTAAATTAATATGTCGTCGATGAATACCAAGACAAACTGATTGAGGTAAGGCTGGAAGATCCTATTCATGAGACTCATGAACACTGATGGATCATTGGTTATGCTGAAAGGCATAACCAAGAACTCATAGTGCCCATACCAACACCTGAAGGCCGTCTTCTCCACATCCTCATCTCAAACTCTGAGATGATGATAGCCTGACCTGAGGTCTATCTTTGATAACCAGCATGCTCCATTGAGCTGATCGAAGAGGTCATCTATCCTTGGAAGTGGATAGTTGTTCATCATGGTCAGCTGGTTCAGGCGACGTAGTCGACACACTGTCAAAAGCATTCATCCTCCTTCTAGGCGAACAAAATCAGGGAAGCCTAGGGTGAAACACTAGGTCGGATAAATCCCTTGCCCTGCAAGCCCTCCAGATGCACCCGTAGATCTTGAAGCTCAGCGGGAGCCATCTGATATATTGGAGTAGATATCGGGGATGTCCCCGAGTATAGGTCAACATAGAAGTCCTCCTCTCTGCGAGGAGGTAGTCCTGGACCGTCATCAGGAAAAACGTCTGCATACTGATCCACCCCACAGGAAAACTCGGACTCCGCACATCAACTGCTCCTAGGATGAGACTAGCCAAATGATGATTAATAGAATGTAATCTCCACTGTGTGAGTCCATCCTGCACTGCAAAGGATCCCTTCTCACTAGTGAAGGTGAACCTGCTCCCATCAGTGTGAACACATCGCACCTTGCACCTAATACAGTCGATCTGAACAAGAACCGTAGATAACCAATCCATGACCAAGATAACGTCTTAAGGCATTGACACTGCTACAAGAAGATCTTAGACGAAGCTCTCACCTCCTAGAGTAATCTCACACTATAGGAACCAGTGCATAATCATTGAGTCTACTCCCGTATGAGTCTCTAGCCATAAGGATCGAGCCAACGGCTCTGTTTGAATCTTCGAGCTCCGAACAAGGGTTGCGGAAATGAAATAATGACTTGTTCCTGTGTCTATAAGAACTGCAGCAAGGGTGGAGTAGACACAGATAGTACCTCAAATCATCTCAAGTGCACTGTGGTCATAGGCCTCGACTGCCTGGAGCTAAGCCTTCCCCTATCTTCCAGCTCCCTATGGTCTGGGTGGACCTCCTGGTGGTAGAGCCTCGAAGCGTCTTCCACCACATGCTACTCATCCAGCTCCTCTACCTCGTCTGTCTGATCCCTGCAGACTTCCATGGTCGAACCTCTGCCTCTGACTAGGTGGTCCCTCAACTATCTGATGCTCCCTTGCATGGAGGTTTGGGTAGTCACAAGCCATGTGGCCCTGCCCGCCGCATGCATAGCACTATCTGCCTCTCGAATGACTGGCTCTGCTATGTGTGACCCAGACCTCCAAACCAGTATCCTGAGGTTGTCCACCTGATGCTCTGGTCCGCTTAGACGCTGTGAAATATGTATACTACCAGCTGCAGAAGACTCCGCTATGTGCCGCCCTGTGGTAGGTCTCGCTGCTGGTGAAGGCTCAGCAAGAAATCTCTCTACAAGAAGGGCGCGCTCCAGTACTGCTGCATGCGTCGGAATACTGAGGGAGATCATCGATGACCTTATCTCATGCCTCGGTCCCTGATGGTAGGTCTAGGTCTAGAAGAATGGGTCCCGTACCATGTCAGTGGAAGAGAAAAAGAGGTCGGTAAATCTCACCGAGTACTGGGCTACTGTCATGCTGCCCTACAGTAGCTATAGTAACTTTTGAATATGCACCGCATGGAAGGTGGCGGGAAAAAACTCCAAGAAAAAAGGCTCTCGAAGTCCAAAAAAAAAAGAGAGACACCTCTTCGTTCACCTGGAGGATCAGGCTCCTCCATCTAACTACTACTGCGTGCAGAAGACTCGCCGCAAGGATCACCATGAGGTCAGCTGGTGTCCTCACTATTCTAAAAACTCAAACAACTGCCTCCAGCCAGTCCTCGGCTTCCTAAGGGTCCATCTCCCACGGAACCTTGGTGGTATATGACACTGAAACTCATGTAGTTCACTCAGGTGACGTGCACTCTCAGCTGCTGGGGCTGGTGGCATCAGTGGCTTGGCGGGTAGAGGTACCGTCGGTGCCTCCACTGTAATGGGGACTGCACCGAGGCCTCGTCACTCGGGGGGTTGTCATCTCGCACAAAGCTCAGAACCCTAGCTAGTTTCCATTGTGGGTCCATCCTGAAAAGAATCAGGTGCGCTATGGTTAATACAATATACCTGGTGAGCTGACAGAAATTTATCACAAAGAAAACTTTTAAAACACACATGCAATCAATGTTTTCGTGCACTGAGTCGGAAATCAAGAGTCAGGGTCTTGGTGTATGGATATGTCAGCCGCTGCACCAACACTGGACTCCCTGGACTGATAACCACACTCAATACCCTTAACACTATTGCTTCACAGAGAATAAATTATTAATTTCTTAAGTTCTGCAGTAGAACCGACTCATGTGATACCAATTTGTCACGACTCTTCCTCGGGGCCCAGGTCGTGACTACCCCATGCCCGCCTTCTATAGGCCAGGGGCTGGAGACTAGCACCGAAGGCGTAAATCCCGAAAAAATGGAAGGCATTGCCTTTATATAAGAAAACAAACACCACAGAGTACACAATATGAAGTAAACACTAAGTAAATTGAGTAAAAAGTAAGTGCTGAGAAGTAATGGGCCAGAATACAAACCCAACTGAAGGTATGATACAACTGAAAAGAAATAACAACAACAGTAAAGTAAATCAGCAACCACCAAGTCATCCTCTGGAATTCCCACCTGAAGGGTGGGTACAGATAATATCATCGCCTCCTCGGGTCCGTTCGTCTGCTCCGTGTACGTCCCGCCTGATAGTCCACCTCCGGGTACCATCCTGCTCCACAAGCCTCAACCACAATCAGTGGTGTCTGTCATCTACAGCAAACATAACGTATTGCGGGCATAGCCCGTGTAGGGGTGAGTATATGATACTCAGTAGGGACCCCAAGACCCCCTAAGGTCTCCCAGAATCCACAAAGTATTAACCAAAAATGAAGGATACAAACACGAAGTATCATCCAACTCTACTTAAGTAAATGCCCATACATTTACCTAAGACATCAATTCCAGCTCGGCTCCAACACACAATCCCATGAACAACCCAGTCCACACTGGAAAGAAAAACCCAATCCACATAAGGAAAACACAACCCAATCCACACAGGAAAGCATGAAAATCACACCTTTGATAATGATTGAAAGTCAAGACTCATCTCACATAGGAATACTACTCACGAAGAGGGGTGGAGATGATAGATTTAGCCTCTAAATCATCTCCCCTGCCGAACCCACGTAGGATCCAAGTACAGAAGACTTCATTGCCGAACCCACGTAGGATCCTAGTCCAGTAAACATCACTGTTGAATCCATGTAGGATCAAAGTACATTCGTCATCGCTACCGAACCCATGGAGGATCCAAGTACTGTCGTCCTCAATGTCGAACCCACGTAGGATCCATGTACAGTCGCCATCATCGTCACAGTCGCAGCCAGCTCTAGGGTTCCTGCACACAGCACACTCGATTCGGGGAGGGTCCAATCCTCATGTCAAAGGGGTGGATACATCAACCGTCATGAAGACTAGAGATTATGTATCCCAATGTTCCATTCCACTTCATAGGGGAAAACCAAGAAAAATGTTCCTAAGTCATGGAGAACAAGACAACCAATCCATTTTCCTAAAGTAAACGGCATGTAGGTAATAAATACACGCCGTGTCATTAGACACCAGGTACTGCCCGTGTAAAACGTCCCGTGTCATGAGGCTGGTCGTGTAAAAAAGTAAGTGCACAGCTTGTGGTATGGTTACACGCCGTGTCTTCAGTCCACGGGTACTGTTCATGTACCACATCCTATATTGAAGGGATGTTCATGTAAAAAGTAAGTACACGACGTGTGGTATGGTTACACGCCGTGTCCAAACTTCTGGGGTCAGCTCCATCTACGCTGGCCATGACTGGCGGTGCGGTGGAGTACTTGCCCGTGTACTCCACCTCATGTCCGTGTATTCCCGGAATACACGTCGAGTCATCACGAAGCCGCTTCTGCCAAGGTGAAGGTAGTACACACCGTGCCTCTTGGCTATGTGGTTCTACCCGTGTCCTTTTTATCACCCCGATTACATGCCGAACCTTGCGAAGCCACTTCTTCCATGGTGGTAATATTACACACCGTGCCTCATGGTCATGTGGTTCTGCCTATGTCTGTGTATCTCCCATGAATACACACCATGTACATCAAGGTCTCCTCTGTAAAAATGTGTGGATAGTACATGCCGTGTGACTGGTGTCACACGCCATGTGCCACTTCTTCCGATGTTTGTTACTTCTGCCATTGAACGCTTGTACTACACGGTGTGTTCTTTGGAAGCACATGTCGTGTATTCTGGAATTTTCCAGAAACGACACCTCTGGCCAGAACGCCTCCCAAGGCGTCCGTCCTTTGTTCAAATGATCTGTTTGCTACAAAACTCCCATTCCTAGGTCGTCCCAATGTTCTGAGGCCATTTTCGATGTTTTCGGGCCTCTCATCGGCTCTAAAAACATTCCTTGATTCACTGCTCAAGAATGGTTTAAGAACACCATACAACAAGAACGTCGGAGGAATCAGACCATGTTAGTTTGGTCTGGTTCCTTACGCATTAGTTTGATAGAAAAAGGTTTAGAGAGAAACATCAACATGGAAGTAAAACCAATCATTTCTCAATCCAAACACACCTCTACCTCAAAAAAAGTTGTCGAACGACAGGCGTCGTGGAAAACAGCGTCGCAGGGTGAGGTTCCGTAGACGTCGACAGAGAGCATCCGAGGAGAGAGAGGTGTCTCCCTTTTTGTCTTGGAGAAAAGAAAAGGAGGCACATCATCATCCTTCATATATTTGTCATTCTTCGACGAATAGGATGAAGGTCTTCGTGGAAGTAACTAGAGCTCTATCTCTCCCCAAAATCCTCACACAACAAGCCAACCCCAAATAAAATAATCCCTCCCCTTATTTTATTATTTTTTCAAGCATTTAAAAATCTCTAAATTAAAACAGTTCATTCAATTAATTGAAGAGCTTAAATTAATTGAATTAATGTGTGTTGGAATTCATTGAGTGGAAGAGGATAAGTCATTTAATTAATTACAAAGGGTTTCCAACATTAAACACAAGAAGATAAAAGGGAGGAGTTAGAGGAGATTAATGGAATGTGAAGGGTTGGGCTCGTGTGGGCACCACCTCACCAAAATCCTCTCTTGGGTATTTAGTAAGTAGTGGGTCCTACCCCAACTCCCACTCGTAGGATAAAACCACTTAAGTTAGGAATAAAATTTGTACCACAAATTTTATTCAAATATTTATTAATCCCCAAATTATAACAACTCCTCCCGAGCAAACACACTTTGGTAAAGGTCCTCTTAAGAAATTATAGGCTCTACGGTTTCATCGGTGCCCTCAGATTTCAATTCCAAGTACAGGTTCAAAAGATAGAAAAACCCACTCATCCGTTCACTGAACGTACCCGAGCTAAACTTCAGAAATAGATTCTGGGAACATCGGGCCTCAGAATCAGGTGCCGTCATAAATTGTGTACTCGTAAAATCCCAAATAATTTAAGAAAAATTTTCCTTGAAATTTACGGGTCTTTACAAAGTATAGATGCATTGATGGTTTCTCTATGATTATTTTCATGGTATGAGGTTGGGAAAACTTGACTAGTTAACCCCTTATAGGAGGAGTGGCGTCATTATGATTCAATGGTTATGATTTCACCATCAGAGATGCCATATGGAATTTAGATTCTTCCAATGTTAGATATTGGGGTTACATGTGTGAAATATAGATTTCCCTAGATCTAGATATTGAATCAACATGATGTAATGTTTCTTCCTCCAGATCTGTGAATTGGGACAACATGTAGATGACATGACTTACCCTTAATGGAAATGGTGGAGTTATTTCCTAAAGGTGGGAAATGGACATTGGATAGTTATATGAGTATATAAATAGAAAATTTTATTTTTTTCATGATCAAAGTCATGTAATGATTACTTATAAACATTATTTTATATTAGTAACAATGAAGGCATAGTTACAGATTCATGAAAACATTATTAGTGCATGACCACCTAGTAGTTGATTGTATATTTAAACTTTTACATTATTATTTTGGAATAAATTTTTTATAAATATGAACTTATTTTATGGAAAAATTATTTGCACCATACTGGGTTTATAATCGCATCCTTCATGGCCAACACAATGCACATGCAGACTTCTTGGCCTCGGATCTATCCAATGCTAAGGGCTCTACATTGGAGAGCTGAGCAGGATAAATATGGAGAAAGTGGTGATGACATAACGGACTTTGGATTATTACTACAATGTTTTCATTTATTTTCTTTAGTTATTACACTTTATTAACCTACCACATTGGCGGTCTTTTTATAATTTTTTATTAATTTTATTCCACCTAATTTGAATGAAATTATCTTTCAGTTTATTTTATGAGGTTTTATATTTTTTTAATTATGTTTTACTATGTTTATGATGTATCACTATAGTTTCATTGGTCATAGTATTCATAAATCACTCTTCAGAACTTTCCCATTAGTCAAACTGACCTTTTTTTCATAGTATTCCTAAATCACTATTTAAGACTTTACAACTAGTTACTACCCTATTTTGTATGGGATTTCATGCATGAGGTTATGCAGTACTCTAGCTCAAACTTTGATATTTGGGTTAAGGTGTAACAAAGTGGTATCAAAGGAGGTTTACTTTTATATTATTCTTAGCTTTGTTAAGATGTGGTAAAAATAAAATTTGTTATTGTGAACTTCGGTTTTTTTGTCACATATGTACCAGACCATAACATGTCCAATGTACATTCGAGTTATCATGGTATGGTATTTTTGTTATTATTTGAGCATTTATTGTTCAGTTAATTCACCTTGAGTGATGCACATGATTTTGATGTTATGGTTTATGGTATTTTGGGTTTTTTCATATATCATGAGTAGGAACATAGGTTCACATTTCATATACCCATTTTTATATAAATAGTAGTTTAATTAATTATATGACATTATTTTTATTTTATTTGTGATTTTTTGAAATATATAAAATGAAATTTAAATTAATAGAGCTAAGCATGATTTTTTTTATATGACTATGACTAAAATTTATCTATAGAAGGACATTCTCAGTCCTTCAGTAGTACTAAGAGGGTTTTCCCTTTTATAAATGGGTAGTTACTTAGGATGAGTCTTCTTATAGTAAACTTTTTATTAGTACAATATTTTATTTAGTTTTGTATTTGATTATTTTTAATATATTTCTAATTATTCATTTTTAGTTTTATATAATACCACAATGTTGTATTCATAGAGGGCCACCAAGAGAAGTGGTTTACCATGCTCCTATAAGGGATTTATCACTTTAGTGCCTCTATATGCACAAAAAGGTGCAGTTAAGAATCCTCCAATAACTACTCTAATGGTTTAGGTAGTATAACTACTTCAAACTAGAGTATCTGGTTAATGCATGTTCAATGTATAGGAGAACATAATATGATAGTCAATAATTCTTAGGAATTTCAGTCTCAACACCACCACCAACCCCCATCCATATAGGGTGTTATAGGACCCTTGGATCTTGAGGGTTGGATTGATTTCATCATGTGAATCCTTGATTTATTGGAGGCTTTGTAGGAAGGAAGAGTTAATTTACATTCCTTATTGCTTTAGAGACCTATAAAGAGATAGTGGAGCACCATGAACTAGGATATGTGGCTTGAGGTTTTGATATGTAGGACCATAAAATACTTCTTATTCAAATATTTTTCCCTAAAATGATAATATTTGACCACACCGATGAGTTTATGGATGTTTAGATGGGGATGGTGCCAGTTGCTGCTTTTTTTAGATCATTTGGAAATGTTACTTTGTTTTTACCCTCTTTTAAATGGGAATGAGGTTTTTAAGGCTTGTAAATTTTACATTGTAGTTCAACAATATATAGGGATCTAGGTTATAGATTTTTAAAAGATAGTATACTATGAGGTGCTTTAAAAGTATCTCACAATTGAGAAGGGATTGGAAGAGGAAAAATATCTATATCTTCTTCCAAATATCAACAGACTAGTGAGTGGAATGAATACTGTCATTCTGGGTGTCTTTTAAATGGATAAGAATAGTGATATGGGGGTATACTCCAAGGTAGTAGCATGCATCTAGATTAGGGTAGAGGTTCTCCTTTTCCCTCTATGGAGGCGGTTTGTTATGACATATTATATTTTATTACACCATATGTCATTTTGAATTACATCCTGATCCATAGTGTTTTATGTAATTAGGTACATAACATAAAATCATTCAACATAAATACAACAAAATTATTTAAAATATCTGTATCATGTGATTATATTCCATGGATCTTCTAAAGCATCACGGGATAACCTAGGGACGTACATAAGAAAGGGGTGAGATATAAAGGAATATAAGGAAACAAAAAAATCATATAATAAGATAAATTAGTACATGGGATCAAATAGGTATATAAAGGAAACATTTTAGTGGTGAGAATCATAATCTTGAACAATAAGGCATGTTATAACAAGATATCATAAATTTAACATGCGAAATTGGCATCAACATTAATCATGACATCGTAAACATGTGTCAAGGATAACTGCCAAGAAAAAATTACTTAGTATACTTAGGATAATGTCCAATGAACCATATATGGAATCTAATATGATTAAAAAATTATCCAATTCATTGGAGTTCTATATAATTAATGTCCCACCTTTCACATTCATGTCATGTACTTACATAAGTGTATCACATAGATTATACACCATAATGATGTATTTAATAACTTTTAGTCACATTAAGGAGTGTGGGTTACGTAAATATAATTCCCCAATAAATGAAGTATACGTACATATAGTGAACACCATTGAGTGGAAATGTGGATGGGTATTCACTACACAAAGGTTTGGTGTGGAAATCACAAGATCATTTCGACAGTATAATGAGGGTACATAGAGGTTCCAAGAATGTTTTTAATAAGAGTAAAAGGGGTCTTCCATCACATGGAAATCATAAGAATGGTAAGAGGGTTGTGTAAGAGAATATCCTAATGTAAAAGGTTATAAATCAGTTGTAATTATATAAAGAAGGTGAAAGAATAAATAGGGGAAGGATAAGATCCCTTACATAGAGAGATTGCTTCTAAAATAATGGGAGGATCTTGATAAGAGATTCAAATATCCATGGGAACGTTCTAGATTGATAATGGTAGAGATTATATGTGAAAAAAGTGTTTTTTAATGAAAAAGAATGAGAGTTTTTGTGGGTTTATATTACAATTGAAAGGAAAATTCTTTTTTAATTACCATGAATTGGATTTGTAAACAATATGATAATGTAATCGAAAACAAAAACATTCCCATGATTCTTTCCCATGGGTTCTATGAAAATGGAAAATAATTTATTATTTTATAAGTCTATGAAACAAAATTATTAAAATAATTCCCTTGGAGATGAGGAAATTAGTTATGTTTTTAATGAATTTATTTTAAAACCATAAAATATTGTATCAGATTTGTAGGATTAATTAAGGATTTATTAATTTAATAAAATAAAATGAGAAAACATTAATTAAAATGGAAAAAATAATTTTGTTTCTGGATTCACATTATATGTAACGTCCTTAGCTAGGTAACCCTCGAACCAGTAGTCAGACTGGTCACCACATGACCTCAAGCGCATCTCCCCAAATGCCAGTGGCTTTCGACTAGTTGCGAGGGTATATGGATTGTAAGTGGGGAGAATATGCCCTTATATTTAGAGTGTATAGTGGAAATAGAAAATAAATTCCGATAACAGAAGAAGAAGATATAAAATAATATTTAACTGAATAATGAAAATGGACAGTGCTAGTTTATACAATTCATCATTCTCATGGTGATACATATCGGAAATCAATAAAAAACTGCATGCTTTACATTCCAATGAAGAAATAAACAAAACACTCAAAGCCCCACTGGTGATCTCCTCAAGAATCTTAATCCCCTTCTCTGTTGTTTTCTACTAACTGCCAAGTAAAAGTAATAGCCCAAGAAAAGGCCCATAGTCTTTCAAATAATAAATTCTAATCCATTACCCCAGAGAAATGGCATCCAGAATAGGGTCTTATATATACATCTTAGTAGACCAAAACCACAAATATTCTAGATCAATGTAGACAATTAAATATAACAAAAAAGTGTTAGAATATAATAAGGCAATAAAAGAACTGAATAAATAACCAAAAACCCATCCATATTCCAAATGGACACCTGAAAATGATACCTTCTTCGGCCTTTATCCGGAATAAGAGACTGCACAATCATTATAAAAGAATATTTTTTAATTATAAATACATTTCAGTACCTTACCTACCATTCTCTATTTAATCATTTATTATCTCCAGGGTTCCCATGGTTTCCCGTACCTCAATACTAACTTCATCTCTTGCTTGAATTATAATCATTATCAACCTTTCTTTATTTAATTACATTTGTATAGGGTTTGATACACATCTCCCATTCATTTCATAATGCATTATTGGCATTAATTTAGTCATTAAATGCCATTTCAAACTCCCCAACTCTAATTTGGTGTCGATATATATGTCTAACACCCCAATTCTCATCTAGTGTAGATCTCCATGTCTAACAGCTTACATCAATGCGCTTAGACAATTATTGTGGAGGAATTCCATGTCCAAGTACCAACATCTACATTGTTATAGAAAATTATTTCTAGCACCCACATTCTCGTTAATTAATTAATCCAAAAAATTAATTAATCCATGATCAATAATTAATTCCTCAATAATTATCCACATTCATTCCCTTACTAATCCAATTATTAGTGAAACATATCAAAACCCATTATTTAACCCCACAATAAACAATTTCCACAATTCCATTAATTAATTCATCAATTAATTAATATATTATCAAAAATATCATCCCATAATTAATTATACGCAATTAATTATCCAATCAAAATCACAATTTTTCATAATTTAACTGACAATTAATAATCTTAATCAAACATCTAGCCACGTAATTAATCCATCATTAATTATTCTAACATATCTAATTATACATATCATAATTAATCCCATTATTAATTATCTATATTAAAACCTCAAGCACAGAATTAATTCTCAATTAGTTATCCCATTCTAAAATCTCATATTTCCATAATTAATTTCCAAAATTAATTATCCAAAATATTACTAAAAAATATAATAATTAATTCCTAAATTAAATATCTTAATTTAAATTTTGTAGCTTCATAATTAATTCACAAATTGATTATCTTAACATTTCCAATTCACTATCTCATAATTAATTCCCCGAATAGTTATCTCAACTTTTCCCACCCAACAATCATAATTAATGCTTAACCCAAGTGTGTCAATATGGAAATGGAAGAAGAAGAAAATCACATAACAAAAAGATAAATGAACATATCAGTCTAAACATTATATTTTTATCTTGAAGAAAACACATCTATATTGGAGGGGTTTTATTACAAAAACATGATTTTTTATTCTATCAAATGATTTTATACCAATAAACCATTCATTCATCATTTACAGTCAAAATCATCAAAAACAAATATCAAAAAAATATTGTGCTCTATTAATTAAGAAAAGTTGAGGACCATGCCTCATGGAATTGGCCGAGCTAATGCATTCTAAATTAAACTATCATCTTATGATGTACATGCACTTAAAAACAGCATGTGAACAATCATTATTGGTCACATTACTCGACAATGATAACTGGATCCCTCAATTAGTGTGGCGGGGACCGACACGCCTCCAATTAATTTACCGTAACACAAAATACACCATAATAATCTATTTTAAAGGGTTCAAAATCATGTATTTTGTTTAAAACCTTACCTGAAAAATATGGTGGTGAACTAAATCAAGCAGAACCACCACGCCTTTGGTGAAGGTCTTTGAAATACGGACCAACGGGTCCCAAGACATCATTTTCACCACCTAGAATCGGATTAAGAGAAGAAAATAAATGAATCCCATCCATGGGATTTTAGCCTAATGGAGACAGATAAAATGGGAGACAAGACGACCGATGCAGAGAACAGAACATGTAGAGAAGGACTTACCCTGATGAGACTCACAACTTCTGTAAAGGAACCATCACGATCTGGTGTGTGGAGAGGGAGCCGGGTTGAGGGGTGGTGCACCTCGCCATGGGAGAATGAGGGGAGGGGTCACACATTACCCAACTATATGCCTCTCCCTCCTTTGATCTCTCTCAATTAAACCCAATTATATTAATTAGAATTAAAATAATAATAATAATCATCATCATCATATTATTATGTTCATAATTTAATTTAAACACTTTTTTGATAAAACCCACAAATCCCCTATTACACATCATTTAATTAAATTATTCTCCAACACATTTAATGAAATAAAATATCCAACTCATTATTATTTAATTAAATTCTTCCAAACTGAATTTAATTAAATCAATTCCCCCAATAAAATCCATTTAATTAAATTATCGTCAACATAATTAAATTAATTCTCCATCCTCCATCTCATCCTCATGTAATTATATTCTATTCAACTGGATTTAATTAAATAAAACTCCAACTCATTATCATTTAATTAAAATCTCTCAACATTAATCTAATTAAATGAATCCCCATTATCATTAATTAATTAAATTACTATTAACCCAGAATTTAATTAAATAAACACCCTCATATCATGAAATTTAATTAAATCCCTCTCAGTGGGGAATTTAGTTAATGAAATTAACCTAAAATGGAAAATTGGGCAAGCCACGCGTTTTGGAATGCACGGTGTGGAACATCATGCACCAATTGTGTAGAACCTTCTGTCTAAGGAACCCACTTCACATGGATTGTCCCGCACAGTTTTCCTAACCATGCGCAGACCGTGCTAGCGACTCTGTCTTGCCTATTATAAGTAGTATGGTTTGACCAGCATGGTTTGAACAACTGTGCAGAGCCCGTATGAACACCACTGCCAGGTATGGTGCTCTCGAAACCCATTGAGCCACCTATAAAACTCATCGAGCCATTACCCAATTCTGATATAAACACGTTTAAGAAATAAAAATTTGTGAAACTTCATCCCAAGGTTTCATTCTACGATTGGCCCATCCAAAAAATGAAATATTTCAAAAACCTTCAGATTTTAACCTATTTCAAAAATACAGGACTTTAAAATTTAGCGACCATAAAAACTTCTTATCCCTAGGAATCCATTCCGAAATACTACATCATTAACCAACCCACCATGGTCATAAAACCTCTTTTGAAAAATCACATTGCGTTTCTAAACACCAAATGCACCTTTAACCAAAACACAAGTACAATGAATTAAACCATTAAAAACACAAGACAATGCTCAGAATCCAACCCAAATCATTGAACCACCACTTAACCAAGGCCACTCAACTAGAGAAATGATCATTCATCATCTCCTCAACCACCCACTCATTGGTGATTTTCTCCAATCGTCTTAGCATCTAACTGTCAACTCCCAAAACATAGGTCTTACCATGAAAAAAAACACCAACCCCTAAAACCCACACCATCCTTGAACCGGAGACGTTCCTTTAAAACGATTCCATCACCAACCGCATGTCACCAAAGAACCACGCATCCCGTATACAACTCAAATAACAACCACTTATCAAGACCATGAATTTAAAAACATTATCACGAAATAAGAGTGACAATATTTCAATGCCTCTAGGACGAGGTCAAGATAGGATACATTATTGTCTTATTCAGAAGATCACACTAAGAGTAAACCCATGTCACCAAAATATCATTCAAACTATCACTAGTCGAGCCTTTAAAAAAAGGTTCGGCTTCTCCTACTGACACTTGATAAACCAAACCTCGATTCCTACATTACCCAAGGCATCCTTTTTCCATAAAATCATACCACTAAAAATCTTCCAAAAATATAATGATGTGACACTACCCACATTAGGAATTTCCATGTCATCAAAGAAAAGATTAGTCAATCACAAGAGCACTAGTTTAGAAACACCTTAAACACACATGTGAACTTCTATGAACCACAATAACCACATCAACATCTCACATGAAATATGAAACTTAAACCTATCAGCATGTCAAAACACCTAAGTCCCAAAAATTCTCCAATGAAGTGGGATGAAATTAAATTAACGCCCAAACATTTTACTCTAGAGTTAAAGTAAGGATGTCTAAAATGGTTGAAAATACCCAAGGTAGGTCTATCCTGCTGAACCATGAATTACCTAATGCTTATTCCCATATTAATTTTCAAGATAAAACAATCACTCCTCTAAACATGGGTGTCATTCTTTAAACCCAAAACTACTATTAAGGTCAACAAAACATTAACAGTATCAATATCAAATATCTCAGAGCAGAAACAATGCATCTCAAGCTCTAAGGGTACAACCTACTACGGACTAGTCCATGAAGAATCATACGCGTCGACCCTATATCTTGGTCACGCAAACCAGAATTCCTCAAGATGTGAAGCCCCCTTTTTATCCATTTCATTTAATTCAATTGAACCACAATACATTTGGCATATTTTTTTTAAAAAACCACCAGTAATATTCTATAATAAGGAACTAGTTTTTCAAGAAACGCCCCTCAAGAAAAACAGGCAAGTTATAATAAAATTTTATTTTAACACTTAACATTTATCATCATTTCATTTTAAATAATAAATTTAGTATCTAAATTCCTTTTAATTAGATAGTGACCTCTAAGGGTTCCATTTAATCAAAACATCTACGTTCTTAAAAAAGAAACCCTATAATAGTTCATTTCAATCAAAAATCAACAGTTTTACATTTATAACTATATCCAACACTCTATGGTTATACAAATATGAGTCACATGGGTGGCCATATTCCAATTGATAAGGATCCCATACACCTTACCATTGGTATTTGGACCCCATTTATCATATTCAATTTCCATTTAACTTTTTAACTTTAGCACCCAATTTTTCAATTATTCCAAAACATGGGTTTCCCTTTTCCCAATTAAAAGGCACTCGTACACATTATAACTGAAATTGGATCCTTCTGTAAACACAATCAATCAGTTTTCTACGTAGGCATGCATTTACACATCAAAACATCTCTAGCATGTTATCATAATTAGTAACACAATATCATGTTATAACACATAATCATGGAACTACATAAAAACATTATAATAATAGAGTATTCATGGAATATAAATACCCCATCATGTTATATCTATCAATGAAACATGCTATCTAAAAGGTCCATGCAGAAGTAAATAAAAACATGGGATTCCATCCAAGTCAGACAATCAAAATTAGCCAGCGTCCTACTAATTTAACTACATGGAATGTGATATATATGGCATGTAAATATTTATGTGCCTATGATGATGCATGTAATGCAATTTTATTTCCATATCAGGACAATGAAAATTTTCAAAATTCTCAAAATAAAAAAGCAGTGGAAAATACACCATTCACTCAAAGTGAAATCATAGAAATTGAAACATCAAATAATATAAACATAAATTCACATCGTCACTTCCCATACATGGGGTGACCATTCCCAAGAACAGATATTAACCAAGTATGGAAAATTTTATAGCCTTATATCTACCATCCCAAACAGAAAGACAACGGAAAAATAAATTAAAATTAAACCTCTAATGGCACTTTGTAATGTCCTAACTCGACTTACCCTCAAATCAGTAGTCGTGCCTTTCCCCACATGACTACAAGTGCATATCCTCATAATCTAGAGGCTACTGACTAGCATCTAGGGTCTATGAATACTCATTGGGGAGACTATACCCTCATATTAAGTGTGCACATCAGAAATTGATAATAAACTTAGAAAATATCAGAATTATATATAAAACAATAATTAACTAAATTCTGACAATGGCCAATTCCAGTTTATAAAATGCATGCATTTTAGGAGGATGCATATCATAAAGCATTAAACAAAGCAACATGATTTACATTCTAATTAAAAAATGAAGAAAATACTCAATGCACCAATGGTGATCTCCATGAGCATCCTAAGCCCCTACTTGGTCCTTTCCTTATAACTCCCAAGTACAAGTAATAGCCACAAGAAAATTTCCATAATACTTTAAAAAAGAAAGTCTAATCGGTTACCCTAGTGCAATAGCAGCCTAAATAGGGTGTAAGATATACAACTTAGTAGGATATAACCATAAGTTTTCTAGATAAATCTAGAATATTCTATAAAAAATAATGTTCCTTTATAATAGGGAAATAACAGAATTGCATAAATAACCAAAAACCCATCCAGGTTTGAAAGGACACCAGATTACAATTCCTACTTCCGCCCATAGCCATAATAAGAGTCTACACAAGAATCATATAAGCATATTTATCAACCATAAATACCTTTCAAAAACATCCCATTAATTCTATATTTCATAATTTATTATCTCCAAGGTTCCCATTGTTTTATGTACCGTATTACTAACTTCAGATCATATCGGAATTCTAATGATTCTAAAATTTTATTTATTTAATTACATTTAACTTGGGTTTGAACCACATCTATCATTCATTTCATAATTAATTATTATCATTCATTTAGTGTTTAAACGCCATGTCAAACACCCTAATTATCAGTCGGTGTAGATCTCCATGTCTAACACCTCAATTCTCATCTACTGTAGATAGCCATGTCTAACACCTTATATCCAAGATCTTAGATAACTATTGCAGAGAAGCACAATGTCCAATTCCCAACATCTACATTGGTCTATAATTCCATGTCTAGCACCCGCATTCTCATTCACTTACAACATTTGATAATAATTGGGGAGGAATTCCATTTCCAATTCCCAACATCTACATTGGTCTAGAACTCCATGTCTAGCACCCAAATTCTTATTCATTAATTAATTAACAAATTAATTAATCTAATTTGAATAATTAATTCATTAGGCATTATCCACATTCATTCCCTTACTAATCCAATGATCAGTGAAAGATATCAAAAACCATCAGTTAACCCCACAATTAACTATGTCTACAATTCCATTAATTAATTTATCAATTCATTAATATATTAACACAAATATAAATCCATAATAAATTCTCCACAATTAATTATCCAATCCAAATCCCAAATCATCATAATTAATTTCATAATTAATTATCATAATCAAACATCAAGGCGCATAATTAATCCATCATTAATTTGTTCAACATAGGCAATTCTGCATCTCATAATTAATCCTCCGATAATTTATCTATATTAAATCCTCAAGCACAATATTAATTCTCAATTAATTGTTCTATTTTAAATCTCATATTTCCATAATTAATTTTCACAAATAATTATAAAAAACAATACTAAAAAAACACATAATTATTTCCCAAATTATATCTCTCAATTTCAATTCTATAGGTTCATAATTAAGTAACAAATTAATTATATTAACTTATCCAATTCACTCTCTTATAATTAGTTTCTTGATTAATTATCTCAACATATCCCATCCAATACTCATAATTATCGCTTAACCCAATTGTGTCAATATTAAAAGGGAAGAAATAGAAAATCACATAACAACAAGCTAAACGAACATGTCAATCTAAACATTATGTTTTTATCTTGAAGTAAACTCGCCTCTGTTGGAGGGGTTTTATTAAAAAATTGATTATATAATTTTTAAAATCATTTTATAACAATAAAGCATTCATTCAGCATTTGCAGTCAAACTTATCAACATTCGTAATTAAAAAAATATCGTGTTTTATTAATTAAAAAATGTTGCGGACCAAACCTCAAGGAATTGGATGAACTGATTTTTTTCAAAATTAAACCATTATCTTCTCACATAAACACACCTCAACAACATCACGTATTCACTTGGAATTGGTCGTATCACCCTAGAGAGATAAACAACACCCACAATTTGGGTTGCGAGGACCAACGCACCTCTAATTATTTAACCACAACCCAAAATACACCATAAGAATAAATTTTAAAGTGTGTGAAACCTATTATTAGGTTTATATAATTACCAAAAAAATATGTTTGTGACCCAAATCAAGAAAAAAAACAATGCCTTTGGTGATGGTCGTTGAAATATAGACTGACGGGTCTAGAGACATCACCTGCACCACCTGGAATCTGAAGAAGGGAAGAAACCAAATTAATCTCGGGCCTAAGGGTTTTGGCCTAAGGGAGACTGCACAAAGCAGACTCGAGACATAAAATATGGAGAATAGAACATGGGGGGAAGGACTTACCTCAATGAGATAGAAACTTCAATAAAGGAACCATCGTGATCTGGCACATAGAGAGGGAGCCAAGTGGAGGGATGGTGTGCCTCACCATGGGAGAACGAGGGGAGGGGGTCGCACCTCACCATGTGTTGCACATATCCCTCCTTTTTCTATCTCAATTAAACCCAATTATATTTATAAGAATTAATATATTCATAATAATAAAAACTGTGTTATTATTATCATTTAATTTAAATGCTTATTTTATAAACCTCGTATCTCCCCCATTACACATCATGTAATTAAATTCTCCCCAATTGAATTTAATTAAATAAAATATCCAACTAATCATTATTTAATAAAATTCATCCAACCTAAATTTAATTAAATAAATTCCTCCAATCAACTCAATTTAATTAAATTCACTTCAACACAATTAGACGAATTCTCCATCCTCTATCTCCTCATTATTTAATTAAATTCCATTCACCTTGATTTAATAAAATAAAACTCTAACACATTATCATTTCATTAAAATCTCTCCACATTAATTTAATTAAACAAAACCCTATTTTGGATCTATTAATTAAATTCATTTTAACATAGAATTTAATTAAATAAAAACATCCATAACATAACATTTAATTAAATATCTCTCAACTAGGAATTTAATTAAATAAATTAACCTGAAACAAAAAACCAGTTAAGCGGCATGATTTGGCTCGCATGGTCTAGAAAAACGGGCACCAACCCTGTAGAACCTTCTTTCTGTGGAACCCACTACACATGGTTTTTTGAACAGTTTCCTATTTGTGTGTAGACCATATGAGCCCCTTTTTCTGACATGTAGCAAGCGACACAGTTTGACCTGCATGGTTTAACTAACCATGTGAAGCCCATGAGAATGCCACTTCCAGGTCTGGTGCTCTTGAAACCCATTGACCCATTCATGAAACTCCTAAAACCTTTATCCAAGCCCGATATAAACACATTTACCTAATCCCAACTCCTGAACCTTTATCCCAAGGCATGGTTTTATGATTGGCCCATCCAATAAATGAAAAAATTCAAAAACATTCGTATTTTAACCCGGTTCAAAAGCATAGGACATTACATTATAGTATTTATTACATTGATTTTGGGATTTTTTTAATGAAATAACACACAACATATATTTATGTTGTATTTAATTTTGAACCAAGAATTCGATTTCCTCAGAAAATAATGAAAAAAATCACATTTAGATAATTTTGATGTATCGATTCCAAAAATAATATATATTTTATCAAAAAAATATAAAATTTTTATAATTTAAGCATTAAAATAAAAAATCCAGATTTAATGAAAAATACATTTTTTTTATAGTAAAAGTTTATTATTAATTAAAAAAATACATTTTGCTTTTTAAAAATATATTATAATTTATATTTAACAAATATTATTTAATAATAATATTTCATTAAAATATTATTTATTTCAAGAAATATTGAATTCATTAAAAATATTTTCTTGATTAAAACTATATATATTTCTCAAATATAAACCCTTTGTTTCACCATCTTAAAATATAATATTTATCTGATTCATTATCTATTCATTTAAAAAGAAATAATTATAAAGCATTAATATAATAATATTTTTATTTAAAAAAAATATTAATATAAATATTCATAATTTTATGTTCTGTATACATGCCAATTTATTACACTTATGAATTCCTGAAGGGTAAGGTGGAAATTGTGAGATTTTAATGGGTTGGTTCAGCAAACATAGTTTGGATCATGATCTCAATGAGATTTAAATTATCCTATAAATGGTTTCAATCATTATTTTTTTTTAATATTGTCACGGTCATCGTAAAGAGAAAAATCCATTGATTCCATCTACCATGGAAGCCCTAATAAATGAGATTCATAGGGAGCACTCATACTGGTAAAGGTTATCGCATCCTCTGTCTATTTAAAATATACTTTATCATAACCCTTAGTATACTAACCTTTATTTTTCACTTTAGAGAATCTATGGTATCAATTTTTATGATGCATAATGGTATTATAAATTTGATAGATCATAAAACTTATAACATTATACTATAACCAATGTAGTTCATGGGGTTTCAATATCATCATTTCTTAATAAGGAATTAAATCATTTAAGAAATAAATTTCATTTATAAAATTTCATATCATTTCATTATTCCCCATTTAAAAAAATTCTTCCTCAAAATTTTTTTATACACTAAAATAGATGGTGGTGCTTATATTTCATCACCTCACCCAGTTTTTATGTAGCTTCCTCAATCATGTTTTCCCACCATATCACTTTGGCTAGCTGAGTTGTCTTGTTTCATATAACCTTGTCTCAACAAATTAAGATCTTCACCAGCAGATCCTCATAGGAAAGTTCATTCTATCACAGTATTGACACTTGAATTAGTACATGTGAGGGTCCTGTTATGTACTTCCTACAGTGGGATACATCAAACACATCATGTACTTATGATATGTTAGGTGATTGGTCTAGTCGATAGGCCACCTCTCTAATTCAATCAAGGATATCAATGGTTTCGATGTGTCTAAGACTAAGATTTCCCTTCTTCGCAAAACTCATGAATTTATTTCGTATTGATATATGAAGTAACACATTACATCTAGCCTTAATATCTGCATTCCATCAATTATTGTATACATATATTTTTAATCAAATTTTTGCAGATATAATATGATGATGAAAGGTTTGATCCTTCTATTTTATTTAATAGACAAGCTCAGTTCCCGCCATCTTCCACTCTTCAACATCATTCCATATTATTGAAGTCAAACACTTATTCTTAAAAAAAGCCTCATAAGGTTCAATTTCAAATCTAGAAAGAAAATTTTTGTTTTATGGGAACTATATTAAAGTAAGGTGATGGTCCCAACATCCTTGTAAATCTGTTAAACATGATCTCAGCATATCCTCCTGAGATTGAATGGCCCTTTCAGACTGAACAGCTATCATGGGGTGATAAGTAGTGTTAATGATTAGTTCTATATCCATCTCTTGCTTAGGGCTTCCCCAAAACATCCAGGTAAACAATATAACTTGTTCATATACAACAGAGAGTGTAACTCCACACAGACTTACCACTTACTTTATATATATCACAATGATATGGTCAACTTAGAAATCTCCCTTTATAAAAAAGAAATATGCTGAGTTTTTAGGATTATCAACAACCACCCATATGTTGTTCTTAACATCTGGTGTCCTGGGGAGTCCTATGAGGACATCCATTGTTATTTTTTCTCATTTTCATACCATAAAATGAAATGGTAGCATCGTACACTTACACTTCAATCATTTTTCTTTGTCTTATTGGAATAGTAAACATCAAGATAATAACCCTACTATGCCCCTCTACATATTATCAATAAAAACGTTTTTATTTAAATATTTATACATCTTAGTGTTTCCAATATGAATTGAGAAGGTTGATCTATAATAATCATCCTCAAGTTCCCTCTTTATTTTTGGTTTTTAAGGGACACATATATAGGTTCCAAACCATATAACTCCATCATCAGTAAAGTTGGATTTCAAAGTGTTCACTGACTTATTCTATATAAAATCATCATATTTTTGGGCCTCCTTGATCCTCTAATGAATATATGGTTGAGAAGTTATTTTATAAAGGTTATATGAAGATCCATTTATTAGTATCCTTTTTATCATTTATATGTACAAGAAGATTGAATCTCTTGTGATCCTCACCATGGATAGGTTTTTACGTTCCATTCTACATATAGAATATGCAACTTTGTTCAACATCCTAATATGCTAATGGATTGAACATTCATAATATGTTATCATCTCTAATCACCATAGTTAGTTCATATTGATCTTATTTTGTGTGAATTTAAACTTTATACTTTTATGATCTATGTATATATAAAATAAATCTTCTCTCGATAGAGTTAATGTCCCAAAATATTCAATGTAAAGAAAACTACTTCCAATTATAGATCATGTGTTGGATAGGTCTAATCATTGATCTGTAATTTCCAGGAGGCATAAGCTATCACTTTTTCATCTTTAACGAGTAGAAAATTAAATTAATTTTTGATGCATAATTTTATGTCATAAATCCTTCCCCACCATTGGGTAATGTGAGAACGGGTTTAGTGATTATACTATTATTAGAATAATTAAATATTTCTTCACATTATTCAATCCAAACAAACTTGCATTCATTCTAATAAACCTTCTCTAGTGGGACTTAAAATTGTGAGAAGTTTCTCAAAAATCGAAGATGATAACTAGCTTATATAATGAAAATATTGATTTTTATCATAGATATTGGTCTAGGATATACATTTATTACCTATATTTTTTATGGATCCACATCTATCCCCTTATTGGCGATAAAATTACCTAAGTTACTTACTCTAACCAAAACACAAATTCACTATAATTTTCATCTAACTTTTCCTTCTGCAAGGTTTTTAGTATAGTATTTTAATTTTTCTTGTGTCCCTCCTTTCATTTTAAGTAAATAAGAATATCAACTATAAATATAACAGAAATGTTTTTGAGGTAATCTCTAATGACTCTATTTATCAATTCCATGTATATAGATATATTCTTGGTGAGTCCAAATGGAATCACTATAAACTCATAGTACCCGTAACATGAATGAAAAGTATTTTTGGGGATATTCTACTTCTTCATGTTCACTAGATAATATCCCAAATTATGATCCAACATATATAAGTATTAGGATCAATGTAGCTAATTAAACAGGTAATCAATCCATGGAATATGATACTTTTTCATTGTCACAATTTTTTGAGCTCATGAAAATAAATAAAATTTTATATTAATCCATCCAACCTCTTGATGAAGAGGGTCAATGTAATGTCCTGGAAATTATGTATAATTTTTTTATTATATAGAATTATTATGAGACTATGAAAATTGATGGTATGTGATTCTGATTCACGGAGTTCCCAGAATGATCCGTCGAAAAATAATGTTAATATTTAAATAGCATTGTGTGAGTTGTTTTCCTGAAAAAGTGGATTAAATATTAAACGGGTTCCCAGATCATAAATCTAAGGGCACCATTACGTTCAGGATGGCAGGTTTACCCTGGCACGACTTAAGTTTAGTCAGCACAGGCCTCCAGTGAGAAAACCCAAAAATGGCATAACCATAAATAAAATGATTAAATAAAATTGTTTTATTTTTCAAATACTTGTAAATCATGAATGGATACTCAGATTAAAATTCTGAGACCACCACTAAACACTTAAGGGTATGATTTCTTATGGTAGATCCTAGCACTGACCGGTGCATACCAATAGTGGAAGTTAGTTTTTGGACCTAAATAAAATAACTATGTAACAGTTATTTTATTGGAAAATTCTATAACTCCTAAAAAGTAACTCGAAATAGAAATTCAAGTGTACGGTTGAGCTCATGAGGGCATGTTCCCCTTAGGCAGATCCTAACCTCGACCAGTACGGGTTGAGGGTGACTGTTAATAATTTTTGAACTTTTTTAAGGTATATTCAGTAAACATGTGGGTGCAAATTTCCATCTTTTAAACTGGTGATCAGATTAAAAATATGATGGCACCGTTGAATTCGCAGCACTGGGATTCGCTTAGGCGAAGTATAAAATTTACTATAAGGGGACAGACGAAAAATTTAATTTTTTTTCTTTACATGAAATGTAATAAAATAACTCCTTGAGTTATTTTATTTCATTTTCTGACAATAGAGCGATGTGGCAGGACCATGGAGTTGGCTGGTCATACATAATAGAAGAAAGTTAAGGATGTGACCCTTGGGTTGTGTAACCACGTCGTTCAATGTTTTAATAAAACATTAAATGTGGTTCATAAATGAATTGAATTAATTAAATTCAATGTGGGAGGATTCTCTATTTTATTTAAATGATACCCGGGCATGGGAGTTTGGAACTGAAGAGAGGAACCTCTGACGAAGTGTCACGGAACATTCCACCAACCTTGAATAAGGCTTCAAGCTGTAGTCTATGGGGGAAATGGAAGGTGATGGTGAATACCGACGAGAACCTTCATACATGGACACTTCTACCTCTTGTACAATTCCTTCCATCAAACTTTAGGTAGGGTTTGTTATTAATTTCAAGTAATATCTTGATTCAATTCCTCGTTCCTGAAAAACATGACGAACTCAGATCAACCAAAACAAGTTGATCTCCGATTCATATGAAACTGTGGGAAGTTGTTCTGGGAAACTATTGAATTGAGTTTATCATAATTATGTGATGTTTTATTTATTTCTACTTGATATGATTCTAACTCGGAGAGATCCAGTGAAACAAACAAGGCTCGAACCCTCCGCTGCTTCGGTTATGTTGTGTTCTTCATGGGAAAAGTTTTAATTTGAAGGAAACTTAAAACTGAGATCTACGCAGCGACGGAATCATCCTGAGAGGCTCACAGGCATGTTCAAAACTGAAAACGAACCACCAGAGCTCACCCAGTGACTGGTGGATGTTCTGTCAGTGGCAGCGGATGGCATTGGACGACATCAGCTGGCCACTGTGGTAGTGTGCGGCGTGTCATCGTGCGTCGCGGTGATAGTAGGGGTGGCCAGCTCTCGGCCGGTGGCATTGGCAGAGAGAGGGCTCCTTTTCATACCGTATAGAAGGAGGTCGTGCCTTTGAAGCCATAGGAAATAGGACCCATGCCCCATAGGTCCCACTGACAAGGAGGCAGTGCCACATGGCATCGCCGTTTCAATGAACCAAATGGACCTTTGGTTCGTTTGGGAGGGGGAATGTCCCTGTGCGGCCACCCATCCTGGTGTCGAGCCAAGTGGTGGGCCTGCCTAACTGGTTTTGGCGGGTTTGGGTTAGACCCGGACCGAGTCAAGTCAACCCAAATTAGGTCAGGTCACCCCAGGTCTTGGTGGGTTAGGTCAGTCTGACTGGGTCAAACCGAACCTAGTCCCTTTTTGGCCTAGATATTCATAAAAGGTCGTATCTCACAAACCAGACATCCATTTGACGAACCATCGGTGGTGCTGGAATCCTTGGAATAAGAAGGTCCTTTAGAGATACTCCAACTGAATTTTGGTTATTTTGAGAGTATGGCTAGGTTGGATCAAACCCAAATCCAACCGAGCCCTTGGTATTAAAATGCTTATAACTCACAGGCCTAGCATTCGATTGATGTGTCGTCTATCACATCGGAACCCTTACGACATGGATTCCCTTTGGGTTACTCCTTTTTGGAAATTCATTGTAGTTGAGGCACAACTGATATCTTGAGGATCAGATACTACATAACTCAAGTACACTAGGTGCAAGGAATCCAATGGCTGGCTAAGACGTGAAGAATGAATAGTGATCCTTAATGGATGAGCACTCAGCGATCCAGTGTGGATCATCACCTAGGGATCCTATCTAGATCATCACCTAGAGATCCTATGTGGATCAGTAACTTGAGATCCTATATGGATCAGTACCTAATGAACCTATGTGGATCCACACCGAGTGATCTTGTGTGGATCACCTGTAGAACCCTTGATAGAATAAGATGATCTAGCATTACGACTAATCATCTATACTTATGTACTTAATTTAAACCTGGTTTGAGCTGATTCTTTTGATTTGTGATTTTGATATAGATCATTCGTTGTGGTTTTACTTTATGGAATTCTTAGATAACTTTGGGGGTCTCAGGGTCCCTACTAGGGATTGTTATACACAACCCTGCACATGCTCCACCCACACCTTATTGTGTCTTGTGCAGATGACTAGCAGCTCGGCTGAGACATTAGGGGCCACGACCAGGTGGTATACGGAGGTGACTAGTTGATGGGGAGAGAATTGGAGACGAGATGTACCTACCTTTCAGGTAGGATTCATGGTGGACTATCTCAGGCATTGTTTTCTATTTTTTGTTTTATCGAATCTTTCAGTTGGTCTTGTATTTCGGCCCCTTTACTTTCAGTACACGCCTTTACTACTACAGTTTTACATTGTGGTTGTATATTGTTGTGTTATTTTACCGTGTTTTTTAATATTAAAGGAAATTCCTTCTGGTTTTAGGGATATTCCTTTTCGGTGGTTGTCACTATCCCCTTGCCAATGAAAGGTAGGGTTTCAAGTCGGGACAGTCAATTCACCCCATGGTGAACAACATTATTGTATAAAACCTTTATAATGTTTCTCTTGTAATTTTTTCTTTGGCTCCTCAAGTTCAATAACATCCATTATATTTGTTGTTTTTGATATTTTCATAGCACTAGGTATTATCTGATTTTAATCTAAACCTCACTTATAGAAGGAACACTATTAAATTATTCCAGAAAAAATTAGTGCATTCACTTATAATGGTAATGTCATAAAGGATGGTCATTTCTATAGTTTCAATCAGTTGAACTAGATATTCATGATCAAAATTAAATAATATCCACACATGAGATAATTGTAACAAAGAAGATTCATCCTCCTCCTTGCACTTTTATAAATTCTTTGGATGATTTTTGATTCAAAGGGTGATTTACTTCTCTCATCAATTATTATTGGATCTATATAAGGAAAGATAATCCATACCCATTATTTCCTCAACCTCCCCTTATGGGAGTATCAAAAAAATTTCTAGTAAATTTTTCCCAAAAATTTGTATAGGGGGTGAGTTATATTCCTAGGACACAAAAATTGACCCTTCTTTCATCTTCAACGATAAATCGACATCCATTTTTGAGGAGTTTGTTAAATAGTTCTACTAGACTTGTGTGATAATAAATAATGTGTAGAACCAAAATCGAATTTAATGTTCACTATATTTAAATGAATAACAAGTGTTCATTTTACCACATCCTTATCAAGATCATCCTTAGTAGTTGGGATGGCACACACTTAACTTTTCCCTCTTAGACCTAGAGATTTTTTGCCAGTTGTCATCGAAAACCCTTTTTCTAGGGAATTGATTCACATTTTTTTCTAGTCTCATATAGTTTAAAAATTGGAATAAAAATCAAGGATTTAATATATAATTACTTTACCCCATCAGTAATCTCAATCTAGGTTCCCTTCCTTCCCATGCATAAATAATTTCTTTACCCCCTTCAGGAAATTTCCGAGATGCTTCTTCCCAAAAATTTGACAAGTGGTATGCTGCAATTTATTTCCATAGCTATATTTCTCAATCATATTTCTATGATTAAACACAATTTCCTACTTCTTATCCTTGTGATAAATATAATATTCATTGATCTCTATTTTGAAATTAATGGAAATTCGTAAACTTTCTGCCTAGATTTCGATATCTTGAATCGCCAAGGATTTTCATCAACTCGTCTTCATCCCACAAATGAATTTTTCAACATTGATTTTCGGGGTAATGTAATATCCATTGGGTTTTCATGCAATTATTGTTCAGTGTTCCTTATATTCCTTAAATAATTCATCATAGTTCTTCTTGAGGATAAGACATTCCCACTCTATTTATAGTTTTATGGTGTGAGGAAAATATTTATTGGAAGACATTTTATATAATTCATTTCACTGAATATCTTAAATCACCTCCTTAGGATTCAAATTTTTGAGCAAAGACCACCATTTATCTTATTCTCCTTCTATATGATAAATATCTAACATTACCTTCTCTTACTCAGATCATTGAAGGATGTAATAGATGTATTCAATCGATTTGATGCATTGTTCCATAATTAAAGGATTAGAGGATCCACTGAAAGCTAGATTCTTTAATCGCATAAAGGTATTAATTAAAAATTTATCATTATTAGGGGGATTTTGTAATTCTTATGTGTCATATTTTATATTAAAAAACTGATTTAATTAAAAAATTATTTTCATGAAGTTCATGATTCCTCCTCCCATCAATTTGGAAATCTTGTTTGAGAATTTATCATGTTTCCACAAACATTGGTTTTTGAATTGGTTGATACTATTTATGTCCATTTAATATAACAAAGTGAAAATTAGCATTGCGTATTTTTATACTATTAAAAATATAAATAGGAAACCATGAATGTTAAATTTCTAGATCATACATGAAATATATTCATTGAATTATGATTTTCTTGGTTTCAGTCTATGTTATCCATGATCTATTTCTTAACATAAAATCATATAGGAATTTTTTTCCCTTAATATTGGTTAATAAAGATTTTTTGAATTTACCTAATAATATACCATGGGATTTCAAATCTATCCATGTATCAAGGACCATTTTCATGAACCATGTGATGATCGAGTCATGATAAATGTTACATTTTAGGGTTATTACACATTGTTACAACTGTTCTAGAGCCAAATTTCCTTATAATATCTAGATATGGATTTATTTTATTGGAAACCACTTATAATATAAATTTTAAAAATTTAATGATTTTTCATTATGTTTAGTCTTATCCCGAATACATTCACTATAGTTTTATAATCATAATCCCCAAAAATAACTATAATTTTCCTCTGAAACTAACTTTGAAAGATCATATTTTATTACACCGTAATTCATTTTTTTTAAAAAGAACACATAATAAAACCCTAGCAGATCATGACCCCTAGTGTATTTGTGGAATTAGGTACAAAAAATAACAACTAGAAATATAAATAGAACAACAATATTCAAATTCCCTATAATATGCGCTTATATTCTATTGATATTATAAAACTACACGGATAACCTAAAGATGTACATAAGAAAGGGGTGAGGTATGGAGTCCATTAAGGAAATAAACAAATAATATAATAATATAAATAACTACATGTGATCCAACATTTCTATCAAGATAACACGAGATGGGTGAGAACCATAATCCAGATCAATTAGGGATGATGAAACATAATAACATAATGGAAACGTAGTAATGTGGGAACAACTTAAAACATGACATCATAAACATAAGTCTATGATAATGGAAAATAAAACAATACATAGAGTTATTAGGATAAATTCCCATCTACCATACATTTCATATCATGAGATAAGAACATTACCCAATGTATTTTAAGGCTTTATAATTTTGGGGATGCACATTACTTTCATATCACGTACATGTATATTTTTGAAATATAGATCATACCAAAAAAGGATGTATTTCATTAAATTTAATAAAATGATTAAGGATTTTATGTTAAAAACATACAATTGTGAAATAAACAATTTATAGGTACATATAAGTAAATACCCTCGAGTGGAGACATGTATTGGTATTCACTACACAAATGTTGGGCCTAGAAAATCACTCGATAATTTCTACAGCATAACGAGGGCACATAATAGTTCAAGGAAGGGGTTTACTATGAATGAAATGGATATATAATTAATTATAGATTATAATAATATTAAGTGGGTTGTATAAGAACACATCCCATGAAATCAAAATGATTGACATAACGAATGTTCTTAGATAAATGGGAGAAAGAGAATATCTCGTACCTTGAGAGATCACATATAAAAGCTTGGTAGGACCTTCTTAAGTGTTTTAGATAACCTCAGGAGATCTATAGAGAGGTAAGGTAAGACTAACTTCATAATCTAAATGTTTTTATTGAAGAATAATAGTAATTTTATGGGATTTATTTAGCGAATGAGAGGATAATTATTTATTATTTTCTAGAAATAGGTTTTGAAATTTATATGATAATGTAATCAAAACGAAAAACCGACCAGTGTTTTTATCCCATGGTTTATACCAAAGAGTACTTTTTCATTATTTTATAAGGGATACAACCCAACCCATTAAATTATTATTTTTTGGATGTGGAAGTGAGTTGTGATTATAAGAAATTGATTATAAATCCTTAAAAAATAATGTAGTCTTTGTAAGATTCATTTTAAGGTTTATAAAATTAATTAAATAACCTCATAACACATTATTTTAATTTTAAATCATACTTTTTTTATGGATACTCAGTATATTATTTATTACACCACTTTGGGATTTTTATCATGTCCTACTACACACTGTATTTTAATATCATATTTAATTTTGACACAAAAATTTGACTATACTAGAAAATTATTAAAAATTAACTATTAAATAATTTTTACATTTTTATTTCAAAAATAATATTGGATTTTATTAATATTGTTCTTGAAATATGATTGATTATACTTTTAAAAAAAATCACAATTTATTATTAAATATTGGTTTTGAATAATTATATTTTTTCAATCTTATAAAAATTTAATTTCACATCATAAAATTATTTTATAATTTATGTTTAATTAAAATTGTAAAGATAAAATATTTTAATAAAATATCATTTATTTCAAAAATTCTTGAACTTTTTAGAAATAGTTTCTTCACGGAAACTATATATATTTCCAAAAAAATGGTTTGTGTTTCATCATATCAATACATTATATTTTTCAAACTCATTATCTAATTATTTAAAATGTAATAATAATAATGTATAATTATAATCATTATTTTTTAAAAAATATATAAAAATATAAAAATACATACTTTTCTGGTCTAGATAAATAACCATTTACTGTACCTATGAATTCTCTAAGGGAAAAGAGTGCGATGGTGATATTTTCATGGGGTGGTTTAGAGGACATGGTTTGGGTCATGATATCTATGGTCTTGAACATATACCATAAATGGCTTCACTCATGATTTTGTTGTTTAATCACATCATGGTATTGGTCAGGGTAAAATTCTGGAGATGCTATCTCCATTAGATGCTCTGATAAATGGGAATCATTGGGTATGATCCTACAGGTCAAGTCCATCACTTCCTTTTTCTATGTAAAATGGAAGTTATTATAACCCTTAATATACTAATATTAATGGAAATTTTGAAAAGAATATATTATGAGTGGTTATTATTCTTTAATGTCTTTAAAATTTTACTAACAATATAACTTATAATGGGATAAAATAACAAAATTTGTGCATGGGTTTTCAATAACATCATTTTTTTAATAATTCATTTAGTCATTTAAGAAGTGAATTTATTTTATACATTTTGGGGTTTTTAGCATTATATCCTATGATATAACTATGAATTTAAAGAGAGTAATTTCCTGATTTTTCCAATCCTCTTAAATATTGAGATTAATGAGGAATGATATGTCATCTATAAAAATTTCTTGTGGAAGAATCATGGTTGGGTTCTACGAGATTGGACCATGGGGTGATCATAGGATATTAGTATAAAATTAATAATTCAAAGAATTTTGGGGGCCAAGAAATTAATTAGCCTCAAGGTTAGTTCCATAGATGTAATACATGAGATTTTAATATATTGGACAAGGTACCAACAGATGATGGAGAGGGACCATGGACTATTTCATTTATGGTTCTAAATCACATTTCCATAAAACTACCATTAAATCACAAATTAGTCTATATTACTCAATTTATTTTTCTAAAATAAAATAACCATATTCCCAATAATGAAAAATACTTTAACATTAAATTGTATACTAACCATAACTGTTATTTATATCTTACTCATGTATTCATACTAAAATAAAATAAACATCTCTCAAATCTCCATTAATCACCATAAAATACAATCAAATAATACCTAAAAATGGAATATAATAATTTGAATTTATCACTATACCTACACTTATTAACCCATATGATTCCTATAACTATTAAATTATCCTCAAAAAATATCATCATAAACAATAAATTTATCTATAACATGATTTGAAAAAAACAATAAAAACCCAAAACTAACCATCCTTAATTTCCTAATTTAAAACAAAATACTACATCACTTACATACTAAAAATATAATAGTTTCAATGTTTTATATATTTACTAAAAACCCATTATATAACAAAACTTGTACAAAATCAATACATTTTCCATTGAACAAAACATATTAATTGATACACTTTATACATTCTAGGATAAAGCCTCATATTTGGAACTTTTATTCACTTCCCAAAAATCTCTCATAAAACTATCTACACATGATTCCATTCTATATTCATCACTCATAATACTCTTCTTCCTTCTAAGGGAATGGAAATATAAGAAATGTTGATATCAAATGCTTAGTATGGGTAAACATAAGTGATAATAATCAAATATGATAAGTTTTCTTAAGATTAATATGTGGTTATGAGGACATAATCAGGGTACATTGACATAAGATAATGAATTCATAGACAATAAAACCTATATTAGAAATAATGAATGGGGATATAAGAAACTTCTGAAAATATAATACATGAGTTGTAGGATTCTGTAAACATGGGTTAATAACCATGATCTATAAAATTATTTTATAAATACACTACATAATATAATGAATAATACTTTTCTACAAAAAATAATCATAGAAATTATATTCCTTTTTCAAGTAACACTTCCAAGACCATCATCATATCGTTGACAGAGTATCGTAGTGGATTGTGTTCACTCTGAATTCCCATTAAATGTTGGTTGATTGGTTTCACTCTCCATTACCATTTAATATTGGTGGATTAGGCTCACTCTCTAGTACCTTTCATATCAAATAAAAAAACAATATTTATGTATGCCACATAATCATTAGAAAATTTATAATTATGTCATAACTTAATTAACTTATTATAAATAAATTATTTTCATTAATATTTCCAAAACTAATTATCATAATCCATCTAGAGAAAAAAGGAAGATGGTATTATTAGATCATATCCCTAGTAAAGAATAATAAGTGTTATATAATTTTGAAATAGATGAAAAATAATTTATATTATCTTTAGAAAATTATTTTGAAAAATAAGAATAAATACCCTTTGAATTTTCAATAATTTTTTTAATTGAAATAATTTATTAAAAATGAGAGTGGAATTTACCTTGGAAAAAAATGAAAAATTTTCAATGGAGAATCATAAATAAAATTAAATAATACAAATGGAAAATAAAATACTCTATAAAATATAAAAAATATATTTATTTAATGATTTTTAAAATAAATTTAAATTAAATAGAAAATGAGTCATACAAAAAATGATAAAATAAATTAATTTCTTTATTTCATAATTAAATTATATGTTAAAAAAATTAAATGAATAATTTATTGAATCATATATAAAACATTTTTGAAACAAAAAATATAATATAAACATGGAGGAGAGATATTTGCAATAGAAAAAATGAGGTAAGGTTATCTCCACTAACCGAAAACCTTTTGGTTGAGTTATGAACCAAAGGGGGTGAAATGGGAAGATGATATATAAAACCATAGGTGACCTCTAAATGGAAATTTTCACATAGACAATCCCAATTTCAAAGTGATATTAGAAAATAAACCCTTATAATGACCATAATATGTGAAATGAGATTATATCAATGAGTATATTATGTGAAATAAATGTAAATACTCATAAAATTAATAGAAATAAAAAAAAATAGAGGCTATAATGTACATAATCATTTAATAACAGATTCAGTGAATAAAGGATATGAATCAATGAAAATTAATTTAGTTAATAATCCTCTTACCAAATGTTTTGAATGACCTCATATGTCACGAACCGTCCCAGTGGGGCCCGACCCACAACTCCCCAAGCCCGCCTCCAATAGGCCTTTGGCTGGTGACTAGCACCAAGTAGGCTTGTTACTAACATGGGAGGCATTGCCTATAAACCTATACACACGCACACATATCTCCAAGACCACAAAGATGAAAAGTAAAAACTACGAAAAAATGGAAATGCATGTATACTCTAAAAATCCCAACCGACAGAGTATGACAGGAAAGTAAAGTACAGCAAGTGTAAACCCTAGGCCAAAAGTACAAGCCCACCAAAAGAGAGTCTGCAACAAAGTCCAACCTGTAAAAAAAGTTACTGGGACTGCGATCCATAGCCGTAGGAACACACCTCAGCCCGCCTGGTCTCACTGAGCACCGTCTGGTCCGGGTCCACCTAGAATCCTGTCAAAAGCTCGCTCTTTTGCACAATACACGACACGTGCGGGAAAAGACAGTGCAGGGGTGAGTATAAAAAAAACAGTAGGACACCCAAAAACCACAAAGGAATACAAAAAAGGAAAATACCAAAAAGTAAAGATGCAGTCAGCTCTACACGGTATATGTCTATAGAACATATAACAAGAATATCCAGATATACTCATACACGATTGACTATTGCTAAACCACAACTAAGATCCAGCTCGAAGATTCCACTAAGCACGTAACAAGGAGAACACACTCCTAAGTATGAAGATAAAGAGACACAAAGTAATCATTCCAGGAGAACACACTCCACAAGTACTTGGGAACATGATGCTCAAATGTGGATCACAACCAATAGTCGTGGGGTGATACCAACAACTCAGTCTGAACTAATCCGATAAGCAGAGGATCGAAGCCTGAGTAAATTTGGTCACGTCGATACCAATAACTCTACCTAGGGTTCTAGGAATGAATAGAGGATCTGGCTCTAAGTCTCACAAAGGGGATTCCAACAACTCTATTCAGGAAGTCCTGCTGAAGGGATCATACTCTTATATATAGGAAATGATACCGGGAACCTTTAGGAGAAAGACCGAGGGGATGAACCCTAAGGAAACTAGCCCAAGTCACAGAAGGAAACTGGCTCAAGCCATGTAAGATTGGTTACACGGTGTGTAGTATGATTACACTCAGTGTTCCTTGACCCCGGGTACTTCCTGTGTAAACGGTCTGTGTCATCCGTTCAAGCTGTGTAAAACTCAAATACACAGCGTGTAGTAGGTTTATGTTTCGTGTTCCTTGACTCCTAGTACTTCCCATGTAAACGACCCATACCATCCAGTCCAGGTGTGTAAAACTCAACTACACGGTGTGTAGTAGGATCACACGTCGTGTTCTTTGACTCCGGGTACTTCCCGTGTAAACGGCCCGTGTCTGAAATCTAAGTCGTGTAGGAAGGCATATACACGGCGTGTAAGTAGAAGTACACACCATGTCTTGTCAATAGGGAACCACCCATGTAACCTGGCCGTATGCCCATACACGGTGTCTTTCTGGGTTGCCTGCCTGTGTACCAGTACACGGGGTATCCCGTGTATCTGGCCGGGTCTGGCCGGGGAAGGGTATACACGCCGTGTCCTTGTCCATGTACCCAACCCGTGTCCGTGTACTCCCATAGTACATGCCAGGTAGTCCGCCGAAGAACACACGTCGTGTATCCCATACTACACGCCGTGTGGTCAGGATTTCTCCAGAATCGTCATCTTCCTTTGTGTGCCTCAGCCAGATCTCTGGATTCCATTTCTCTCATCCGTTCATCCTGATACTTCAGGTCTTGGTTCATCCCTTCATCTGAACACCTAATCAGGTGTTTTCGATCCAACGATCAGATTATAAACCTCGAATGATCCATCCGAAGAAAAATGACCAAAAACTCATATCTCTCGATCCGCTCTGAATCGTTGGTTTACAGAGTAGTCGCACCTCGGTAGAATCGTTCCGGGGTTGGATCTAAAATCTAGAATCATTGCGCCAACAAACTAATGTGCAATGATCGATTTCCTCCAAGAGCGTTAAGCGCGGGGAAGAACGAGGAGTCTCCACGAAGAACGGGGAATTCAGTCGCAAAACGAACAAGAGGGACAAACCTCCATCGTTGTTCGTGACAATCCGGGTTCGTCGCCATTATATCACAACCAAAAATGATAAACAGATTATATCACAAGAAATAAGTTCTTCCCCAAATCCCAAAAAATCCCATCCCGCAAAAATGATCGATCCACGGGCTAATCTGTTCATGGATTAGTCTGAGTTTATCATATGAATCTATAATGGGAAGGAAATTACAAGAGATTAAATCTCTTACCTAGATCGGTGGCGCTTACTGGCGAAGATCCAGTCGATGCGTCATCGTCACCGGTAAAATCCGTCAAGAACGTCATCGTCGTGTTGGGGTTTTCTTCTAGAGCTTTACCAGAGCCTCCAGGTGTTTTAGGGTTATGAGGTCTATAACCCTAGACCCCTATGGAAGTCTTTATTGAAAAAGGATAATAGATATTCGCTGCAACAAAATTTAGTAAAATATTTTAATTAAATATTTTATTACGTTTACATCCAAAAAATGGATTTCACCTTCGACCTGTGCCAGCCGATGTTAGGTCTCTCCTAGGTCAAACCCGCTGCTCCAGAGGCAACGGTGCCCTCAGATTTTCGATCCGAGAAATTTTTCAGGAGTTATTCCACTTTTTCAGAAAAACCATACGCACACATTATTTAATTATTTAATTAAATTCAAACATTTGTTCTGGGCTCACCGGACCTCGGAACTGCACACCGTCACAAATCCTGGTTTCGAAAGAATTCCCATATAATATTATATTAATACATGGAAAAAATCCAGGACATTACATCACACCCACCTTAGGGCTTTACGACCCCGAAAAGGAAAAACAAAGGCTACTCAAAAATATGTGGGTACTGCACACGAATCTGAGCCTCCCGCTCCCACATGCTCTCCTAGAGATTCCTGTGTTGCCAACGGAAACACACCAAGAAAATATCTTTCCCTCGAAAGATCTTCTCTTGCCGATACTCCATCTCCACTAGGTACTCTACAATGGTCGCTCCATTATCGACGTCCAGCTCGCCCCAATCGATAATGTGCGATGGATCATGTACATATCTCTGCAGCTGCGACACATGGAAGACGTTGTGTACCCGGTACATATGAGGAGGTGGAGCCAAGAGTTACTCCACTTCAGAAACTCTACTCAAAATTTGTAAAGGGCCAATGAACTTCGGAGATAGCTTGCCGCCTCGGCCATATCTCCGCAGTCCCCATCGAGGTGAGACGTGAAGGAACACATGCCCTCCTTCCTCGAACTCCAAGGGCCTCCATCTCCTGTCAGTATAAGACATTTTTCGACCTTGTGCAGTCTTCATATCCTCCTAGATGACCATAACCTTCTCTGTAGTGCCTCGCACCATCTCTAGGCCCATGAGTGCTGACTCTCCTGGGTCAGTCCATCAAAGTGGTGACCTGCAAGGTTTCCCGTACAAAGCCCCGAATGGTGTCATGCAAATAGTGGAATGATAATAGTTGTTATAATAAAATTCCACCAGTGGTCAGTGATCCTCCCAACTATGACCGAAGTCAAATATACAAGCTCTTAGCATATCCCCCAGGACCTGGATGGTTCGATCTATCTGACCATCAGTCTGAGGATGAAACATTGTGCCCAAGCATAACTGAGAGCCAAAATCTTCTTGCGATCCCTTCCAAAACCGGGATGTGAAATGAGAATCACGATATCAGACGATCGAGGATGGAACTCCATGAAGTTGAAATATCTTCTGCACGTAGAGGTGTCTAAAGCTCTCGACTGAACTCTGCTCCCATATGGCTAGGAAGTGGGGCTGACTTGGTGAGTCGGTCTACGACCACCCAGATGGCATCATGTCCCTTGGACATACGTGGTAAACCTGTCACGAAGACCATGGATATCTAATCCCACATCCATTCTGGAACCTCAAGGGGCTGAGTCAAACCTTTTGGAACCTGGTGCTGTGCCTTTACTTGCTGACAAGTAAGGCACTAAGAAAGAAACTCTGCCAATCTCTTCTTCATCCTTGGCCACCAGAACTGACGTCAGAGGTCCTGGTACATCTTTTCCAGTCCTGGATTCACCGCCAAAGGAGATGCATTGCACTCCCATAGAACCTCCTCCTGAAATGTCACTGGTACTACTGTGCACCCTTAGAAAAGAACAATGTGCTCCCCCCCTCCTGAATATCATTTGGAAGCATCACCTGCGGATATCTGGGCACATAGAGTCTCATAGCCAGCATCCCCGAGCTGTGCTTCCCTAACTCACTGCAAGAGTGGTGGGGTAACAACCATTAACTGAAGTTAAGCTCCCTCATCTCTATCCATGATGGATAACTATAAAGAGGCCAACTGCCTCATCGCCTCATCCAGTAACTGCGAACTGGATTTCTTGCTAAGAGAATCTCTCATCCCACATGAAAGGCTGCCCCTTTCGGGTCAAAGCTGTCACAGGTGTTGAAATTCTGGAGAAATCAAGAATAAATATCTGATAGTATCCTATCAACCCACGGAATCATCACACCTCCGTCACGCTCTGGGGTGGCTCCCCTGCTAACACTGCCTCTACCTTAGCTGGGTCCACTGCTACACCATCTGTTGAGATAACGTGTCCCAGAAAGTGGACCCCATGTATCCAGAACTGACACATCGAGAGTCTCCCATACAACTGGTGCTCTCGGAGTGTGTCGAGAACCATCCTTAGGTGTCTCGTGTGCTCCTGCTCGGACATAGAGTACACAAGGATGTCATTGATGAAGACCACTATGAATCGATCTAGATAGGGTTGAAAGATCTGGTTAATGAGTCCCATGAACACTGCCAAGGTGTTCGTCATTCCAAAGGGCATCACCAAGTACTCATAGTGACCATAGTGACACCTAAAAGTCGTCTTTGGTACATCCTCACCCCATACTCGCAACTGATGATAACCTGATCGTAGATCAACCTTAGAGAACCATCGTGCCCCTATCAACTGGTCAAAGAGTTCATTGATCCTCGGTAGTGGATACCAGTTCTTCACGGTCACCTGATTCAAGTGTCGTTAATCCACACATATCCTCAAGCTCCCGTTTTCCTTCTTGGAAAATAGCACTGGGGCCTCCCATGGTGAAACGCTGGGCCTTACAAAGCCCTTATTATGCAAGTCTTCTAGCTGCACCCTCAGTTCATGAAGCACTGCAAGATCCATCCGATATGCTGATGCTAATATCGGTGTCATCCTAGGTTGCAACTCAATGCAGAAAACTATCTCCCGACAGAATGGTAGTCTGGGGACATCCTCTAGAAAGACATCCTCGTACTCAGCCACTACTACTGGAAACTGTAAACTCATAACATCTGATGCACCAAGGGCTAGGCTAGCCAACTGATAGGATATCGGTTGCACCTTCCTATGCATGAGTCCATCCTGTTCTGCATGGGTATCTCTTTCACCAACAAAATAGAACCTTGTTCCATCACTACAGACATACCGCACTATTCGCCTAAAACAGTTGATCTAGGCATGAACTTTGTCTAACCAATCCATACCAAGAATGACATCGTAAGGCCTCGACGCTACCACCAAGAGGTTCCAACCGAAACTCTATCCTCCAAGGGTCAGGTCACACTATATGTAAAGGTGTGTGATCTCTGAATCTTCTCCAGTCGGTGTTTATAAGCGTAAGGGTCGAGTCAACAGCTCAACTAAAATCTCAAGGTCTCGAACAAGAAAAGAATCCAGAAAGGAATGACTAGAACCCGTGTCTATCAGTATGGTATCCAAGTTAGAAAGGACACCGATTGTACCTATAATCCTTCCAGGAGTACCTGGGTCATAAGCCTCTGCTTCCTGCAGATATCCCCACCTCTGTCCAACAGCTCCCTGAACCTGGGCTAGACCTCCTAGAGGTGGTGGTGGTAAAAGTTCAAAATGATGACCACCTCCAACTGCTCTCACAGCTCCTCTACCATGTCTGCCGCCCCGCGGATCGGTCTTCTCCACACGTTGTCTCTTCCTTGGTTGTCCATACATTGCTCCAATGTCACTAGTATGGAGGGTCAGACAATATCGAGCGAGATGTCCCCTTCCATCACATGAGTAGCATCTCCTCTATTGAGGCCGGTTGGATGCGCCCTGCGAACCCTGTACAGCAGATCCCCTGTCCTAGGATCTACTCTAAAAACGTCTCCCATGCCTGGGTCCCTGGCGTCGGCTCCCTACTGCCGAGGTATCTGCTCCAGCTCTCCCACTACTAACAAATTTTGGCTGTCCCTACTCTGCCACGAAGCAGTCAACCACCAAATCCTGCTTGAGCACCCCACCATAAGTAGGAATGCTCATAGGGATGATGCTAGCTTGGATATCTCTACTCAAGCCCCGCTCAAATGTTCGAGCTTTGATGTACTGATCTCTTGCCATATCCATCGAGTACTACGAGAGGTCGGAAAACCTCGATGAAGAGTCATCGACCATCATGGTTCCCTACTGGAGCTGAATAATCTCTTGTATACGTACTGCTCTCAGGGTAACCGGTGAAAACTCCTCTCTGAAGAGACGTTCAAACCCTGACCATGCAAGAGTCACCTCATCGTGGGTCTGGATAACCAAACTCCACCATCGCCCTATCGAGCCCTTTAGAAGACTCGCTGCCAGGATCACCATTTGATCTGCTGGTGTCCTGACCAAATGGAAGACTCTGGTCACTCCCTCAAGCCAATCCTCTGCTGCCTAAGGGTTAGGCTCGCCTCGAAACCTAAGGGGTCTCTATCTCTGAAACTCATGGAGTGTACTCAGTCTGCACTCTTCCTTTACTAGTACACCAGGCACTAAACACTGCTCCATAGGTGGTGGAATAACTGGCACACCACCCGATGGTAAAACTGGGGGATCCGGTCCCTGTATTGAAGCTTCTGCACTGAGGATGTCATCCTCGTGATTGAGCTGCTGGATCCTAGCGGGTGCGCTTTGCGGAGGCATCCTGTAACAAAATAAGATGTATCTCAATCAGTGAGTATATCTGGAGAGATAACTCATGAAGGACATGGAAACCAAAAACCATTTTTATATGATGCGTTCACCATTATTTTCCCATACAACTAGTGTTCTCATGCTCTGAGTCAAAAAGAAAGTTATCAGAGTCCTGGTGTATGGATACGTCGGCCGCCCACACTAACATGAGGGTCTCTGGCCTGAAAGGCGAACTCAAAACACTTAACACTGGTGCCCCAAACCAACTCACAGACTCTCGATCCTAATGTAGAACCGACCACCTCTGATACCACTCTGTCACGACCCGTCCCAGTGGGGCCGAAGCTGCAACTCCCTCAGACCGCCTCCAATAGGCCAGGGGATGGTGACTAGCACCAAGTAGGCATGTTACTAACATGGGAGGCATTTACTATAAACCTGTACACACACACAAACATCTCCAAGCCCACAAATATTAAAAGTAAAAACTATTAAAAAATGGAAATGCATGTATAGACTAAAAATCCCAACCAACAGAGTACGACAGGAAAGTAAAGTACAGAAAATGTAAAACCCTGGGCCAAAATTACAAGCCTGCCAAAAGAGAGTCTGCAACAAAGTCCAATAGGTAAAGAATGGTATTGGGACTGTGATCTGTAGCCGTAAGAACAAACCTCATCCCGCATAGTCTCACTGAGCACCGTCTAGTCCTGGTCCACCTAGAATCCTGTCAAAAGCTCGCTCGTCTGTACAGGACATGACACGTGTGGGAAAAGCCCGTGCAGAGCTGAGTATAACAATACCTAGTAGGACACCCCAAAACCACAAAGGAATACAACAAGGGAAAATACCACAATGGAAAGATTCAGTCAGCTATACATAGTATATGTCTATAGAACATATAACAAGAATATCCAGATATACTCATACATGTTAGACTATCGCGAAACCACTACTAAGATCCAGGTCGAAGATTCCACTAAGCACGTAACAAGGAGAACACACTCCTAGGTCTGAAGAGAAGGAGACACAAAGTACTCATTCTGGGAGAAGAAACTCTACAAGTACTTGGGAACATGATGCTAAAATGAGGATCACAACCAATAGTCATGGGGGGATACCAACAACTCAGTCTAAACTAATCCGCTAAGCAGAGGATCGGAGCCCGGGTAAAGTTGGTCACGTCGATAGCAAGAACACTACCTAGGGTTTCAGGGATGAATAGAGGATCTGGCTCTAAGTCTCACAGAGGGGATTCCAACAAATCTATTCAAGATGTCATGCTGAAGGGATCATACTCCTGTATGTAGGAAATGATACCGGGAACCTTCAAGAGAAAGACCAAGGGGACGAACCCTAAGGAAACTAACCCGTGTCATAGAAAGCAACTGGCTCAAGCCATGTAAGATTGGTTACACAGTGTATAGTATGGTTACACGTCGTGTTCCTTGACCCTGGGTAATTCCCGTGTAAACGGCCCGTGTCATCAGTTCACGCTGTGTGAAACTCAACTACACGACGTGTAGTAGGCTTACACGCCGTGTTCCTGGACTCCGAGTACTACCCGTGTAAACGGCCCATGTCATCGAGTCCAGGTGTGTAAAACTCAACTACACGACGTGTAGTAGGATCACACGTTTTGTTATTTTACTCCGGGTACTGCCCGTGTAAATATCCCATGTCTGAAATCTACGTCGTGTAGGAAGGCATATACACGGCCTGTAAGTCGAAGCACACGCTGTGTCTTGTCAAATGGGAAACACAGTGTACCCTAGCCGTATTCCCATACATGGTGTCTCTCTGTGTTTCCAGCCCGTGTACCATTACATGGGGTATCCCATGTATCTAGCTGGGTCTGTCCAGGGAAGGGTATACATGATGTGTCCTTGGCCGTGTACCCAACCCATGTCCATGTACTCCCGGAGTACACGCCAGGTAGTCCGCTGACGAACACACGCCATGTAGCCCATACTACACACCATGTAGTCAGGATTTGTCCAGAATCGTCGTCTTCCTCCACGCACCTCATCCGGAACTCCGGATTACATTTCTCTCGTCTGTTCATTCAGATACTTCAGTTCTTGGTTCATCCCATCATATGAACACCGAATCGGGTGTTTTCAATCCTTCGATCAGATTATAAACCTCGAATGATACATCCGAAGAAAAATGCCCAAAAACACATATCTCTCGATCCCCTCCGAATCGTTCGTCACCACCGCAGTCGCACCTCCGTAGCATCGTTCCGGGGTTGGATATACAATCTCATATCATTGCGCTAGCAAACAAACATTCAATAATCGATTTCCTCCAAGAACGTCAAGCACGTGGAAGAACGTGGACTCTCCACGAAGAACGGGGAATTCAATCACAAAACGAACAAGAGTGATGAACCTCGATTGTTGTTCATGATGATCTGGGTTCATCGCTATTAGATCAAAACCAAAAATGATCAACAGATTAAATCACAAGAAAGAAGTTCTTCCCCAAATCCCGTAAAATCCCATCCCGCAAATACGATCGATCTTCGGGCTAATCTGTTCGTGGATTAGTCCGTGTCTGTCAGAGGAATCAATAATGGGAAAGAAATCACAAGAGATTAAATGTCCTACCTGGATCTTCAGTGCTCGTTGGTGATGATCCAGTCGCTGCGTCGTCATCACCGGTGAAATCTGTCAAGAACGTCGTCGACGTGTTGGGGGTTTCCTCCAAAGCTTTCCCAGAGCCTCCAGGGGTTTCAGGGTTATGAGGTCTGTAACCCTGGACCCCTGCGCAAGACATTATTTAAAAAGGATAAAAGATATTCGCAGCAAAAAAAATTAATAAAATATTTTCATTAAATATTTTATTAAGGTTGCATCCAAAAACCGGATTTCACCTCCGACCTATGCCAGCCGATGTTAGGTCTCTCCTAGGGTAAACCCGCTGCTTTGGATGCAACAGTCCCCTCGGATTTTCGATCCGAGCACTCATTCAGGAGTTATTCAACTTTTTTAGGAAAACCATATGCACGCATTATTTAATTATTTAATTAAATTCAAACATTTTTTCCGGGCTCACCGGGCCTCGGAACTTCGCGCCATCACAAAGCCTAGTTTCGAAAGAATTCCCATATAATATTAAAATAATACATTAAAAAAATCCATGAAATTACATCATATGTCCTGTAACCTCATAAATAATAAATTTATATTAATTATTTAAATCATTTAGAACCATAACCCGTTAAATTTCTTTATTATTATTCCTCTTTATTCATTTATTATTATACATTACATGTTTATTGGATTAATTTTTCTTATGTCTCTTATTTTGAGATTTTTTATTTTGTAATGTGAAAAATGGTTACAATATAATTATAATGGTAAAATATATGTATCCATGGGTTACATGATATATATATGTTTCAAGATTTTATTTCCACATCATTCCAAAATAAATGTATTTAAATAGGTCATGAAATATCCACCATTCATAGAATCTTCATCAAAAAACTTGTTTTTACAGTTAATATATGACTATGGATTTTTACAATCAAGTTAATTATTATGATATATACATTAACATAATAAGATCATACTATTTAAATAAATATAATATTAATTTTATATACAATAATGAAATATTTTTTTAGAATACACATGAAATACATAATATAATTAAAATATCCTTATTTACTTAGATAGTGTAAAACCATCACATTACATCACCAATGCATCCTTAACACAATTTCACATGAATAATAGTGTATGATATGATAATAAATAAAGATGTAAGAAAATAAAATACAATCATGAACCAATCAGTTATGTTCCTACAAAGTTTCCATGAACCACCAGTCCAACATTCTTTGGCTCCATTCCAAAAGAAAGTTCATAGCACAAGTCACAAACTAGAGTCAAACATAAGGTAACCACAAGAATCCCACAGCAGTCATAAGGATAATGAATTCTAGTATCCATAATGATGATGATATTTGTGTTGATCTAGGAGTCCATCAATTACTATCATAATCATAGTTCATACCACATAGTAATTATACCTTATTTCTACCAAAGATCAAGAAAAATGGCCACTATATCCTATAATTATCTCGGATCATGCCTCAAAGATATTGTATCCCTATTTGTGTCTCATTAAACCATTCTCATCATCATTTTTTAATATTCTTCCTCTCTATGTGTTAAATAATCCACAATGTCTTACCTTTTATTCTCTCCTATAAGTGAAACCTCCAAAGGCCATACATCAAACACACCATGCTTAACACATACAAGAACATTAATCATAACAATAATGTGTATTTGTAAGAATATACACACACATGTGATCATAATCAAACATGGTCTCATGGGATACACACACACACATCAGATCAAACAAAAAACATTTTCTATTTACATGTAATCACAGAATATAATATCAATCCAACAAACATATACACTATAAGGAATATCCAACATCAAGTATGTCATTTTCAACATCTTAATTCTTAAAGTGTATTGTCACTTCATCCACATACACACACCAAACAGAATAATCTATCACACCAAGAAATCCTAGAACTAATTCCAACAAGGAATAAAAATTGTTTTAGAATGAGACTCAAGAATTAATCAAGAAAAGGGTAGAAAGAAAACATACCCAATGTTCAATGACATCAACAACGGATTTTGACTCTGGTTGAGGAAGGATAAATTATTCATGCAAGTAATGACAGATAATGTTGAATAAGTTAGGTTTAGATGGTTTTTAATCAATAAGAACACCACTTATCATTCATGTTTCTGTTCCTATGGCATGTGTAATCATGTAGGATAGAGAAATATGAGTTTATTCTAGGTAGGAAACTCAAAATAGGAAGGGTAAATAAAACTCAAAAAAATTCATCGAAAGAAGGTATTAATCGAAGGAATGATCAATAGAGGATGGTCAAATCAATTAATAGAATAATAAATCAATTAATAATGAATTTGAGACCCCTGATCATGATTTAACATTTTTTACCCTCTGAAACCCTCTAGATCCCCTAATAATGGTGGTGTTTCTGGCCATTATAAAACCCATGTGACCACCACAAAAACCGTTGTGTCCTAGAACACACCAATACTAGTTATCCCATCATGGACACACTGTATGGTGTGATGCCAAATTTAGGCTGTTTTCCTCCCAACACACTCCACAATGGGTGTGGTGAGGTCACCGTGGCTATGGTACACCAAAGGAATGATAGTTCCATAGACCCACGACCACATTTTGGCCACCACCATTTCACATTGTCATTTTTATTTATTTTTATATGGCTCACTAGGGACCACCATAATTGTGTTGTAGACCATATTGGACCAAAAAGTATCCAAAATATCCAAAAGACAGTCAAATATAAATTTTTTTTACCCCATCTTGTAGAAATTCCAATACTTGTATGGGAAGGATACATACATGTTTTTACATACTTGAAAAAAAATTGTGACATTAAAATCTCATCCACCAGGGATTCTTATTCTTCAAGAGCATCTCAAGTGTTCATGATCGAATTGATCAGGCCACTAAGCTCAAACTACAGAATATGACTCCCACATATCCTCTAAGATCATTACATGTAGATATAATACTTGAACAATGGAATTTTCTCCACCATAAACACCTTGTCACTCTATTAAATAATCTATATTTGGTTTTCTATAAATGATGCATCTATTTTTAACTCAATGTCCTAAAACATTTCCACATGCATATTTTTAGGCATGTAACATCAAAACTAAGACAAGTGGAACACATCATGCTTGTTTAAATAATGTGAAAGAAGGATCAATTAGTAATCCACTGCATTGATTTGTTTGGTGATCTGAAATGCCCCATAAACCATGATTTCAGCTTCTCCTCCTTTGGAAAATAATATTTTTCCATCTAGATATACACCTTCATGAAAACCTAATTTCTATCAATGACATACAATTTTCATCTTCTCCAATTAGTATACAAACATTATCTGCTCTGATTGGTAACTAATTACCTCATGGTCGACTAAAATCTCTTATTTTTCTACTTTAGTATACATGGACCAAGAAATGATACACCATCACTCTCATTCCAAAACAATGGTGACTATAACGGTCATCCATAGAGATCCTCCAATGGATTAATCAAAAAATATTCCAAGAAACTATTTTGTATGAAAACTCTACAATGGAACGGTGCTCCTACCATGCTCCACTAAACTCTATGAAAAAATACTAAATTATATCCTCATGTATCTGAATTTTCCTCTAAAAATTTCCATCGATCTATAGATTTTTTGTTTTGCTAAACTTTTTCATAGTCCCCAAATACTTCTAAATTCCTTTCTAAAACCATGTAATAAAATTAATATCCCTATCTCATATGATACTGGAAGTCATTTCAAGGAGTTATATAATCCCTAGAACATACATAATTCCCCCACATCCATTGATTGAGTATCTCAGGTTGACAAGAAGTGTTCCACTTTCATCAGTAGGTAAACTATCACCCAAATAACATCCCGACACCTCAGAGGCCAAGGAAACTCTATCACAATATCCATTGTCATTTGTTCCCACATTAACATTGGCCCCATATGTGGGTGAAGAAAACCCCTCAGAAACTGATTCTCAACTTTTATCCTTTGATAGGTATGACATCACAAGAAAAAACCATTGATGTCTCTCTCCATACCTAAACACCAAAATCATCATCCAATATCATGGTAGATATTCATCAACCCTAGGTTCACTAACCACTTCAAATAATTAAATTCTATCATCAATTCCTTCCTTAAGTAATCATGAAATACTAACCTCCCATGAATGTAGATTACATAATTATTAAATACAATCACCCATAGACTAGATCATCTCCTGTAAACCATTCTTGCATCAACTCAAAATCAAGGAATAAATCTTTGTTAACTTTTAAATGGTACACCAATGAATATGTTATCACTAATGGTGCACAAGTCATCACATTGGGATCCTTTTTTATTTCCATAATCCATTATACTATAAAAATCATCATATATAATTCCTCTTATAAAGGACTCTCTTGTAGCTCCTATGTTATTGGAATTTTCCAACTATGATCAGGTAAAATGAGATTACCTTTCCCTATAGTATAGGTCATCTAAAATTTTAGTTTCAATTGATAATATACCCGACACCAATACCTCAAATTTAGATCCTACTAAGAGAAGATATATCACAATCTCATATATTCTATGTAGAAAAAACCTCTCACAAAAGAGATAGTGATGACATTAATTTAATTCATTACCTATATATTCTAACTCTAATTCATGTATTGGTTAGTTCCACTCATGTGGTCACATATGACATGAACCATAAGCTACTACTTGGTCCCTTTACATCAACACAACTACCAAAAAAGCATGAGGTGACATGATAAATTTCATATCTAATCCTAGGATTTTGAACACTCAAAATTGGGGATATTGGAAATCTTCCCTTTAGCTCTAGGATTGCCTTTTCACAAATATCATTCCACTTGAACTTCACTCCCTTCATTTCAAACCCATTCATAGGTGATACCAAATGGGAGAATTCATGTTTGAACCTTTTATATTACTCAGCTAAATGAAGGAAGATATTGATCTCAAACCTATACCAAGGGTGTTCCCAGGACATCATAGCGTCGACCTTCTTCAGGTCCATAAAAATTCCCACCTCAAAGATTTCATGCCCAAGGAACCATATCTCTTGAATCCATAATTATCATTTCATCATATTTGTGAAAATATGATACACTCAAAGTGTACTCAATACAATATCATGGCATATAGAAATCATGTCTGATGTCTAACAATATTTCAATATATATTCCAGAAATATAAAATGAAGGAGTAATGATATGGATGGAAAGTATTTTTCATGAAATCCATCAAATCCACTATAAAAAGTTTCAACAATAAAGTCAAAAAATATATTCATACAATCCATATTTACTCATAAACATGTTCTTGGGAAGATCGTCCTCTCTGGACTATAGTTGATAGTATCCTGAATGAAGATAAATCTTGGAAAACCAATGATATCACCATAAATGATAAAAAATATAATTAATTATTGGTAAAGGGTATTATTTATTCAAAATTATCTAATTCATCATCCTGTAATATAAAATGAGTTATATAATACCATCTTCATTCTTGGAAACAACCACAACGCACCCCAAAGAGATATTATTATACTGATAAATCCCTTCACCTCCAAATATTATATTTATACCTTGAAATAAATTAACATAGATGGTAGAACACAATATAGAATAATCAATATAGTTCAAAATCTTGACTTGATTTTGATCTCAAATTAAAATCCTCTCTTGAGATTGAGACCTCAAAATCCTTCCTAGAATACATGTCGTTAAAGTTCAACCACTGATGGAAAGGAAGAGGCTACTTCTAGCTTCACTTTAATTGCCAAGAAAGTTACTTTCAGCATAATTTCTCCAAATTGTCTAAGGTAGGGTCTCATTCATCCTGGTCTAACATTTAATTCATTGGTCCTCACAATCTTCTCTATCTGGGGTGATATTGAGGACAAACATCTCTAATGACTATTGATGCGTGCCCGATAACAAGTCAACCAGTCAATACCAATGATCACGTTGATGATAGTGATTCCAAGGATCATGAAAATACATAGTTTTTAGTATCCAAAAATATCTTTGGTACATCCTTCGAATCTCTGAAGAAGATCCACTTTCAACCCTAGCGGCATATCAAGAGATAGTGAATCAAAAGAAAGCGTTAATAATATTTCAATCCAAACAATAATTATATCAAATATAACGAATGGGAAGCACATATATTGAATAATTTCTTGTAAATAATAGATGTAAACATGATTTTACCTCAAAGAGTCAATTTTCCTTCCCTAACATCATTTGGAACATGGTCTACTACATGAATCCAACACTATTCTAGACCACAACTTTACCCTTGTTATGTGTGACTCTCCCTTGTACCTGAAGTATGTGGGGGTCTAAAATTACTTCTGAGGACCCAGGGAAGACCTTTAGATCATGGACCTTGTATAATCTATGTGACTATGAGAACCTAGCTAAAACACCATTGTACAAAACAATTACGGATGACTCATCATGACACGCTATCAAAACTTGATCTGACGCCTTGGGAAAAAATTATGATAATACGCACTCTATCAAAAAGTTAAACACTAATGAATTACCTCTCCCTTAGAAGATGCTTAAAACCACTAAAATAATATTGTTATTTATTGTCTCTTTGGTAAGAATAATCTACCTTCCACTTTCTACTAAGAATAGTATTACTAAAAGTATTTTGAACGCTGAAAGGAGACTCACAACTTTTTCATCTTTCAGACCCTTCTAAACCATCAAGGAAATACAAATCACCTTAATATATGTATTCGGGTCAAATATAATAAGATAAAACCTCAACTTTGATCGAATTATGATTTTGAACTTCATAGCCTTTAATTATTTAATTCTATCTAAGATAAGACTGAGGAAAAGATTCTTTTTAATGAGTAAGAATACATTATCAATGATCCCTGATAGATATCCTTGAAATATTAAGAAAAATATAACTTCAGCATACTGGAAAAGAACTCCTTAAAGAGAACATATTTTGAGGTCATCCAAGATAGACCTTAAAATTAAACCACCTTGTTCACAACACCACACAACCTTCTAGTAGGACCCTGAATCATGAAGGCATCCAACATTACACGATGGTCTATTGGAGCCTATACTAGATTTAAAGTTACCTCAATAGCATCAATCCAATTCTCAGCATCCTGATGACCTCTAGTACCCAATAAGGATAGAGGGTGTTGTATCTTAATATCCCTATCATTACCAATTATATTCATAGAAACTCTACTCACATAAATAGGTACTACTCAGAAGACTCGTCGATGAAGTGGATCTTATTCTTGAAACACTGGAGTGGGTGTGGGAGCATACCCACTTGCATTTTCATACACATTTTGTTGTATAAAAAGGTTTTCTCCCTTATTAGATCTTATTGGTCCACTTATCATGGTTATCCGATAAGAAATAATTGAGGATTCCTGGTATAATATGCCAACATGTGCTTAGAATGCCTATAGAAGCTTACATAGACAAGATCCTAAGTATATCACAAGTATAAAGAAGGGATTTAAATAGAAACCATATCTTATGAAGAAATCAATCAAAAGAAAATAAATCCCTCCTAGTATTTCTCTAGGATCATGCTACCTACATTTTATTCAAAATCACACACACACACACACACATATATATATATATACAAAACACAAAAACATTCCCATACTCAATAAACTAATGCTAGAATAGATATATCAGAGTATCAAGGAAAACAAATATATCATAAAATAAATAAAAAATATCAAGGAAGTTAATTAAGAAAAAACCATGAACCGCCCAATAATATATATATATATATATATATATATATTTATTTATTTTTGAAATTTCATCCTTAATGCATATTAATGAGGAATGAATACACCCAAATACCATATAACTATAATATAAATTCCATTACAAAAAAATCGAAGGTTCATTACACATGATCCAGCTTGGAACAAGGAAGCTCCCATACCAATGTTTTTGGCAAGCTGAATTTTTTTTACATTACCCAAAAACTTATTAAAGAAGAAATAAAAAAGTAAATTCTCATTTTGTACCACATTTTAATTCCCCATCCAAAATTACCATGTCTAGGATAAGAAACTAAATGGCCCCATGCATGCCTCTCCATATTTTATAGGTTCCCAACTAGCCACAAGGGTCTAAATGGTATCATCGGAGAGAATATACGCTTAGTATCAATAAAGAAATGTATATGTAATAAAAAAAATAATGAAATAGTGTAATTAGAAACCATATAATTAATGGAAGGAAAATTATCTCAAGTCATTAAAAATAATAAACTAATGACCCACAAGGTTGAAGTTCAATAAGTGTTTGAGAAACATGTGAAATTAAATAAACACTCCAAAATCACTTCATATTGTGTCTGGATATCACCTCTGATTCCCATGTTATGTCTCTTAGAACCCAATCACTAGGCCTTTACCTTCCTTCAATCCCTGATCATGAAATATGTATGCACATCAAGAATCCCATATGGGGTGTGAGTATACACCTAGTAGGACACCAATAATTTATCCTTTACTCGATTTTTCATGCATACTATTGTATGTTATGATAATAAATAAACATACAATAAAATAAAATACAATCACATACCAAGTGGTCAAGCACAATCCAAGATATCCTGAACCCCCAACCATAACTACTACACCTCCATGCTATAAATATAATAATAAAATATTTTGTGAAATAGAGTCAACCATAAGGTCACCATAAGTATCACATAGTGTCCACAAGTTAATGACACTTAATAGCGACAAGGATAATAACTCTTGGGTCAATCCATAAGAGTAAATACTCTTTATAACCATAGAGTATAATATGGTAGACCCAATAATTTAATACATATATTTATATAAGAATTTTTATCTTGCGAGAGCTAGTGGATTGAGAGTTGTTGGTAGTTTTCTTTAGTGTAATAGAGAGTGTTGTGATATTGGGATCCCTCAACATTACTCAGACTTGTACTTTTTTATTTTTGCATTAGGCATAAAATATGATATATGCATTTATTTTTATTTCTGTGGTTTTATTGTTATATTTTTATATACTATATATGTTAATGTACTTAGATTATTTGTTTTATAAAAAATTTACAGTAGTTTCCATCTATAATGAGTACCTGTAAATACTGTGAAAGTAATAATAAATAATTTCTATGATCTAGATACATCAATATAATTGGATATAGTTGATGGTTTACCCTCGGATTTTGGAGGTGAATATGAATTTAAACATATACTAATGAAGTTCAAATTGGGTAATATCTAATTAAGGGTGGTTATGAGTACTCACACATAAATAAGAACAATATATAGTTATGGTTTCATTATTTGTTCTTATATATGATCATGTGTATTAGTCTCCTAACCTGAGATCATTATTAATTTATATACTTGATCATATACTTTGAAATAGGTTGAAAACTTAGATGGTGTATTTTTTTAGTGATGTTTCTTTAATTTTTTTCATCATTTTGGGTGTAACAATAATTCCATGATCAAGATTGTATTTTTTACTTCCATGTATTGGTATAAGATATCTATGGACATTTGAATTGGATAGTGGTTACTTGATTTAATACATATCTAATGTATGGGAAGATAACCCCATCCAATTTTTTTAAATAATAAATAAATAAATAATGTAAGTATTTTAACAGAATGTATCATTCATTCCTTATAAAATACTACTTCACAAAGAGATTGTGTTACACAGTGAGTGTTCATGGGAAATGTAATAATTTATGACTTATCCTTATCTCCTTAGGGCCCATGAAATGTTTCTAGATTCTATTTTTACTATTGTTTTGGAATTATTTATATATAGATAATTACTTTAAGGTTTACACTCAATTTCTATCTTGATGTTACATTATTTTAGATTAATTTTTCATTATTTATAAAATGAGTCTGCATTTGTGGGATGAAGAACACCTGGGTGTGACTAATAAAAATTAAATAATTAAAAAAATAAATTATATATTAAACAATTTAATTTTGATAATAATTTAATTTACTTCTAAAGGTATTAATAATTTATTTAAATTTAAATAAGTTCATATAAGACAATTATTTTTCAAATGAATATAAATTGTTTATGGTTCATTAAACTTATTCAGGAAAAATATGTCACACCTGAACCTTTGATAACCTTATTATTTTATTAATTTATTTATTTTTTTCCATTTCCTTTTTGATTTAGATCATTTTTCCTTATGTTTTTGAAATTTTTGGGTTTCAGTGTTGGGAACATAGTAAAAATCATGTGGCAAATTTGAAAATGGTGATATACTTTCTCTGTGGTGATTTTCATGGTTGGTATATATTTTTATTACCCATGTTTCCAAAAAAATCTTTGTGAATATGTCTTTCCAATGAAGGAAAGATGATTGAAATAAGATTATCCAAACTGTGTAGTTTTCAAAATTTTAAAAAATTGTAAAATACCCATGCTTACACTATAATTTTCATCCTTATGGATTCCCATGTACTCTCATTTCACTTGGACGAACTTAGGGAACGACCAATTGAGATTCATCATGCATTCCTTATAATTTTTATTCCCTACACCATTGATTCTAACTGGTTACCCTAGGTAAATATAGTAACCCATGTTTTCATAAATAGATATTATATTTTATAAAATGCATATTCATTACATAACATAATGATCAACTCTATAATCATATAGGTATAGTGCCATTAGAAACATGGATACAAAGAAAAATTATTTATATATGATCTACATAATATCCCACTTTTTTATTCATAAATATTTTCCCTCTTATACATATCATGATTATAACGTCCTTTAAATCCTGGAAATGGGAATCATGGGAAATGGTGAGCTCAGATACTCTATATGGTTAAATAAGGCAGATATTACTGACCACATAAACATAACATGAACATAAGGGTATGAGAACATGAGTATGAAATTTTAAAAACATTCCTTTTATATCATATATTAGAATCTAGGTTTAGGGAATAATGCTTGATAGTTCATAAGTCAGGAATCATAAAGGAATCAAAGAACATGATCCAAGGGATAATAATATTGTCATTATATATATATATATATGCAATAAGAGTAAACATATAAAATAATTTTATTATTACTCAAGGATCACTTACAAGACTGTCATAGTGGATTGGAATTACTTCTCAATCCATCAATTAGTCAAGGTTTACTCCCAAGACTATCATAGTGGATAGATTCCCTTACTGAACTAGGTTCACTCCCCATTCAAATTCTATTTATCTCATGAGAAATCTATCTTAAACCAATTAATTATAGACCTATATAATTCTAGGACCTGCATTCCCAAAATGAAAACCATTCATATGTATTACAAAATATCTTAAAACATTAATCATATCATAACCCTTGATAAACAAATGTGTTTCATAAACATTTTATCATAGAATATCACATGAAAAAGAAATAGGTTTCATAAACATTTTGTCAATTCCTCATATCCTGTCCCATAGAAAAGAAACATGTTTCATAAACATATTTTCATCATAATCCTAAATGATAAAAACGAAATAATAAGGATGATATCATTGAATCATATCCCCATTAAATATTAGGCAACATCCAAGGAGGTTATCTTAGATGAAAAAATTCTTTAAATGATCACGAGGAACATCTCTTGAAGAAATTACACTTTTCATATTGAAATAAATTATTTAATATAAAAAAAGTTCATAAATATCAGAAAACAAATTTTATTTGAGAATAACCATATAAACTTGTAAAGTATGTGTCAAATCATTGAGTGTTCAAGATGTTGGGAAATTTTATTCATGTCATTTATGTTACAATAATGATTCCTTTCTCATTTTTTGGTAAAAAAAACCAAAAATTACCTTAGAAAAAGACTTAGAACCTTCACCTAAAAAATTCCTAAAAAGTAAATAGTGGGTAAAAATGGATTTTAAAAAGCGTAGTAGAATAGTGAAAATACTCGTTAAAAAAATTTTAGAAAACATGGACATAGTAGAAAGATGTTTACTTGACCAAAGTGAGAAATAAAGATGATTTTATATAAAAACATTCTTCCATCCTCTTGAGTCTATAAAAAGAGGAACATGAAAAGAGAAAATTTAATCTCCGGAAATATCCATAGTAGAATAAAATTTTGATTTTTATTGATAGTTTGATCATAAAATTCCATCATTAAAAAATTAATCATGAACAACCAAGATAAACAGAGATATTGTAAAACAAATCCTTTACCTCAAGTGTCATAATTATTGGTGTGCATTCAAAACTACATTATAATATATATAAGTTTATTATAAATATATTCCAGAATACTAATCATATATATCATACCAAATATTATTTTCTTATTACATATTATAACAGTTTTATTAACAATTCTTTATTAAAATAATTGCTTTGGGTGATAATGATTTCGTTTTTCATGCATGTTTTAGTTAGGTAGTCTCTATCATTATACATTAAATATAGTTCTATAATCTCTATGATGTTAAACATTATATTAATACCATATAAATTTATTATATTTATATTTACATTTATATTCATTTATAAAATATAGTGATTGATATGTGAATTATAACATTCATGGAGACGGTAGAGTATACATGCACATGAACATTGTTTTATATTTTTTATGGATGGAATGAAAGAATGGTAAATATTAATTCCAAATAATATAATAATTGTATTATAATAAATAATATATATATTTATTAAATTCATAATCATAACTATCTAAGTAAAGCGGTGATGACAATAGATCACACTTCTAGGAGGAGAAGAAAATTCATAGGTACACACGAGCGATGTTTTCACTTTCTATAGAATAGAAAGATGGTCGATGATAGCTGGAAAATAATCATAACATTAATAAAGAATGTTTAATATACTTCATTAGTTTTTTTATTGGACAACATGGATTTAGAAGAGTTTGAAGAAGAAATGAAATTCAAAATGATCAGTTAAGAGTTACGCCTTTTTCAAGAATCTTCTATTTCATTACACATTAACCTTCGAAGGGATGGTATTTTGAAAATACAAGAATATGGAGGCTGTATTAAAGAAATATATAAAATTATTATGGAATGTATTATCTAATATATAAGGCTCAAAATGTGTGAGTATTATAGGAGAATAGGTGGTCTCTTATAAGTGAGGGAAGGGGCACACATGAAATTACCAAGAAGATAAAAATGTAATTGGGTCATTATCAAGAAAAATTCTTTGGAATTGATAGATATTTAAATTAAAATGTTATAAGGTCTAAATATCATTAAAAAAAATTAAATTGAGGTATTTTTTGGTTTCATTTAATACCTTATTTTTTTATTTACTTTTTTTAACCAATTTTAAACTTAACCATGGTAATGTATCTGTCAAGATTAAAGGGTTGTAATTTTTATTATGAGGTAAAAATTGGCTAATAAATATTCAAGGGATGAAATTTTAGACAACATAATATCCAGATTATCCCATTTCTATATTCTTAATATTTTTAAATAATTTAATAATATGTTATTTTCATAAAATATCATTAATGTCATTTTTTGATACTTTTCATTTAATGTGATATTGAACACAATAATACGGAAATGGAATTAAAATATAGATACTTAAAAAATATTTAATTTGATATATTAATCTATAAAAACTTTAATGCAATAATTCAACCAAATTTTATTACTTCAAATATTTCTAAAATGTTTTTTTACTATTAATTCAATAAATATTTCTTCATCATTGCATAAGAATTTAAGCTAACAATTAAAATAAAAATAAACTTGAATAAAAATATATAATAAAAAAATAAACTTATATTTCAAATAAATACATAGAACATAAATTATCCTCTTTATATCCTCCGGCAAAAAAATGATTATATATTATAATCAAGAGAGTGACATTTTTTATTTATTCTTTTCTTAAATTACTATAAAGGTCATCATCCAAGAAATGTACCCCCATGTGACCACATATTCATTAAATTGATAGAAATGTCTAAAAATTATTCAAACAATGGGATAATGTGAAGTGTTAAAGACATTTTAAATCCATATATCATTGTTTGAACCTTATTTTACCCATTTTACCTTATCTAGGTGACAAAAGTTTACTATGGTTACTATTCATATTACCCAATAATAAATGGGGAAAATTTACCAAATTTTATCCCACACATTACAAATATGGAATAAATTATTAAAAATTCAATTCCTATAATATTAATATATTTATTTTAAAATATGTTTATAGAAGTATGTAAAAACAGCTTTCTAGAAAATACATTATTAATCATAAAATATGATATATATTCATATATCATGCCTATAAAAAAATATAATAATATAAAAAAATTTAATTCAATATATAATATATAAATTTCATTAAAGGTATTAACCAATTTTGGTTCATTTAAATTATTATGAAAGAAACCCATTCGACAAATCAAAATAGTTTTTTAAGAAAGCATCTCTTTTGCATTCGAATGGTTTTTTTGTAATCAATTTATAGCCAATGAATTCATTTTATGCTTCTATAAACCATGAATTGTTTATAATTTATTTAGTCCTATTAATTCCCACTAGTCCAATGGCTAGGTGGTAACTGTCTCATTGAATAAAAAAATTTAATATTACATCATGATTCGTTTAAAATCTGTACTACAGGTGAACATATCTACCAAGCATTTTATTATTTTAAACTAAAATTTCAAGATGTTAATTTAACCCCCACCCCTTAATTAAATTATTCCCTTATTATTTTTTCTCAGAAATAAATGTTACTATATTTTAAAATACCTTCATTGAAAACCCAAATCATACAAAGGGATAACAAAACTTCTCTTAAAATGTTGAAGTGGGAAACATAAAGGTTACTTGAGATAAAACATAATAAAGTTCATTGGTAAGGATAATTTTGGAGGAAAGATAAATTATATACATTTAGGATAAAACTAGCATCCAAGGAATAATAGAGAGTGATATAAATCATGTTTATGTATAATGTAACAATCACAAAACCATAAATTTTTTATGGGTGAAAAGGCCATCAATTCGTAAAAAATGATTGTAAAAGTATACCATTTTTTGTCAAGATCGTTTTCCTTATGTTGATTTATTATTTTCTATAAAGATAGATAATTAAAGAAAATAAACATACTTTATTTATTTATATTTCATCAGTATAATTTCATCCTTTGGTTGTGATTCGATGAATTTTCACTTCAGATCTTACTCAAATAAATTAATATTCAGGATTAATTTTTCATTCATTAAGTATAAAAAATTAACTTCTAATGAATAATAATATCTATAAAATAATGATAATTCATTACTTCCATCACTATTTATCAACAAAACAAAAATTCTTAGTACAAATTATACAATATGGATCTATACAATACATTAATATCAAAAACCTCAACAATAAAACCAAAAGCTAAAATTAATCCAGTACATAAATAGTTAAACATGGGACTCCCCCAAAATATGTCTGACCAATTTCAAAACCAATAAAACTGAAATATTTGACCATAATTTTTAATGATCACCTTTAATATTTATTCCTAAAAAATATAAAGTTTTACATAATTTCACATACCAAACATGTCAATTCCTTGATTGTATATTCTCATTGAATATACCAGTAACTTTAATTGCCATAAAACCTCAATGAAAATGTACATTCTTAAAAAATTAAGAGAATCCAAATTATGAAAATAAAATCACATAAAAATGAGTTTATTCTATAAATCAAAAATTTAATAAACATTATAAAATATGTCCAAAATCACATTTTTATCATATCACTGACCAATTTCCAGGTCACCATTATTATACCATTCACTTTATCAACTTCAATCATCTATTTATCACAACCCAAAATTGTTTTCTCAATATTAGTTACATATTAAGGATTATCTTTCTCTTAATCATGTATTTTAAAGAAATATATCCTTACCACTAAATAACATTTATAGGTCATTAATACCATTCAATATATTATTGAAAATTCTTAATAGAAAAAATATTGTGGAATCCTATGATTTTTTATGAGTCATACTACCAACATACCATTGATTAAAATTCTTATGTAATATAATTTGGGAATCCCTGTTCATAAACACTTGAATCCTTTCACCTCAATGATTGGAATAAGTTTTTTCCTTCATTGGCCTTGGATTTAATCTTTATAATTGTCCATTAAAAATAATTAGTCCTATATTTCCCACATTTCAAATAATGAACTATAAATGTATCACTATTAATATATTTATTCCCACCAATTTAACTCCTTATTTTTCCTTGTAAATTTATATCAATATTCCCTCATTTTCAAGAGAGAAAACATCTTCACCTTACTTTGAGATATTCTCTTAGTTTCACATTCCTAAATTATTGACATGAGTAAAAATGATTTTTCGTTACTCTATAGTCATTAACACATGGACATTTATAGAATCCCATCTTTCCCTTATTTTACACATAAAGAATCTATCTAAAGTTTTTATTATTAACCATATATCATGAATGATGATTGAGAATAATAAAAAAATATCCTTCAAGTTTTAATTTCAATTAGTTTCCCATGAGTATAATCATTCCATTGTCTCTCACATTCACCATTCACATGAATAATCTTATTTATATCCATTGTCTAAAACTAAAACCCATAGGGTGAGACAAAATAATCTTAGTGAGAGATCCTGAAAAATCATTGATATAAAATCTAAATCATGACACCTTATTTTTAATCTATGTCGCCTTAGGTTTAACCATAGTAATTAATTTCCATCATCTATTAAAATCATTCATAATGGTTTATAAAGAATATTTTAATTAACCCATGAATATCTCTTCAGAGTGTCAATACATGTTTGTAATAGGGGAACACTCATCTTGCACTATAATTTTGGATAAGATGTTCTATAACTACTCTTTTGGGGGTTATTACCCCTAAATATATGAATTTTGAAACTCTATAACATTCTGCTACCTCAATCAGGTATTTTTTCACTTTTTTAAATTTCTCGTTTTGTTAAAAATCATTTTATATGATTTTTATGGGATTGTTGTAGACTATAGAATAGGTACACACGGTGTACCTGAAGTACACATCATATACATGGTGCTAGATGCATATCGTGGAATGGGATATCATGTAATGAATGTATAGATCACACTGTGATCTAGTATACATTATAAACCTATGGTAGATGTTGTATAGGGATTTAATAGAGGTTTTTTAACACGAGGAGGCAGGTTTTCCGGTGAACTTATCCAATGTGGCCTATACATCGTGACCCCTTGGTACACATCATGACTCGACCTGAACCCAGACTTGAGTAATGTGTTTGGAAGTATCCCTCATACTATTATTCCCAGACATTTTGTCTCTCAATCCAAGGATATCCTTATGTGATTTTCAGAGGCTCAACGCCTTATGTTTCAATATGATCAACTTCGGATCTTCATTCTTCTTGAGGTGTGATTCTGGGTAAGGGTTCTCCCTTGTTCTTTGAGTTTCTCTCATTCACTCCTCTTGGGATTTAAATGGATAATATTTTGATTGATGGATCTATGTCTTTTGTTGTTAGATATTTCTACTAGGTAGAGTTTCAAGTTCTTATACACCTTTTTTTCTCATTAACGGGTGTTATTGCGATTGTCGTTCTTTGGGAAAGATGTAAGTGGTTACGTCTCGATTTGCCTAATTGATTACCATCATATTTCTTGATTTATTTCGACTGATGATTTAAATTCAAATGCTAAATATTGCATTGAATTTCAATGATAAAACCCAATTACATTGAATTAGGAGATTTGAAATTGTTTTGTTATGGAAACTTGGAAATATCCCGATTCCATTTAATTGTGGTGGGTTTATGGAAATTGGATGATTTAAATGGTTGAATATAAATTATATATTTGATGGAAATGTTTTCAATTAAATTGTATAATTTAATTGCATAAATTAATTTATAAAATTATGGAATTAGTTTTTAATGGGTATCAAAATCATGAAAATGGCTTAAAATGATTTGATAGAAACCCATTGGTTTTTCCTTGTGAAAAGGCATGTTTTTGAATAAAACCTATTTTAGTTATAAATTGAAAGGAATTGGCATTTTTGAAATGGAATAATGTGAATGATCATATTTCATGAAGTCTTAAAATATTTCTCCCATTAAGTAAGTGAAAATGATATCCTTAGGTGGTTAGTGAGTTATTTGGATACACTCTATGCTATGAAAATGTTCTAAAACATACATGCAGCGGGTCACATCCCCGATGGGTTGGTGATGAGTCTCATTTGTCCAGTGTCATAGGGATGTGTGTATACACACCTTTCTAACTTTACATAGAGAGTGTGTAATCCTATTGCTGTATAATACTATCATCCCTTTGGTGGATAATCATTTTCTTGATTGTTTATTTATATTTGAGATATAAATGTATGCCAATGTTTATTTGAACAACTTTACATTCCTTATAAATTAATATAAACTATTTTATATAAATATTTTACTTAATCCATGGTTTTAAAAATATTCTTTTATTTGTATTTTCATTTGCTAAAATATTTATTTCCATCATTTTGAAAATGTACAGCATATTTTCTTAAAAATATTCTTTTGAATTTCCAAACCTTTTTATTCTAAAAATTGAAATCTTTTGTTTGGAAAAATTTATATTTGTAATTTTTTATAGAATCTATGGTTGTCCTCGACTGTGATTAGGCTCACATCCTAATTTTCCCTTTAGGTGTTTGTATAATTTCTCTTTCTAGACTCAAGCAAAGGGAATGATTCTCTTGAAGTTGGAAGAAGCTGTTAAGATTGGGATGTGTGGAGTTTTTTCCATAGTGACTTTGGGGTTGTTTTTCTATTTTATTAAATGGGTTTTTGTACTTTGTCTATTATTCCTAGTTGTATTCTAGTACCTTTACTCCCTATGGAGTTTTCACATTGATATGAATATGGTCTTTTAACTTTTTCTTCCATAGTATTTTGGAAAAATTATTCCCAGACGTATGTTGTAAGATTCTAGGTTGTATTCACAAACCTATTGTGATTTGGAACACCCTACAGGTTTTGTTTGGGTCAGGTCAGTTATTGGGTTACCAGGGTACTCATGTATGTTCATGAAAAAATCCATCCAATTGTATTATCCCGATAGGGTTGTTTTTATATCAGAAGCATGCTCCTTTATTTACTATAACTTAGGATATTCTCTTATACATTGGCTTATCCTAAGGGTTATCCCTAATTTTTCCCATCCTGGTTTCCAAAGATAATTATATGTTTTTCTAATTCCAACAATATTTTGAACCACTCTTTTCATACATAGACATTATATATTATATGATAAACATTGATTATATAACATAATGATACTTTCCAAAATAGTATAGGTCTATTGACTTTATAAATGTGGATTTATAAACAACTTGTTTATATAGGATCTACATCAACTCCAACTTAATTCTTCACAACATGAACCCATCTTATACATATAAATATTTAAAACTTCTTTTATATCCTTGGTAAGGGAAACATAAGAAAGGTGACCTCAGATCCTCAGTAAGGGTAAAAAATTATATATTAATGATCACTTAAATATAATATTAGAATAAGGGTATGAGAATATAGGAATAACATTTTAAAACCCTTCCTTGATTGTCACAGATCATAATATCGATTCATGGTATAAATCCTAGTAGTACATAAGATATAAATCATAAATAAATCATATAAGAGGACCCATGTGAGTGTAACATTGGAATATAACATACATTAATGGAATGCACATAGTCATATAAAATCATTTCTTTAGTAGTCAAGTCACACTTCCAAGACTATCATAGTGGATTTGTTTCACTCCCCACTCCATCCTATTATTCATAAAACTCTCCCAAGATAATTATAGTGGATAGAGTTATTTACTAAACTAGATTCACTCTCCATTTCATTATTTTTTATCTCATAAGATATCCATCATTATCCAATGCATTGGAGGGCTATATAATTATAGGTATACACATTACATAATGTAAATAATACATATGTGTACCATAATAACATAAAAAATTAATTATATCATTACCCATGAAAAATACATGGGTTTTATAAAAACTTCATCATGAGATAACCCCTAGAAAAAATTAGTTTCATAAATATCTCATAAATTCATTATATCATAACCCATGGAAAATAAAGAGGATTCATATACATATTATCATTCTCATAACAAGACATCCATATAAAGGATATGTATCATGGAATTGGATTATATCCCTAGTAAATAATGGAAATCATCAAATGAAGGCATCTTATATGAAAATTTTCTTTAAAAGATCACTTGGTACATTTCTTGAGGAAAAAACCCTTTTCAATTTCCATTCACTTATTTAGAACAGAACAATTTACAAAATATCAAGATTTTTTTTTATTTTAATATACCAATAGACACTGATAAGTGAATATTCAAATCATTAATTCTTTATTATGATGGAGAATTCCACACATGCCATGGATGTTAGAAAAAATATTCTTTTAAAATTTTTTGTAAAAAATCAAGAATACCTCATTTAGGAAACAGTAATAACATCTATTTAGACAAGATTTAAAAAATTAAAACATGGGTCAAGATGAATCTAAAAAAGCCTATGAGAATATTTAAAACAATCTTGAAATTTTTTTAGAAAACGTGGACACGAAAGAAGAAGTATTTTTTGACTGAAAAGATAAATAAATTCAATTTTATTAAAACAAATATTTTTTCCTCCTGAGTTCTTAAAAGAGAAAAATAAAAATAAAAAATTTAATATTCAGAAATTACTAGTGTATAATTTAATTCATGAGATTCTATAGAGGAATATCATAAAATTCCATTATCAAAAACATAACCACAGACAATTTGTATAAACAATGAGACTGTAATAGAAATCCCTTTCCTTAAGTTTCATCTTTCTTCATACAAGTTCAAAACTCATGTATAATAAATATTTATTTATTATAAAGGTAATAAATAACAATAAACTATATATCACTCAATATATTCTTTTCTTATTACATCTTATTACGTATTTATTAACAATATTTTGTTAAAATTTCTATTCATAGTGATAACTGATTTATTTTTTCATGCATGTTTTTGTTTGGTAGTATCAATATTTAAACATTAATCATGGATCCATAATATATATAATGGTAACTATGATATTATTTTCATATGTATTCATTATATTTATTTTTATATTCATACATAAAATTTATTTATAGAGAAAATTAATTGCACCATTCAGGGAGATGGTTGGCCAGACGTACACATGAACGTTGTTTAAATTTTTCAATGGAAGGAATGAAAGAAATGTATATAAAAATTCACTTTTAAAGGATAATAAAAAAATAATAAATAACATATATATTTATAAAATATATGATTAAAACCATCCAAATAAATTGGCAACGAAAGACAAATTAAACTGCTACACGGTGACGGTAAGTCAAACATTTGCAGGAACAATGCTTTCTCTTTCTGTAGAATGTAAATAATGTGGATAATGGTTTATATATCAACATTATAATAATTAGATATATTTTAGATAAGGAATAAATTATTTTATAATTTATTACGTGGATTTATAAGAGTTTTACGAAGAAAAAAAAATTAAAAATGGTCGGTTAAGAATTATACCTATTTGTTGAGAATATTCTTTTGGATTACACCTTAAGACTTGAAGGGATGGACATTGGAAATAAAAGAATATGTAGAATGTGGAAAATAAAGAAAGTTAGTTATTATGTTAATTATGGTATGATCTATAAGGATTAAAATTTTTGTGGAATATATGAGAATAGGTGACCATTTATAAGTGATGGGAGAGGAACTCTTGGAATTACAAAAAAATTAAAATATAGTTGACTCATTCTGAATAAAAATTCTTTTAAATGGATAGATATTACAATAAAAATAATATAAAGTCAACATATAATAAAAAGAATAAAATTTAGATATTTTTTTCATTTTAAAGCATATAATTTTGATTAAATTCTTAATTAACCAATTGTATCCTTAACCATGGTAATGACATTTTCAAAATTAAATGGTTATAATTTTATATACAAGGAAAAATTGTAACACCCTTAGTTTTTATGGACCATTTTTTCTTGATTAAATTATATTATCATTAATATATTTTATTGAAATAATTCAAACATAACTTTAACACAGAATCGACTTGTCATACATTACACACAACACCGACTTTGTGTCTCATACATGCAACATGGACTTAGTGTATGTTACACACAACACTGAGTTTCTACAAAACGTATTTTTTTATTATAATTATTTTAATAAGATAATAAGAACCTAGGTCTTAAACATAGTAATATGAATATTAATATCTAATTTTCAAAAAAAAATTTAATTTTTTTTGCATAAATAAAAACATATTTATAATGAAAGATATAATTTTTGATAAATTCATTATATGTTTAAAAATACTATTTTATTAAATGAACTGTTTTTCAAGTCCTTCTATAAAAAAAAATTAATTTTAGACACATTTAGAAATTGAATTTTATAGAATGAACTTGTTTTTGAATTTATAATGACTAAATTATCTTAGAGAAAATCATTTAAATTTTTCTGAGAAAATATATTTTTTGGATGAATAGTGGGAAATACATAATTTTAATTCAAAATGACATTCTCATATAATTTATTTATCAGGTTAATTTTTATTTTAAATTTGTTTCAATGTTTAATTATATTACATTTTTTTCAATAATTTCAATTTATTCCATTTTAATCAATTTCACTTTGAGATTGGGTATAAAAACATATCAAACTATTGGATATTTTACTTTAAAATCCTGCATTGTTTTCTCATCTATGGGATAAATTTTAAATTAACTTCACCAACATATGCATTTCTAATTTTTCATAATTTATTCCATATTTATAATCAACATAATTTTTAATTTATATTTAATTAAAACTTAGGTTTTGAAAAACAAATAAGGTAAAGTGATTGAAACTAATTACATTGATTAAGAGAAAAAACTAGGCTATCAATGTACATTGAATTTAAGACCCAAAATGACCTAGAAATTTCTCCAAGAGACATTGTATGGACATATTTATACCATATACTCTCTTTTATATAATTTTGACTATTATTGGATCCACATTATAGGGTAAAAACATGGTTGTAATTCCTTTTCCCAAAATTTACAAGAGTACCACTCCTCCTCATCCATAAAAAGGCCTCCTCTCTTACGTCTCCCCACGCCTCTCAGTACACTTTTTATCAAAAAAGAATATTCTCCAATATATTATAAAACTTTTAATCCACAATCTTAAATCCTAAAATTTTGAATAATCAAATCCATGGAAGCCCATGGGTGCAAACAAAATGAGTAACCAAAATAAAAGTTTAAGTCCTTCCTCGAGCTCCTTTATTTTTTTCTCCATCCCCTAAACTCTATTTATTCCATGATTCTATAAAAACAGAAGTATAAAAAATAAATTTATATTTTAATATATTATGGTTTTGACCAATAATTACACACACTTCCATCTAATGGGTAACCAACATACTTTTTATGTGAATAGTGAACCACAACCTTGTGAAACGATGAATTTTCATTTTTCCATTAGCACATTTATTGGTTTGGAATTATGATGGACATGATGTTTCAATATGATATATATAATATATATGATATATTTTAATTTTTTATTATTATTTATATATTTTATAACACATATTTTTACAATTCCTCTTTCTTGTGTAAATATGATAATTTTGTTTGAGGAAGTGTGGACTATCGCCCCCTCAAAGGGATGTGATTCATTCACACACTACATGGAATTTATTAATGATATGTCTGGTAAAATTATATGATACATATGAAATAAAAATTATAAAATAATTATATTATATTAATGTATAAATACATTCCATTTTCATTCTTTCTTTCAATATGATAAGAAAACGGAAACGGTGTTCATGTGTACGTACAGCCTATCGTCCCCTTAAATGGTGTATTCTGATTTATAATTATATATTTTATGGATTATTATACTAAACATATAATGAATATATTTAATATTTATATCATGTTTTACATTCTGTAAATAATTATATAAGTTTAAGTACCAAATATATAACAAATTAAGACACATGTGAAGAACAAAGCTGATATTACCAAAAGTGAAACCTTAACCTAGAATTTTTTTAAAACGGGTAATATAATGTCATACTAAAACCATATATGGTATTATATATTATAATATGTTTATTTTATTTATTTTTAATAAAATTATATTTATTATATAGGAATTTTGTACAATTATGATGAGGGTCAAGACACAAGGTAAGGGAATTTCATTTCTCTTTTTATATCTCTGACATACATGCCATGTTCACCACTCTTTTCATTCATGTGGTTTATATAATACACATGAATATATTCTATGATTATTGTTTTTGAATTTATGAGTGTTTACATATCCATTCTAGGATCTTTATTTCATTGGGTTTTTGTTTTAATAGTTACCAAATCGGTAAGATAGTTTTGTCTCAATTTCCCTTCTTTGAGACACAAGTTTTGTTATGCACCTACATTATTTTTCAGGGTTTATATACTTCCATTTGAAATTTTATATCATAAATCACCTTATTCTAATGATATTTTAATCTTTATTAATTTCTCATTCTTACCTGGAGTGTATGATTCAAAGTTACCATGTGGAAAGTGTTTATTGAAACAATGTCATTGTTTATTGGGATTTTTTGTGATTTTTCTCCCATAGATGAAATGTTTTTATTCATCCATCAAGAACACTCGAATGTTTTATTATACTCTTTTTATTTATGATATATCCATGTATTAGTACTATTTATTAATTATTTTGTACTTATGATTATTAAGAAAACGTTTTTAAGATAAATATAATCGTATTTCTCTTTTCAGTCTAAAATCTGTTTTATTTAGAAAACAATATTTTCAAAACAAATCAAAAAAAATAAAGGAAAAAGGATGTTAAAAAGTGTTTATGATTTCCAAATCCTCATTTATATGTTTTAAAATCTATTTTCCATGAAAAATATATTCAAAAAAATCATTTTTTTCGAATTCATTTTTAAAAGAAAAAATGATATTTCCCTCAAAAAATGTTTTCAAAAGATCATTCAAAGTTATTTCTCATCTAAGATGATAGCTATTGGTGTTACTCATTACTTTATTTGGAAATGATTCAATGTTACCATTAATATTCATTGTCTTAATGTTTTATGTTTTTATGGATTGATGTTTATAAACTCATTAATCATTTGTGGGTTATAGGCTTTTGAAACCCACTTCTTTTAACGGGTTATGATTTTGAAATGATTATCAAAACTGTATCATTTTCCAGAGATTGTGATGTGGTTACATGTTTATGATAATCATTTTATTTCACGTGTTATGATATTATTTTTTTATGATTTTTTATAACATGTATGTATTATTTCAATATGTGATTAGTGGGATCTATATCTTCCTCCAATTCATTATGTAAAGATTTACATCTCATGAGATAGACTAAGATGGTCTTGGGAGTGAACCTTTACTACTAATATTCCCATGGGATTGAACCATGACTACCAAGATGGTATAAATAGTGAACTCGTGCTTCTAAGGTGATCATGGGAGTAAACCATGACTATCAATATAGTATGGGGAGTGAACTTATACTCCTAAGATGGTCATGGAAACAATACCATGACTACTATGGAAATCATATTATATACTTATATATCTACCATAATTACATGTCTTATTCCTATGTTATTATTTCATGTCTTGTGTTCCTTATTTCATTATGATTCATGTCTTATGAACTGCTATGATTTATGCAATGAATCATGATTATAATCTTATGATATACAGGGTGTTATCTTCTAATGTTATGATAACATACTCATAACCCTATGACCACGTTTGTTCTTAAATGTATCCCTTATATTCCCTTACTAATCATCTTAGATCACCCCCCTTTTATGTTACCTTTCAATGTTTTGATGATATGTATATTGTTTGATTTTTCTAATAATGTTTCTATTCATGATGAACCTAGTGGGAGATAATATAGTTCACTTAAATACTAGTTTTTATGTTTCAATGTATCCAAATGGAACTAGACTAATATAGTCTTTTTACATCCATTTATATAATTTTTAGGAGTTATATAGAATTTACGTTATGTAAACATATGAAATGTGAGGGCCACAATAGTTGGCATTAAAGTAAAGGTTTTGTTAACTGTTAAAATATAGGATGGTAAAACCTTACTGATAACCCTATGAATAGGTATAAGTATAATTATAATGATATGGAAAAGTTTAGTATAATTACCTAGAAATTTGGTAAATGTTAGAGTACATGCTTTCCTAGAAATACTTATCACTCTGGATACTACAAGTGGATGTGGCTCTCTCATAAATGTACATATGAGTAAAAACTATGAAAATGTGTGTCAGGGATAACATGGCATAACTTGTTACACAAAAATTGGCCTTGCTGCATTCCTAGTTTAAAAATCTTGGGGGAAATTCTATCGGAATTCACAAAATATTCACAAACCATCAAGAAGGATTTAAATTGAAGTTGTTTATGAATAACCTAGGATAAAGGTTTGGTGTCATTGATTATGGAAGGTCTCATAATTTAAATATCATAAAGTTTAATTTTTATTATTTTTTGGTTATCCATTATGATAAATGTTTCTTATTCAATCATTTTTGTTTTAGTCAATGGATATAACATAAAGGAACTGCATTCATGGTGATTGAAATGGACAATGTAATTATTTTCCTCTAATTAAACCAAATTATAGGGGATCAAGAATTAAAAATAACATTGCTTTACTCACCCAAATATCTTAATATATGAATCATGGAGGACTTCTGAATGAGAAGATAAGGTAATAAAACTTTTTTGTTTCTTTAATGAGGAAATTTCCACCTTCATTCATCAGGTCTTCTGATCCAATTTTTGATGAACAATTGATCTGTACTACTAAAAAGATATTCTCTTTCCTCTAGTGTTCAATGCATGAGAAATTCATTCAAGATGTTTATCAGTTATAAGGTGAAGTATACCAGTGGTGGACACTAATCAAGAATATGAGGTAGGAAGATGAGATTGAATCCACGGATTGGGATGATTTCAAGAACATATTTTTCAATAATTAATATCCTCATATTCTTCATACCAAGATGGATAAAGATATCCTTGAGTTGAAGAAAATGTATGATGAATATCTTGGTACCTATGAGTCTAATATGAGAAGACATGCAAGGTGTGATTCAAGAATTATCATCCAACCAAAAAGTAAGTTGATAGGTTATTCAGTGGCTTAAATCCAAGTCTCAGATGGAAATTTTCCTTAAGAGCCTTCAGTAGCTATGAATAGAGTTTGTGCTGTGAAATAAAGGTTTAAATGGAGGTTATAGTTGCGTATAAAGCTAATGATTTTGAGAAAAAAAAGGATGGATTGTAAAGGAAAATTTAAAAACTATGAAGAAAAGATAAGTTGAGCATTCCTTTATTCTCTATGTGTCTGAATAATCGTGGAGTAAATTACTTTAAGGTGTATAATAAATGTTTTAAGTGAGGAAGGGAAGGCCATTGGGCATTTAATTTTCAAATTGATGGGAAAAAGTTCACAAATGGTGTGAATGGAGAAGAGGCGGCACAGAATGCACCTCCCAAAATTCAGTGCTACGATAGTAAGTTTAATGGTAATTATGCTAACCACTACCCAAACCCAGTGGTTGTTGATTATTAATGGTGTTAAAGTCCTCCTCAGCTTAGGGATATGGGGAAATATCAAAAAATTGATATTTAGAATGAGGGGTATGATAACGATGTCATGAAAGGTACACATAACATCCACTCAATAACTAATAATGTATTATTTGATTCTCGATCTACCCAATATTTCATATCTAAAGAATTTTCTAAGGGTGTTAAGATTCCACCAAACTGGTTAGATATAGAATTAGCATTTTAAACCCCTAATGGTATGATTATTGAATCCCAAGTCATTTATTCCTCTCCAGTTGATGTCTTTGGGAATGTAATTCATGAAAATCTTTCCATTCATACATTAGTTTACATTGATGTCATATTAGTCATGGATTGGATTTCTCTACAAAAATCCCACAATAATTTTTGAGTATGGGAAGTTACGTTTGATATTTCAAACCCTCCATTGATCATCCATCAAAGTGGTGATAAGAATTTTCCTCCAATATGGATTATATTTGTTGTATGGGTATTAACTCCCATTTAGAAGGGTTTTTTATCTAAAATGGCTGGTGGGAAATGTCACATCAATAATATGCTATTGTCCAATAATTTTTTGGATGTCTCTCCAATAGAGCTTCCTAGCCTTCCACCAAATTGAGAAGTTAAGTTATCAATAGAACTCATACCTAGTTATACATGAATTTCAAAGACTCCCTATAGAATGGCCCGAATTAAGTTATAGGAATTGAAGAAGTAGCTCCCATAAAACCTTGATAAGGGATTCATTCGACCATGTGTGTCACTATGGGGTGCACTTATTTTTTTGAAAAAATAATGATGTATCAATGCTACTCTCTATTGATTATTGGGAGTTGAACTAGATCATGATTGAGAACAAGTATCTTGTCCCCCATATTGGTGACTTGTTTGATAAACTATGTGGAACTCAATACTTATCCAATGTCTATCTTTATTCCTAATATCATCAATTAAGGGTGAATAAGGAGAATATGTCGATGATTAAATTTTTTACAAGATATTGAAACCATAAATATATAGTGATTCCTTTTTTCTTACTAATTCCCCTGTTATCTTCATTTATTTGATTAATAGGGTCTTTAGAGATCACCTAGACTATTTTTTGGTAGTCATTATAGATAATATTCTTATATATGAATATCACCTAAAAATTATACTAAATACCCTAAAGAAGGAGAAACTGTATATGAAATTTACAAAGTGCGAATTTTGGTAGTAAAAGGTTTAATTGTTTGTTCACATAATCTCAAGTGATGGTATATCAATAGATCCATCAAAGATAAAGGCTATTGAATGATGGCATAGACTATACACAGTGACTGAGATCCTTAAAATTATTGGTTTATATGGGTATTATAAATGGTTGGTGGAGAATTTATCATGGTTATGTAATCCTCCAACCATCATAAATTGAAAGGATGAAAATTTCTTCTCGATAGTTGAATGTGCGGAAAATTCCAAGGAACATAAAAGATGGTTAGACAGGGTACCTGTTCTTACATTACCCTATAGTGGAGAAGGTTTTGTAATCTATAGTGATGGGTCCGAGAATGGATTGGTAAGTGTTATTATGAATAATAATAATGTTATCTCTTAATGCCTTATAGCTATTGAAGATTCATGGAAAAAATACCTGAATCATGATTTGAAGTTACCATCTGTAATTTTTTCATTAAAGATATAGAGGCATTATCATTATGGAGAGAAGAGTGATATATATAATAATAATAATAATATGAAATATATATTCACACAGAAGGTGTTTAACATGTTCTATAGAGATTTTATAAAGGATTATGACTGCCTAATACATTACCACCCTGGGAAAGAGAACAAGATTGATGATGATTTGAGTCAAAAGGATCATGATAGGTTATCCATGATGAGGTTAAAAAAGATCCAATATTTCTTCATTTTCAAAGGATGAAGATGGAAATCCTGAAGTATGGGGAAAAATATTTTCTTTCTAAAATGAATGTTCAACCCTCTATCGAAGTGATGATTAAAGATGAAAAAAAGGAAGATATGGAGCAGAAAGAGATAGTTATAAATTTTCCCATGTTTAACCATGATTTGGATGGAATAACAAGGTTCATGAACCATGTATGTGTCCCACCCATACCATATTTAATGAAGGAGATGTTAGAGTAATCTCATACTTCTTCATTATTTATTCATCCTGAAGTATAAAGATGTATAAGGACTCGAATGAAAACTTTTTGTGGGTTAGAATGAACATAGATATTGTAGAGTTTGTTTCTCGATGCTTGGTTTGAAAAAAAAGTTAAGGTTGAAATAAAAAAGTCAAATTGGATGTTTCATCCATTACCCATACCATAATTGAAATGGGAGAACATAACATTGAATATTTTTGTTAGACTACCCAAAACCTTTTAATGGTTTATTGTTATATGGTTGTCAGTTGATCTCCATACAAAATCATCACACTTCCTTACTATCAAACAGTACTTTTTGTTGGATCATCATTCAACGATATACATTAAGGAAGTGGTAAGGTGGTATGGAGTTCCACATTCTATTATATCAGATCGGGATCTAAGGTTTAACACTATATTCTTGAAAAGTATTTAGAAATCAATTAATATGGAATTGGGTTTCAATACTACTTATTATCCTTAGATAGATGGTCAGTATAAAAGAATTATTCAAACCCTAGATGATATTTTGTGATCTTATTCTCTAGATTTCAAAGGATTTTAGGATCAAAATATTCCTCTAGTTTAGTTTTTGTACAAAAACAAATTTCAATCAAGCATTCAGATGGAATAGTTTGAATCCATATATGGGAAGAAATGTATAGCTACAACATGTTGTGATAAGGTTTGATAAAGAAATCTATTTGGACCTGATATCCTTGAAGAAATGGTAGAGAAGGTTAGATCTATTCAACAGAATATCAAGGAAGCTCAAAATTTTTAGAGTAGTTATGCTGATAACTAATGGAATGATCTATAATTTGAAGTTTTAGAGATGGTATTTCTATTTATATCTCCCTATAATAAGGATATGATGTTCATGAATGATGTTAAACTAAGCCCATGGTATATCGGTCCCCTTAGGATTCTAGATCCTATTATGACAGAAGCATGTCGCTTGGCACTTACTCAGAATCACTCTCAGTATATGATGTGTTCCATCCATCTTTATAAAGTAATTACATACCTAACCCTTCACATATACTAAACTCATATGTCACACCACTGGAGTAGGATCTTTCTAATGAGGAACAACTAATTGAAATTCTATAACATACAAAGAAATTTCTATGAAACAATACCACTCACCTGGTAAATGTTTTGTGAAGATATCACCAGTTAGAGGAATATATGTGGGAAATTTAGGATATGATGAAGTATAATTATCTTCTTTTTTACCCAAATTAATAATTTTTAGGGGGAAATTCATTTTAACTGGGGCAGAAGGTATCACCCAGAGTTTTAATGGAATTTGTTTTGTGAATAAATTAAATTTTCTTTGATATATTGTATATCACTAATTCAAACATTATTTTCTCATGGAAACTACATTTAATATGTTACAATAAATATATAATTGGTGTACATTACGCACAACACTATCTTGGTGTATCTTGACGCAACACAGAGTTTCTATGAAATATTTATTTTTGTTATAATTATTTAAATGAGATTAGTATATACCAGTCAATAAATATAGTAATGTGAAAAAAAATAACTAATTTAAAAAAATTATACTGGTTTTATATAAATAAAAACTATTTTATAATGAAAGATATAATTTTTTTTAAAGTCCTTATTTGTTTAAAAATAATATTTTTTCAAATGAACTTATTTTCTTGCCCTTTTGTGAAAAATGATAAAATTTATTTTATGCATATATAGAAATTGAATTTGATAAAGTAAAAATCTTTTTTGAATTTAAAATTTCATAATTATATTAGAGATAATTTTATTATTTTTATGAGAAACTTCATATTTACATGAATTATTAAAAATATAAAAATTTTAATTCAAAACTGCATATTTTTTTAATTTATTTATAAGGTTAAATAATATTTTAAATTCGTTTAAAAGTTTAATTAGTTCATATTTTTATCAATTGATCTAATTTAGGTTATTTTAATCAATTTCAATTTGAAATTTTCTTTAAAAACGAAGAAAACATTTGGATGCTTTTACTTGAAAAACCCATATTATTGTCCCGTCTACGGGATTAAATTTAAATTAATTTCTGCCAATTCTGTGAGTGTAAATTGAAAAAAAAAATTATTTATTATTTATAATTTTAATAATTTGTAATTTTTATTCACATAAACAATGTTTTCACAAAAAAATTTAGTGAATGTGATTAAAATTAATTACAATGAGTAAGACAAAATTTAGGTTTACAAATTACAACTCCCCATTTTTAAAACCCAAAACGACCTAGAAACTTGTCTAAGAGCCATTTTCGGAAAAAATATATACTCTATAATCCCTTTGATCTATTTTTTCCATTATTTTATCTACATGACATTGTAAAAACGTAGGTGTAATTCCTTTTCCCAAAATTTCCAAGTGTACCACTCCTCGTCCACTATAAAAAAGCCTCCTATCATAACACTTCCTCACACCACTAAAGACAATTTTTTCTCAAAACAAATATACCCAAATATCTCCTCCAAATCCCTTCCCTAAACCTTTAATCCTTAAAGTTTTCGTAAATCAATCCAAGGAATCAATTTGGTGTAATCCAAAAGGAGTTACTCAAAGAAAATGTAACATCCTTCCTCAAGCTCAGTTCTTTTATTTTCTTTCTTCAACTCCTCAAATATTTTTATTCCATGATTACGTAACAAATAGAGTATCGTAAATATAATTATATGTTATTATATTAATGGTTATACCTACACATATAGACACTTTTATCTAATGGGTATTGAACATACTATTCACATGTATAGAAAACTACTACCTCATGAAGCGATGACTGTTAATTTTTCCTTTACCCAAACTCATGGTTGGAAATTATAATTAAAACAATATTTATATATGATATATATTATATTTATTATGTCTTTATGCTTATTTAATTATTTTATAACATATTCCATTACAATTTCCATTTTTTGTAAACATGATAATTTTTTTTGAGCATGTGTGGATTACTTCCCCCTCGAAGTAATGTGATTCATTCACACCATAAAATGGAATGTATTAAAGATGTATTTAAGGAAATTTTAGGATAAATATGAAATAATAATGATAATTTAATTATAATATATACATATATACATATATGTGATTTTATTTCTTTCCTTCAATATGATAATAAAACCATATATGGTGTTAGATATAATAATATGATTATTTTATATATGTATAATAAACTTATATTTATTATAAATGAAATTTTTAGGTGTACGACAAGAGTCATGGCATAAGGTAAGGGAATTTCATCTCACTTTTTATATCTGTGAGATACATTCCATGTTCACCACTCTATTATTTTTCATAGTGTATATAATTCCCATGAATGTATTCTATGATTATTATTGTAAAATTTAGGGGTTTTTAAATATAAATTATATGATATTTCTTCCATGTTTTTTATTACTCATGATTTACAAAATTGGTAAGACTGTTTCGTGTCAATATTCTTTCTTGAAGACAGATGTTTTTTACTAAAACTACATTATTATTTGAGGTTTATATAATTCTCTTGGACTTGTTTTATCATGAATATCCATATTCTTATGAAATTTTATGCTTCATGTAATTTCATTTTCTTACATGGAGTGTATGATTCCAAGTTACCATTTGGTAAGAGTATGTTGAAACAATATCATCCTTTATTATGATTGTTTACGATTATGCTCACATTGATGAAATGTTATGACCCATATCTTAAGAACACTGTTGAGTTTTCTTATCCTATGTTTATTTAAGATTTATCCATGTATTAGTTCCATTTTCCGACAATTTGGTACATAAGATGATTAATAAATAAAATTAGAAAATTCCCATTATATTTCTATCTTTAGTAAAAAAATATATTTTATTTAAAGAACCATGTTTTCAAAAAAAAATTAAAATTTTTTTTTATGGAAAAGGAATTTAATAATGATTTATGGTTTTAAAAGCTTCCCTGAAAAGATTTCAATGTTTTTTTCAAAGAAAAATATATTAAAAATGTATTCTATTTTAAAAAGTGTTTTCATTATAGAAAAGATGTTTCCCACATTAATTGTTTTTAAAAGATATTTAAAAATTATTTCCCATGTAAAATGACAATTTTTTGTAACTCAATCCTTTCTGGTGAAATTATTCAATTTTAACATTCATATTCAATATCTAAAAGAATTTTATTTTGATTGAATGATTTTTATGAAACATATTTATCAATCACAGGTAATGCTTTTGAAATGATTATGAAAACTATATCTTTCTCCACAAGTAATGATATGATTACATTTCTATAATACATATTTAATTTCATGTATTATGGTATGATTTTTTATGATTTTGTGGAACATGTATGTTTGATTTAATTGGGACTTCCTTTACCTATATCTCCCTCCAATGCAATGGGAAAATATTTATATATAATGAGATAGACTGAGATGATATTTGGAGTGAACCTTGACTACTAATATGGCCATGGGAATCAACCATGACTACCAAGATGTTATGAGGAGTGAACTCATGCTACATTTATGTCCATCGGAGTGAACCATGACTACAAGTATGGTATCAAGATTTGACCCATACTACTAATATGGTCATGGAAGAAATTCCTTAACAACTATGGAAATCATATTATATTCTTAGTTTTCTACCAAAATTCCATGTCTTATTGCTATGTTTTTCATTCATGTCTTATGTTCTTTATTTCTTTATAATTTATTTTGTATGAAATACCATTATTTATTCCACAATTCATGATTATAATCTTATGATATGTAGGGTATGATCTTCTACTATTATGATCACATCCTCATACCCCTACTATCTTGTTTATTATTACATGTCTTCTATGTTTACCCTTACAGATCATCTGAGCTCTCCCATTTTTTTGTTTCCTTTCTATGGTTATGAAGATATGTACTATATACAATGTGTCTAATAAGGGTTCTAGTCATAACGAACCTGGTGGAGATAATTTATTTCACTTATGTACTAATTTCTATGTTTCCTTATTTCCAAAGGCACAACACTAATACGATATTTAAGCTTCTGTTAGAATAAAGTTTTATGTATTCTATAAAATTTATGTAATGTTAATGTATTATAAGAGAGGTTTTATATAAAAATTGGATCATAAATGGACAAGCGTTGAAATTTTAGACCATATATTATCTACCTCATCCTTCTTCGTAATTTTTAATATTTTCAAATACTTTTATAAGATATTATTTTAATTAAATATCATTATAGTCCTTTTTTTATAGAATTCATTTAATTTAACTTTGAACAAAACAAAACATAAACATAATTTTAATATAAAACTTTACACTAACTCTAATATGTTATATTAATCTATAAAATCCATGGAACAGAATAATTCTCCCAATTTGTAATGATTTTATTATTTTTAAAAACAATTATTTTATTTTTCTAATAATTTATTAAATATTGTGTCTGTGTTGCATAAGAATTTAAGGTAATTATTCAAATAAAAAAATTATAAATATTTTAATAAGATAAAAAGTTAATTTATCATTAAAATAAACATTTATAACTTAATTTGTCCACATTGTACACTTATGTAAAACATTAGAGATATTTAAGTCCAGAGATTAAAATTTTTTATTTACACTTTTCTTGAATTAATATAAAGGTTATAATTAAAGAAATATGGAACAAAGGGACCATATTTTCTGGAAATATATGGAAATTACAAATATATATTCATAAAATATGTTAAAGGAAAGGGTTACAGAAATTTTAAATCCTTATCCCAATGTTTTTACATTATTTTACCTATTTTACCCTTATAGGGGTGCAAAAATTTAAAATGGTTACAATTCATATCAACCAAAAATAAATGGTACTTATTTAACAAATTTTAAACTCTTGATTCTAAACATTAAATATATTATTAAAGACTCAATTTCTTCAGGTGAAGGAAATGTATTTTTAAATAAGTGTGAAAAACAAGACAAAAACTATTTTTTAGAAAAGAAAATCTATTTTTAATCATACAACTAGATATATATTCTTATATAAGGCATATAAAAAATATTAAATTAATGAAAAATATTTTATGGAATATATAATATTTAATTTGAATTAAAATCATCCATAAATCATGATTAATTTAATTTATTAACATAAAAACAATTTAAAATCACAAACAATGATTTTTATAAAAATAACACATTTACATTTAAATTATATTTTATTTTAATTAATAATTAATTTATGATCAATGAATTCATTTCATAAATTTTGAAACCAAACATTTTTTATAATTTAGTTAGTCCTAGTCATTCCCAAAAATCTAACAACTAATTGGTATCTATCTTATGAAATAATAAAATTTCAATAATATTTTTCATTTCCATTAATCTAAATTTTATGTGTTGAGTAATATATCAATCCTTTAATTATTTTATACTAAATATTTTGGGTTGGTATAGAAGATATCTTATTTACCCTTCCACTAACTTTTTTATTTCTTTTCTTTTGGTTTGGACTTCTACCATGAACCATAGGTTCCATTAGGGATGAACTTAGAGTTCATGGTGAACCTAATACAATTGATTTTGATTTCATGTCTATACATCTTATTTAACATCATTTAGGCTTCTTCCATCCAAGGAAACTTTCTCCAATTGTTGTAAAATATGTTTTTTTGCATAGTTTATTTTTTTGAAACGTCATGTACGCTTGAGCTTATTTGAACTCATTTATTATCAAATTATAATTATTTATTATACCCTTTAGGGGGTTTAAAAATGTTTTTCATGGAGTTGATAACAATTAATAAATGTTTTTACACTATTTTATATATTTAATTATGATTTTTTTGGTTAAAAAAGTCCAAGTACATGTGTAAATTACCTAGGGTATATTTTTATATAGTTTAGGTATTTGAAAAGGGTGTTGAAACCTATGTGGTTTTCCTAAGATATTATTTTAAATTAAATAGAGGGATAATTTGTAAAATACCATTCAAAGTGGGAAATTATTATTTTAAAATAGGTTCTTAGTGATTGGAATGTTTTAAAATGATGCTTTGGTTTCAAAATGATTTCGTATTGTATTTTTAAAATAATATTTTCAAGGTTGAACTTTCAAATCTTTTTAAATGTCTTGGAATCAGAAGATAAATTTTCAATGTTGGATCCTTTTAAATAGAGTTTATGTATGGGTTTGTTGTACCCTCAAATTTTAGGATCCTTATTTTATATGAATTATTAGACTTTTTTCCTTTAATGGATGTGGTTTTGTTATCATTTTTAAATTATTAATAAATATTAGTAGAAATAGAAATTGGTTGTTTCTTGATATGTAGTGGAAGGTGAGGTTATATTTATTAACTATTCATTTTTAATACATGTAATTCCCATATATTGATTTTTTTCTCACCTCTACTTAATTAACTACATGGGAACCCTATACACTAAGAGAACAGTCTAGATGTATATTCAACAAATTATCCCATCTATTAGATATTTTCCCCTAGATGTATGGTTTTCTCTAGCTAGGTGAGTTACCTTGATGTGGTAGGTATGGGTAAGATATGGAAATTAAGTATTTTATAAGGATGAAATATGGTCTGATGGTTCGTCTCTTATTCTAAAATGTTTAGGTATATCTCCATTTAGGACCTAGTTGGATTCTATCATGAACTGACCTTTATACCCTGGTACCATAATAATTAATCCAATTTCGACATTCCCTGAAGTGCATTCCACATCCCCACAGGTTGATCACTATCTCCTAGAATCATACAACATAAATGTGGATCATTTTTACAAATAAAAAATAGAAGAAATAAATATGAGTCAGTGCGATCAAAATAAGTCTCTATAGGTAGAATAGTTCAATAATTCAAACAGTTATATAACCCAAAGTAAAACCATATAGTACACGAAAATGAAAGATTAACTAACCAAGTCCCATTGGACAAATCACTCCAATCCCAAAATATCAAAAACTACCACCTCCCAGTGGTGTTCTCCATATCTAAAACACGTTATAAGGAAATATACAAACACCTGAAGGCATAGGTTGGGTGTGATATAAAAGCCTAGTACTTTATCACCAAGTATTCCATAATAATATTACTCATCAATTATCCCAATAGGGCTTTAAATTTTAAATAAAAATGGCATGGAATTAAAAAATTATATTTAAAACAAATCATGATATAAATTTCAATTGGTGGAAATATATAATAAATTGGTTAATTAATATTTTATATAAAAAACTTTATATAAATTCACAAGTCTAGTGTTAAATATCTTACAAATAATTCCAAATATATAAAAAATCACAAACAAGAAAAATAGTCCTTTATTGATAGGTATAATACTTCCTAGTTGTGGGATAATTTAACACTTGAATAGGTGATCACATTAGTATGTGTACACACATCCCTTAGATACTGGTCAAAGAGGACTCATCATCATTCTATCGAGGATTTGATCTACTAATCTATGTTTTTTAAAAGTTATAAACAATCAATAAATTTTTGTTAAAATATAACACTGACTACCTAGGATTTCATGGGATCAAACGAAAATAAATAATGGGAAATTTATCACAAAACCATTCAAAATAAAATTATCCCAATTCCCTTTTCAATATTCCAAATTCCCTTTAAAACCAAAAATATTATTTTAATCAATTATTGTATTTTTCAAGGGTAAAACTAGTCGAGGTTCTTATCAAGAAAATTTAACCCATTTTTTCCCAAATAAAATTTTTAAATCAATATTACAAATCAATTTCATTATTTAATTCAATAATTTAATTTCACAATTTTCATTATATTCTACAATCACACCCTAATTCTTTGTAATTGGGGTTTTTCCCCTAATTTCCGGCTAAAGAAAAATCAAATCCCAATTTATTAAAAATTTGGTTTTTCATAATCCAATTTAATGAAATGAAATTTAAATCAAGAAATATATGGTAAAATAAATTAGCCAAAGCTACATGGAACCACCTACTGAAACAATTATATCGTGTCTCATAACGCCCGCAATGGGAAACTCCAATAATGAACATAAAAAATAGATTGCTGAGAGTCAAAACTATACTGAAGACCTAAAATATTGGATATTTGATCCTACAAAAACATGGAAATATATCAAACCCAAAGTTGAAGAGATTAAGAGAGCAGGCGAAAAGGAATGTCGATTGCTGGGAAAGGATCGAAAGATCATTGCCTACCTTTGATCCACCTTTGAGCAGATTTAGAAGATCCAAAATTTGTTATTGGGAGCTCCAAATACCTTTTATATCATCCAAACACCTGTTACGGTTGAGATGGGGTCTAAATAAGAATTTAATAATTTTTCAACAATTTTATGAAATAAAAAAGTATACATGCATGTATTTTTGGAGGGGTGCATGGTTTTTCAAACCATGTGCCCCTCTAAATGGTTATAGGATTTCTACAAGGTGGGAAAATAGTTTTTCAAACCATGATCCTAATTTAAAAACCCTCACTACCTAGGTTTTCACAATTTTCAAAAGCATGGTGCATGGTTTGGGAAAACCATGCTCTAGCCGTGCATGGCCCAAGAGCCTTCCGATTTTTTTAATATTTCATTTGAATCACCTATAAATTTGACCTAACTAAAGAATGATAAAAATAGGGTTGAGGAGTCCCTAAAAACAATAATATGATTTTACAAACTCCCAACCATAGAAACTTTTTTCCCTTTCAATCTTATTAAGAAGCTTCCATGTCAAACAAATGAGTCCATAGTTATATCATCAGTAACTCTTTCTCCCACATCTCATGAGTACTAGAATTATGATAACATATCACTCAAACAAAATATAGAATCCTCCCACAAATTAACTTGGTTTCAGAATCAACTATCCTCAGTGGTTTCTCAATCACAAATAAATCTGGCTCAATGTTAGGTCACTTCAGTTCAAAAAATGAGATGGATCAAAAAGATACATTCATTGAAAATATACATGGAACATGTTATTTATCAAAATCAACTATGCTATAAATTATAAATGGTAAGAAAATTTCCCCATCTGATCAACAACCTCAAAATTTATCAAAAAACAAGGGGAATGTTTCCCAAGCCTCCCAAGACATCGATGACTCAAATAAAGTGAAAATTTCAAGGACACTTTATCACCAACTGAAAAATCTAATGGTCTATAGTGAAGATCCTCATAAGACTTATATCAATCATGTGCCATAAAAATTACCTAAATAGTCAATGAAATATTTTTTATTATCACTTTAACTAATATTGGTCTGACCAAGGAACATTCACTAATCTCTAAACAACACAATAGATATTTGTAATGTCGACCCTTCAAGACCTGAAGAGGAGACATTCTAATCATAAACAGGTTATTGTTCTTATAAGATAACTCAACTATACATAAATGGTCATTCCAAGATCCATAAGAATTAAGGAAATATTCATGAGCCTTATCCTTGAGAATATCTATAGCGGTATTTGTCTATCCATCTGACTATGGATGGTCTGTCATACTCAAACAATCATGAGATCACATTGCCTCTTGAAGGAATTTCCAAAATAGATAAATAAATTAGGGATCTATATCAAATAATATAACATATGGAAGTCCATAAAAATATAAAATATATTTTACATATAAATTTTCAAACTCCTTAACTTTGGTTGTATCATGAATGGGAAATAAGTGAACATATTTAGTCAGCCTATCAATCACAACCAATATTGAATACTTCTTTCTCTGGGTATATGGAAATGCCACCACAAATTCCATAATTATCTCATACCACATCCATGTCAGGATTGGTAGTGGGTGAAGACAACATGAAGTTCTTGGGTGCTTGGACTTGACCTATTAGCATGTATAACAATTAGATACAAAATATTCAATTCCACTTCTCATACCTAACCTCTCAAATCATCGACACATGCCATAGAACATCTTCAGGGTTCCTGGGTACATAGACCACAAGGAATTTTAGAAATCCCTCATAAAATTTTTCCTTATAAGAAAAGGTAAAATGTTCTAGTTCCAAAAATGAAGAATACCCAATATGAATAATGACCACTCAACAATAGTCTCCCCATCATAAATACAGTCTCTAGTGCTGATAAATTCATTATCAATCAGTTGTTCTTGAATAATCATTTTGAGAAGAGTGGAGTTAAACTAAAAATTTTCCAAGGAAACATTTTCCTCTAATTCACAGACTCTAGTACAAAAATGGGAAATACATCCATCAAGTTTCACTTTTAAACTCTTATTTCATATCACCAGTTGGAGGTTTCATGCTAAACACATCAATGAAGACATTCATTTTCCCAAGGGTATAGGTGATCTCGAATTCAAAAGACTACAAGTACTCCACCCAACACCTCTAGTGGAGATCCAAATATTTTTTGGACAATATGTAACTCATGCTCTTCTGTTTGGAATACATGGTGATCCATTTCTCTATAAATATAATGTTGTTGACTCTTAAGTGAATGTATCGAAGTTGTGAGTTCAATTTCATGGGTCAGATAATTCTTCCCAGGTTTCCTAAGATTTCAAGATCCGTAGGTAATGATGTGATCACACTGTATAAGAACACATCCCAAATGTGAACCTGATGTGTCACAAAAGACCAAATATCCCTTCTCAACCTCTAAAAGAGTCAACACCGACACATAATTCAAAACAGATTTCATCTCAAAAAATTAATTTGGATTTTTATCGTCCCAATAAATCTTTACTCCCTTTCGATTAAGATTAGTCAAAATAAAATCCATCTTTGAGAAGACCTTTACAAACCAACAATAATACCCAACCAAACCCAAGAATCACTGAATCATGAAAAAAAATTATCTCCGCTATCAAAAATGATTTCACATTTTTGGGAAAAACTAAATACCATGTTCCAACACCACATTTCATAATTAATTCACTACCTAAATCTATAAATCACATTTCAATAACTTGAAATCATGTTGGTGAATTATCAAAAATTCCATAAATTCTCTTACATTACACATTTGATCCTCCATACACATATAGTAAACAAGTATTTCATCCATAAAAACCACCACAACAGCATCAAGATAATCATAGAAGATCATATTCATTAAATTCATAAAGACATAAGGATCATTTTTTAGAGAAAGTGGCATGAAAAGGTACTCATTATGGCCATACATGATATGAAATTTGGTTTTATTAATGTTAGATTATTTTATTATCAAATGATGGTAACCAAATTGAATATCAATATTCAATAACCACTTTTCCCATTTAAACTGTTCAGAGAGATCATCAATCCATGGAAATAAATATTTTTTATTTACTGTGAGTCTATTGAGTTTTTGTTAATCAACACAAAGTTGAAGTGAACCATCATATTTCCTGGAAAAGTTGACCAACTCCTCCCATAGTTAAAAACAACAGTATATAAATCTTTTCATTAAAATATCATCCAATAGAGTCTTCAAATATTTTATTTCAGTTGGTGCCATGTGGTAAGAGGGGATATACACTGATTAACTACTGTGTACTAAAACAATAGGAAAATATACCACCCATAGGAAAGGAAATCTAGATATTTCATAAAGAAAAGTCAAGAAACTCAATGAATACTATAAAGAGATCACTAGCCAATGATTATTGCATTGGGTCAAAAACAAACATGGATATCACTTTCCCTAACAATATATGAGAAGGTCCGTCTCTACTCGAAATAGGGTCCCATTCTCTATGAGTGAAGTTGCACACCCCTATCATGCGTCATAAAGGAGTCTCATCAAAGATAGTAAAAAATTCAGGATTTTATAATAATGATCCAATCCATATTGAAAATGATGTCTAGAGGTTTCATGTAGAGAACAAGAAGATCCAATGAAATATTAATCTATGATAAAGAGAAGACAGACATAGGAAAACAGTGACCTTACTCTTCAGTCATTTCAAGTGGTGTAGTAATATTTTTTCACAAAAGATAAAAGTTTCATAGGAAGAATTAGATGACTCGCAATATTGGTTGAAATGAAAAAATGAGATGCAATAGTTTCATATAAAGAAATCACTAAAGATGAATCAATAGTGATGGTACCTCTCATAATGACTAGACATATATCTACTTCCTCTGGAGACTCTTCTGTTGTATGAAGAAGATTCCTTCTATATTATTTTTTTTGTAATGCATTTGTTCGTGAATCATATAGTTTCACAGTTGTAAATTTCGGCATAGATGATCTTTTTCCACTATGTTGAGAATGATAGACATGATAGAACTTCTGTAAATGAGCCGAGTGTCTTCATAAACAACATTACATGGTTTCCTTAGTGAAAACTCAATTTTAATTCCCTAGATTTCTATGTTGATAGAAAATAAAAGGGCCTCTTCCTAGAAATACAGTAGGTATATATGAACCCTTCAATCGATAACCAAAATGAGAATAATAATGCTTCCTATTCCATTTAAAGAAACTCATAGAACTACTATTGGGAGAAATAGTAACTCCTGAAAAATGGACTTACCATCTAGATCATGTGAAACCATTAACTCTCTATCCATAACATTATCATAAGAACAAAATTTTATAAAGAAACCCTGATAATGAATATTATAAAAAAGATCTATCTCGAATCATAAAGTCTTCATTTTCTCATTCAATGTTATTTTAGGTGAAAACTTTAAAATCTTATAATGTTATTGGAAAATTCAGTCATTGTCATGTTAGCCTGACCAATTTTGAAAAACTCCATTTTTTATCCAACACTATAGACTCATGATAGAACTGGTCATTGAAAATAATTTAATGTATTTTCATATTAATCCCCTTGCTTATTTTTTTTCAACATGGTGTCACCTCATGTCCTTCTTTGTCCCTCTACCTTGAAGGTGAGACATTTAAAATTGATAAAATCAGTAATTTCCATGAACTCAAATTAAAACAAATTTCCCCCCAACCATTCATTAGCCTCCTGAGGATCATTTGAGACTTGGAACGTGGGTGGATTCTGATGAAGGAACTCCAATGAATGATCCTAGAAAACATCCCTCTGAGGTTCCATAATTGTAGCCTGAACATGAATGGGTTTCGGTGTATTCCATAGAGCTTATAAATCACAAAAATCAACCTTAACCAACTTCTAGTCCACAAGAGAATTTTATTGTTGTAGTTAATCTATATATTTCTCATAAATATGATTTTCATGACTTTTCAGAGTCATAATCCTATACCACGCCAACATAGTACATTAAATACATTGAAATGTATACTAAAATCAACACTCATTAAGAGAAACTGGGATAATTAATCACATTAGATAGATAAAAAAGTTTTTAATTTCAAACTACCCAAATAAAAATTAGGAAAAATACTTTAAATATACCTCAGAACATATTTACGAAACCACCCTAGGTAAAAAAAGACTCATTACAGAGAGTACTGGCCAGGAACCCACTCACAACTAACTCCTATGTCCGGAAAATATTACAAAACTACATACTCACATAAAGGAAAGATTATGTACTTGTACTTTTAATACCAATTTTTCCCAAACCATCCCATATACCCTCAAACCCTGATAACTGAGTCGATCCCAATAGGGCCCTAAGGGTGTTCATGATCCCTACAAGTTGGTGACGAGCACCTGGAATCATACAAGATAAAGCTGGGAATGGTTTTATGACATAAAAATATAATAAATTTATACAATTCATTATTCTCAATAGAAGAATCCATAGGGATAATATAACTAGAATTTGAATAGGCATATAACCCAATGTACAACCACAAAGTACCAAAAACTAAAATATATACAACTCAAGTCCCATCATATGTAGCACTCTTGGCCACTAAAATCAAGAACCACCACCTCTATGTGGTGATTTCCCATTTCTTTAACCTAGAAGAAGGAAATATATAGACACCTGAAGGCATAAATATGGTGTTAGATAAAATCATAGTAGGGACTCACCTAGGATTCCATAATAAGATTCCACATTAATAAACCAAATAAATATTCAATTCTTAATAAACATTAAAATAATTGGAAAAAAAATTTATAAATAATCTTGATTTAAATTTTAATTGATGGAAATATTTCCAATAATTTCATAATTAAAACTTTTTGGAAAATTGTTTATATAAATTAACAAGAAATGTGTAAAATAGTTTAAAAACAGTGTAAAATATCAAAATAATTATACATTAAGAAAATTGGTCATCTTGAAAGATGTGTGATAATTTAATGTTATAGGATCCTAACACACATGAATATTTGATCAAGGAAATATGTAAACACATGTCCCTCAGACACTGGTGAAAGAGAAATCATCACCATCCCATTGGGAAGTGATGTGTTGCATTATGCTTTATTAGAATTTTAAAGTGTAAATATATTGTTGTCCAAAATAACTCCCTGACTACCTAGGCATTCATGTTCTTAAGAAAAATTAAAATCAGAAATTTATATCAAATCTATTCAATATACAATTAATATATTTCCCATTTCAATATACCCATTTCCATTTAAAAAGAGAAACATTTTTTTAATAAATTCATTCATTTTCCCATGGAAAAGCCCACTAAGGTTCTTTCCAAAAACAATTCTGCCATTTTTCCTCAAATAAAATTTTTAAACCAATCTCACAAATCAATTTCACAATTTACTTTCATAATTTAATTTCATAATTTCCATAAAATTCAACAATCACATCCCAATTCATTGGAATTGGGAGGTTTCCCAAGATTTCATTCCAAAGAATGTTCAAATACAAATATTATGAAAATTGTATTTTTATTAATCTAATTTAAATCATTTTAATTTCAATCATGAAATTTAGGGTAAAATCAATTGGCCAATCTTTTAAAAACAACCACCTATCAAAATAAATAGACCACGTCTCACAACGCTTGTAACAGGAAACTCCGACAAAGAATGTCGGGAAAGTAGATCCTAGAATAAAACCTATATTTAAGATAAAGAACCATGTATATTATATCCTCCAATAATATAGATATCTATTAAACCCTAAGGCTGGGGGACAAAGAGATTGGTAGAAAAGTAATTGGGAAAGAGTTTTTACCAGGAAAGTATCGAATAATGATTGCTTAAAAATAATCCACCTTGTAGAGGGTTTTGAGGAGAAAAAATTGGTTCATGAGAGATCTAAATACCTAGGAAAATCATTCATCCCCAAGACATGGTTGAGTGGGGGTTTAAATGGGGGATCAGGAATTTTTTTAATTTTTTTCATAAATAAACAATTCTATGTACATGGTTTCTTATAGAGGCCCTCATAGTTAGTCAAAATTTGTTCCCTGAACAAGTACCCCTATAAAGGGGTCTATGGTTTATACTATTTGGGCACATGGTTTCCCAAAATTTTCTCCAACCATACAAACTAACACTACTAGGGTTTTCATGGTTTTTACTGGCATAGTGCATGGTTTGGGACAACCATGTGTCAACCGTGCATAACCCAAGAGCCTTCCAAAATTTTCAAAATGTCACCCCAAGAACCCTAAATGGGTCCAAACCAAAAAATGATAAAAAAAATGGGGTTTATGAGTACCTTAACATAGTAATAAATGATATAGTTTCCCATTTTCATTATTCATTATGGATGATTCCTTCTATGGTATTATCTCATTTTGATTATTTTCATCCCCTTGTTTATTTGGAATAAATTATACCATTATAATAATGTTATTTAAATTTATTTATATTCATTAACATGTGGTACAAGATTAATTTTTTCATTATTTTCATTAATGGTATGGTTTGAGATTAAATTTATTTATTTTAAATGTGGTTCTTTATTAATTTTCTAATGATGGAAAAATGTTATTTGATTGAAATGTATCACTTCATAAGTCATGGTGGTTCTCCGTATTTGTTATATAAATTTTATCTTTTAATATAATAACTTTTTTCATATGGAAGTGGATTTAAGGAATATAATTTTTAATGAAAATAAATTTTATTTATTTTCTATTATACACTCTCATGTGATATATTATTTTATAAATACACTTCAAAATAACATGATTAAAATATAATTTCAGAGGAATTCCTCATACTACTTGGTGAGATCATACTGGGTATGTTTAGATCACATCATACATAGATATACCTCATGTTTGTGTAGTTATCATGTTTCTTTTAAGGTTCTCAAATCATGTCCCTTATTCATTGATACTCGTTAGTTTTGGGGAAGGATATTAGGGATGTGGTGAGTGGTTATGGGCCATATGAAGTTTATTTTCCATTTTTTTGGTTTTTATAGAGTCTACATTGAGATATGGTGTGTTTTATATTTTTGGAATATTTTAATAATATTTCTTTTAGTTTCTGTGGTATCGTTTTGTGCAAACAATTGTAACATCCTGAACCAAGAATCCACCCAATAGTGCTCCGAGTCTGGTTGGCCACATGGCCTCAAGCCCATATCCCCAAACTCCAAAGGCTAATGACTACCAGTGAGGGCCTAGTTTTGTTATTGGGGAGACTATTCCCTCATTAACAAAGTGTAACACAGCAGAAACAATAAAAAATCAGTAACGGAAGCAGGAACACCATACAATAGTAGTAAAAAGTGAAATATGGGTAGTATATACAAAACCAAAATTAATATCATGCACAAGATGATGTTACATGATACATTTTCTGGAAAATAGCCAAAGCATGTTACACTGTAGTCATTTACAATACAATTAAAAAAAGTACAAAAAGGACAATAGTATCTCAGAAGCATCACAAGCATCACCTTGGTCTCATGCTCTCCTAATCTTAAGCAACATATCAAGTACCTATAGGAGGGATCTTGAAATTATCGACACCTACAATAATATTATCTATTTGTCCCTAAAGAATGACCCAACTAGGGTTTGATACTAGATCCCAATAGGTAACCACCCAAGGTCTATGCCAATCTGTCAGTGAATATATATAACAGGCAGGGTGAAATAGTGAAAGCAGTTTGATAGAATGTACCCAAAGTAAACAGTCCTACAATAAATGGAATCTATTTACGTTAATTTTTATTTAATTAAAAATTCATTTACCTTTATTTTTATAAGTCTTTATATCTTTCCTATTCCCAACAATACCTCTTGTAGTAGTAAACACAACAGATGCGTCAGAAGTCCATCAAAACAAGAACAAGAAAAGACTAAAAACAACATTGTGCTTTGGCTTGGAAGATTCGTCATAAACCATTCCAAATATACATTATAACCTGATCCCATTCTTGGCATTACTATTATTAAATTCAAGTATCACTCCATGTGAAATCCTCCAACACCCTATAGGCATGTCTTGATGAACCTTACAGGATCCTGGTATCGCTCTTGTTGTGGTAAGTCTATGTCAATTGATCCCATACTTGGCGGTCCTATAGGGACCCCCATGTATCACTCATGACTTATCAATGACTCTTGATTATATCCATGGAATCCTATAATGATACTATATTCACTCTTCATTTAGTTCATAGCACATATGAACCAGTCTATGGCTTCTGTGGTTTGCTCATGGCTTAATTATAATAAATCCTTTGAGCCCATCTAGGGAATTCTATTTTTAATCCAAGGATAACTCAAGGAACAAGGTACATTATTCACATGATCTCATCCATGGAATTATAATCTAAATCCATCATTCACCCATGCCTAATTAACATTTCATCATTCAATGTTCTTTTAGACATTATATTGATCATGTTAAGGATAAACACCTAAAGCATATAATATTTATTTACCACTAAGGGTGTCTCGACTAGGACCAACAACAATGGTTTTTCCTATCATTACTCACATGGGATCAATTAATATCGCATTCCTATCATGAAATCTAAACCATTACAAGACATTAATATAACCTAACTCACATGGGTAGGTTCATTGTTGGAACTAAGTAGTCCAAACATGTTTTATCAATCATAGACATAACATGGGTCAAAGGTTAAATTCATCAATACCACACCATATCCAATTAGGATACCATCTAACAAAACGGAAAAATAATTTTAATAATAATTTAATTTTAAACAACCCATAAAAGGTATTCAATTCATACCACATGGGAATCCTAGGAAAAACGGCCATAAATGGGTCAATCGGGAACTCACCCAATGTGTGGCCCTTAATTAAGGCAATAAACCTGCAACATACTTTTAAACACCTGATTAAATACCTAATAAATGATGGTAAACAACAGTTATAACTTCCAAATCAAGGTGATACCTCAAAAATAGGCATGTTTCCCTAAGGTGTATATAATGAACTCGACAATTAGCGAAAGGCATGAGACCGCCTACTTTAGACTCGTGCTAGATACCTGGTCCAATATTGGGAATTGATTCTCCTTGGTTTGGGTGAAATCTAAAGAATAGAAGAACAATGTTATATTAGGGAATATGAGCTTAAATCCAAATAGTTAAATCGATAAGTATAAGATTCTAATATGGCTAAAATGAATCAAGGCATTACCATTGTGGATCCTTGGAGATGAATGGTGGTCGAAATGGACAATAGAAAAAGATCTGGGATCAAAGGGGAGGATATAAACAAAATGGGATCTCCCTACATGAGATCTACTATGAAAAAAGGGACGACAGAGTCAAAATTATTTTTTAAAAACTTTTAGGGGAAAACGTATAATTTTAGAAAAAATATATGGTTCACACAGTTTGTGCGCATGGCTTCCCTAACTGTGCAGAAATTTTCTCAGCTCTCTATAAGTATCGGCCTCATCATATGGATACCCCATATAGTTTAACTAACTATGTGGTAACCCTGTGGATTCATCTATAAATTATTCTTAAATCTACATACATGTTTGCATGGCTGTGTGTCCCAATCCTCACGGTTTTCACTAACCGTGTGGTATCCTCTATTCACCCATAACTTAGGTTCTGAGCTCTGAACCCGTCTTGAACATCCTAGAGACCTCTATAACCCCCACAGGAATCCACATTATGCCATATTTATGAAATTAAATGAGAAATTTACAGAAAAATCATGTTACATACCTCAAAGAAGAACAAGGTTATTACAAACTTTTCCCCTTAAATAAATTGGTCATTGAATTTCCCTTATAGGGGTGGTGTTGAAGTATCTAAGTACAACCCTGACCACTAAGATTTACCATCACCATCCCCCTCCTAGGTCACTTCTTATACCCATCCATACTACCATATCACATGTACTAAAGGAACAGTCCATTTGTAGAGAAGCTTCAAGTTTGGATCCACAATTCATATTGGATTCTCCCCAAAGGATGCGTCTTCCTATAACTCAACCTCCTCATGTTGAAAGGCATGAGATGGGTATTGTAACATCCTAGGTAAAAAAAGAATTTTAAATTTTCCTATTTATTAATATTTTTGAATAAAATATTAATTTAATTTTAAGGGGATTCTATGTCTGATAGCGTACTCAACACGCAATAATGGGTTTCATTGAAATCTTACATTGCACACAACTTCGAGTTATATAGAATAATAATATAATATTATTATTATTTTAAATGGTGTTTAATGCCTAGCCTTTTTTTGGTGGGAATGAACTTAACTAACTAAAATATGATTACACAAGTTTGTTAAATGTTTTTACTTTTATCCAATAAAATTTATAGGCTTAAAATAAGAATGAATATGATTTTAAGCATTAAATACTCTAATATTTTTAAAAGGTAGTTTTGGGCCTTTTAATGGTGAACCCATTTTAAATCTTGTTTTTGTCACTTTATATTTTCCATTTGACAAAATAATCTTCTTCTATAGAAGTAGGACATCAAAGTTTACTTTGGCTAAATTATTGGTATTTTTCTAATAAAGTTCAATTTTAATTGAATAGTGAAAAATAATGTGTTTTAAGTCAGAACTGTCTTTTCATATGATTTATTTATATAGTTATATTATATTTTTAATTTATTTTAAAGATTAATTAAATTATTTTTTCCTTTTAATTCAATTTTGGTCCTTGGAATTAATTTCACTTTTTAATTAGACGTAAACACATGTCAATATTTTGATAGTTATTATTTTTAAAAACACTCTTTTTGGTTTTGACAACGAGAATTAATTTTAAATTTATTTCTAAAACTTATATGCTTTGAATTTGGAGAAATGGATTCCATATTTGGAATCATGAATTCCAAATTGTGTAAACAGTTAGTTTTTATTTTTAGACATTATGAATAGTAACTTTAGTAAATATTTTATTTACCTCGGTTAAAGGGTAAATCTGGTAAGGGTAAAAAAGTAATATTATAATAATATTATATTACCCTAACACATTTCCTAACACTATTTTCTGATATATTTCCAACCATGGGAATCCTTGGGTCGATTTTGGGACCTCATGGAGCCACTTGTAAATGAAAATGACATTTTATAAAAAATAATTTAAAGTTAAGGAAAATGTAACATAGAAATATATCTTTTAGTAAAACAATTTTTATATGGGGTTATATAAGTGACCATTTCGACTATAAATATTCATTGGAATGATAAGATGTTTTAATAAATCATGGTATATTATTTATAATTTATATACATTAAATAAATAAATTCAATTTTGACACAATGATGATGGAGTGATTTCTTCGTTAATAAAGATTCAAATAAATGATATTATGTAATGACCAAAACATTTATTAATGAAAATTCCTCTTGATCTAATAAAATGAATTATTATGTAAGATGGTTATATAACGTATTCACTTCCTTGGTTTTATATTTTTGGATGTTAAAATACCATTAAGAAATGTGATTCACTTCTGGAAATTCATCCTATACCAACGCATCTATCCCAATGGTTTAGAGAAACCGTTTGGATAGGATTCATATACCAACGGTTTGTTGAAAACTATTAGTGTAGGAATCCTGAAACTGTATTTTCCCAATGGTTTTTTGAAACCATTGGGACAGTGGAGATTATACCCCCCCCCCACCTATGCCAATGGTTTATTGAAACCATTGGGATATCTTTGATAATATTTCCCAACAGTTTTTAAAAAAACTACTGGGATAAAATGCCACAAATGCAGCACCCGATTCTGATATTGATTCTCCCACATTGTGCCCTAAACGAGAGCCCCATTGTTCTAGTGTGAAAACCCTTCATCTCAAAAACACATTTTATGTTCTTCTATATCAAATCTGTAATTAATAACTCAGTTTTATGTACTACCTCTATTTATTCAATTTTTCATTCGGATTCTTTTGAAGATGAGGTTGTTTTTGTTTTTTTCTTGTTTTGATTATCCCTAAATAATAGCTCCCCTATTCATTTAGAACCCTCCTTCACAACCTTCGATTCATCCATGATTCAAGTAAGTGTTTTTTCTTCCCCCTCTAATAGATGATAACACGGTGTATCCTATTTCCCTTAACATAACACATGATTCCTCTAGTAGAATATCTATTCAAATGATGATTCCTACAGTTCAGAAATTTGTATCTATGGAATGTTATTTCATTATATTGAGTTCCTTTTCACATCATTCCACTGCATAGAGTTCCTTTTAGGTGTTCTATTAAGACCCTTTTGATTTGATCCATGGTTCATGTCTTATAGTGATATTTTAGTGATGTCCTATTATATTGATCCAACATAATAGTGTGTTCTTAAATTGTAGGGAGACCTACTATGGGTCTCCATTTCATAAGTTATTTTTCAAGGGAATTGGAGGTGGGTTGTGCAGTGGGAGGGGGGTTGGTTGTGGGGTGGGGGTTTTGCAGTGGGAGGGGTTGTGGGGGTGTAGTGGGAATGGGGGTTGTGTAGTGGGAGGGGGTTGGCTATAGGGGGATGTGCAGTGGGCGGTTGTGTAGTGTGGGGGTGGGGTGGCAGGGGTGGAGGTGGGGGAGGGGTTGTGCAGTGGGAGGGGTTTGTAAGGGGTGTGTAGTGGGAGTGGGGGGCAGTGCAGTGGGATAGGGGGGTTGTAGGGGGTGGCTTTATAGGGTGGGGGATGAAAGGGGTGAGTGGGTGTGTAGTGTGGGGGTGGGGGGTGTATGGGGAGATGGGGGAGGGGGACTGCAGGGGGGATGTAGGGGGGTATGCAGTGGGAGGTGGGGGTTGTAAGGGGTGTACAGTGGGATTGGGGGATGTACACTCCCAACCCTCAAATCATTTAAATCCATGAAAAATACATGTTCCTTTCCATATCCCAAACATATAATAGCTCAAGATTATGCTATTTTGGCTATACACAGACCAAAACTCTCCTCCATCTCAACTGCCTGATCTTCATTGTCCCAAAATTTGATATGACATTGAATGTTGATGTATCATTACCAAATGCCTCGAATACCCCAACTACTCGATATAATTAATCAATACTTTCTGTCGGAACACCCCCCATCGGAATTACCTACCTTGTAACTTCCTGATCGAAGGTATCAATATCCTAGTGGTTCCACAGCAACCATCATCCCATAACACCCAAATTAGAAGCATCGCACACCATAATTTCCCAAGTCACATTATATTCTCATTTCATAATCACACAATACATGATGCCATTAAAATACCACATCAAACTCAATGTGCATACAATTACTGTATCACTCTTAATGCCCATATATTAACTGCACTTTGTTAATTCACTTATCACACATTAACCTCATGCACCAATTTCCATAATAAAAAAAATAAAAACCATAGTCACATGCTCAAAATGTAACTCTAACTATCACGGGGTCTCTGAAATGTGAGTGGGATCTTACTCTTGATGCCCATATATACCTTGCTGAATTTTCTGGAGGCATAATTTAATATGGTCTCTCTCTATCTTGGTTGTTGAGCGAAATAAAGCCACAGAATCAAGGTATCATGATTTTAATAGACCGATGACACTTAGTAAATAACCATCCTACTAAAAAATAATTTTATTTATTACATATTGTATGATTTATTGAATTCATTATATATCTATTCAAACTCACCTAAAACAATGGATAGTTAAATTATATGTTGACAGCTCGCCCACCCCCTAGACACGCCACCCCCTGGACACCCCGCCCACCCCGGGACACCTCCTACCCCCCTGGACAGCCCCGTAACCCACGTGGACAGCCCACCCACCCCCTTAGACACCCCCTACCCCCAGAACATCCTTGTGACCCCTTTGCACAGCCCTCCCACCTCCTTAGACACTCATACCCCCTAGATAGCCTCCCCACCCCCACCCCCTTGGATAGCCCTCCCAACCCCCTGGACACCCCCTACCCCCTAGAAAGCCCATCCCCCTATAGACAGCCCACCAACCCACTGGACACCCCCTACCCCCAGGACACCCCCACCCCCTTGACAGCCTCAACCCCCTAGACAGCCCCGCAACCCATGTGAACAACTCTCCCACCACCCTGGACATCCCGTACCCCCTAAACAGCCCTTCCACCCCCTGTGGACAGTGCGCCCACCCCCCTGGACACCATGTACCCCCTAGACAACCCCCCCCCCTCTACCCACGTGGATAGCTTTCCCACCCCCTTGGACAACTCGTACCCCCTGGACAGCCCCTCCACCCCCGTGAATAGCCCGCACCCCCCCCCCCCCCCGGACACACGACACCCCCCCAGGATAGCCATGCCACCCCCATGGACAGCGCACCCACCCCCTGGATAGCCCTGCCACCATAGTGGATAGCCCACCCCCCCCCCCCCCCCGGACACACCGCAACCCCCTAGACCCCCCTGTGGACAGATCGTCCACACCATGGACACCCTATACCCCATGGACAGCCCTGCAACCCCCGAGATATCTTTCCCACACCTTGGACACCTCATACACCCCTAGAAAACCCTACCACCCCCATGGATAGCTTGTCCACCACCTGGACACACAGTACCCCCCAGATAGCCTGCCCACGCTCGTGGACACCCCTACCCTTATGGAAATCCCCTCCACCCCCGTGGACAAGACGCCCACCCCCATTGAAACACACCTTTGGACATCCCACCCACCTCCGTGGATAGCCCTCTTACCCCCCTAGACACCCCGTACCCCCAAGACAGCCCCACCACCCCTGTGGATAGCCCACCCATCTCCCTGGACACCCCGTACCCTCTGGACAGCCCCTCCACCCCTAGGGATAGCCCTGCCACCCCCGAGGACAGCCCGCCCACCCCCTAGACACATTGTACCCTTTGAACATCCCTTCCACCCCAGTGGATATCCCACCCACCCCCTGGACACCTTGTACCCCCTGGGACATCCCATCCACCACCGTGGATAGCGTTTCCACCCCCTGGACACCTCGTACCCCCCATGGAGCGCCCCGCCACCACCATGGACTTGCCGCCCACCCCCATAGACACCCCCACCCCCTTGGACAGCCCTTCCACCCTTCTAGATAGCCAGCCCACCCCATGGACACCCCCCCCCCACCACCACCACCACCGTGGACAGCCCACCCACCCCCTCGACACCCCTACACCCTGAATAGCCCCACCACCCACGTGGACAGCCCACCCACCCCCTGGACACACTGTATCCCCTTGGATAGCTCTCTCACCCCCTGTGGACATCCCCCACCTGGACTCCTTGTACCCCCCCCTAGATAGCCCTACCACCCCCGTGGACAAAGCCCCCCCACCCCATACACCTCGTACCCACTTGACAGCCCTACCACCCCTGTGGACATGCCACCCACCCCCTAGACACCCACACCCCTGTGGACAGCCCCGCCACCCCTGTGGACATCCCACCCACCCCCCCTGGACACTCCCTACCCCATGGACACCCCCCCCCCCCCACCGTACATAGCCCACCCACCCCCCTCGACACCCCCTACACCCTAGACAGCCCCTCCACCCCTGTGGATATCATTCCCACCCCCCTAGACACCCCGTACACCCTCGGACACCCCCCCCCCCCACCCCCGTGGATAGCCCGACCACCCCCTAGACACCCTATACCCCTCTGTACAGCCCCTCCACCCCAGTGGACATTGCACCCACCCCCTAAACAACCCCAACAACATTGACAGCCCCACCACCCCTGTTGACAGCCCACCCCACCCCCCTGAATAGCCCTGCCACCCCTGTGGATAGCCCTGCCACCCCCATGGACAATCCCACCCCGGTGGACAGCCCGCCCACCCCCTGGAGACACCATCCCCCACCCCCCCTGGACAGTCCTGCCACACCCGTGGAGAGCTCGCCCAACCCCTGGACACCTCATACCCCCTGGACAGCCCCACCACCCCTATGGACATCCCACCCACCCCCATGGACACCCATACCCCCTGTACAGCCCCCACCCTCGTGGATAGCCCGCCCACCCCCTGGACACCCCCTACCCCCTAGACAACCCTGCCACCCCCGTGGACAGCTCACCCACCCCCCTAGACACCCTGTACCCCTAGACAACATCGCTACCCTTGTGGACATCCCAAACAACCCCCTTGGACACACCATACCCCCCTGGACAGCCCTGCACCATCGTGGACAGCCCGCCCACCCCCTAGACACACAGTACCCCTTAGAGACCCCCCCCCCAGTGGACTGCCCGCCGACCCCCGTGGACACCCCCTACCTCTCTGCACAGCCCCACCACCCTCGTGGAAGGCCTGCCCACCACCATGGACAACCCTCCCACCCACGTGAGCTGCGCTCCCACCCCCATGGATAGCCCGCCCACCCCTAGATACCCCATCCCCCTATGGAAAGCCCCTCGCCCCAAGAACATCTCCCCCGGACACCCACCCACCACCCCTCGGACACCCCCATCCCCCAAAACACCCCCACCCCCTAGAAAAGCCCCCCCCCCAAACACCCCCAACCCCACTGAACAACCTCGCCACCCCTGTGCATAACCCGACCAGCCCCTGAGGACAGCCCTTCCACCCCCTGGACACACCGTACCCCCCATGGACAGCCCTCCCACCCCAAGGACACACTGTACCCCCTGGAGAGCCCCCCCACTCTCCTCCCACCTCTGTGGACTGCCCACCCACCCCCCGCGGACATCCCTACCCCTCCAGACAGCCCCTCCACCCCCGTGGATAGCCTTCCCACCCCATGGACACTTTGTACCCCCTGGACTCCCCCACCACCACCATGGATAGTGCGTCCACCACCGTGGACAGCCCGCCCGCCTCCCTGGACAACCCCTCCCAATGTGTACAGTCCCCTACCCCCGTGGACAACCCGCCCACCCCCCTGGACACCAGCCCACCACCCTCAGACACCCCCATTCCCCCGGACACCCCCACCCCTATAAATCCCCCCCTCCAGACTCCTCTTACCCCACTAGACAGCCCCTCCACCCCCATGGATAGACCAACCACCCATGTGGATAGCCCGACCGACCCCCTGGACACTCCATACATCCCCTGGATAGCCCCGCCACCCCTACCATCCCCTGGACAGCCCTCCCACCCCTGGAGACCTCATACCCCATGGACATCCCCCACCACCTAGACACCCCCGACCCTCCTAGACATCCTCGTCGCCCCAATGGATTGCCCACCCACCCCCAGGACACCCGGTACCCCCCTGGACAGCCCACCCCCCACCCCCGTGGACAGCCAGCCCACCCCCACTGGACACCTTCCCACCACCCCCCCGGACACCCCCATCCCCCCGAATTCCCCCACCCCCAGGGAAATCCTCCCCCCCCCCCCCCCCCGAACACCCCGTACCCACTGGACAGCCCCGCCACCCCCCATGGACATCCTGACCCCCCCCCCCCCCAGACACCCATACCCCCTGGATGGACCCTCCCACCCCCTGGACACCCCACTCACCCCCATGGGACGCCCCTTACCCCCTGGACACCCCCCCAGACACCCCAATCCCCTGGACAGCCTCTCCACCCCCATGGATAGCCCGCCAACCCCCTGGATAGCCCCCCCACCCCCATGGAATCCCCACCCACCTAGACACCCCAACCCCCCTAGATAGCCCCCCATCCCCTAGACACCTCCGACCCCCCTGGATAGCCCTTCCACCCCCATGGACACCTCATACCCCCCTAGACACCCCCACCCCCTTGGAAATGTATGTGATCACTCAAAAAATATACTAAAATATAAAATTTCTTCGATCTAAAATTTATTCAACTCTTGAAGAATTCTCTTTCATAAGTGTACATGATCTTATAAACTCGTGTATAGTTCTTCAAAGTTATTTTATTATAAATATGGTATTTTTTTGTCTTTTATATTATGATTCTCATATAGATTGGTGTGTCAATTATGGTTTCATATAAAGTGAAAAAATTTCATTAATTAAATATATTTTTGATGAAACTTCAATCTTATTGAATTACTTTTGACAAAATGACTTATAAAAATATTTTTTTACAAAATGGATAGAAGTTGGATTTATGAAACTTATCAGATCTCAAAAAAAATTCAAAACAATTTGGAGAGCTTTTTAGATTCTTGATTTCCCAATGCTTTAGATAGTGGTCACATACACTTCCCCTGTTACAATTGTGTTGGACGACCTTCGTTGATCAATGAAGAAGTCAGCTACCACATAACCAAATATGGTTTTCAGGAAAACTACTCAATGTGGTATCACAATGTGGAGAAAATGACATCTCCAATTGCTGATGATCCAAATGAGAGGACTGGATTGGAGGATTTTTTATATGATCGGTTTCCATTTATTCATTATCATTAAAAAGAAATGATTATGACCTAAGAAAATTTTGATACGAGCACACATGATGCGTCTAAAGAAAATGATGATGTTTTGAGGTTGAAAAAATTTAATGATGCTACCACGACCCCAATATATCGGCAATGTGGTAAAATTAAAAAGCTAGAATTTTTAATCTCATTGTTTCATGGGAAAACAATGTATGGGGTTTCTAATACTGCGATCGATTACATTCTTACCTTCTTGAAGTAGTTACTTCAAGATGATGCAGATATTCCCTCAAACCACTATATGGAATTGAAGTTAGTTAAGGAACATAGATTTTAAAGAAAAAAAATTCATGCTTGCCTAAAATATTATAGTTTATTCTGGGAGGAAAATGATGAACGGAATGATTTTATAAAATGCGGAACATCCCGTTGGAAGCCAAAAGCTGATGGAACACCATCATGTGTGCCACAGAAAGTAATGTGGCACCTTCCATAATTCCCCAAACTCCATAATATTTTTATGTCTAATGAAATATCAATAAAAATTTGACAGAATGATACCGAGATAAATAAGACTAATGATGAGTTGGTTCACCCTACAGATGGATTTTCATTGCAGAGATTTGATGCATGATATCCTGATTTTGCAGCTGATGTGTGTAATGTAAGGTTTGGTCATTTTTGTGAATGTTTTAATCTATTTGAGCATATGATTACGTTACACAACACATGGCCGATTTTTATACACATTTATAATCTTCCCCCATGGTTGTGTATGAAGAAAACCTTTCACATTCATGAGTATACTCATACCTAGACCTTATGATCCTGGAAATGATATAAATGTATACATGAAACATTTAATAAAAGTGTTGAAACTTCTTTGGTATGTGGGTGTGAGCACATATGATGCATGTTCGAAAGACATATCTCAGATGCATCTTGCGCTTGTGTGGACGATCAATGATTTTCTTGCTTATACAATGATGTCTACATGGATCACGAAGGGAAAACTATCATGTCTTATTTGTATTGTAACACCCCGAGCTTCCACGATACGCATCTCATTCAATAATTCAGTAGCTTGCATTGTACGCAACTTTGGGTTCTAACACACTGCAACTAATCAAAGTAGCCGTTATGAATAGTAATAACCACTTTTTAAATTTATAGAAATTTTATATTTCAAAATGGACTTCATTTTTGTATTCCTAATATTGAAATTACCCTATGTTGAATTTTTTGTAATTTTCTGAGAACATCCAAATTTTTATGAATAGTGAAAAATACTTAAAACAACTTTTTTAATCAAAATAATTTATAGTGATAAGTTACACTATTGAGTGGTTTTAAAGTATAATTAGAAAAAACAATTAACATTTTATCCAATGGTGGTCATTAGAATAAATTTAACATTGAAAATGGACATAAACAATTGCCAATCTTTTGATATAAATTGTTTCTTAAAAACACGCTATTTGTTCTGACAGTGGGAATTAATTATAAAATTAATTAATGCAACTTATATGTTTGGAATTTTGTAAAATAGACATCATTTTTGAATTCGGAATATCAATTATAGCTTAGGGTGAAATTTTGGCATTGTTCTGAAAAACATCAATTTTTGATGAATAGTGAAACCACTAAGTGGTAGTTAAATAGCTGATTTTCCATTTAAATGAAATATTACCACTTCTGTGATTTGATTTTCAAAAATCTGACATACATGGTTGTCATTAATAAGTAAAATGTGGTTCTATGAGATCAAAATAATTTTTTGGTGAATAGTAACTTTTAAGTTCTTAATCGTGATTAGAGATAATTAGTGTAGTTTAAGGTAAAAATAATGTTTTAATAATATGAGATGAGCTTGACACTTGTCCTACCCCTATTGGATGAGACATGGCCGACCAAGACAACCCATGGGTCAACTTGGGGACCCCATGGATCCACTTTGGTTGGAAAATGACATTAATATATATATATTTAATGTTAAAATTAAATTGACACAAACATGAGTTGTTTTACTAAAACAGTTTTTAAGTGGGGTTACACAAGTCCAAATTTTGATTATAAATATTCATTAGAAAGATAAAACGATTTCCTACATAATAGTATTTTGTTTATAATTTTTAGACATTAAATAAATTAAATTAATTATGACATCATGATGATGCAGCGATGACCTCATTATTTAACGATTTAAATAAAAAGGAAAGATAATGTAAAATCCAAAGCATAAACATGTCAAAAACCTATTAGATGAGTATATTTCTAACCCTTATCATCTTATACTCGAATTATATAAGTGTGGGACCTCTAAAATCCGAAACTCATTTTATAATAAAGTGACTTTTCTTTACTTTCCAAGAGTGCCCCTCCTCCCCACTTATAAAAGGCCCCCACCTCTCCAACCTCATTTACACTTTCAAGCCATTTGGCTCGGCCAACCTCTGCCCAAATACTCTCCCAACTTCCCCCTCTTACTCCTAGAAGCCTCACTTTGGGCAGAACTCTTCCCAAGGAAGCCTTTGGCTCAAATCAAAAAGAGTTACCCGATTTTGAGGTAATGTCTTCTCTAATGTTGTTTTGTTTTATTTTTCTTCTCCAACCCCCTAAACTCTTTGTATTCACTTCTTTTGCAACAACACCAGTATACTCAATATACTAGGATGTTTTTATAATAAGGATTCGAGCTACACTTACACATTCCTACATCTAATGGTTAAAGAACATACGGTTTCTGTGGATGGCGAATTTCTGCCTCACGAAACGATGATTGTTCAACACTCATATAACACCTTCAAAGGTGGCCATTAAGATGTCACTATTTTTATATATGATATATAATATGTTTATGTTTTACTTATGCTTCTGTATTTCTCATTTATGGCATACTTTATGATTTCCATTATGGGTAAAACGCGATAATTTCATTTTAGGAAGTGCGGACTACCGCCCCCTCAAAGTGATTTGAATCGTTAATGCCATATGTGGGATGTATAAAGGATGGAGTAAATGGTATTATACACTATATTATACTGGAATTATATTATACATTTATATCATTATGATTTCGTTCCATTAAATATGAAATTGAAATGAAAGTAGCGTTCATGCGTACGTACGGCTTACCGTCTCCATGAACGGTGCATTTCATTTCTTACCTCTAAATGTTACGTAATATTATAAATGAATGTATATACTGGATATATAAGATATATTTGACATCTAAATCATGAATATAATTCTGGAGATAATGGATATTCTACCACATAAAAAACTTGTAATTATAAGAAGTTTATTGTTGACTCAAGTACCAAAGATCGACAAAACGACCGTTATTAACTTAAATAATTACATAATGTTCATATCATTGTAATAAGTGATATAATAAGGATAATGAAATTGAAAATGGTTCTTAATAAGGTATATATTAACTCTAGTTTATTATTCAGGAGGTTAAAGAACGGTTGAGTCAAGTCAGACACGAGGTAAGGGAACTTCTTAACCCAACTTCCATTCTTTGGGTTAATCTCCTACTTTCAAATTATGTCATGATATTATTATGTCATATCTTGTATTTGTACTTTATTTATGTGTACATATAATGAATACACATAATAGATCTATTTTATGATCTTTGTAAGGGAACTTCTTAACCCAACTTCCATTCTTTGGGTTAATCTTCTATTTTCAAATTATGTCATGATATTATTATGTCATATCTTGTATTTGTACTTTATTTATGTGTACATATAATGAATACACATAATAGATCTATTTTATGATCTTTGTAAGGGACTTTCTTAACCCAACTTCCATTCTTTGGGTTAATCTCATACTTTCAAATTATGTCATGATATTATTATGTCCTATATTGTATTTGTACATTATTAATGTGTACTTATAGTGAATACACATTATAGATGTACTTTATTTAAAAAAATGATCTTTTTAAGGACTTCATCTCAATCCCCTTTCATTGAGGCATATTTGGTTTTATACACAACTTTCTTTTATACGGTGTATAAACCCCTTTGAATTTTACGTTTATTCAAAAGGAATCTTTTTTATACGAAGCGTTTTACTAAACGACAAAAGGGAATGTTTTTCTTTCCATACTTATGCGGTGACAACGACTTCTCCGCCGCCGTGACCATTATTTGAGATTCGGCTTCCTCTACAAGCCATCATTTTTTTAATGAAAAATAAATACAAAGTTTTAACTTTCTTTTATTTTGGTATTGAAAATGGTTTTGAAAGAATTTTTATTATATCAATGTGTTGTATTGATATCTTGTGATTGAAATGTGGAAATGTTATGTTTCCTTTATGCATGTTTTATGTGATACGATTATGTTATGGTTTATGATATGTTTAAACCTATTCATATGAGGAATGCATTGGAATTAATAAGTGACGGGTGGAGCCCGCTATAGCTCCTCGATGCATCGGTAGGTCTCATGAGACAACTAGACGTGGAATTGGCCGAGGCCCTTTCCCAATTTGATTTATGGTTTTGACCGAGGCCTTAATCATTTTAGACGTCTTGGACGAGGCCTTGACAAAGTGTTTCAGAATGTCTGGCATTATACATTCCCTCATTATGAAAGTGGTAATTGATATTTCATGTGATTATTCGTCTAGTAGAATATCTATGAGAGTAAGTAATGGCATTATTTTATTTTACATTTTCCATATTATGCTGAAGTTCAAGTTCAATAAGTCTTTTGTTTTAGTTATACATTGCCTTAAATGCTTATGTTTTCTTATAAAAGCTTCCGCAATATTGTTATCCTTACTAAGCATCTGAGCTCACCCCTTTCAATGTTTTAATATTTTCCAGGATGTGAAGAAGTGTATTATGACTGACTTGCAAGAATAGTCAGTGAGGATATGAGTGTGGACTATGAAGACCATCTTATTGTAGTTTGTTTACTTTTTGATGTAATGAAAGAATTATGAAAGTATCTAGTGTTTCCAAGGCTACTAAACTAATCGGTCTTTCGAGACATGATCTTTTGTGATCATGCCAATGTTATGAAGTAATGCACCGACTCTGGGTAGCTGGGGTCGGGGCGTTACAGTTGGTATCAGAGGCAGTTTAGTACTAACCTTGGAAGCTAGATTTAGATAATCTCTGATTAGAGCACATAGCCCGAAGATAGACTTTGAGGATTAGTATTGAAGAACTTCCTAGAATTTTGCTATTGTAGAGATTTTGTGAGTTTTCCGAGCAATACATCCCTGTCTGGATACGAGCAAGTAGAGGCGGCTCTGGCACAGATGTACCTAGGGGTAAAACCCGAAAACACCGATTTGAGCTAGACTCGAACGGGAACTGGTGCACGACAACGGGCCTTGCTGCACTCTTGGTTACGACACTCCCGGGCGATATGCTTAGGATAATTCTTATTTTATTTACAAACCACTATGAAGGGTTATGAGTATATACTTCCTTAAAGGATACATTTCTTTTTATGATTATGGATTATATCCATAAGTAGTTCAATTTATGTAAAGTATTTTACAAATATGGAATTATGTATTTTATTTCATAAACTAATCTAGTTTATGCAACTGTTTAGAAATGGCGCCTAGTGGAAGAAATGGAAACCGTATCAATGCACGCACTCCATGTAGGGATTGCCCTCCTGCTCAAGATAATTATAGTGGGGATGGTGATGCAACTGGTTCCGATCAGCTAATCACCATACTGGGACAACTTACTCATGTTATGAATAATAACCTTACTCGTATGGAGCACCCTGATCCGAAACGTGAAGGATCAATGCTAGACCGTTTCATGAGGCAACAACCACCAACCTTAAATGGGGGTACAAATCCGTTATTAGCTGAGAAATGGATAAACTCCTTAGAGAAAATATTCCATGCCTTGGGGAGTAGCGAAAGGGAGAAGGTTGTCATGGCAGTTTACCACCTCACTGGAGATGCCGATCAGTGGTGGTCGCTGATTCAAAACACAAAGGAAGATGATGACGTATCGAATATGGAATGGAGGGAGTTCAAAGATCTGTTTTTAGAAAAATATTTTCCTCGTGACCATCGAGCAGATATGGAAAGGCAATTTCTGGGTTTGAGGCAGAAGGAGGATGAGAATGTCGCAAAGTATGAGGCTAACTTTACAAAGTTAGCGAGGCATGCTGCCGATTATATACGTAACCCAAGGAGTAAGATTGATCGTTTCTTTGATGGGTTAAAACCATTTCTCCATCGAGCTTTAGTATCACAATCCTTTCATCATACGAAGATATTGTCTCGTGTGCTATCAAGACAGAAAAGGAATTCTCTAAGTCTTATGACAACAAAGTAAAGCAAGAGAAGAAGAGAATGGTGGAACAAGAGACAGATAAAGGGAAAAATGGAAAGAAGGATTTTCCATTATGTGATAATTGTGGGAAGAATCACCCTGGTACTTGCCTAAAAGGAATGGGAGTTTGTTATAAATGTGGAGAAAAGGGTCACCAGGCTCGTGATTGCAAGGGAAAGAAAGAGGCTGTCAAAGTTGAATGCTACAATTGTAGGGAAATGGGGCATTATTCAAATGAATTCCCTAAGCGTCAGGGAAACTTACCTCAGAAAAGGCCAAGGGATCAAGGACAATCTTTTGCTGTTACTACAGTTGAAGCGGAATAACTAATGTATTGGTGCTTTTGGACTCATGGATTATATTTTGGTTATTAGAATAATGTGATATATATATATATAAGGATTGTACTGCAGTACTTGTTGATTTCAGTAAGGTTTTAATATGATTAAGGTAATCATATTTTTAGTATGTGGCAATAAGAGAAACTTTTCTTTGTTTGGGGAATCTAATGTTACAATTGATTTTGGAATTTAGAGACCTTTTAGAGAAAGTCTGGATGGAGGTATTTTGGATAACTATTAAGGTTGGAATGGATTAAGTTGAACCATGGATAGTATTGTTTAAGGTTAAAGCATTTCTGAAGATTATTTTTTGAATATTATAATACTATAGTTTTAGGAAAAGGACAACCTGCAGGGTGGGGCATAACCCGTCGCGTCGGACAAAGCTGCAGGAATCGAACCCACAATCATAGCGCGACAGGCCTTTATTTCCTACCACTAGCCTACAGGAAGTCCCTGGTTATTACAAAATAATTTTACTAATCTAAATGGTATGTGTTAACATTTGGAACCTTATACAATTAGGATAAGTATAATATTTTTGGGTTCTATTATATTTTTGAGTGAAAGGTGAGTTGAAGGTTGAAACTCTAATTGTCAAGTATAAATATATATATACCTATTTATTATTCAATGAATAAATTAATTCTTAAACTTTAGTAAAGGGATATTAAAACAAAAAATGTGTTATCCTAATATCTTATGTCTTGTTGAACTGATGATTGAAGGCTTTAAGGCCCTCAATTTGACAGTTGATTGTGATTGATGACCTCAATCACTCCCTACAAATATTTACATTTTTCCTCCAATTATATGTCTCTAATTTCCACCAATGTTCTCCTTATCGAGATCATAATTTGGTGGTGACTTTCTTATTTCCATTTCCCTCTTATTAAGGCTAAATTTTATTAACCTTATTTCCTATGTGGGTTTTCCTCAAAGGTATTTTCTCTTTTCAACCTTTTATTTTTAGAGAAAAATTTCAAATTGCGAGGACACAATTTATTGAAGGAGGGGAGAATGTAACACCCCGAGCTTCCACGATACGCATCTCATTCAATAATGCAATAGCTTGCATTGTACGCAACTTTGGGTTCTAACACACCGCAACTAATCAAAGTAGCCGTTATGAATAGTAATAACCACTTTTTAAATTTATAGAAATTTTATATTTCAAAATGGACTTCATTTTTGTATTCCTAATATTGAAATTAGCCTATGTTGAATTTTTTGTAATTTTCTGAGAACTTCCAAATTTTTATGAATAGTGAAAAATACTTAAAACAACTTTTTTAATCAAAATAATTTATAGTGATAAGTTACACTATTCAGTGGTTTTAAATTATAATTAGAATATATTTTTACCATTTTATCCAATGGTGGTCATTAGAATTAATTTAACATTGAAAACGGACATAAACAATTGCCAATCTTTTGATATAAATTGTTTCTTAAAAACACGCTATTTGTTCTGACAGCGGGAATTAATTATAAAATTAATTAATGCAACTTATATGTTTGGAATTTTGTAAAATAGACATCATTTTTGAATTCGTAATATCAATTATAGCTTAGGGTGAAATTTTGGCATTGTTCTGAAAAACTTCAATTTTTGATGAATAGTGAAACCACTAAGTGGTAGTTAAATAGCTGATTTTTCATTTAAATGAAATATTACCACTTCTGTGATTTGATTTTCAAAAATCCGACATACATGGTTTTCATTAAGAAGTAAAATGTGGTTCGATGAGATCAAAATAATTTTTTGGTGAATAGTAACTTTTAAGTTCTTAATCGTGATTAGAGGTAATTAGTGTAGTTTAAGGTAAAAATAATGTTTTAATAATATGAGATGAGCTTGACACTTGTCCTACCCCTATTGGATGAGACATGGAAGACCAATACAACCCATGGGTAAACTTGGGGACCCCATGGAGCCACTTTGGTTGGAAAATGACATTAATATATATATATTTAATTTTAAAATTAAATTGACACAAACATGAGTTGTTTTACCAAAACAGTTTTTAAGTGGGGTTACACAAGTCCAAATTTTGATTATAAATATTCATTAGAAAGCTAAAAAGATTTACTACATAATAGTATTTTTTTTTATAATTTTTAGACATTAAATAAATTAAATTTATTATGACATCATGATGATGCATCGATGACCTCATTATTTAACGATTTAAATAAAATGGAAAGATAATGTAAAATCCAAAGAATAAACTTGTAAAAAACCTATTGGATGAGTAGCTTTCTAACCCTTATCATCTTATCCTAGAATTATATAAGTTTGGGACCTCTAAAATCCGAAACTCATTTTATAATAAAGTGACTTTTCTTTACTTTCCAAGAGTGCCCCTCCTCCCCACTTATAAAAGGCCCCCACCTCTCCAACCTCATTTACACTTTCAAGCCATTTGGCTCGGCCAACATCTGCCAAAATACTCTCCCAACTTCCCCCTCTTACTCCTAGAAGCCTCACTTTGGGCAGAACTCTTCCCAAGGAAGCCTTTGGCTCAAATCAAAAAGAGTTACCCGATTTTGAGGTAATGTCTTCTCTAATGTTGTTTTGTTTTATTTTTCTTCTCCAACCCCCTAAACTCTTTGTATTCACTTCTTTTGTAACAACAACAGTATCCTAAATATACTAGGATGTTTTTATAAGAAGTATTAGAGCTACACTTACACACACCTACATCTAATGGTTAAAGAACATACGGTTTCTGTGGATGGAGAATTTCTGCCTCACGAAATGTTGATTGTTCAACACTCATATAACACCTTCAAAGGTGGACATTAAGATGTCACTATTTTTATATATGATATATAATATGTTTATGTTTTACTTATGCTTCTGTATTTCTCATTTATGGCATACTTTATGATTTCCATTATGGGTAAAACGCGATAATTTCATTTTAGGAAGTGCGGACTACCGCCCCCTCAAAGTGATTTGAATCATTAATGCCATATGTGGGATGTATAAAGGATGGAGTAAATGGTATTATATACTGTAATTATATTATACATTTATATCATTATGATTTCGTTCCATTAAATATGAAATTGAAATGAAAGTAGCGTTCATGCGTATGTACGGCTTACCGTCTCCATGAACGGTGCATTTCATTTCTTACCTCTAAATGTTACGTAATATTATAAATGAATGTATATACTGGATATATAAGATATATATGACATCTAAATCATGAATATAATTCTGGAGATAATGGATATTCTACCACATAAACAACTTGTAATTATAAGAAGTTTATTGTTGACTCAAGTACCAAAGATCGACAAAACGACCGTTATTAACTTAAATAATTACATAATGTTCATATCATTGTAATAAGTGATATAATAAGGATAATGAAATTGAAAATGGTTCTTAATAAGGTATATATTAACTCTAGTTTATTATTCAGGAGGTTAAAGAACGGTTGAGTCAAGTCAGACACGAGGTAAGGGAACTTCTTAACCCAACTTCCATTCTTTGGGTTAATCTCCTACTTTCAAATTATGTCATGATATTATTATGTCATATAATGTATTTGTACTTTATTTATGTGTACATATAATGAATACACATAATAGATCTATTTTATGATCTTTGTAAGGGAACTTCTTAACCCAACTTCCATTCTTTGGGTTAATCTCCTACTTTCAAATTATGTCATGATATTATTATGTCATATCTTGTATTTGTACTTTATTTATGTGTACATATAATGAATACACATAATAGATCTATTTTATGATCTTTGTAAGGGAATTTCTTAACCCAACTTCCATTCTTTGGGTTAATCTCCTACTTTCAAATTATGTCATGATATTATTATGTCCTATATTGTATTTGTACATTATTTATGTGTACTTATAGTGAATACACATTATAGATGTACTTTATTTAAAAAAAATGATCTTTTTAAGGACTTTGTCTCAATCCCCTTTCATTGAGGCATATTTGGTTTTATACACAACTTTCTTTTATACGGTGTATAAACCCCTTTGACTTTTACGTTTATTCAAAAGGAATCTTTTTTATACGAAGCGTTTTACTAAACGACAAAAGGGAATGTTTTTCTTTCCATACTTATGCGGTGACAACAACTTCTCCGCCGCCATGACCATTATTTGAGATTCGGCTTCCTCTACAAGCCATCATTTTTTTAATGAAAAATAAATACAAAGTTTTAACTTTATTTTATTTTGGTATTGAAAATGGTTTTGAAAGCATTTTTATTATATCAATGTGTTGTATTGATATCTTGTGATTCAAATGTGGAAATGTTATGTTTCCTTTATGCATGTTTTATGTGATACGATTATGTTATGGTTTATGATATGTTTAAACCTATTCATATGAGGAATGCATTGGACTTAATAAGTGACGGGTGGAGCCCGCTATAGCTCCTCGATGCATCGGTAGGTCTCATGAGACAACTAGACGTGGAATTGGCTGAGGCCCTTTCCCAATTTGATTTATGGTTTTGGCCGAGGCCTTAATCATTTTAGACGTCTTGGCCGAGGCCTTGACAAAGTGTTTCAGAATGTCTGGCATTATACATTCCCTCATTATGAAAGTGGTTATTGATATTTCATGTGATTATTCGTCTAGTAGAATATCCATGAGAGTAAGTAATGGCATTATTTTATTTTACTTTTTCCATATTATGCTGAAGTTCAAGTACAATAAGGCTTTTGTTTTAGTTATACATTGCCTTAAATGCTTATGTTTTCTTATAAAAGCTTCTGCAATATTGTTATCCTTACTGAACATTTGAGCTCACCCCTTTCAATGTTTTAATATTTTCCAGGATGTGAAGAAGTGTATTATGACTGACTTGCAAGAATAGTCAGTGAGGATATGAGTGTGGACTATGAAGACCATGTTATTGTAGTTTGTTTACTTTTTGATGTAATGAAATAATTATGAATGTATATAGTGTTTCCAAGGCTACTAAACTAATCGGTCTTTAGAGACTTGATCTTTTGTGATCATGCCAATGTTACGAAGTAATGCACCGACTCTGGGTAGCTGGGGTTGGGGCGTTACATGTATGAAGAATACACTATCCATAAGACTGAAACATCATTGTAGTTTCAGTTTTATGGGACATAAACAATTCTTTCCAATGGACCATCCATATAGAAATAATTGTTGAAGATTTGACAATACCATAGAGAATGATGATCCACCTCATCATATATCTATAGCTGATGTGCTTAATGAATTAAAAGATTTCAGTTTTTTATTTGGGAAGGGTCAAATGAAATTTGGAATGATAAAGAACGTTTCCACTAAAACCTGTTACAATTGGAAGAAGAGAAGTATCTTCTTTGGTTTGCCTTATTGGTCAACCAATTTGTTATGTAATTTCTTATAAGTAGTGAAAATTGAAAAAAAAATATTTGAAATTTTTCTTTCAATTATTCAAAATTTTAAGGGAAAGATAAAAGATGATTTACAATCTCAGCGTGACTTGGTGGATTGGAGCATTAGACCGGAATTGCATCCTGTGTGTATCAGTGAAAATAAACGGAAAATTCCATGTGCTTCTTATGTGATGACACCTGTAGAAAAAAAGAAATTTATGGAAGTACTAGAGACTATTAAATTTCCTGATGTCTATTCAAGCAACATATCTGAATAGTTCAATATAAGAGAGTTAAAGATAAAATCTTTGAAGACTCAAGATTATCACATACTTTCGCATGAGTTGATTCCAATAGAAATTCATCATATTTTTTCCAACAATGTCAGGGTGGATGTTACTCAGTTGATCTATTTGTTTAGAGATCTTTTTACTAAGAATTTGTCTAAGTCTTTCTTTCAAAAAATGTTGGCAGATGCCCCATTAATTTTTTTGTGATTTATAGAAAATATTTCCTCTATAATTTTTCACATGCATGTTGCATCTGACTGTCCATATTCCAACTGAAATACTTCTAATATGACCTATTTCTTTTTGTTGGATGTATCCAACTGAAATAAATATTTACACATTAAAGTCTTCTGTTTATAACAAGAATCATCCCGAAGGTTCTATCGTGAACCGTTACTTGGCTCAAGAATGTAAAAAAAATTTCTCTATGTATTTTTCTGATCTTACTACAAGAATGAACATACCAATGATAAATGATGAAGAACAGTTTGAGAAAATTGAACTCAGTTTTTCATCACATCCTTAAATAGGAGGAATTCCTAGATCATATACATTGACGACATTAATCTTTGAAGAGCGGGAGATGGCACATCGCAGAGTTTTGTTCAATTGTGATTTGTTCTATGACTACATATTGTAAGTAAATTTTATATTTATATCTTGTATATATATATATCTATAAAACTATTCCTATTTTTATCTACAGGTAACATAAAGTGATGATAAATAGAAAGATTCATTCTTTATCTTTGAGAAAGAGGGAGACTTTGTATAGAAAAGAGTTTTATTCTTGGTTAAAATTGATGGTAAAAATATTACTATTAAAAATAATTAAAACAATAATTATTTAAGTTTAATATTGATTTATACTTCAGGTATTGAGTTTGCCTGCTGACACAATCTCTAAGGAAATAAGAGCTTTGGATTTTGGTCCTAATACCACGGTTTATGACTGTAAGTCAATTGTTATCTATGGGTGCAGATTTATTATCACTGAATGAGAAAATAAATGAGAACACAACATGATGGTGTTATGGTTACTACCATAACAGAATGTTATGCTAGTGCATCAGACAGTAGACCACAATTTGAAAATGTATGTTATTAAAGAGTTATTGAAAAAAAAAATAATGGATTATTTTTCTCATGGATGAGTCACACTAATGAAATATAAGTGGATTGATTTGATGATGAGGCAGGGCACATTTATTGATGATTGTGGATTTTGATTAATTGATATGACTCGCACTCTTGCTACTGATGAACCATTTTTATTGGAATCAATGGTGAAACAAATTATTTATGTCAAAGTCCATATTCGACCTAAATTTTGTGTCATTATTGAATTAATTCCAAGAAATATTTTTTATGATGGTGATGATGGAATTGACACCATCCCTACTCCCATCGGAAACGATCCATTTATTACTTTTGATAACTCCAGTAGCTCAATTTTCAGGGTTGACTGTGAACCTAATGTTGTGGTGGGAAATATATAAAATCATACATTCATGTTCTCAATTCTTTTCCTTTACCTCAACTTGGGATGTTAAGGTTGGTACTATTCAATTTTATTTAATATTGATTAAAAATATGTTGCATCTGACTTGACCATTATGTTAATTTTCAATGTTTATTGACTGTAATTTTATTTGAATTGCATTTTTAATTTGGAATTGAACTGTATTTAACCCATTGAAACCAACATTTATAAGTTGGTGAACATTTCAATTATTCAACTATGATTTGTATAAAATTTGTATGACTCTAAGACCTATCTTTAAGATTTTACCAAGTAATAAACATGATGGTTTGTATTCTTCTGCAAAACATGTATTGAAACCTGCATCATCTACCTGAGCTAAAGAAATTAAATTTTTTATTTAATTTTGACAACTTCTTTACCACTTATGAATATGGTAGAATCAATGTTCCATGATTTTAATAGATTGATGACACTTTGTAAATAACTATCCTACTAAAAATTGAATTTCATTATTATAACTTGTACGATTTATTGACTTCATTATATATTTGTTCAAGCTCACCTAAAACAATGGTTAGTTAAATTATCCATGAATCCCCCTATTCCCTCTCATTTATATTGTTTTTTGGGTTACACATTAGTTATCCTTTTCTATTTATATCCATATTATTTTTCAAATGCAGGAAATGAAACTAATTGAAGAGAGGCCATGAAAACAGATTATGGGCAACAATCGTCACATGATTGAGCTGGGCATTCCACCACTATTGACTGCAGTGAGTATTTTATTTCAAATATATATATTTAAATAATATATAATGTCATGTGATTAATTTTTTTAAAATATTTTATAGGATCGATATATTAGGTGACAGTTATTTGATGAGCAGCCTAGTTGTGGTCCTAGTACTCAGGGAGTTCATACGAGGTGGTGGTATGAGAGCTAGACGATCTAGTCGACGTACCCGATTATACCACGCCCCTCCCACTGACATACCATCCATCCCATATGCAGATCCTAATGTGTTTTTAGGGACATACGGGATATTTAAGCCTCCCATTGTTTCACCACCGTTTACATCTGAGCCTCCCCACCCATCTGTACCATATCCGATGTTGATTCTCACTTCCTATCCAGCATTCGGCCAGCCATCCCTGTCATCTCCTTTTACTTCTGCTTACTTCTCTCCAGTCTTTTATATTACATATTCTTTGACTCCTACTTTTCCAAAGTATGTCCCTACAGAGCATACATTAGGACCCGCTTCATATGTACAGGGTGTTCCTTCAGTTTCTGTGAATCTAGTGGCGCCCATTGATCATACTACCGCAAGTATACTTATACAACCCAAACAAATTTTTACACCATTATTTATTTTCATTATAACATGTATTGATAAAATATTTGTTTTTCTTTCATAATAGATACATCTACTGATAGGAGGTGGAGGCAGGGGAGTACATGCATGTGTGTGGTGTGGAACCACCGTATGCAGTTGATGGTGGACTACAATGAAGATAATCAGATGATGGAACAATCAGGGCAGCAATGTCGGAGTTTTTTGGCGACTCTTGACAAATACTCTTAAATCATTCCTGTCAGCCCGCTCTCATGGAGATAGCTACCAAATGAAGTCACGGATAAATCATGGGCAGATATATGGATAAAAAATCTGTTGTATTTGATGTAATATATTAATTTTTTTTATATGAATTAATATTTTGGTGTCAGTGGTGATTTAATTTCCCCTATGGTGAGGGTGCACGACCAGCATGTCTAAATAATTTAGGCAATCATTGGAGAGCTTATGAGCATGACTTGTACATTGGTTGGCATGGTAGAGTGGGAATAGAGTTATAGGCGGTCCCTGTCGTGGATGGTTTTTTGTTAGAACAGTACCGATAGATGATTACTCATTGGACGACTAGCCAGTTTACAGTATTCATCAAATTATAGGTATTTAAATGAAAATTTACATATTTTTCATTAATACTGATTATTAACTTTTATTTAGGATTCATATGAATGAAATAGAAAAACATTTATGCTAAGAAATGCATCCACACATTGGGACGTACTACGATTCCAGATCATGAGAGGCATTAGGTACAACAGTTTATAATCTTTCTTAACGACTTACACTTTCTATTGCATCCTCCATAATTTATTCAATTGATAAAGTTGTTATATAATTTTAGTTATGAAATTAATGTTTTTTTGGTATCATATTTTTAAGTATGGTTTCTTACATTCAATTTCATTGTATAGGCGTAAATTTAATATAGAAGGACTTGTGCCTCGAGCAAAAAAAATTTCTCGAGTAGAAAGAAGAAAGACGGAAGTGCAGTTAATCTAATGACTCAGCAGCAGATTGTAAGTTTCTCTTCGTAGATTTAAAATTTTAATCTCTATTTTTTAATTTATAAATATATTTATATTTGTAACATGATACTTTAGAGGCCCTAGATTCCAAGGAACCTGACAATTTCGGGCCAAACGATCACTTACATCAGTTGTTGGGAGATGAGCACCATGGTAGAGTATGCTACCGACCTGGGAAGAGTATAGTTCTGACGAGGTATTGGAACTCCTAATGTACGAGTTGTAGTGCCACCGAGTTGTATCAGGTTAAGGCACATGAATAACAGGCTGAAAAAAGGGTTATAGAGATGGCAGAATAGTCTTCTAGGGAAAACACTGCATTTACGAAACTGATGAAAGTTTTATTCCCAACACTTCCACTAGAGGCTAGGACTCCTTGTGATGAATATATGTCATCGACGCGTTATATATATGGTTCAACAGGTGTTGGTTCTAGTGTTGGTTGAAAATATGGTGTGAAGGAGGCTAAGGTGGAGGAGGAGGAGGCTGATGTGGAGGAGGTGGGCGAGGAGGAGGCTGAGGTGAAGGAGGAGGGAGATGAGGAGGCCAAGGCGGAGTACGATGACGGGGAGGAGGGTGGGGATGATGATGGGAACGACGATGAGGTTGAGTTTGAGGGTTATGATGAGGGTGGTAATAGTGATTGTGATGAGGGGCAGATTGATCAGTTACATTTTTTACTGATATTAATGACCTTTGATGTTTATTTATTTGTTGTGCCTGAATATATGTGTGATTAAGTAGGTCACATTGTCTTTATTTTTTATCTATAAATAATAAAACTTGGGTTGATGTTTTTTTGTGACTGATCCACCCCTCCCCTAGATAGCCCGCTACCCTTGGACACCCTGTACCCACCCTGGACAGCCCCACCACCCCCATGGACAGCCCGCCCACACCCTGGACATCCCCTCCCCCTGTGGACAGCCCCCACCCCCCCCCCCCCGCCCTGGACACCCTGGACAGCCTCGCCCACCCCCGTGGAATGCCCGCCCACCCTCTGGACACCCCATACCCCCTGTACAGCCCGGACACCCCCGGGACACCCCTCCCCCTATGAACATCCCCCACCCCCTAGACACCTCGTACCCCCTGGACAGCCCCGCCCACCCTCGAGGATAGCTCACCCACCACCCTGGACACCCCTACCCCCTGTGGCCAGCCCTACCACTTACCCTAGATATCCCTCCCACCCACTTGGACACCCCTACCCCCTGGACATCCCGACCACCCTTGGGGACAGGCTGCCCACCCCCTGGACACCCCAGACACCCCTGTGGACTGCCCGCCCACCCCCTGGACAACCCCACCCCCTGGACACCCCCCACCCCTGGACACCCCCACCCCTAGAAATCCCTCCCCAAACCCCCTGGACACCACCCCACCTATCTTGACACCACCCCACCCCCTAGAAACCACTGCACCCAAGTCACCACCCCACCCACTAAACACCCCCACCCCGACACCACCCCACCCCATGGACTGCCCCCCCCCCCCACATACCCCTAGACACCTCGTAACCCCTGGACATCCCCTCCACCCTCGTGGATAGGCCTCCCACCCCCTGGATAGCACCTCCCCCAGTGGATTTCCCTTTCACCCCTTGGACACCCCGTACCCCCTAGACCGCCCCGCCCACCCCCCTGGAAAGCCCCGCCCACCCTCATGGATAGCCCCACATGCCGCCCTCGACAGCCCCTCCCCCTATAGACAGACCCCCCCCCATGGACAGCCCACCCACCCCCCTGGACACCCCTACCCCCTAGAAAACCCTCAAACCCCCCCCCCCCCCCCCGGACACCTCGTACCCCCTCGACAGCCCCTCCCACCCCCGTGGACACCCCCTATCCCCTGGACAGCCCCCCCCCCCCCCCACCCCACCCTCATGGATAGCCCCTCCCACCCCCTCCCACCCCCTACCCCTTGGATAGCCCTGCCACCCCTGTGGACTCCCCCCCCCCACCCCTGGATAGCCCCCCACCCTCGTGGACACCACCCCTCCCCCCTTGGACACCCCCAACCCCTTGACCACCCCCCCCCCCCGACCACCACCCCACCCCATGGACACCCCCACCTCTGGAAAGCCTCCCAACCCCCTGGACACCACCCCACCCCCCTGGACACCACCTTGGACACCCCCCCACCACCGCCACCAGCCCCCTTGACAGCCCCCCACCACCTAGACAGCCCCCCACCACCTTGAACAACCCCCCCCCCCCCCCCCCGGACACGCCCACCCCAGGCCACCCCTACCCCCTTGGATAGCCACCCAAACCCCTGAACAGCCCCCCAACCCCCTAAATTATGAATTGAATTCTTTACGTATTTAATTAACTTATAAATTATTTGTTATTGGTGTGTGGGAATACTTGTTGTATGTGTATACTTTTGATAATTACCTTATGAATTATGTTTTAATTCAGTATGTGTGTAGAGGGTAATTAAATACTGAATTGGAGGTATTCATATTTTTGTTTGAATTATGTGTTGGATGAATTCTGAATGAATCGATACAAGATTTTGTATGTATGATGTAGGTATATTTTTAATGGTGTATTGGGTTACTTGTTTTATATTATTCAGATATTCTATTGTGCAAGAATTTTTCTAGCTTGCTGGTGGAATTAATATAGCTGCACAGGGGGAGGCCACCAAGCCAGATTTCTGCTACATGTATAAATAAGATATGCCAACGGTTCCCAACCAATGGCATATGTGTAAAACCAGAACTTATACCAATGATTTTATGTAAACTATTGTTATAATTATATTCCAATGGTTTGTAAACCATTGGAATATATAATTTTACTTGAGATTTACCAATGGTTTGTGGTAAAACGTTAGTCAAAGTATATACCAATGGTTTACACAACCGTTAGTATAGAGATACTTCATGCTATTACTCACGGTTTAAAACTGTCGGAAAACATTTATACCAATAGTTTACTGAAACCGTTGGTATATACTAATTGTTTCACACATATCCCAACAGTTCTCATAGAATCATTAGGATATGTCAATCCCTATGGCTCAAGACCCAACAGTTGTCCAGCATTTACCAATGGTTTTAAACCGTTGGTAAAGCTAAAATTTCCAGTAGTGATTGTTTCTAATATAGTCTTTGAATAGTTATCACATGATTAGTATAAATATGATTCTTTAACAAATCAATTTTACTCATACAAAGGATGCGATGGCCTCATCCAGTAGGCTTTCCCTATATGAAGCCCATTTTTTGGAGCTCGAAAAGGAGGTGGAATCATTGGGCTTCACTCTTGACCAAGCCAAAGTCGAGCTTCAACATGTTAAGCTGAAATGGAATCGCCTACGGGAGAAGGGGTAGTTTTTAGAGATTACCACCCAAGCGATGTTATCTGAGCCACCCCAAGAGTCTGTCACCATCGCGCACCTTACCCTTCAGTCTTATGAGGGTGTTATAATGGGTTATTAACAATACCTTAGCACTATGATTATGTGAATTATTTTTTTATATAATAAAGAATATAAATTCATTTTTTTATTGTTGTTACTTTGTAAATATTTTTTAAAGAACAAATAGTATTTTTAGTTTATATTCAACTAACAAATATATTTTTATAAATTAATGGTTTTTTGAATTAAATACAATTTAAATACAATTTTATTATTATAAAAATATTTTTTATTAAGTATAAATGATCGTATAATTTTTATGAATACAATTGTAATTTTTATTAAGGTTTGAAAGCTGTTTTTGTCAAAACCCATGAATTTTTTATAAATGTCAGTTTTTATTTTAAAAGTTAAAATTCATATATTTTGAAAATTATTTGGATACAATTAATATTATTTTTGGAATCAGATCCAATGTCGAATTCTTCATAATTTTTCTAAGACAGTCTATTTTTTGCGTAAAAATTAAATATTTTTAAAATATATAATGTGTTTTATGACATCATAATGACCCAATAGTGATGTAATAAAAGACTATAAATATTGTGTTCTGAAAATATATGTTTTAACATCAAAATAATGTGATTTTAGGTTTGTTTTATTTATTTTTCAAAGCTTTAGTGGACCCTCTAAAACTTATAAAACATTTTAGATTTTTAAATTGATTTCCTTGAGACTGCGACTCCTCCACGTAAGCAACCCTATTATTTTAAGAATTTCAGACTTTGTCCATAAAAAATAGTTTTTTCTACTCCCCTTTGGAAAAAACCATGTGAAAAAACCATGGTCTGGTTTGTGGTTTGGATTAGTTTAATGTGTGGTGACCCAAACCTAAATAATAAATAATTCCCTCTCCTTTTCTATATAAACCCACCCAAGCTCCCACTTACTATTCACTCAAATACATTGGAGTTCATAAAAAATCTTCCCTCCTCTCTCTATAATCATTCCAAGGTTCCCCAATCTACCAAGAAGCCTCTCTCAAGCCTCTCCCTAGCCTTTGGGATCACACTTCCAACTAAGGGATTCCTTCCATTCTCATTTTATCCAAGTTTCTTAACATTGTTATTCCATTTTATTTTTATTTATAAATACTGGGGTATGGTCTCTCACCTCCCCCATGCTTCCCTATTAATGATTTAAGGATGGGAAACCCCTTTATTTCTCATTAATTCCTTCCATGTACACCGATTAATATACCGAAATTCCGTTAGGACTTTCTCTCTCTTCATTTCTATTCAAGCAATTCTTTTGTATTATGAATCTACATTCCATTAAATATGTTGGTAAATGTATCTATACGACCCAATTACTTTAAATTTCATGTACATATGATGATACACCCCTTTATCTTCCATAAACCATTTTTATTAATTCTTACGTCACGCTGTTACACTGCCGAAATTGCACCGATTTTCCAAGCCAATGTCTTTGTGTAGTGAATACCATGACCATTTCTCTATCAAGGGTATTCACCTTTATGAAAATTTACTTATTGACTGTAAATATTCATGTATGTTTTGCACATACCTTTATTTTTTAATAATTTATGATGATTGATTCCATGTTGTATGATCCATATGGCACACTTATGTATAAAATGAAATTTTTAAGAAGGGTGTGCCCTGATTGCGCTCCAATGCATTGGGTAAAGTGTAGTATCATGATACGTCATGTGAAATGGGTGATAACTCATGATAATTCAATTTAAATGATTTTTTACTCATTATTTATGTGCAATGAGGATTTTCTCATGCTCCATGTTCAATGATCCTTCGATCATGCTAATACCATGTTAATTGTTGTTGCCACATCTCCATGTTATGATTATCATGCTTTATTATGCCTTTAGGTTCATGTTTCTCATGTGATACATTTATATGTCTGTTTTCTAAAATGTATTTTTTTCCTCATGTAATTCCGTGTTTATTCCCTTACTGATATTTATAGCTCACCCCTTTCTTATGTTTGTCCTTAGGTTATCCCATGCAATGGTAACTACAATAGAAGGTTGTGGTCATGTATAGGAAGTTTTCAATAAATATGTTGTATTAAATGATTTTATTAATTAATTAATGTTCCTAATACCCAAAAACACTATACCTCTAGATCTTCTATGTTATATCAAGTGAATGTTTTATGTAATAAATCATGTCTAAGTGTGTAATATAAAGCAGAGTTGATATATATTATAAATGTCAAAATAAATGTAATTTGGTTATTTTGATGTCATCCACAATTTTTTTAGATGATAGTTACATGTTATATTTGTATTAATGAAGTTTTTTTCGAATCAATCACGTTTTTATGGATTTCTAAAAAGTCATGATATGAATAGTGTTAAAATTGACATAATTCATATTTTAAACTATATAATATTTTATTAAATATTAAAAATTTACAAAAAAATATATGATTCATACAAATAGTTATCATAAGTATAAAATTTTGTTATTGAATAATTAATTGGATATTTGTCATGTTTTGGTAACTATTTTTATTTTCAAAGTGCTAAATTCTTTATAAAATTGTAAGAGTAAAAAAGGTTTAAATAAAAAAGATAAGGATTAAAAAATATTCAAAACATGTCCAATTCTTATTGGATTATTTTATTTCGAATAATAGTAATCTTATATTTCATTTAATGAGTTTTTGACCTTTTTAAACCGAAAATAATTTTACAATAAAATAATACTTTCAAACTTTCTTAAAGAATCCCCCCTCCCCATTATAAAAGGCCATCACCTCTACACCCTTACTCACGCATCTCAAGCCCCTTGGATCATCCAACCCCTATTCCAATAAGCTCACAACAACCCACTATTAGTCCTATAATACTTCCCCTAGGTAGAAGACAATTCAAGAGAGCCCTTTGGCTCAAATCAAAAGAAGTTACCCGATTTGAGGTAACATCTTCTTTCATGTTTCTTTCCATTATTTTTCCTTCTCCACTCCCTATGATCTTATTATTATTTGTTTACTTAAAAACAGTAGTATACTCAATATACGAGGTTTTTTATGATAATTATTCAAACTACACTTACAAACACCTCTACATAATGGGTATAGATCCTACAATTTCTGTTGACGGCGAACAACTTCCTCACAAAATGATGATTGTTAAATCTTATCCTACCACCTCTTATGGTAGAAATTATTATAGAACTATAATTATATATGATATTTAGGATATTTATTTTTTATTTAATCTTCTTTATTTCTCATTTATAACATAACTTTATGCTTTTCATGTTGTATAAATATGATAATTTCATTTGATGAACTCCGGACTACCACCCCCTCAGAGTGATAAGACTTGTTCATAATATACATAGAACATATAAAGGATGGAATTAATGAACTTATGTAACATATATAATATATATATTATATTTTAATTATAATATACCTATTTATCATTTAGTTTTCATTCCATTAAATATGAAAAAGAAATGAAAGTAGCATTCATGAGTACATGCGGCTTACCGTCTACATGAACAGTGCATTTCATTTCTTATATAAAAAATGATATGGAATATTGTAAATACATATATACTGGATATATATTATATATATGATATCTATGTTATGAATATCATTATGTAGATAATGTAATTTTGACCACATGGACAATTTATAATTATAACAAGTTCATTTTTTACTCAAGTTCCAAACATCAACAAAATGTCCGATATGAACTCAAATAATTAACTAATTTTTATAGTAAGTTAATAAGTGATATAAAAGGAATAATAAACTTGAAAAAGTTTTTAATGAAATTATAAATTAACTTATGTTTATTATTCATGAAATTAAATAATGAACGTTTCAAGTCAGACACGAGGTAATGTACTTTGTCTCAATCTACTTTCATTGAGGCATGTTTTGGTAACATAAACCTCCTTCTTTTACACGGTGTATAATTAACCCCCTTGAATCATATTTTTATTTAAAGGGAATATTTTTTCTATGTATTTTTTTACTAAAAGATAAAATAAATGTTTTAAACATTCATGGTGACAACGACCTTTTCCGACATCGCGAGTGTTACTTGATGTTTGGATTCCTTAACAAGCCATGATGTTTTTAAATGGAAAATAAATACCATAAACCATTTTTACATATTTTTTGTGTTGAAAGTTATTTTTAAAGTGTATTTACTATTTAAATATTTTGAAAATATTTCTTAAGATTTCAAATGAAATTTTATGTTCAAAATGTTGATATTTGCAATATTTTATGTGTGATGATTATATAATTGTACTTTGACATTTGATAGGTGGCTATGTGATAAACCAAATGATGGGTGGTTCCATGATAACCCAAGGATGGGTGGTTACATTATAACCTCCAATTCATTGGGTATGGAAGTTGTTCGTATGGCTATTCCATTTAGGGATTTGTGTGGAAGTCGACTGTATAGTTATTCCATTTAAGTATGTTTATGTCCCAAGTTACATTTATATGATATACATTGATTTCTATGGGATTTATGATAATATTTTGGTTACCAAAAGGGTAAGAAATTATCTTATATTAAGTGAAGTTTTTTTCTATTTCTTTAAGGAGAAAATTATAACATTTATATTAAGTATGCATGGTTTTCATGTTGTTTTAAAAACTAACAGCTTTCCTTGTTTGTGTATCCCATACTGAGCCTTTTATGCTCATCCCTAATTTTTTAAATGTTTTTCATAATAATTAAGGTGGAATTGGTTCAAGTATAGTAACATGGAAAAGGAATTATATTTAATACATGGAACTAAACATGTTTCTTTTCTTTTAAGAGTTTTTATTTTATGAAAAAAATGGATTCTGAGAAGAAGTGTCTACATGTAATATTCGAGATGTTTTGTATAAGTCATGAACTAATTCTCTAAAGTTATAATCCTGAAAAGATCATCATTGTTAATTATTAACTTAATTAAATATTATGTAATGTTTAAGGTTGGGGTCTTATAGTTGGTATCATAGGTCAATTTAGATAACTTTAGAGGATAGGGTGTTATTTAAACATAAGTGACCTAACAATAATAGTTAGAATATTATAAAGATTCAAAGATAATTTAGATCAATTGAATGGGTTTAAGATGTCATGAATAATTATATCTTAGTTTTTACCCTCATCATAAGATATTATATGATGTTTTTACTGATATACTCACACTTACCTATTTGGTTTTAGTAAATGGTTGGATCTTGAAGGAACCAAAGTAAAAAATGTATGTGAAGGAAACTATGACAGTTTTATGAATAAGCAACTGATTGAAATGGTAGCTTTAATGAGAACTCTTATGGTTATTCCCAAACACCTATCTAGAGTAATGATTGACCACCTGAACCTTGGTGATTTTAATAAGTCATCATATATGCATGAAACAAATCCCTACAAAAGTTCAGTTAATAATCATAAAGGTAAGTATATTCAGAAACCTATGTGTTAAGGATGTGAAAAGAAACTCCTTGTAAAATGCTTCAAAGGTATGGGGAGATGTTTCATATGTGGTAATGAAGGTCATAAAGCAATAACCTTCCATGAAAAAAAGGAAGCGTTCTATTGACTCTAGGAAAGGGAAAGAGGTTCATTCCAAAGAATCAATTAAATATTTTAAATGTGGTGTGCATGGACATTATAAAAATAGATGTCCTATAAAGAAGGTTTGGGAATGGGATCAACAGGACTGTACAAATATATATTTTCCGATATCTAATTCCATTCTAATTGAGGATGAGGAAACTGATAATGACTAATGAGAGATATGGATTATTTCTTATCTCATGTTTTGACATTACTAAAATCTTAGGACATTATGCATGATTTTGTTTGTGGGAAATAAGTATAAAAAAATAAGATGGAAAACATGGATAAAGAATCATTAAAATTATTTAATGATTAATATTTCTACATTTTTGAAATTGAAGAGTTATGTTGGATATATGGATGATGATATGTTTAAATCTATTAATGATAGGATTATATTGGAATACTTCTTCTAGTATGTGTAAACCTAATGTTTGATATGTTAAAGTGTTATTCAAGAAATAATTATCTTATCTTTTATGGATATAGTTATAAATAACCATTTGGGTGTATATAACCCTTGAATTTGAGGCAATTACATGTTATTTTTTTGGTAATGAAAATGAGAGGTATGAGATGATTTTTTTTAAATATGTTATGGTTATTTTTAATTAATTTATCTCATTTTTTTAAATGTAAAAAAGAATATAATTTTTGAAAAAGGACAACATGCAGACTCTGCAACAACACGTCACGTCGTAAAAAGATGCAGTAATCGAACCGAGAACCAAAGTGTGATTGGGATTTATCACCTACCACTGGACTATGTGAAGTCCCTTGTTAGTATTACTAATTCTTTTTAGTTAAATTATTTTATGGATCAATAATATTATTATTTTTAGAACTTATGTTTTTTCAAAAGGATATATTTAGTATAGGAAAATGATTTGGTGATTAAGTGATAAAGGTTATTTTGGTAGATGTTCTCTCTTTTGGGGAAACACTATATGCTTAAAAAAGAGAATACTATAGGATTTTATTTGTGGAGTAATGGATGAAATTTTATTTTGGAAGGATCTATGTTTTTATTTTAGACATGTGGTGATTTGGGTTATTTTGGGAAATGATTAACCTATCACAAAGAGTATGTGATTTGTTTAATTACACTTCAGTATGAGACTTTAAGTGTAGTCATTGTTTTTTAGAGAAAAATGTTAATATTTACTAAGCAAGACTATGTGATTAAATCCTTCTGAGTTTTGGGTTTTAATCTTAGTTTGGATTACTTTGAATAATTTTAAGGATAGTTGTTTATTGAATGGTATTTGTTAAACATTGGGTATTTTTTGTCAAATTTTGGAGATTAAGAGTAGTAATTCTTTTTATAAATTATTATCATTTTTAGGGATTATCTGCTCTCGTACTGACATTTTGGTTTTAGTTAATGTCTAAAGATAGGGGAATTATATAGTTTATTTTTTTGTATTATGTGATTCTCTAGAATATGATTCTAGCCCTTCAGATGTGACCAATTAATCTTGAATACTCATCATTTGGAGAAAAGATGAGTATTTGCTACAAATTTGATTAAAGGATGAAATGCTAATTTTCATGTAAGTATATTTCTTTATGATATTATTCTAGGTAGTAATAAAATTCATGAACTCTATGAAAATGATCTTGAAGAAAAAATGTTATATGCTTTATTTTATCATCATACTTTTACCCAACCACAAATTTATGGTATTATGAAGGTTAACTTATCATGATCAAGGTCTCTATCACTCTCTATTAATCTATGAGAGTTAGTTCTTCTTTAATATCCATGTTTTACTATATAGAATTATAATATGGTGTTTTTTGGGTGACCATTGTACTAATATTTATTTCTTTTAAAGTGATATTTTTATTGACTCTTTTTCCATTATGGGGCTTTTAATGATGTTTCTGAGAACAATTCTAAAATTGTGAGGATGCAATTATGAAAAGGGGGGAAGAATGTAACATCTTAGGAAAATAATGAATATGAAATTTTCCTCTTTTTTAATATTTGCGGATTAAATATGAATTTTAGTTTAATTGGGATGCTATTTTGGATAGTGTACTCAACAGGAAATAATGGGTTTCTTTTAAATCTGACGTTGCACACAACATTGAGTTATACCAAAAAATAATATATTATTATTATTATTATTTTAAAGGGTAGTTGATGTCTAGCCATTGAATTAGAGAAAATGAACAGTACTAACTACAATATTATTAAACATCCTTGTTAAAAGTTTTTATTTTTATCCAATAAATTTTATAGGCTTAAAATAATAATGAATCTGATTTTAAGCATTAAAATACTCTAATATTTTTAAAAGGTAGTTTTATAGCCTTTTGATGGAGAACTCCTTTTAAATATTGTTTGTTTCACTTTTATATGTTCCATTTGAAAAATAAATTATTATTTAGAAGTAGGATATCAAAATTTACATATGGTAAATTTTTTGTATTGTTCTGATGAAGATCATTTTTTAATGAATAGTTAAAAATAACGTGTTTTAAGTCAGAACTGTCTTTTCATTTGATTTATTTATATGGGTAGATTATCTTTTTAATTGGTTATAAAGTGTAATTAGATTATGTTTTTACCATTTAATCTAATTTTGGTCATTGTATGTAATTTCACTTTTTAATTAGACATCAACAGATGTCAATCTTTTGATAGTTATTATTTCTTAAAAACGCGCTTTTTGGTTTTGACAACGAGAATTAATTTTAAATTAATTTTTGAAACTTTTGTGTTTTGAATTTGTATAAATGGATTCCATATTTGGAATCAAGAGTTCAAAATTTTTTAAATATATAACTTTTATTTTTAGACATTATGAATAGTAACTTTAGTAAATATTTTATTTTCCATGGCTAAAGGGTAAATCTAGAAAATAATGGTAAAAAATAATATTATAATAATATTAAATTACCTTAACAGGTGTTCTAATCCTATATTATGATACATGACATACCATGGTCATCCTTGGGTCTATTTTGGGACCCCAAAAAGCCACTTTTAAGTGAAAATGACATTTTATAAAAATTACTTTAAAGTTAAGGAAAATGTAACATAAACATATATCATTTAGTAAAAAAATTTATATGGGGTTATATATGTGATATTTTCGAATATAAATATTCATTGTAAAGATACAAACATTTAATTAATCATGGTATTTTATTTATAATTTTTAGAAATTAAATAAATAAATTTAATTATGACACAATGATGAAGTAGTGATTGCTTCATTAATAGAGGATTCAAATAAATGATATTATAAATGTTAAAATAAATTTCATTTGGTTGTTTTTAAGTCATAAAATAATTTTTTGGATGATTTTTATATGTTATTGTTTTATTAATGATGTTTTTTCAAATCGATCAAGTTGTTATGGATTTTTAAAAGGTCATGATATAAATAGTGTCAAAATTGACATAATTCATATTTTAAAATATAAAATATTTTATTAAATATTATAAAATTATAAAAAATCAATGATTCTTCCAAATAGGTATCATAAGTCAATATTTTATTATTTAATATTTAATTGGATATTTTTCATGTTTTGGTAAATATTTTGATTCTAAAATTGGTAAATGCTTGATAAAATGGTAAGAGTAAAAAATGGTTAAATAAAAATGATAAGGATTAAAAAATATCCAAAACCTATCCAATTATTATTGGAATATTTTATTTAGAACAATAGTCATCTTATCTTCTAATTTAATTTTTTTGGACGTTTTTAAACAGAAAATAATTTTATAATAAAATAATTCTTTCAAACCTTCCTAAAGAGCCCCTCATCCCCCTTATAAAAGGTCATCACCTCTAACCCCTTACCCACACCTCTCAAACCCTTTGATTCATCAAACCCCTACTCTAATAACCTCCAAAAATCTCTCTATTCCTCCTATAATCCTTCCCTTATGAATAATGCAATTCAAGAGAGCCCTTTGACTCAAATCAATTGAAGTTACCCAATTTTAGGTAACGTCTTCTTTCAAGTTTCTTGCCATTATTTTTAATTCTCTACTCCATATGATCTTATTATTATTTGTGTACATAAAAACAAAATTATCTTAAATATACTAGGTTTTTTATGTTAATTATTCAAACTAAACTTACACACACATTCGTATAATTGTTATAGAACACACTGCTTTTGTGGACGGCGAACTACTGCCTCACGAAATGATGATTGTTCAATATTCTCCTACCACCCCTTATAGTGTTCATTGTGATGAAACTATAATTATATATGATATTTATTATTTTTATTTTATCTCAATTTTTCTGTAATTCTCATTTATAACATACCTTTATACTTTTCATGTTGTTTAAATATGATAATTTCATTTGAGGAAGTGCGGACTACCACCCCTTTAAAGTGATATGACTCATTCATGGAATACATGGAATGTATACAGGATAGAATTAATGAACTTATGTAACATATATAACATATATATTATACTGGAATTATAATATACCTATATATCATTTAGTTATCATTCCTTTAAATATGAAAAAGAAATGAAAGTAGCATCCATGTGTACGTACGACCTACCGTTTCCATGAATGGTTCATTTCATTTCTTATATAAAAATGCTATGGACTATTATAAATACATATTAATAGGATATTTATGATATATATGATATATAAATCATGAATATTATTATGTAGATCATGTAATTGTTACGACATGGACAATTTATAATCATAACAAATTCATTTTTGACTCATGTTCTAAACATCAACAAAATGTACGATATGAACTAAAATAATTAACTAGTTGTTATACCAATGTAATAAGTGATATAAAAGGAATAATAAACATGAAAAAGGATCTAAAACAAGTAGAAATTAACTTAATGTTATTAATCATGAAATTAATGAATGAACGAGTCAAGTCAAACATGAGGTAAAGGACTTTGTCTCAATCACCTTTCATTGTGGAATGTTTTGGTAATATACACCTCCTTCTTTTACATGGTGAATAATTAACCCCTTTGACTTTAATTTTAATTTAAATGGAATCATTTTTCTATGTAGTATTTTACTAATTGAAAAAAGGAATTTTTTAACGTATGCGGTGACATTGACATTTCTGACACCATGATCATTATTTGATATTTGGATTCTTTAACATGTTGTGATGTTTTTAAATGAAAAATAAATACCATATACCAATTTTTACATGTTTTTGGTATTGAAAATGGTTTTGAAAGTGGATTTACTATTTCGATATTTAGAAACTATTTATAGAGATTGCAAATGAAATTTTATTTTTGAAATTTTGATATTTGAAATCTTTTATGTGTGATGATTATATAATGGAACTTTGAAATTTTAAGGGTGATTACGTGATAAACCAAATGATAGGTGGCTCCATGATAAAACAAGGACGGGTGGTTACATTATAACCTTCAATGAATAGGTTATTGAAGTCCGTCGTATGGTTATTCCATTTAGTGATATGTGTGGAAGTCCATTGTATGGTTATTTCATTTAAGAATTTTTATGTCCCATGCTACCTTTATATTCTATATATTGATTTCTATGGGCCTTATGGTAATATTTTGGTTACAAAAGGGTAAGAAATGAGCTTATATTTAGTGAAGTTTTTTATCTACTTCTTTAAGGTAAAAATTATTACTTTATGATTAAGTATGCATGGCTTACATGTTGTTTTCAAAACTTATAGCTTTCCATATTTGTGTATCCCTTAATGAGCTTTTTATGCTCATCCCAAGTTTTCAAAAAAAAATCACAGGACTTAAGGTGGAATATGGTCATGTATGGGATCCCGAAAAAGTCATGTTTTTTAACACATGGAACTAAACATGTTTCTTTTCTTTTAAGATTTTTTATTTTATGAAAAAAAATGGATACAGAGTAGAAGTTTCTACATGTAGTATTCAAGATGTTTTGTATATGTTTCAAACTAATTCTCTAAATATCTAAACCTAAAAATATCCTTAATGTGAATTATTCACTACATTCAAGATTATGTAATGTTTAAGGCTAGGGCCTTATAGGTATGAATCATAACACCGAAACTGAGAAACATGCAACATGTCATGCATAGACCAGTATATCTAAGGAAAATGAAACTGATATCCAAGCATCTTGTTGCTCCCCAAAATCTCAAATTGTGTGACATATATCTGTGAAAACATACCTTATCCATGGACCCTATTATTTCCTAGCCTTGGTGAAACACATAGAAAAACCCAATCCCAAACCTCAAACTTCAGAAGATGTTTATGGTAATTGGAATAAGATTTCTGATGAAACTACGCAGCAGCCATCCTCTTTCGAATCAAATGAGCCTGTTTAGTGGTCTCCTTGACAAAATGAGTCCCCAGCATGGATGTGTCTCCTTCATTTATCCAATATAGGGGTGATCAACATGGTCTACCTTCTAAAGCATCATACTGCGCCATATGAATAGTATCCTGAGAGCTATTATTATATTCAAACTCCACCAGGGGTATATTTTTAAACCAAGTACCCTCAAAATCTAGGACACATTCTTGAAGCATGTCCTCAAGCACCTGAATCGTGTTCTCTAACTAAGAATTAGTCTGAGGGTGGTAAACCATTCTCAGAAGCACCTGTATACCCAGATTCCTCTATATACCTTTCCAGAAATGATATGTAAATGGGGAAACCCTATCTAAAATGATTGAGTTTGGAACCCCATGAAAAAATTCTATCTCCTGGATGTACAACTTCTCATGCTCATCAAAACTGAAGGTTTCCTTGATTGGCAGGAAATGTGCAATCTTCATGAGTCTATCAATGGCAACCGAATGGCGTAATTACCATAAGGAGACCTTGGTAAACCTATCACAAAATCCATCATGACCTAATTCCATTCCCACTCAGTAATGGGTTGCTGCTGTAAAATCCCGACTGTTCTTTGGTGTTTCGCCTTCACCTGCTAATAGGTGGAGCACCACATGATGAATCTAGCCACACCCCTTTTCATACATGGCCACATATAATGATGATGTGAATCCTAATACATCATTGTGATTATAAGATGTATGACACTTATATAGGTAGAAAAGTCCCTCATCACATCCTTGTGAAAGACTTCTGAAATCCATACATGGTCATGTAAGAACAGAACATCATCCTCACCTAAGATCCTACCATAAGAAAGGTCCTCACTAGACACACATTCCCATAGAACTATTCCTTTAGGATTTGATAGATTCATCATCATCACTATGTTCATTGGGGTAGATGTAACAACTAAGGATGAATGAAACGTCTTCCTATGACTATCATGCACCTCTAAGTGCATCTCAGAGAACAAAGCCATAAGTTACCACTCGATGTTGACCTATTGCATTTCCTGCACCTGAGTCCCCTTTCTCATAGCATCGACCACTCCATTTCCTTACCAGGAATGTAGGCAAGCTCAATTTCCAATGAAAAAAGGTATTCCACAAACCGTCACTGCCTCATATTGATATCATGCTAGGTAAATATGTACTTGAGGATTTTTTAGTCCATGAAAACCACAAAACAGTCTCCGAGTAAGTAATGTATCCAATAGTATAATGCATGAACAACCACAGCTGACTTGAGATCGTGTGTTGGGTAATTCTTCTCATGTGTCTTCAACTGCTGATACCCATACACGACTCATTCCACCTATATAATAACTGCCCCTAGCCCAATACATGATACATTCTAGTACATTATGTAACACATTCTTGGATCAAGAAGAATCAGTTTCAGAAATGAAGTCAATCTCCCTTTTAGCACTTGAAAGGCCATCATGTAGGAATCTGTCCATACATACTTCTCACCCTTCTTAGTTAGGTATGTTAATGAAACCACTAAATGTGATAAATCCTCTATGAAATTATTTTTTTAACCAGACATACCTAATCAACTCTGCACCACAAAGACATTCTTGGTATTTTCCAAGAAAAATATTGCTCTCTTCTTCTCTAGGACTACTGATACTCTTGTCTCTAAGATGTTGTGACCCAGGAAGTGAATCTGATCCATCCAAAAGTTGGAATTTGTGAGCCTAGCATATAACAGATGTTATATCTATGTATTCAATATGATCTCAGGTTTTTTGGCATGGTCATGTTGATTATGAGAATACACCACGATATCATCCACAAAAACCAGAATAAACAAGTCAATATAAGGAGGGAACACACAATTCAATAACTCCATGAAAACTACTGGCATGTTTGTGAGACAGAACAACATATCAATATACTCATACAAAACATACCTGCTTCGAGTGGCTATGCGGGGTAGGTTTTATGATCTAACATACACCTAATGATAACTGAATCTCATATCGATCTTTGTCAAAACCTAATCTCCATGAAGTTGATCGAAGAGATCACCTATTCACAGTATAGGATATTAGTTTTTAACTGTAAAATAGTTAAATTTCCAATAATACACACATGTCCTAAGAGTACTATCCTCATTTTTTACAAAAAGGACCAGTGAACCCCAAGGAGAAGTGTCAGGTTAAATAGAACCCTTAGATTCAAAGTCCTCTAGAAACCTCTTTAGCTCTTGAAACATTGCCATAGTCATATTGTAAGGAGGAATGGATATCGGGGATGCTCCTGGAACTAGCTCTATAGAGAAATCCACCTATCTCCCTATAAGTAAACTAGAAATTCCATCCAGTAAAACATCCTTGAAATAATCAACCACTATAGGTAAGTCCATCTGACATATCCCCTAGTCATAACGATATAAACTCACAATCTCAGTTGTCATCCCACCAAACCCACAATACTAGGGTCTAGCTTAGCTCGGCTAGACATCACATTAAACCTTGGGTAGAAACAATCCACCATCTAGTGAAGTAAAAATCACCCAATGATGATAAAAATTGAAAAATGCATGAAAGGAAACTATTTAATTCATCTTGATAATGTCATAAAAACGTGTCATTTCTAGGATATAGGGATCCCATGAGAAGTGACACCTACCAACCTCTAGGGCGAACTCCTTACACTAATTCACACCTACCATTATAATCCTTAACGGAGTGTCTGTTGTCATTTCATCATCATAGGTAAAGATACATATCCCAAGGTTCTTTACAATGGGTGAAAATATGGAACTATGTGAATCCCTTATATCAAAAACCATAGAACCTAAAATAGAGGCTACTAGAATAGTACCTTTGATTACAGATGGTCTCGAATCCTTCTCCTTCTGGGTCTATTGCACTATATATGTTTGTCTTACACCATGGACCTCAAACACTGTCTAGTTACCCTATGTTGATCCTCCCTTATATCTCGGTGAAGATGGGGTCTGAATACCACAGCCACGACCACTACATCGGGTTGAATGGCTTAATGCATTCCATTTCACTAACTTATGAGAATCTATGGACCCCGCTCCTGAACATGGAGATGGTGCAGATCCTCTCTCACTAGAAACTAGTGAAAAATTATTGTAAAAACATTGAAGATGGCCCATATTTCCACATGAACGACACTCAACTGGTTCCTGTGAACACTGTGGCCTTGTATTCCCAATCCTACCTCACTGGAATTACCCTACCTTGCTACCGAATGATAAAATCTTAATTCTCATATAATTGTGAGAATTATCTAGATGATGCTTCCTAATGCCAGTCGAAACAATACCAAATCTAGGTGTCAAACCACCCTATCTTGAACCTCTAAACTTTATCAGGTTATGCGTAGTGATTAGAGCCCGATTCACTATAGCAGAAATGGTATCCAACCTGAAGATGTTCACCTGCGACCAGATGTTGTGCCTGAAACCATGATAAAATTGCCTCACTTTTGATATATTGTCACCCATCATAATAGATGTGAATCATTTGATCTTAATAAAATGGTCTTAGTAGTCCATCACTGACAAAGCGCCTTGTTCCTGATGCATAAACTATGGGTCTTTATTATCCCTTGGCTTCTCAGGATAGTATTCTTCATAAAAACTATCTAGAAATCTTCCCAAGCCATATCCTGATGAATTCCCACTAAGGTAATAATTCCCCACCATCTCTTGGATAAATCACATATTATATACATCTCAAAATTTACCCTTCACTCAAGAGTCGTCTCTAGATACTCGAATATCGAGATCATGGCCTTTATCCCTAACTCCGCAGCCTGTGGTCCTCCATCTCTTAAAAATGTGGGTGGATGTCTCTACTGGAACACTCAATTCATGCATGATACCATCGTCAAAGTGCTTAACTTTTGATATGTCACCACCCATCATAATATGTTTGAATTGCTAGATCTTAGGAAAACGTTCTGAGTTGTCCATCACTAACAAAGCGCCCTACTTGAGCTGCATAAACTCATAGGATTTATCATACCTCCACATGTCGAGATATTATTCTTCATAAAAGACAATCTGTAAATCTTCCCAATACATATCCTAATGATTCCCCCACTTGGGTAACCATACCCCACCATATCTTGGAGTAATCACAAAGCATATACGTCACAAGCTTTACCCTCCTCTCAATAGGCATCTCTAGATACTCGAAGATCGAGAACAAGGCCTCTATCCATGACTCCACGGCCTATGGTCTACCATCCCTTGAAAATGTGGGTGTAAATTGCTATAGGAACACTCATATCAGCTCTTCCAAAGACATGGTAGGATTTAGTTGTCCCTAAAAGGTTTTCGTGGAACTCATAAATCATTCAAAAAATTGTACATGTTTTTCTGCATATGGTATAATAGTTAGTTTTGCAACTATCACAACTGGAGGATCCACTGGTAGTCCATGGCCAACCACCTTTGGGGAATGATCGAAACCACCCCCTCAGTGTATATCTAGAGGTCTTCATGGTGGAATTACTCTATAAGGTCAAAAAACACCTTAGTTCAAGTTCAATATCAATGTCACAGCTCAATATCACATAACAAATAGGACAGGTCAAAACCTTCCTCTAACCACTCACCCCTCTACCAGCCCCCTAGGTTATGTCTATGTGTAAAACAATGATAAAAGATACTAAAATTCCAATACTAAGGTGAGGTCTTGTCAATTTATCTATTAGAAAAATTTAGTTCACTTTATTTTCACATTTATTCCATGTTTTAGGCTGATTCCAAATTAAAAACTAGAATTGTAACTCATTTCTAGCTTATATCATACCTTTATCAAAGGGAAACTAATGGGATGCTGAATTCAGAATTGTGGGGTCCAATACTCCCAATGAATCAAATCTTGGAATCAATGTATAGAACATAGGAGAACAATTAAATATAAGGCTAAAACATGATCTGAAAAATTATAATCCAATAGGGCACATACACCTCAGGAACCAAAGCATGGCGTCCATCCAATTCAAACCATATCATGTACCAATAAACCTATCACAATAGCAGGCATACCAATCACAGTACCTATCACAACAACATGCAATCATTAATCCTTTAAAATGGCATGAAAAGAATGCATGGAATGTGATTTCTAAAAAGAATCTATATTATGCATGAGATGGAATACCCTCATCTCATAGGGTTTCCACATAATATAACCATAGTCATATCAATAATAATATAACAACACAAGTATTTAACCCAGCAATGAAATTGATTCAACTTTAATAAATCAAAATCAATAATTCACAATTTAATTCTAGGAAATTCAGGTTTTCCCTATATGTGGGGAAGATACTCCCTAGAACAACTTGTTACCAAATCCACTTTCCTTACTATACTAATATATCAATTACAAATAGTAATGAAAACTAGAAAAACCATCCTCTGATATAACTTTGTAATGTCCCGAACCCGAAAGCCACAAAATAGTGCTCTGAGTCCGATTGGCAACATGGCCTTAAGCTCACTCCCCAAATGCTAGATGCTACTGACTAGAAGTGAGGGGATGGGTGTGACAGTGGGGATACTACTCCCTCATTAGCAGAGTGTAACATAGTGGAAATAATAACAAATCAATAGCAGAAGCTGGAATACCATACAACAGTAGTAAACAGTGGAAGACTGATAGTATATACATAACCGTAAGCCATATCATATACAAGATGATGTTACATGTTACATGTTCTATAAAATAGAAAAAACATGTTACACTATAGTTATATAAAATACAAGTACTAAAAGTACAAAAAGGTAAAATGTATTTTGGTAGCATCATAAGCCTCAACTTGGTCTCATGCTCTCGTACTCCTAATCAACATATCATGTACCTATAAGAGGGGGATTTCCATTACCGAAACATATAATCATATAATCTGTTTGGGACCAAATCAAGACCAAAATAGGGTGTGACACTAAATTCCGGTAGGAAACCACCAATGTTATATGCCAATCTGTCAGTGAATATATATATCCAGCATGGTGAAATAGTGAAAGAAGTAATCTAGGATATACCCAAAGTAAACTGCCCTAAAAGAACTAGCATCTATATAAATTCATTAATATTAAATTAACAATTCATTTACATTGATTTTTATAAGTCTTGAGATCCTACATATGACAAAAAATCCCCCTTGTAGCAATAATCTCAACAGATGCCTCAGAAGGACATCTAAGAAAGAAGAATAAAGGACTGAATCCATGCTTGTACATTGTCTTGGCAGATGAATCATAAACCATTACAAATATACATTATAACCCAATCCCATCACTGACATTCATATGATACAATAGAAGTATCACTCCTGGTGAAATCCACCAACACTGTATAGGACCATCTTGATGAATGTCAGAGGAGCTTGATATCACTCTTGGTGTGGTAAGTCCACGTCAACCAATCCATTCTTTATCCATCCTATAGATATCCCTAAGTATCACTCATGAAAAATCTAAACCCATTTAATTTTTCAATGTAATCCTATAGGGATCCATTATTCACTCTATGTTTATTTAATATCCCCTATGATCCCATCCATGGCGTTCATGCTTCACTCATGGATTAATTATAATAAATCCTTTGAGCCCGTCCAAGGAATTGTAAGTTGAATCCAAGGTTCACTCAAGGAACAAGTTACATTAGTCACATGAGCACATCCATGGAATTATAATATGATTCCACGGTTCACCCAAGGCTAATTACCATTTCACCATTCAATTTTATTTTAAACATTATATTGAGAATGATAAGGATCAACACCTAAAGAATCTAATATTAATTTACCACTAAGGGTGTCTCGACTAGGACCAACCACAAAGACGTTTCCTATAATTACTCTCATGGGAAAAATTAATATCAAAATCCTATCATGAAATCTAATCCTTTTCGATACATTCATATAACCTAACTCACATGGGTAGGTTTTTAGTTGCAACTAAACAGTCCAACCATGCTCTATCATGCATATGTGTAACATGGGTCAAAGAGGAAATCCATCTATCCTACAACCTATACAATTAGAATATGATCTAATAACATGGAACAATAATTTTAATAATAATTTCATTTTAATAACAGATAAATGGTATTCAAGTCATACCACATGGGTATCCTAGGCCAAACATCCATAAACGGGTCAACCGGGTACTCACCCAAGGGGTGTCCTAGAATTAAAGTAATAAACCTAAAACATGATTTGAAACACCTAATGAAATACATAAAAAATTATTGGAAACAACATGTATGACTTTCGAATCAAGGTGACATTCCAAAAATGGGTACACAACACTCTAGTGTATATAATCAACTCGACAATTAGCGAAAGGTGTGAGACCACCTACATTAGACTCATGCTAGGTAGTTCATCAAGTATCAGGCTCTGATTATCCCTGGTTTGGGAGATATATGAATAAATAATGAAGAATGGGATATTAGGGAACATGAGCCTAAATCCAAGTAGCACAATTAATAAGTAGAAGAATAGAATATGGCTAAAAAGTAATATAGGAGTTACTATTACAGATCCATGGAGATGAATGGCAGTCGAAATGGACAACGGATGGAGATCTTGGCTCCAAGGGGAGGATATGTTCCAAAGGGGAGCTCCCTACATGAGGGATACGATTAAATATAGGTAGGGACATAATATCAATTATTTTTTAAAACATTTAGAGTGAAAACCTGTAATTTTACAGAAAATATCTAGGTCGCACGATTTTTGTGCACGGTTTGCCTAACCATATGGAAATTGTGCTTAGCTCACTAAAAGCCTAGCGAACATCGCACAGTTACCCTTCATGGTTTGACTAATTTTATAGTAACCAAGTGTACACCTTTGAAATTTCTACTAAATCTATAGACATGTTTTCACGGTCATGCGACCCAATCCGCACAGTTTTCACTAACCGAGTGACATCCTCTTTTCACCCAAAACATGGGTTTCAGGCTCCAGACCATCCATGGAAAACCCATATACCACTATGACCCCAAAATAAATCCACATTAGGCCATATTTATGCAATTAAATTATTAATATTTGTAAAATTCATGATTCATACCTTAAATAAAAACTAGGTTCGTACAACTATATATCCTTATATTCCTTAGTAGTGATATGTGGATGTTTTATTGGAGGATGATGCATGTAAAAATAGATTTTTTGTGTCATAAATTTTTTTTATGATTCATTTATTCTTTATTTATTTAGTTATATTTATTTACTATGCATGGTAGTCCAATGTATGCACAAAGCATGTTGGATTCTAAATAAGTTTATATTGGTTTGTTATTTTGTGATGGAAAAGTAATTCCTAAAGAATATTTCATGATGCCCAGGCACTCATTTCTATCCCTTGAGGTTAGTAATTCACTTTGGGCCTAGTGTAGGGTTTGGTTGGGTGACGTATCATGTCATCCCACATTGGTTCAATACAAATGGTATTAGAGAATAGGTTCTGAAAAGGCCTAGATTCATAGAGATACCTATTGTTATTTGATATGTGTCTTAGTAGTAAAGAGGTTTGGGTGGTTGGGAATGTTTTTTTATGTTAGGAAGGATGTTTTTTGGATTTACTCTATTTATATCATGTTTTTTACACAATGGGCCGCATTCCAGGGCATATGTTCCTTGTTTCCCTTATTTTTAGTTCCTTGGCCCAAGGTTAGAGCCATGTTTTTATATATAGATGGTGGTTTACATTTTTGGGTGTTCCATCCATGTATATTTTGTAATGGTATTTAGGGTTAGACCTTAACTTGGAATTCAAGGGGTTATCATTTTTATTGGTGTTTTCCTTGTGGGGTTTTGAGATTTTATCTTGAATGGTTTGGGTGTTTGATCAAGGAGTTATGGTTTCAATCAGGTATTTCATGGAAGTAAGTTTTCTTGGTTATATTTCTTCTTCAGATTGTTTATCTCTTTGATCCACTATTATAGATTAAATCTAAATGGTGGGGACCCCTTAGTAGGCGCTAGTGTTTTTTAGTGTTTGTATCTCTTATTTGTGAATTGAATTACCATTTTGTGATTTAAAATAATCAATTAGGATGTTTTATTTTTATCTTGAGTACAATTTCATTAGATTCTCTACTCACTTCTGATAATTTCTAGTTTCCATGTCCCTCTTACCTAGTATTTGGTGTATTCTGGTTTTGTCATTCAATTTTATTCCACCTTTTACCAAATAATTGATTGGGGAAAAAGTGTCATGTGTGGATAATTTTCACACTCCGACCATTAATTTACACTTTATTTTATTCATTCATTTATTTTTCCCTTTAATTTGAGTTTCAGATCATTTTCCCTAATGTTTTTGAAATTTTTGGGTTGAAATATTGGGTTCACAGTTAGTAAAAACTATGTTCAAACTTTGGAAAACCAACATTTCTTTATCAGTGGTGATTCAAATGTTTAGTACATGGTTTTACTAACCATCAAACCAAATTGCACAATGTTCCCAAATGTGTTTAGTGAAATAAACATAGTTGGTTCATGGTTTTCTAAACTATGTGGCTAAACCTTCCAATCGGATCAATTATTAAGAAATTTCAAATACCCATGATTTCCCTACCCAATTTTAAACTTTATGGATTCACTTATCTTACCATTTAACTCAGATCACCCAGGTGTGTTGACAATGATCTTTATCTCATTTATCCCTTTGATTTTTAAACCTTGTCACAATAGATTCTAAGATGTTCAATTAGGTAAATCCATTATTTCCCCTTCCTCTACCTTTGTTATAACTTTTAATTTGTTTTGAACTTCTCCCAAAAATCATAGGTTCCATTTTTTCTAAATTAATGGTTTGGGGTGAACCTAATATTGGAGAATTTTATGTCTACAGATTTTACATATCATCTTTACCTTCCACTTGTCTTCCACCATTAATGGTGACATGTTCAACTTATTCTATGATTGGTGTTTCTATGTAATTATTTTTCCTAACAATTCTAAGATGATTTATCTTCTTTAAAATAATTTATTTTAAAATTATAAATATATATTATACCATTTATGGTGTTAAAATTCTTTTATGCATTTAATCACATGGAATAATTGGTTTTTCATTTTTTAGTACTTTTAATTTTGGAATATATTTCATAAATAGTGATATTTATAGGTATGAATTCCCTAGGTGGTTATTTTAAATTCATTTGGTATCTGGATTTGGTTTTTCACAATAGTATGATTTTATTAAGTGGTTATTCAAAATAAGACAGTTCACCGATTTTTGAAAGACCCATTAAATAGGAAAACACTATATTTTAAAAAGGTTTTTTGATGATTGAAAAGTTTTTTAGGGATGTCTAAGTTTACAAATTATTTACAAATGGATTTTTAAAATAATTTATTCATGTTTTAACATTCAAAGCACAGAATTATGTATTTTCATACAAATATAGATTTAGAAGGTCCTTTTGGAACTTTTTAAAAGTAACTTGTATTGCTCTTTGTTATAGCCTCAAATTAGTCTACCTTGTTTAATGTGATTTTTTAAATTTTTTTTCTTTAATGTATATTTTTTTTATATAATTTATGAAATTAATTATCCTTATAAATGGATATAAAAAATTTAACACACCATGATTTTTTAAATGCCTATTTTTAAATAATTTTAATCTTTTAAAAAACTTGTGCTCCATGCAACACCGGGTTCAAACAGACCATCATAAATTATTATGTTACTATTATAAAATAGCCATTAAATTTTAGATAAAAAATAAAATATTAAAACATTATGTTTTATAAAATTATAGAATAAATTTTTTGGTAATAAAAATAATAATAAAAGATGTTTAAAAAAAATATTTTTGGGAGTGAAATATATTTATATGATAATAAATTTAATTAGTTACTATTTATAAATGATTTTAATAAACATTATATATTATATATTCAAACAAATGATTTGACACTAATATAATATTTTTATTATGCATGGGATAAAACTAAATCGAGTTTTATTCTTAAAAACTTTCTTTTCTAAATTGATATTTTTATCTTGTTTTATGAACTTATTTGAAAATTAATTTTTACTAATTATAGGTATTAAATTTGATAAAATGAATTGAATATTTATAATTAGGAGGATAAAAAATGGTAATTGGTCCCCTTTTAGTTTTGGTGAAAAGGAATAGTAGTTCGGGCAATAGTTTTCACCTCGTTATAGGGTAAACTAGGTTCATTTAAGTTACAACTACATGATGATACAATTATTATTCATCATAATTATTATTTGAGGAATATAATTATACACTTATCACTGCATTCTTTAATTTGATTTGTTTAAAGGACACTTTTCTTTTCCATGAGAATGACTTATATATAATTTAAATAAAAGATAGTTACAAAATGTCTCTCTCTTTGTTTTTAAGGTCTTTTATGTGTCCATATAGGGACAAAATAAATCAATGAATGAACCTAAAATTTAATTTTTAACGTAATGAAATTATTTTCATTATATAAATTTATTTTTAATTTTTTTAAATTATATAATTACTTTAAATTATTCTGCAAAGATAATACAATATTTATTTAATTAAGAGAAAAAAGCTTAATGATTTTTAAAATATTAATTTTGATATCATTTGATTTATTTTATGTGTCAAATGAATATTATATATATATATGAAATATTATATATATATATGAAATATTATATAGTTTTTAAGTAATTATATTTTAATTCATTCTTTTTCTTGATGTATTTGTAGTCAAATTAGATGAATTGTGTCAAAATTGATATTAATGATATTTTATTAAAGTAATATTTTTTTATTTTTTTTTTAATTTAAAAAAATCATAAAATCATCCATGTTAATGGAATATAGTTTTAAAAATCATTAATTTTTAATTTATGAGTCAAGTTTAAATTTATAGTAATATTATTAACCCTTTATGATTAAAATAGTGGATACCACAGTTAAGGTCAAAATAACTAACCAAGGGGTTAATCAAAATGATATGTTTTAAAATGACACAAAAAACATGTATAAAGTCTCTTAGATGATGGTATTTCAACACTATCCTATATTATCTTCTAATTCCTTTCCATTTATATGTATCTTACGTGAGAATGAAATTATTATAATTTAATATTTTGAGAAACTCCAAAAGTTCTCCCCACCTCAATTACAAAAGGGAACATACTCCCTAATTTCTTTACGCCACATTTAGCTATATATATCAACCAATACATTATAATTTCTCTTATAAACATCCTTATATAGGTTATTTAGGTGCTGGTATCCCTAAAATACCAACCATAAGTCCCATAAGAACGGATCTAATGAAGGTGTCCCAAAGAAGAGGTAATTGTCTTACCATGTGTATTTCAATTTATTCCTTCTTCTACCTATTCTAAATCTATGGATGTTGTACTAAAATAATAAATTCAATATTGTAAATATATATAAATTTTATTAGGATTATTATACCACCATTACCCACCCTATTTCCCATCAAATGATACGTCATAGTATCGCTCCATCGTACATATGGTTTATCATCTCCACATAGTGATACAATTAATTTTTTATTTACACATTTCATGGATGGTAATTATGATAGTTTTTATATTTATAGATTATATTTATAATATAATTATACTTATTAAATAATCATACCATGTCGATCTTCTTATCTTCTAAATCGTTGGTAAAAGATAATGTTGCTTGTTTGTACATGTGAACTGCCACCTACATGAAGTGATGTGATTTATTTTTCATTTATTTTTTAAAATGGACGGTAATAGGGATGGGTTTCATGAATATATATTATATATATTTAATAATTATTCTATAAATTATAATTACCATTTACCTATCTTATTTACATCCATATAATAATGAAAACAATGTTCATGTGAATGTACGACTTACCGTCTACATTAATGGTGTAATATATTTTTCTATATTTAAATTTAATGGAATAAATTAAATATATAAATAATTAATATATATTACATTTATTCTATTATTTACATTCTAGTGATGATATAACCTTTATCAATATATAAATACTTAAACAACTGAACAAAAACATTCATGAAAATGAAGTAGTCATTACACAACAAAGTGAATTTAAAAACAAAATTGTCCAGAAATGGTGATAAAATATTATAAGTACATCTTAAATTGTTTGAAATATATGAGAATAATTTTAGAAAATATTTTTAATAAATATATATTTGTTATAAATTAGGTTTTAACATTTAAAAAGGAATTCTAAACTAGGGTACGAGTTTATTTCACAATCTCATCATTATTCGAGATAGTTTATATTCAAGTCTACACTACCAAACATTTCTATTTCATACTAGTGTTTCTTAAAAATATTTTCAAAAATATTTTTTATATTATTCCATGAATATTTATATTCATTTTTACCATTTTTTAATTTTAAAAAATTGTTTGAATGATGTATTTTCTTCATTTTTTGAAGGAGGTACTTTGTGAGTTTCTTTATAAAAATACAAAAAGAATTTTTTTTAAAACTTATATAGAATCTGTGGATTTTCTTATTTTTATGACATCTTAATTGTTGAATTATTACATTACAAGTTTATAAGGTTCTTTTTAAGTAAAATTCTTTCTTTTATATTTTTTTATTTCTAAAAATTAATTGATTTCAAAGTGAAAATAGTGATTTAATTAAATTTTGTCCAATGATATTTTTAAAGTATCTAAATCAATGTCAATTAACTTTGTTAAATTTTATTCTTTAATAATGTTAATATATTATAATACAATGTTTCATATTTTATTGAATGTTTTATGATTATTTGAAATGGGTATTTACTATTTTGAAATCATTCAACATATTACATTAGATGGTTTATGAATATGATTATTGGTTGGGAAAATTATTAACAATTATCATTTTTATTTAAATATGAAGGTTTTTATTGATTTTGGCTCACCCATTTTATATGACTAATGCATTGGAATTATTAAATAATGGCAATGAACCACTATTGATCCTTGATAAATCGATAGGTCTCCTGAGAAAAACTACATTGGGTATTAGATGATGACTAATAAATTAGTATAATATTTATTATAATGGGGCCTCGATGGTATGTTTATGATGCTTAAAATGATTCATTCATATAATTATGTTACTATTAGTTTATTTCTATGTGATTATTTTACAAGTTAGGATATTCATGGATATGTTTTTAGCTTGGGTGATTATAGAATTATTTTATTTCAATTAATTTTATTCCATATTATTTATATTATATATAGATTTTGTTTTATGCATACCCTTTATGAAAATATAATAGCCCCATTTTTATTATGTTTACTTTTCCAAAAGATTCCAAGAAGTGTATTATGGTTGATATGTAGTGATGAGATATGATTATAATGGTGTTATAAAAGTAAATTCTATGTTGTAATTTATTCTTTCAATTGTAATGTAAGATTCATGTTTGTATCTAGTTTTTCATGAATATTAAACTATTTGGTCCATTAGGATGTAATAATATGTATCTATTACCAATGTAATAAAGTAATCAATGGCTTTGGACTACTGGGACTAGGGTCGTTACAGTTGGTATCAGAGGATGCTTACTATAATCCTTGGTAACTAGATTTAAGAAAACACATATTACGGAAATGTAACCCTATAGTTAACTTTTGGAATATTCTAAAAGAATCCAATCATATGAGTTTTATATAGTTATAAAAAAATTCAATTTAAGTTATGTGTTTCACTAGTTTCAAAATTATACATTATGTTTTAGAATCCAATCTAGTGTATTGCATTATTTAGAAATAGCACCAAGGGGAAGGGATGGAAACTGTATCAATACAAATAACCCATGTAGGTATTTTCCTACTATGAAAGATAATGATGTTGTAGCGGGATATATAACTAGAGATGAAAAAATTATAACTATATTGGGATAGATGACTCAAATAATGAGAAATAACCTTTCCCGTATATAGTATCCTGCTAATCAAGAACATAGGTAAATAATTTTAGAGTGCATCATCAGATAAAATCCTCTATCATTCAATTGGAATTAAAATACATTTATAGATAACCAATGGATAAGTTCCTTAGAGATTATATTTCTTACTTTGGGAATTAAAGAAAGTGAGAATGTTTTCAAGGTATTTTATCATCTATCTTGAGATAATAGTCGATTTTGGTCATTGATTCAAAACACTAAGGATGATGAGGAAATAGAAAACATGGAATGGAAAAATTTAAAGGAACATTTCATGGACAAATATTTTCCTCATGAAATGTGAGTGGATGTGGAGATAAAATTCTTATTTATGAGATAGAAATAGGATTAAAATGATGTATAGTTTGATGAAAACCTTACAAGGTTAGAAAATCAAGCTAGTAACTACATAAAAATCTAAATAGAATGATTGACCACTTATTTGATGGTATTATGAAAATAAATAATATAGAACTAGTATCCCAAACATTCTCTTCATAAGAAGATATTGTATCTCGTGATATCAATAGAAAGGAATTATTCTCCAATAATAATTTCTTTAAAGGGATGAAAGATAATATGATATCTGATGACTACTCTGGAAATGGAAATAATGAAAAGGGGAAGAAATAAAGGGTGTAATTTTAATCTTGAAATAAATTTGGAAATAAACATCATAGAACATGAATTTTGAGAATGATAGTTTTCTATATATGTAGCGAAACGTTTCACTAATACTATGATTAAAAGAGAATCAAAGAATCCTCCAATATACAATGTTGCAGCTATAAGGATATGTAATACTATGAAAATGATTATCCTATGCTTCAATGGAAATTTAATTATAAAATTCCAATGGGGTAAGTAAGACCTTATGTGATCATAATAGTTGACGTTAAAGTTCATACTGATATGGTGTTGGGTAATTTATTAATATCCTCAAATTTATCTAATGTATTATTTGATTTTGGGTTATTTCATTAATTTTTATTTTCTTAGTTTTATAAAAAATTAAACATTACCCATTCACCTTAAGAAGTGAGTTTTCTGTCATAACATTGTATAGAATCATCACTAAAACAATGATTTTTTAATAAGATCCTATTATGATATATAAAAATTCCTTGTTTACTGATTTTATTATCATACATATGGTTGAATTTCATATAATCCTTGGTATAGAATGGATTTTAAAATATAATGTAAAAATATATTACAAGGAGAAATAAATTATGCATCATGATGAAGATATGAAATACCTTATCATTAGAGGGGATTAATTATCATATAATTAATGTTTGGATCCAAATCCATTATATCTTATATATGAGATTCTTGGAGAAGAATAAAAGATAAAAATTAATGATGAAAAATATAATCTTATAATTGAGGATGTTCCTATTATACAATAATTCATTGTTTTGTTTCCAAAGGAATTAAATTTATATCCATGAAAGTGGGAAGTTGAGTTTCCCATTGATTTACTCCCTAATGCAATATAAAGACCAATGAATCCATATATAATGGCATATGTAGATTAGTTTATATGAAGAAGATACTAAATGATTTGAGTGGTAAGGGATTTATATTCACAATTGTTTCACCTTGGGTAGCCCCAATTGTTTTTGTTTAGAAGAAATAGGGATCAATGAGGTTGTGCATTGATTATAGTGATATCAATGCTCTTATAATAATGAAAATCTATCATATTACACACATTAATGACCTATTCGACCAACATCGTGGATTTTGATATTTTTAAAATATTCACCTTCATTCTAGATATCATGAAATTTGAGAAATTATAGATGATATCCTAAAGATATAATTTCAAACAAGGTATGGACATTATGAGTTTACATTAATTCAATTTGGATTGACTAATGTGCCCTCTATTTTTATGGTTCTAATGAATAGAGTATTAATATAATATCTTGATAATATTGTATGGTATTTATTAATGATATATTGGTGTACTCTAAGAACTGTGAAGATAATGGGAACCAACAGTGGATTTTTCCTGAGACTCTTAGAAGAAAAGAGTAATATAGTAAGCTTAGAAAGTTTAAATTCTTGAATCAAAGTGATTATTTTCTTCTCTATGGTTTCTCCAAGTATGGAATCTCAATTTATCCTATAAATACAAAGAGAATCAAATAATGACATATACCAAAATACATTACTATGTTACATAATTTTATTGGATCGATAGGTTACTATTAGTGATTTTTTAAAATAAATACCAATTATCTAAATCGTTAACCAAGACTACTCACAAATGGTTTAATTTTATTTGGATAAATGAATATAAAGAATGTTTTTGATAAATTTAATAGAAATATTTTTAATTCTCCAATCCTAGATCTATGGTCACGAAATTGTGGATTTGTGGTTTATAGTGATGCATTTAGGAAGTGTTTTGTTTTTTTACTTATGCATCATGCTATAGTTATTTCCTATGAATCAATGTTGTTACAAACTCATGAAAAAAACTATCCAAATCATGATCTCGAGTTATAATCTATAGTCTTTTCTTTGATAATATGGAGACAATATCCCTAAGGTGAAAGATGTGAAATATATATAGATCACAAGAGTTTCAAATACATATTTTCATAGAAACAATTCCACATGAGGAAAAGGTAATGACATACTATACTCAAGTATTATAATTTCTCAATACACAACCACCCAATGAAAAAAAAATAAGGTAGCGGATGCATTGAGAAGGAATGATCATGGAGTTATAAAAAATGATGATTGGAATGGATCTTCTGTTCATGGATATAGTAAATATCGATATGGTACTTGTTAATTAGGGGGAAAGAACACTCATTTTTTAAATGATTTTTAAACCATAATTATTATACAAGACAAAAAGTTCTCAGTTTTTTTATGAGAATTTTAAAAAGAAAATTAAATCTATGAATTGTGGATGTTGATAGACATTCTATGTAATGTTGGAACTGTAAAATTTGGAAAGAGTGTTTGTGTTCCATATTTTCCCAATATAAAAATATAGTTATTGGATGATTCTCATATATTGATGTTATCAATTCAACCTAAAAACACCAAGATTTATAGGGATTTTAGGGAATGTTTTTTTTGGATAATATGAATTAGATAATTAAATCTTATGTGTCATGATGTTTGGTTTTCCAACAAGTAGAGGTTGAGAGACAACATCCTAGAGGATTCAAAAAACCAATAACTATTCCTATATTGAAATGGGATGACATTACTGTAGACATTTTCACTAGATTAACAAAGACATAAAGAAATAAGGATGCAATATGGTTTATTATTGATCGACATAACAAATATTTACATTTCCTTGGTATAACGGATGATTTTCCACTAGAGTGTCTTGGATGACTCTATATTAATGATTTTGTAAGACTTAATGGTGCACCTCATTCAATTTTTTACGATCGTGATTGATTATTTACAGAAAAATTCTAGAAAAATCATCAAAATTATATTGATACTAAGCTTCATTTGAGCATCTCTCATCACCATCAAATGGTCAGGTTTTTAGAAATTAATATCAAAACATTAGAAGACATGTTGATGTCCTTATCACAAGACATTCTAGGTATGTGGGATTAGTACTTAACTATGGTATAATTATCTATAATAATAAATTCTATTAATGTATTCAAATGGAACTATATGAATCATTATGTTGAAAAGGATTTCATACATAATATTTTTGGGATGAAATTGGTGAAATGAAGCATTATGTCCTAGAAATTGTTGATGAAATAATTGAAAATTTAAAGACTATTCAAACACATATCAAAGAATATCAAAGTATGAAAAAGAGCTATGTCGATAACCGGAAGAAATATTTGGAATTTAAAGTGGAGGATCTTGTTTACTTGATGTCATCTCCATGGAAGAGTGTTATAAAATTCTATAAGAAAGTAAAATTGATCCTTATGTACAACAGACCTTTTGAAATCATGGAAACAATTTGAGTAGTGGATTACCATTTGGTAATGACACCTTGTCTTTATAAAGTACATGATGTGTTCCATATCTCCCTGTAAAGGAAGTATATGACAGACCCAATGCATGTTCTCAATTCTAAGTAAATATAATTACAACATAATTTATCTTACTATGAAGTGACTATCAAAATTATGGTCACTAGAGAACAAGAATTGAGGAATCGGATGACTCCTCTAGTAATGGTTCTTTGTAACAGTCGTAAGATAGAAGAGGAGACGTGGGATATTAAGTAAATTATGATTAAGAAATACCAAAATATATTTATGAGGTGATATTATAGAAATTTTGAGGATGAATTTTTTTTTATGTTTGGAATAATGTAACACCCCATGAATTTACGGTTTTGTCACTTTTTATATAAATTTAATCTCTTCAATAGCTTTTGTTGCACACAAAATAATGTTCAAATGGACCGAACCCTGTTATTATGTGACATTTATAACCAAAACAATAAATTTTAGACGACAAGTAAATTTTCACAAATATATTTTTAATACATTTATAGATAAATCTTTTCGTTATCAATTGATTAGAAATGAAAATAATAAAAAAAGAAGTGTTTTTATAAAAAAACTATATTTGTGCACAAAAAATATTTATATCATACAAAATTGAATTATTTCCTACTAGTGAATGATTTTAATGAATTTAATATACTATATATTCAATTAAATATTTTGACATTCGTATAATATTTTTACTATTCATGGTTTATGAATAAATCCATTTTTATTCATAAAAATAGAATTTTCAAAAATGTGTTTTTTATCATGTTTTATGAAATTAATTTTAAATTTTTTTATTCCAATTATATGTATTGAATTGGAAAAAATTAATTATATATATAGAATCATATTGTTTGAATTTGGTAATTTTCCTCTTTATTTTTGGACAAATGAATAGTAATTTTGGTATAATTTATCACCACTTTAAATGTTAAAATGAGTTAGTTTAGGTTAAAAATCTATGATAAGGCCATAATTATTCATCATAATTATTATATGATGAAGAGGTTCTGACCCTTATCACCTTAGGAATGTATTTTAGTTGTTTAATGGATTCTTGTCCATGAGGATGACTTAAATATTCTTTGAATCACATATAGTTGAAAAATGTCACTCTATTTATTTTTAATATCTTTTATGTGTCCATATTGAGAAAAAGGATATGAATGAACCTAAATGTCTATTTTTATATTAATGAAATATTTTCATTATAGATATTTATTTTCAATTTTTATAAATTTTCCAATTACCTTAAACACTTGTGTAATGCTAATACAATATTTATTTACTTAATAGAAACATAAGATAAATGATTTTAAAAATACTAATTTTTTTATAATCTAATGAGTTAATGTGTGAGACAAATTTTAAAAACCTATATGGAATATTATAATCGTTCTAAATAATTATATTCAAATTTTCCCCATTATATTTTTGTATTTCAAGTCAAAATAAATGAATAGTGGCAAAATTGACATTAATGAAAATTTATGAAATTAATATTTTATTTAATTATTTAAATTTTATAAAAATATTATATTCATCTGTTTGAATTGAATATAGTTTAAAAAATCATCCATGTTCCATTTATGAGTCATTTTTTCCATTTATAGTAGCATTATTAACCATTTATGATTATAATAGTTGTTACAATGGTTAAGGTCAAAAATAACTAACCAAGTGTAAGAACATGATTTTTCCATGAGGTATGGAAACTTCAATATTCAGATTAATTATTTTGTTTTGAAAAAATATGGATTCCTAGTGAGGATATTGAGTAAATATGAGTGTCCATAGATTATTCATAGCCCAAAACCCCATCCATTGGGAGATAATACTTGGCCGCACATTTAGTTGAAACTGTACTTCCCAGTTCACATGGTTTCTCCTAACCATGAGGCGCATTTCAGTGAAAAGGAGCAGGCTGGATGGTTTTCTATAACCATGTGACTTAGAGTGTATTCCCATGTTGTGGCTCTGAAATTTTTAACAGATGAAAAAATCAATGCTTTTGTTTGATCTCCCAACCCATCATCATGAACTATGTCACTCCCCTCCTTGGATAGTTGTCCATGAACTCTTGGCCCATAGTTTATCCAATCATGAGGCCAATATATATGAACATGTTTTAAACGGAAAAATAAATATTTTTCACCCATGCCTTATAATGTTAACACCCCTTTTATTTATTTATTCTAGCAGAAAGAACCTCCACCTTTCCCCTAGAAGAACTCAAAAGCCTCTTCTTCTAGGCTTTGATTGCCTTTAATTGTCTAACCCCCAATTTCAGATCTGATCATCTCATTGGATAACTATCAGTAATTGATTCAATCATTGAAATTTTTTCTTAATTTGTCTTCTTATCAATGATGTTGTTTTGATTGAATGCAATATTCCCTATTTTCATAGCATTCATCCATTCATCTTTTTTATTCTAACCCATTCCAAACAAAGTTCAAATACTAGATTAGGATAGTATTATATGCATAATGTAGTTGTTCTATGAAATTTCCCAAAATTTCTTGACATTTTTAAATTTTCACAGTTGTTTACATGCTGGATTCAGTGGTTGATGCTTCTATAATTGATCTATCTTAATTATAATTGTTTAACTTATGTTCTAATAACCAAATTATATATGATCTTCATGTCATTAGAGGTTGGGACCTCAATGTCATTCACCAAATTAGGGTGCATAGCATGTTATTCCTTATTACCTATTTTTGAGATTATCTGAGACATCATATAGATGTGATTTAACTAGGCCTTGTTAATGTAACTATTCCATAATAATTAAATTATTCATTAAGATTATTAAATGGAATTTATAATTATTCATATGACTAGGCGTAGTTAAATATAATAGAATTGATATTGGTTGCATGTTTTTGACCTAAAATTTATTATTTAATGAAAGGTATCTTATGAACCTGATAATTGATTATATAATTGAAAAAATAACAAGTTTCATGTTACTATATCACATTCTTTGTTTAATTAAATGTAATAGAATGAAATTATAAATGATTCACTTGAATGAGTATTACATGGCCTTGATTATATATGATATAAATGGAATGGGTAAAAGTTTTCTATTATTTTGGACCTTTTTCATATTTATATGAGTGGTATCCTTGGATTCTTAAGAGAATTCTTTGAGTACTCAGAGGTGCCAATCACGTTAATTGATCATATTTACATGGGAGATACCCACCATGGAATCTGGTTCTTATCTTATTACATTAATGCCCCATCACAATACCAAATATTCACTTGACCTAACTTCTAGATATTAGAATTACTTGGATACACTCATTGGATTTATCTTGGTCTCTTTGGACACACGGCGCTATGGATTAACCCCATTGGGCCCATTCGTTCCTAGACCAGGATTACCATGGTCAATATCCATGGACTCAATTAGACTCATGTATTATGTAAAAACTTGTGAGAGCCCCTTAAATTACACTTAGGGCCCTTATATCCAAACTTCATGTCATAATATTAGGAGTTATCTCGTCCCTATATGGTCAATGATTCCTCGGTTACACCTTGGATCCTATGTTATCATTACAACTTGTTACTATAATACTAATACCTTTATTTATAAATGATCTCCTTATTATAAACTAAAGTGTAATCCACTAAATAACTCAATGATCATATGTTCATAGATATTACCCAGTGAGGATGAAGCATGTATGAGTTATTATATTTGGTATTGTGTTATGTTAATATAGTAGCACATTGTACAGTTTATAATCACAGCCAAGATTAATATTGATGTCATTGATGGTGGCCTACTAATATTTTTCTCACATCCAATATGGGCCACCATTGGTACCCATGAAGATTATATTATCATGGTTGTGGACAAGGTGAATCATCCCTCATTGAAAACTTTAATTTCTTTCTTGCTTTATGATGGGAGCTTGGTAGCAGATGACTAAGCTAATTGTTGGGATACTTGGATAGTTTTTTCTCTTTCTTTATTTCATATAGCATTCATTGCTCTATCTTCCTGCTTCTATGTATGCTTTCTTTTCTTTCAACAGATATGCTGCGTCATCATTTTTTATATGATACAATATCTTGTTATTCAGATGGTTATTTATTACAAGATTCATTATAGTTATTTCCACTACCATATTTAACATATTACATCAACTGTTTATTCATATGTTATTTCACTAATGTTATCTAATATGACAAGAGGGAATAGTCTCACCATTGTATCACCAAAGTACCTCGCTAATATTCATAATCCTCTAGTATATAAGGAGGTTCACTTGAGGAAATGTAGTCCACTATGTTCGATTACTCAGGCATGAACCGGGTCTAAGACGTCACAACACGGTATTAGATTGCATTTTCCTTTTATTTTGTCTTATTATTTTGTAGATTTGTCCCTAAGATTAAGAACATGTTGGAACTCTTTTATAAGTTATGCATCAGATTAGATAACCTATGTTCGGTGTAAATACTAATTTCATAGAAATTGGATTTTTTCCACTTATTACAGCTGATATACATTCACACTTTTGGTGAGGCACAAGGATTTTGGAATTTGAAATGCTTTATAGATTTTTTAACTTCACCCAGCACATAAAGGATAATTGTTTCATCCATTATTATAGGTGTATAGAATTCACATTCCACTCATATGTCATGCCATATAGGTGCATCGTGTTTCTTTCAATTCCATTATTTCTTTCCATTATTGAGTGATCTATGGTTTCTATATATGTTTGTGCTACAAACATTTTCATTAGGGAATTAAATTTTTCTTTAAAATTTTAGAACCAACCGAAATAGTTATATTATTTATAGATTGATGGTGAAATCGTTAATATCTAATTTTGAACCATGTAAGCTTTGCTCCCCAATTTACATGAGTTAGGATTTGGCTATGATCACTTGATTATAAATTTCAATTATAGGGTGTCTGGGTCCTTATGAATGGGAAAGGTAAATTCAATTATTCAAGCCATCATATTTTACCTATTAAATTGTAAGACCGATTTTATGGGGGGTCATAATTAAATGGGTATAAATTTCAATTATAATGTATATAAGTATTTATTAACTGGTAATGATGATCTATTTATTCAAACCTTTTTATATTTATATAAGAACTTATTAACATTAAATGTAAATATTGACTTATAAATAACATGATTTCCAGAAAATGGATATTTTAACTGTAATTTAAAGAATGATTTCCTCCTTAAAATTCAATTGACCCATCCATATAATTAAACCCCTGAAATAAAATCTTGAACACTTACTAGTACCATAGCCTTCTAAGCATGTATTTGGGATAGTATAAATTTAGAACTGATCCCTTTTCCTTATGATCTTCTTCTACTAGTGATTACATCTACCTTTAAATCATGTTCTAAGGCATGTTCCTATACTTTTTATATTTATGCTACCATAATTCTATCTAGTAGTGCCACCTGAGGTGCTGCCTACTATACCCTAATTGGGAAATGATTCTTAACATCAATAGGGTTTCTTATGTTTTATGTATTCTATACAGGGTGACCCATGGCATGAACCTTCAATTTATGATCTTACATGTGATTTCGAGCAGTAGAATACTCCCATATTTTTTGGGGATAGTGATCCATAGGATGTTGAGACATGGATAGAGGCCATTATGGCTATCTTCAAGCATATGGATATGCCACCAGAGGGGAGGGTCAATCTCACCACCAATATGTTGCGTGATTATTCCAAGCACTAGTGGGATGTGATTACTCAGGCTCGTCATCATCATGGAATGGTTTGTGTGAAATTCCAAACTACCTTTTATGAATACTTTTTCCCTAAGACACTGATAGTAGACTAAGCCAGGGAGTTTATGCACCTGAATTTGGGTGATATATCTTTCATCGACTATTCAATCCATTTTATTGAGTTGAAATACCTTCTATCACTTCAAGATTATAATGAGATATCATGAGTGAGGCATTTTGAGGATGGGATCAAGTATTTCATCTTTTTGAAGGTGAATGTATTTCACCTATCTACCTTTTATGAGATCGTTAATTAGGAACTTATCATTTAGTGCAACCTGAGAGAAGAAAATACTACTGGTCATAGAGGGTCATTTCTAATATAGATAAGTAGTTCTTCTAACAGAAAAGAGCATAGCCTTCATGATTCTCATCATTGCAATTGCGGTCATCGTATCCACATTGGGAGCTTTGTTATACTCCATCAGTGTGAACGGTACGGGAATATGAATCCTCAGTGTGATAGAGACCCGATTGATTGTATTTCTTGTAGTTCATATGGGTAATATTTAGAGGTTTTTTCAAAACTTCTTCCCTATTTCTAGCATAAGAGTACTGTAAATAGCTTCACTATTAGGAGAGAGATCAGTTGTGTTGTGTCAGGCATGAAGTTAGAGTAGAACCAACAAGATAGACTAAGGAGGAGGTCATGACCATAGTACCCATACTTTTAATAATCAATTCTAGCAGAGCATACCTTGTTAGGTTGGTCCAACTATATCTCGGGGTCATGGATACGGCCAGGCGCATGCATTATAGCTGATACCTGAGGATCAAAGTATGGGATCGTATAAAGTAGGAGATACTATTCAAATAGCCTACTCTATTGTATTTGTTTTATAAGATACATATTCCTCTCACTTCATTATCTCTTTATCAACCATAGAATATATGTGGATGAAAATGAAGTACTTTTGTGGGGTGATGACCCTGGACACACCATTGGGTGTGTAGTTAGAGGGAATACATAAATTCCAAGACTACTCCCATGAGGTAGGAAGCTATCATTTCTTATGGTATCTATTTTTCCCTGAGATGGTGGAATTCAATGTCATTTTCTAGATTGAATGGTTTGTTCACTATCATTCCTATGTGAACTGCTATCTCTAGAGTGTATCATTTACATCACCAAAGTTTTATATTTATATTCACAAGGGTGAGTGGAATATCCAGTCTAATAGATCTAGACCAGAGCATCTTGGTATTAGTGGAGTAACCTCAAATATTTAAATATTTGATATAGAGGAGTTGTAATTACATTAGGAATACTTACCTCCAACAGTATATCTTTTAGGGATGTATTTATGGATGATTTTTATTTCATTCCTACTTAGAGAGAGGTATTTTTTACAATAGATCTTGTTCCAAGAGTAGCTCTAGTATCTATTCTTCCATATAGGATGGTATCTATTATGATCCAAGAGATGAAGAGATGGTTTTAGGATTTTAAATATATTATTTTTATCGATCTGATTCCTTCATCTTGGGGTTCACCCATGATTTTATCCAAGAAGGTTGATGGGACCTATGAAATCCTGACCATGGTTCCACTCAATGGTTCCATGATATAGTGTGACACATGGCCTCATGAATTCCTACCTGTATTATAGAGGCTACCAACAAGAATCTAGTTCATAGGGTGTAGGAAGAATATACCCTCATTTAAAAGTGGACCACAATGGATATGCTAAATAAATGTATGGATAACCAAAAGAAGAATCAATATAATAAATAAAAAAATTGGAAGTAGAAGTATGAAAAGACATCCATCAATAATAATCAACTCATATGATGAACAATATCATATAAAAAATATGATAATGTAATGAAATTACATGTCTCTGGGAAATAGGAAAACTAGCATACATAGAAACCTGAACATAGTATGTTAAATTCACTTCAAAATAATTAAAAGAAAAAAAATAATCCATGCATCCCAAGAACAGTCTCGACCATCTGCAGCCTGAATCTATACTAAACAAAGTAATAAACTTAGGTTTCCATGGAAGGATGTTTCCCCTTGTCCATACATGTGATCATATAATATTCATGGGTACTAATGGGGTCTTGGATAGGGTGTGAGAGAAATCTCAGTAGGCCACCACCAATGACATCTATAAAAATCTGGTATTTTAATATAAACTGATTAGTGTGCAGGTATATATAAATTTAAATCAATGCTAAAATAATAAATCATACCTACTTCAACCTCAGATGTTAATGTCTCTAATCATGAAATCATTTAATTAATTCATTGTTGTTCAGTTTATATATATAACCAATGAGAATGTTTCATAAAAAATGAAATATATCATAATAAAAATAAAGTAGGATCCAAGGTAAGACCAAGGAATCCTTGACCTCAAGTTTTATCCAACTCATAGTAATAACTCATACAGTCTGGAAATAATGGCATATGAGTTTAATTCAATTGTATTTCTAAAGGAATTTCACTATAAATGAGTCTAACTAATTCTATGGTGCTCATCAACAGCAATATCAGGCTAAGAATGACTGGTTCCAATGGGTTGAATCCATGGAGCCATGTGTTCTAAGACCTCAATCTTGATCCAAGGAGTGTATTCAAGGAATACTAATAAATATATAAATAGTGAAGGGATCCTACACTGTCATTTAGAAAATCCACTAACAGAAAAGCACCATGATCCAAGGTTGTTGTCTCCCTTGGAAACTAGATCCTTGAATCAGAATGGCATCCTCTGATTGATCAAGGCTTTCCCTCAAGAATCCATGTCTATCTCAATTATGACCACTCCTATAAAGATAAAAGGTCTACATTTAATATGATCCTTATAAATATATGTTTCTTTAATTTATGTCTATGTAATAATCATTCTATTTATCAAGTTAATTAGTTCATTCCATTACCTTTTATCAATTTAACAAGTTAAATAAAGGACATGAAACCATTTATCATTTTAATTACATATTCATTTATTATTTTCATTAATTTTCCTTTCATAATCATAAAAATTCTTACAAAGGATATGAAATAAACATTGATTCCATTATAGACATTTAATATGGCCATGTGATATTTATAAATGTTATTTCCATTAAGAAATGTAAAATTAATTTATTAAATTGAAATAAATTCCTTAGAATGGTGAAGTTATGAAAATATACATCATATTTCTTCTAATCTTTGTCAATTAATAATTCATTTAAATTAAAAAGACGTACCTTTAGTAGGGTAAATCCAACACACCTGAAAGGTGTCTCAATTAATTGTCGAATGGGTGATAAAGTCATAAAAATGGTAGCACCTTATTTGGGGTGTATGGAATTGAGGTCAGAACCTCTATGGTATAAAGAAGATGTATAGAAAGGGATTTAGAATACAAGAATAATGATTATATTTAATACATATGGATTTTAAGATGAAAATCCTAGTGATACTGGTGTGTACACAATAATGGTAATTTATAAATGATGATACTTTTAGGGAAAATTCATAGACCACCTACCTTAGGTTTTTAGTACTCTCCTCATCCAATATCGGGCCTTAGTCATCCCTATATCTGAAGAAAAATAAAGAACTAATAAATTCCCTAAAAATAGGGCATACAAACCTACATAAAATTTTTATCATAAAGGGAAATAAAATTGATGAACTATGTCAAAGTATCAAAGAGCATACCTAGAGGAATACAATGATACAAACTGATGCTCGATCGAACATCGGGTGGAGGAGATTTCTAAGAACGAATTTTGTGCTAAGGTGGGAGATCCAATGTAAATAAGGGGAGCCTATGGTGTTGGTAAAGTGAAATATGAGGTAGGTTGCTTTAACTATAATTTTAGGGTTAAAATGGACATTTTTCCCATAGATTATTGGTCTTAACAATTTGGCTGCATGGTTGGAAAAATTGTACACAAAATGTTTACACCTCACTGCCTTAAGAGGGAACCCATGCGGTTTGGTCACATGGTTTGAGAAACCATGTGACAACCATGTTATACACCTCTACTAAAAACTATAGAGTTTAACATGGGTGTGTGAAACTGGGATCAAGGTTTGGAAAACTATTCTCCCTTCTTTTCCCACTAAAATGTCTGCACATTTATGAGAAACTGTTCCAGTTGTGATCCAATGTTTCTATGAACCATATGGACCAATTGTTTTCCACTTACCAGGGTTCTGAGATTCAAACAAGCCCTATAAACCCCCAAAACGTATGTTACCTCATTCGGAATCCATATTAGGTCTAATATAAAAAATTATACTAAAATTTAAAGGATCTATAACTCATAGAAAACCCATGTTCTTACACCCCCCCCCCCCCCGCTAAAGGAACTCATCCTTGTGTTACCCTTCCAAGGGTGGTGAAATGTTGTATGAGACCAACCCCCACTACTTCTAACCAGAAAAGGGTCGAACAACATGGCCTACCATAAAATACCTCATACGGATCCATCTAAATTATCTCCTAAACTCAATTCTTGTAGGATAACTCAAAAAGTGGGATACTTTTCATCAAACAATCTCTCAAATCAAGGTCACATGTTCAGAGAAATTCCGCAAACATAGGTATCATCTATTCAGCAGGGACATCAGTCTAATGGTGAAAGTGTGTGCTTACAAGAATCCTCATACATAAATCCTTATATGAACCCTACTAAAACCTTAAAGTAAAATCAGAATCCCTATATGAAACCATAGTATGAATAATATAACGTAGTTATAAAATCTCAAAAAAAAATATCCTTCCTATATAATCAACTAAGAAATTCTCCTGGATGGGAATTAACAGGGATAGTTTTGTCATTTTATCCACAACTACCCAAATTATATCTCTATCTCAATGAAATGTTAGTAATATGACTACAAAATAAATTTAAATATCCTATCATTTCTATTATTGGACTCGAAATGTCTTTAACCAGCCGTAATGTTTTCAATGCTCTGCCTTCACATTTTAAAAGGTGGAATAGCTTAAGATAAATCATTTTATCTAACAATTCATACTAGACCAGCACTATTTGTGTTGCATATATTGATAAATCTTTGGGATCCATGGATTAACTTCCCACTGAGAAGTGTGGGACTCTCACAGTAGTTCCTCTCTCATTTCCATAGGAATCCAAACACATCCATGTATACATAGGATGTCATCTCCATCCATATTCCAATCTGAAGGTGGTTCCTCACTAGAAATATTCCCTTGGAGAACCAAACCTTTAGGATCTTAAAACTTCCTACTCTTCACCCTGTCAAGGAGTAGAGAGGAAATAACTATGTCCATAAAAAAAAGGATACTCACGGATCTCATGAAAATTCATATGGATCTCTAAAATGATGTCCTTTAGTTTCAATTCATCATTGGCTTCTTACACAACATGTTCCTAAGTCATCCAGCTCAGTGTATCAACTACCGCATTTACATTTTTTGAATATAGGAAAGCCCAACATCAATGGATTAAATTTATTCAACCCATATTCACTTTATAATATACAATTCATGTTGTGTAAAAATATATTTAGGTCTCTTCTAGTCTGTATACACCACAATTTGATCATGCATCAGATAGTGTCTCTAGTAGCATTAGGCATGGACAATAGCTGCTAGCTCAAGGTCATGATTATGGTAATTATTCTCGTTAGGTATAACCTATCAAGAACCTTATGAAAAGAAATATCATCTGACATCATTAGTACACCCAGGACAATGACTCATGCATCAAAAAACATTGTATTTCCTCTACTAGGTTGTGGAATAAGCAGAATTGATTCTAAGTTGAGCCTTACATTCATCTCTTGAAAGGCCTTCTCAAATACTTCATACCATAGGAACATCACACTCTTCTTTATAAGACCAATAATAGGTGAAATAAGGTATAATAATTCTTGTATTAAATTCTTGTAATATCCAGCCATCCTTATGAAATTCTGAATATCATACACATTCTTGGGTTGCCCTTATGACACCACAACAATCACCTTCATTGGGTTAACTGATACTCCTGATTCTGAGATAATCTAACCCAAGAAGTGAATATTTTCAATCAAAAATTGGCACATAGAAATATTAAAATAATTATTATTATCTCTTAGTGTATTCAAAATGATCTCAAGATGTTGTGCATTGTCTCCCAATGTATGCGAATACACCACAATTTCATCTACAAAAACTATGATAAAGGATTCTAGTTCGGTGTGTAAAACCTAATTAATCAATTATTTGAAAATTAAAATTTTGTTTGTGATACTGAACAATTTATCAAGATACTCATACAAGTCATACTGATTATAGAAAAATATATGTGGTGTAGATGAATGTCTGACTCACACATTTTAATAGCCTAGTCTTAGGTTGATCTTTGAAAATACCCTATCTCCTCAAAGATGGTCACATTGATCATCTATTCAATGCATGGTATACCAATTATTAACTATAATATATATAAACTATATGTAATCCTTTCCTAATCGAAGGGTCCAATCTACCATTTTAGTGAAAAGTAGGGGTGGATGCCAAGAATAAGTGTTGGGTCAGATAAAATCCTTTGATTCTAAATCCTCCAACTATATCTTGAGATCCTAGAGATTAGTTGGTTCCATCTTTTATAGAGGAATAAATATTAGATCTACCCCTATAACATGCTCAATCACAAATTGTACCTCTATTTCAGGAGGTAGGATAGAAAAATAGGTGAGAAATACATCCCAAAAATGAACTACTATAGGTGAAAGATATGTTATATTTATTCCCCACTCCTCCAAAAAGAGACTTCCAATCTGGGTGATCACTCAACCTAGACCCAGATAATCTGGTCTAGATCTATTATCCTGTACATTCCACTCACCCTTTTTAGATAACATCTTCCCTTTACTGGTGTAAGTGATACCATGTGGAAATAATAGTCTGCCTAGGCGTGATAGGGAACCAACCAGTCCATCATGAAAATGACATCGAAGATGATCCTAAGGATGACGGATTGGTCCCATAAGAAAGAATAAATCCCAACATCTATAATACAGTCTCTATATTGAATTATCCATTTTGACCATACCCCCAACGGATTTTCTAGGGTCTTCACCATAATAAATAATTGAACTTGTAGCTTGATAATTTTCATGGATTATTAAGATAAAAAGTATTGAGGATAACTTGTATTGAATAAATTATATACAATATTTGAGTCTACTATAATAGTAACTCATATAGTTAATGTTCACGCACTCTGATCCTAAGGTATTTGTTGTAAAGAATGGATATGGATTGATCCATTGCCCAATGCTACACCTGGACTACCCTGAGAATGTCCTATCTACTATCACTGATAATAAAAAGTATGGGTACCATGACCATGACCTCATACTCAGCTAGTTATATCAATGCTACTCTAACACCCTTCCTGGAATGACACAACTGATCCTTCCCTAGAAGTTGGGGCTAGTGCAGATCCTCTTCCACTTGAAGTTGGTGAACATTTCAATAAAATATCTAAATCTGTAAAATATTACTATAAGGAAAAGACTCGGGATCATATCTATAAAACTAAGGATTCAAATTCCCCTTATGTCCACACTGATGAAATATAATGGAGCATATAGTGCAGATACTCTAACCACCACTACTCTAATGAGAAACTATAAGGTTAAGCATTATGCTATCTAAAGAACCACTACACAATATCGGCTCTAAAACTCTCTTCCCAATACTTCCAAATTATCTTGGGTTATGCTCAATAGAAATACCCTGATTTATGATCTCAGAAAATGTAGGCAGGTGAAAGACATTCACCTTCAAATGGATTGCATACTTGATCCCTTCCTCAAAAACCTCTCTCTTACAATATCTCATCACTGGATAGAAGTGGTAAAAAAGTGTTAGAACTTAGTAAAACAAAACTAATAGTCCATAACAGACATAACACCCTACTCTGGATAGTATCATAAAAAATATGATAATGTAATGAAATTCAATGTCTCTACCAAATAGGAAAACCTATATACATGGAAGTAGGAAGATGGTACAGTACAAACTATGGAAAAGAAAAACAATACCAAAAAATATCCAATCTTCCTGAGCATTGGATTGATCCTCTACTACCAATCTCATTCATAAAGCAAGTAATCAAGTCAAGTGTTTAAGGTGGTATGCTTTTACCTATCCACACCATTGGTCATATACTCTTCTAGGGTACTAATGGAAACCCAGATAGGGTGTAAGATAAATCTCAATAGTCCACTACCGATGAAATCTATAAAAATCCAGTATTTGAATATAAACTTAATAGTGTTTCGGTATATATAAATGTAATAAAAAACTAAATTAGTAACTCATACCTACTTCAACCTTAGTTGGTAAAGATTCTGAACATGAGATCATTTAATTAATTCATTTTAGTTTAGTTTATATAGATAAACCATGTGAAAGTTTCTTCAACATTGAAATACTTCATAATAATAATAAATTATGATCCATGGTGAAACCAAGTCATCCTTGACCTGAGTGGTCAACCAACTCATAGTAATAACTCATGATGTATGGAAATATAGAGTCTAAGTGTAATCCAAGGGAATTTACCAAGGAATTCCACTAAAATGAGTTTAACTAAGTCTATGTATCTCATCTATAGTAGTCTTAAGATAAACATGACCAGGCCCAATGGGGTGAATCCATGGAGTCTCATTTCTGAAGACATCAAGATGGATCTGAGGAGTGTATTCAAGTAATCCTAATATCAAAATATATAATTAAGGGATCCTATACTATCATTTTCGGAATATACTAAAAGACATGGACTATATTCCAAGGTCTGCATCTCCCATGGAAACCAGATCCTTGAATTAGAATAGCATCCTCTGAGAGCTCAAGGTGTTCCCTTAGGAATACAAGGATATCTTAAGTTGAACAACTCCTAGAAAGATAGAAATTCTATATGTAATAGTCACCTTAAAAATATATCATTCATTAATTTAATTCCAAGTAATAATCATGCCTTTTAATAAGTTAATTGGTTCATTCCTTTACCTTTCATCAACAAGACAAGGTTAATCAAGGACATGTAACCATTTATCTTTTTAATTGTATATTTATTTATTAGGTTCATTACCTTACCATTAATAATCATAAAAAGGAGTGCTAAGAACATGAAACCAACATCAATTCCATTATAAACATTAAATAAGTCCAATTGATATCCATAAATATACTTTCCATCAAACAATTTATGATTAATTTATTAAATTGAAACACTTACCTTATAAGCGTCATGTTATAACTATATACAACTTTTATGTTCTAGCCACTGACAATTAATAATTCATTTTAATTAAAAAGGACTTACAATTTGAAGGGTCAATCCAACACACCCAAATGGTGTCTCAAACAATTGTAACAAGGGTAATTAATATGTAACAAGAGAAGTATCCAACTTGGGTTATATGGTTTTGAGGTCACAACCTCTAATAGAATAAAGAACATGAATAGAAAGAGACCTATAATATGAGAACCATGATAATAATAGTTTTATATAAATTTTAAAATAAATACCCAAGGAAAATGGAATGCACACATCAATGGAAATTTATAAACGGTGAGACTTTTTGGGAAAACATATAGACCACCCACCTTAGGGTTTCAGTACTCTTGTAATTTAGTATCATCCCATAGTTCATTTGAAATTAGAAGAATACTGAAGAATGGATGAATGGGCTGAAGATAGTTAATATTAGCCAACATCAAAATATCATTATCAAGGGAAGGAAAAATGATAGCCTCAACCACAAGATAGAGGAGCTTAACCGGAGGAGTATAATGTGACAAAAAAATCTCAATTAGGCTTTGGAGAAAGGAGATATACAAGAACCTAGGTTATGCTATGGTGGGAGCTCCAACGTGAAGAATGGGAGACTGTGATACTAGAAAAGATAAATAGGATTAAGGGTTGTTCAAATAGAATTTTAGGGGGAAATCATTCTTCTTACTCATAAATTAATTGGTTGTAGGGTTTGGCTACACGGTTGGCCGAAACCTATGCCAACCATGTAAACCTAACTACCTTAAGAGGGGACCTGTATGGTTTAGCAATAAAATTTTAAAAAAATTTCATTAAACATGATATATTCATCTACTACAAATTCTAGAGTTTTGGAATGGACATGTGGCACTAGAAACTTGGTTAGGGAAAACTATTCACTCTTCTTTTCCCTCTAAAAATACCCTCTTGGTTAGGAGAAACCATGTGAGTCTAGCTGAGAATAATGCCCCCAATGTGAGGATAAGTTGTAAAACACTATTCAGGTTCCTTTTATGCGTCCCCTCTTATCTACATCTAGGTACCCAATGAAAATAAATTATAGGAACATATATATATATATATATATCAAAATTCCCTATGTGTATACCATTATGCAAAATCCTTATCCCCTTTCCATACAAGGCCAAGGGTCAAACCATATAAAAAAATAACCATCAAACCCATGTGTGACACTTAAGGGGAAATCAAATCAACCATAAAAGAGAAAAGTAGAACATCGATTTCCCACCCCCAAAAACGTGGTATGTCCATTGTGCATCAGGTTGCAGGCACCCAACCATGAGCTCTAAATCAAATTTTGACAAAATCCTAGTATCGAGTGTACCATATCACAAATAGTAAGACCAAAAAAGAAAAGAAATATTCATTTAATACCAATAGTATATAGCCCAATGTTTCAAATGAATCCCATAGATAAAAATTCTCCAATACCATTTGTAATTCCCCGACTCAGATTCCACTTTAAACGGTGTTATGGACTGATTGAGAATTGGGCCTTAGTCGTGCTACCCTGTACAGAAAAGGCTGGTGACTAGCATTGAGGGTGTAAATAGGAGATAGTGGAGAGACTATACCCTCAAATTTTGATAATAATAATATTGGTATATGTATATAAAACCAAAAAATAAAGACCACACTCAGTGGAAGAAATAACAAGCAATTTCGAAAGAATAACATATAGAAGTAAAAATAAAAAACATTCCTAAACATACCATTTGTGTATATATACAAAAAATCATTGATTGTAATAAAATTAATTAAACATGAGGTTCAACCATGGATTAACATAATTACATACAAATATAAACATTTTGAACAAAAATGAAACACAAAAATAAACTCTTTCTGATGTAAGAAAATCTAAGGTCCCTTGTCATCCATCCCATGAAAATCTTCCAAATCGATCACTGAGGTCTTTCTCCAAAGCTTGGTCTCTTACTTGATTATAGAAACATAAAGTATAAAAACATCTTGATTGTCCCATGTATGGTATGAGAATAAATATTAGTAGGCCACCACTAACATGTACCAATCTTACATCCCTGATAATGTAGGTATATTAAAAAAAGTTTTATCACATGAATAATTCATATATAATCCACTTAACTTGTGCTCAATAAAAAAAGGAAGAGATCAACTAGTTATTCCATTGCTGATAATGTTTTAACATGTTCCCCTAGTTATATATATGGCATACAACATCTTTCTGCATATGCATAACTATAGTAGCAAGGATACTTGACAAAAATCCCAAAGTATCCCCTGACAAAAATTCAACCCAGGTGAACCCATTGGTTCAACCTCAAAATTACCAATTGGAACCTCATGCCATTAAATATAGAATAAAATATCCAAATGGACCACCCAATCAACATGTACCTAGTCCTTTGGACGACATCTAAAAATTCCCCATTAGATTGAATCTTGATGTCCCAAGGCACCACGATGTCTATCCCCCAATAAATAATCACTATTATCTCAACAATCGATGTCCTATGGTATGATGGTATTCTTCATTCCATGTCCCATCTCCACATCATCAAGGTTAGAGGAAAGATATAGAACACAACTGATGATCTCATCACCATCAAAAGATGGTCCATCACCATCCATGTGGATTTATATATTGATCACCCACAAACGTAATTAATAGCCCACTCCATCACCTAATATGCATAGTCTATAGGGGCCTACACCCACAATGAGTGGTCAAAACCACCTTGATCTAAGTCATGTCTACGTTCACATCACTCCAATGGTGTATCAGCCAACAAACGATGAGTAAAAATCGCCCAAAAAACCTAATCCACATAATTCTATCACCTCAAGCCCCTGCTACCATGTCTCTCATCCCAATTATCATCACCATCTCATACACATGGACCTTTCCAACATCGTAATGATACATTTCCTAAATCTGATGACCAAGTCGTTTGACCTGGTGATCAACATCGCCCAATGTCCTAGAAAATCTTAACCTGATGATTGATGTTGCCTCAATCCAGGTGATTAGTATCACCTCAATTATTGATCCAAGCCCGATACATCCCCATTAAACTATGCAATTCAATATTAACAAATAAATTTAATTAAAAACAATAAATCAAAAAACCCTACCTAAGTGTTCTGGATCCTCTGAAAAAGCATAATATTCATAAATTTTTAGGTAATACCCATTGAATTCCCATGAAGTCAATTCATTAATTTTTGAAAAAGGACTTGAATTATTGGGGTCTCACTCGGTCTACCCACTTGATGCATGCACATTGAACCCCCAAAATACACATACAAACAAGGATAAAGATTGGAACCACATACCTCATACTCATAGGAATACGCTCATCTGCTATCATCCTCCAAATCAAGATGAAATAATATTGATCATCATTTTACATGACCATCCTAAAAATAGGGTAAAGAAGCTCACACAAATTTAGAACACCATATGGAGAGAGAGAGAGAAAAGAAGAAAAGAGGCTAGAAAATATAATTTCTTACTAAAAAAATTAATAGCCAGCAACAGATAGAATATCATAGTCTAAATGGAATGATTGGATCAAATATTATGTGAGAAAAAATTAGAGGTTCTCTCTACTGTTCTAATGAATGGGAGAAGAATGAGGAAGAAAATATACAAATAAAGGGAGGTCCATTTTTGTAATTTGACACTTATAAATGATGTACATGGTTATATTGTATGGTTTGGATAATCTTGTTCCAACCATGCACACCCACTGTCCAAAAGGACTTCCCATCACATGGCTAGAAGCATGGTTTACCAAATCATGCACAACCCATGCTGATGCCACTCATCATAGCACCCACCTCATATGGCTAGGTTCATGGTTTTCCAAATAGTGTGTAGACTGTGTGAATCCCCTCTATTAAAAACTATATATATTTCACACAGTCATTCTCCCCTACACTCATAGTTTGAAAAACTATGTCCAGTTCTGAATGTTATTCACATGGTTTCTCTTGGGAGGATACATAGTTTTCATAAACCATTCACTCTATTCTATGCTTTTTAAAACTAGGTTTTTGGGTCATGATACTCCCAAACCCTATCTGAAACCACAAGGAACTTGCCTAGACATAAAACCCATCTAAATATAAGAACGATCAAGAAAAAATTATACCACTCACCAATCACAAAAAAATAAACTTTTCCTGATAAATACCATGTTCCAAAAACCTAGGACATTATAAATGAGGGAATTATAACTTTATAGTTCAAAATAAATTTAGAATTTGAATTCATTCAAATAACATAAAAATGTAAATTTAAAACTACACATTAATTTACAAAATAATGGTAGAAAACACACTATAAAAGGTATCCAAATTCCTGAAATTTGAATAATTATAAATTATGGAATTCAATAATTTATCAAACAAAATTAAAATGCATAACCATGTATTGTTCAAAAAAACTTTATATGAAACCACCCACCTCAAAACAGATAGAATTTCAACACCTGTATGGGATCTAAAATACATGAATAATTGAAGGATCTATAAATTTATAAAGAACCCTAAACCATTAATTTCATAATGAATAAATATAAAATGTAAAAACCTAAATAATTAGAAACAAAATGAGAAAACTTACAAGAAAACCCCTCTAGGTCTTACATAATGGCCAAGGGATTCGATGATTAATTCGTCTCCCAATGATTAATCTAATAAAAACCTTGTTTTATTGTAACAAAAACCATATATATAGTGAAAACACTACTAATATCATTTAATTTCAATAGAAATAGATTATATCTAGAAACAATGTGAATAATAACAAATAATGGATCTGTATATTTGATATCAAAGATCCAACACCATTCGATTCATAAAAATAAATAAATTGAAGGGTTGGGATCTCCAAAATGTCATAGTGGAATACCTAGTTTTGAGATCCTAGGATATAGATGAAATAATAAATTCAGTGGGGAATTTATTAGGTTTTAAAAATCATTTTTATATAAACTAATTTCATTAAAAAGTTTTTTGTATAGTTTGGAAAATCACATGATAATTGTATAAGTACTTGACCTTAAAAATTACATATTTTAGATACTTTAAACTAGAATTTACATTATTGCATTCCCAAATATCTTTTTTGTTTTATATTTTTACAGAGTTATGTCATAACTCAGAAATAAAAAATTGATATATTTCTATTTAGTATCCATTTTTCTCAAAATATAAAACTTTTAAAATGAAACACATTTTCTTTTCAAAAAAAACCTTCACAAATTTCTATTTTAATTCTTATTTTACCTTACCCATCCTTAAAACCCATGAAAGATATTTTAAAACATGAGATAAGAAATAGATGATTTGTAAGGAATATAAAAATAATGAATGAAAATTCTTGTCAATAAACACTTATAAAAAAAATTCTTTTTCAAAATAAACTAGAATCTCAAAATAAATATTTTATTACATAAGAAATCACATTATATAAAAAATCATATAAAATTTCACAAGAAATCTTAAAGAAAAAAAGGAAATTAATAAATTCTTCTTTGAAATAATGAAAAACTCGTAATATTTTTTTTACAAAGTTAATCTTTTCAACCAAAAGGACGTTATCTAACCCTGAAAAATCATAAAATTCCAATGTAAACCCATATAAAACATAGATAAATCATGTACGTAACTGGGGGAATGATTCTAATATCACTATTATAAATTATATAGCCTTTATGGTAACACATGGACTAACTATTATGGTTACAAATAAAATAATCATCTTGGTTACAAATAGAATAACCATAAAGGTTACAATTGGATTAACCATCATAGTAAATTCACATAATCACTTGGGAGAAACATAATAAGTTGACCAAATCCTTTTACCCAATGAAATTGAGAGATATAATAGACTCACCCACTCATGGTTTATCATTTAATCACCCATAATCACAAAACTTTCCCAATAATAATGACATAATACATAAAATCCTACATCATAAAATCATTCTTTTCACCCATAAGAACAAAATTTCAAATATTAATATCTCCCTTTCATTTAAAAACCATTCTTAAAAAATAAATTCATATAAAAAAGGGGAAAAGGGTTTTTTTCAAATAAAACATGAAATATTATAATGTAATCCAATCATAATATAATTTTTTGGTGATAGGAAAAGTCATTTCCATTGTATATGTTAACAAATATTTCCCTTTATATTTTATAAATAAAGTCGAACAATTCCATAAAAATTTTAAAGAGACATAAAATATACTTCATAGTTCATTTATTTCCATATAAATACATCCATAAAACTATTTCAAAAATATGGACATGTTTGAAAAAGAGTTTTTTTAAGGGAAAATTTAAAAAAAAGGATTTTAAAAACAAAGTCCCTTACCTTCAGTCTGAATCATCATGTGAGTTATTTAACTTCATGAATAATAAAATTATGTTAATTAATTAATTTTCGAGAACCTTTTTCAAGTTTATCAATCCTTTAATATCCCTGATTACCATGTTATAAAAATTACTTAATCATTTATGTTTACAGCTAATTTTTTGAGACATTCTATTCGTATGTCCAAAATGATATTGGTAGATTGAATATGGTCAAAGAGTTAATTATTAAATAATGTAAAAAATAATAATAATGAGGTATTTACCATTTATATATATCAATTATAATTTTAAAAAAAATCATGAAATATTGTTATTAAAAATGAACTACATTATAATCATTGAGAGGATAGGTCATACGTATGTTTGAGTGACGTTTCCACTTTTCAATGATAATTATGGAAAGAAGGTATGCGTCATTATATATTTATATAATTATAATAACATTATAAATATAATTAATTATTTAAAAATACTTAAATATACCATCCATGTGATGTGGTGATGAAAAACGAATCACATTGCTTCGTCGAGGTTGTAGTCCTCACAAACACACGAACGATGTAGTAATTTTTTATAGAATGTAAAGGTAATAAATTAAATAATATATTATCTTTTAATAATGATAAATATTACATTAATATCATATATATATATATAATCATAAATTCAATCATTATATCCAGTATTTAATGATGGTGATGGAAAATTAATTACATCAGTTTGTGAGTTTGTAGTCCTCCATACACACAAACTATTAATTCCTATCCCATTTGATGGAGGTTAGAGATGGATATATGATATTACATGAATATAAAAAATATAATTATATTGAGGATAATTTTTTATTATTTAATCATGGTTGAATAATATTTGAGGTAGTTTAATGAAAAAACAAAACAAAAACATGTGGTTTCAAACAATACCTCTTCTTTGATTAACACCTTAAACCCTATAAGGTTGGTATTATACATAAAAAAGACCTCTAGAATGAGGTGTGGGGTTATAAAAAGGTATTTCAGAAGGTAATGGCCAAAAAATGGCTTTTTTGCAAGGAAAATTATAATCATGTCAATCAGTATAAATAATGCATTAGATCACAAATGGGAAGAAGTGGTTCCCTTTTATAAAAGACGGGAGGGGCACTCTTAGAATTCCTTAAAAAAATAATTTAATATAAATTAATTTTGATGTCCAATATATGATCGAAAAAAAAGATGAGGATAATTAAAAATAATATAATAAAACAACAAAAATGTATAGGTTTGGATCACATTTTTACCCTTATATTTTTTTAACCCTTTGTTAACCTCTTGGACAATTACCTTAATATTATAGTTTTCTACACTTTAACGGGTAATAATGTTACTATAAAGTGTAAAATTACCTATAAATAGACCATTATTTAATTAATTAACCATATATAACTAATTTTTCTAAATTCAAAATTTTAATAAATTTTAAAACAATTAATAAATTATTACATATTTTATGATATCATTAATGTCTTTTTTTAGAGCAATTCATTTACTTTTTCATTAATAACATCCATACAATGAATAAATTAGAATAAAATATTTTACTAAATACCTAACATGATATTTATATCCATAAAATTTGCAGGTCACCTTATTTATTTTAAATTTTAATAATTTTATTTTTTAAAATATTATTAATTTTAATTTTTACACTAATGGAATAACTACTGCTTTAGTGTCCTGTAAGAATTTAAGGTTAATATTTCTTCACTAAAACTTCAAAAAATTATTTACCATGATTAATATAAATTATTTAAAGTTAAAAATGATATTTATAACTAAAAAAATCCTTTGTTTATATTGATAATAAAAATATTATTGTTATTAAAAACAAGAGTGTGACATTTTTTACTTCTCATTAAATAAAATATTATAAACGTAGTAATCAGATACATATGGACAAAAATATCATATAACTGAATATTGGAGGATTATGGATGAAACATACTCATAAAATAAAATTATGGAAAGTGTTTTATCATTTTATAGTCCTTATCAATTAATTTTAAACAGTAATGACCTTATTTTACCTTAATAGTAGTAACAAAATTACAAAGGTTACCATTAATATTGAACAAAAATAAATTTGAAATGATTACTAAATTTGGAACTCATGATTCCAAATATGGAATCCATTTTTCTAAATTCAAAACACATATGTTTTATAATTTAATTTAAATTTTAACTAGAAAAATACAGTAAAAGGAAATTATTCAAAAAAACAGCCTTTTAAGTATAAAATATTTTTAAACTAAATTCAGTTATAAAATTAAATTAAAAAACCATAATTGGATTATTTTAGTTTAAAAATATACTGATTAAATTATTTAAAAAATACAAAATATAGTTTTAATTTGTATATAATTTAAAAAATACATTTTTCAATGAAAATCAGTATTTCTGCTATTTATTAAAGAAATCAATACTTTTATACATTTTTAAAAAATATTTTCCAATGATAATATTTAAATAATATACAAAAAAATTAAATTTATTTTTTACAATTAAAATTATAAAATTTTGGAATCTACATTTTATATAAATCTATATAATGTATAAAACCTAATTTTATTAGAAATAAATATTTCTCCTTTTAATAGAAAAATTATCTAATATTTTTATAATGAATATAACTTAATAATATCCAAATAAATAATATTTATAATAAAAAATGACTTGTCTGAAAAATTTAATAGGTTTTTCCATCCTTCACCCTTTTTAAAAAAATTCCTCATAATTTTATTAACTCATCAAGTAAGTGGGGATATCTTTCCCTCATACCATTTTCATACACTCATGTTGCTTCATCAACCATACGGTTTCTCCAAAAAAACCTTTAAATGTTTAATTTCCTTGTTCCATAACATTTTATCTCAATATTAAAGAATATAAACTAGAATAACTTCATACGAAAGGTTCTCTTCCAACTGAACTCCCACATGGATCAAAACATGAGATTAATCCATCACATATTTTCATAACATTGAAACATGTAAAACATTGTGTACATTGGATAAACTTGGAGGTAAGGCTACCTTATAATAAACTGAATTAACATTCTCTAGGATTTCAAATATTCTAATGAAAAATGTACTTAAATTTCCTTTTTAGCAAAACTCATAACACTTTTCCATGGAAATACTTTATAAAGAACATGATCACCAACATTAAAAGAAAGATATTTCCCCTAGTAATCTGCATAACTTTTCTACCTGAACAGATCTATTGTCATTTGTTTTTTAATTACCTTCACCTTCTTTTCCATTTCCTATAACAATTCTTGTCCCATCAACTTCCACTGACCTACTTCATACCAAATTATAGAGTCTGACCCTATTTTCCATAAAATTTTTCAAAAGGTGACATTTGTATACTGGAATGAAAACTGTTATTATAGGAAAACTCAAATAATGTAATATGTTAATCCCATTATCCTTAGTAATCCATTAAATAATCACAAAGAATATTTTCAAATGTCTTAATTTTTTTCTAATACAAGCCATCACATTGATGATGAAAAAATGTGCTAAAATATAATTTACTTCCCAATGAATTCTAAAGTACTTTCCAAAATTTTAAAGTGAAACTAGTATCGTGGTCAAATATAATAGAGAGTGGAACTATATGCAGCATGAATATCTCATTGAGTTATAGTTGAAGATGTTTATCTAAGGATATTTTATTTTTAATGGGAAGGAAATGTGCATATTTATTAAATCTATCAACAATAACCCAATAACATTTTTACCTCGAGATGTATTTTGCAATCACACTATGAAATCCATGGATATATTTTTCTCATTTACACAGTGGTACTATAAAATTATGAATCATCCCATATATAAATTGTAATTTTACCTTAACCTATTGAATGGATAAACATTTCAAGGTAAAATCAGTGATATCTCTTTTCATTCCATCCGACCGATAATACTATTGAAGGTATCTATAAATCATAGTGCTACAAGTATGAACAACAAATAGGGAACTTTGAGCTTTACTCAAAAATTATCATGGAACACATAATATGTAACTCATGATCTTCCTTCTGAGATTACATAATTTTTTAGATATAGATGAATATGCTGGCTCCATAAACAAAATATAGGAAGTTCTTACATCCAGAATTTATAGGCAAAAATTCGTCAAATCATTAACCAAAGGGTAATATTCCAAATATAACATTTTAATGTATTATTATTTTTACGACCTAAAGAACCATATACATTATTTTCTTTTATAGTATGATAATGAATCATGTAGTCATAATCCTTTATCAATTATATCTATCTATAATGTATCATGTTCAACACATTCTAAGTGAATATATGTTTTAAAATTTTATGATCCATATATATTTTACACTTGGATCCATATAAATGACACCTAAAAAATTATAATGAAAAAAAAAACTCTAGCTAATTCTCAATAATGTTTCGGATAATTTAACTCATGGGGTTTAAATTAACATTGTTGACCTCACCTGTTTTGATAATCCCAATCTTGTATTCATATGTTTTGACAATCCCAATTATGTGTTCATATATTATGATATTCTCAATTACTGTTAATCTACACTTTAATTCTTTCAAATCGATGATCAAGTTAATAATAATGTTAAAATAATTTCTGATTTATGTTAATCTTGATTATCCATGTTTATATAAGTTTTGAAATGATTCTAAGTGAATTAGATGTGTTTTGCATAAGACAGTCAAGTGTATCACTGACCTCCACAGAGCTACCGATAGCCAGAGCTACCGATGCACAGAGCTACCGATGCATAGAGCTACCGACAGCCAAGAGAAACCGATGGAACTAAGTTCATCGAGCAACCAATAAGAGCTACCGATAAAATCTACCGATAAGACCCCCTGATAAGAGTTTGAAGAGCTACCGATGGAAGATCCTAGACAGAGTCAACCATACACATCTACAAACAAACGGCTACCTATAATGAACTGCGGAGTCAAATCCTATATCTTCGACACTATTTGTTTATTACACTAACGGCTACATTTGTTACTTTTGATTCATTTAATGTTACTAAATGATTTATGTTGCCATTTCAGGATGTCGTACCAAGTACGATTAAAAAGCATATAATCATTCCTTCTTCTCAAAAAGATAGGCATAAAATACATCGTGTATGTATCAATGAAAGTAAGTGAGACAAGAGTCTTGAAGAGATCGAGCACACATAACACACTTTTGATCAAGCTCAAAACATGCCAAGAACAACTGGAGAACTTTCACTCACAAGACTACTACTACCAGATTCCAGAACACAGAGCATACATCGAGCAATCTATGCTAAAGAAGAACTACACAGAACACTTCATTTTCTGAGCTGATAACCAAGCTGAACCTCGAAGCACTGAAAGAAGAAACGATACTCTGTTTTTCAGTCAAATACAAGAGAAGGACTCAGAACCGTTTTTGATCAAATCCAAAGGAGTCCAGAGCTGCACTGCAATCACCAGAGCCATTATAAACTATATATCTTGCTCTAAGTGATTTAGTATTTTCATTATGAGCAGTGTGTGTAGCCTGTTAATTATTACACACACACTGTCTCCTGAACCTTAACTGGAGGATTTGTAAATCCTCACTCACAATCTTTACATCCTTTATTTCCCACTGTGGATAGTGGTAGAGGTCGAGTGTGACCTGGATAGCTTTGAGCTGTTGTTTGTTATCCCACGTATAACTGTGGTAGAGGTCTCTTGAACTGAACAGTGTGATCACTATTGTTAACCCAGATCCAGGGTGTGGATCACTTTATATAAATTTTGAGAGGACTATGTCTCAGCTTGAGACTGAACCTCTTGGTTAACTCTTGTGTTTTTAGTTAAAATCTATATCCATAATATATACATTTATTTCATATTCCGCTGCTATTACTTTGAAATATTATTTATTTTCAAAGCTACTTTGAATGTTAAACTCGCAAGTGTTTATATTTATTATAAACCAATAAGTTAGTTTCAAAAGTTAATTTAATAATAAGATTAAGTTAACTGAGAATTAATCAATCTTTGAGAAACTAATTGAACCTTTATAATCTGTATAAATTCATTATAGTTTAATTTGTTTTTGAATTTGGGGGATTTTAATAGAAATTGTTTTTAACAGAAATTTTAATTGGAACTCAATTCACCCCCCTCTTGAGTGTCCACTCCGACCAACATTTGGTATCAGAGGATTGTGTGTTTTGAAAAATTGTTATTTACTCTCTGATTTTCAACTGTGATTTTAGTTGTATTTTAAAGTTCTTAAAATTTCTGTTATTTCTAAATTTTTATCTCTTTAAATTTTGTTTATAATGGATAATAGACTTGAGGGTGTTGTTACTAACCGACCACCTTTATTTAATGGAAATAAATATGCTCAGTGGAAACTTAAAATGAAAATTCATCTAGAAAGCATGAGCTTTGATATTTGGACTGCTATTGAATCTGAATAAAAAATTCCCACTACTGATAGATCTACTTGGGATGAACCTACAAAGACTGCTTACAATAATAATTGTAAAGCTATGAATTCTTTGTACTGTGCTCTAGGAGATGAAGAATTCAACAGAATTTCTGCTTGCAAAACTGCTTTTGAAATTTGGGATACCTTGGCTGTTTCTCACGAAGGAACAAATAATGTTAAAGAAATGAGATTGAACACTTATAGTATTAAGTATGATAATTTTAAAATGAAGTCTGATGAAACTATTTCTGACATGTATCTCAGGTTTAATGAGATAGTCAACACGATGAATTCACTCGGAAAAGCTGTTCCACCAAAGGAACAAATTATGAGAATCTTGAGATGTCTACCAGACCGATGGAGAGGCACATCTGTCTCAATCAGAAAATCATGTGACATTGCTGCTCTACCTGTCAAAGAACTTATTGGAAAATTGATGATGTATGAAGAAGAGCTCAAGGTAAACAAAGAGGAAGATGATGAACTGAAAAGAAAATCTGTAGCTTTTAAGTCTACTGCTTTAAAGAGTAAGGAGAAGGAGAAAATACAAATGGAGGATGAGAGTTCAACAAGTGAAAACTCAGAGTTTGACAGTAATGCAGAAATGGCTCAGATAGCCAGGATATTCAAGAAGTTTTATAGGAAAAAGAAGTTGTTTAGGAAAACAAATTACAAAGGAAAGTATGATCAACAAGGCAAATGGAAAAAGGATTGGAAGAAAGCTCACAGGACTGGTGAAGTTGTCTGCTACGAATGCAAGCGAAAAGGAAATATCAAAGCAGACTGTCCAAAGTTAAAATTCAAAAAGAAATATGATTACAAAGACAAGAAGTACAAGAAATCCATGAAGGCTACCTGGATTGCTTCGGAAGACAGCACTAGTGAATCTGAATCTTCAGACTCTGAAAGGAATCGAGCCAACATGTGTTTCATGACAAATACTTCTGAGGTAACATCTCACACTCCTGTTTTAAATTCATATTATTCTGGAGATGATTCTGATTCAGAAAACATGTCAAAATCTGAACTATTTGAATACTATGATATGTTAGAAGAAACATGTAATGAGATTAAAGACAAATACAAATGTTTAAAGAAACAGTATGCTTTAAGTGTTAAGCATAAATCTGATGTTGATATAGAAAAGGAAAAGAATGTTCAACTATTAAAGGAAAATACAGAACTGAAACTGTCAAATGTGCAACTCATAAAGGACTTAGAAAAATTCACAAATGGAAAGAATGCTATAACTCAAATTTTAGGAAAGCAAGTTGCACCTAGATATGCTACTGGTTTTGGATACCAACCTGGATAGAGACAGTTCACCAGAACCCGATTTATTCCTAAGTCTGAAAAAAATATTGCTAGTTCCAGTTTTGGAAATTCATATGCTTCAACAGGATATTCATATGGTTATAGACCAAATAAAGTTTATCTTTCAAAATCTGTTACTTATGTTAATTGTATAAAACCAATAAAACAAATCTGGGTACCTAAAGCCCTGATTGCTAACCTATCTGGACCCATGAAAATCTGGGAACCAAAGTCATTTCCTCTTTAAATCTATTTTATAGGAGACCTGCTTGAAGAGCTGTCACAAGAAGATATGGTATTTAGACAGTGGGTGCTCAAGACAGAGGACTGGAGATTATTCTTGCTTCAAGATCATAATAAAGGTTGATGGAGGTCATGTCACCTTTGGTGACAACTCTAAAGGAAAAATCATTGGCCTAGGCCAGATTGGTAACACTGACTCAGTATTAATTTCTAAAGTTTTATTTGTTGATGGAATTAAATATAACTTTCTTAGTATATCTCAATTGTGTGATGATGGTTTCAATGTCAAGTTTGAAAATGATACCTGTGATGTTTTTGACTCCAAAAATGATTTATTATTTTCTACTCTAAGGAATGAAAATGTTTATGCTGTTGATTTAAATTCTTTAGCTAAACAAAATATTCCCTATTTGAATGCTTTTCATAAAGAATCTTGGCTATGGAAGAGAAGATTAGGACACTGCAACATTCACTCACTTAGAAAATTGGCTAGGAAAAAAATAGTTAGAGACTTACCTAAATTAGAATTCCCAAATGACAAAGTGTGTAATCCCTGTCAAAAGGGAAAACAACACAAAGTTTCTTTTAAATCAAAGAAAGAAGTCTCAACTTCTCAACCACTTGAGTTGGTTCACATGGATTTGTTCGGACCATCAAGAGTTTCTAGTTTAAATGGGAAGCACTATGTCTATGTTCTAGTAGATGACTTCTCTAGATATAATTGGGTATATTTCTTAGCTCACAAAAGTGAAGCTTATTCTTCCTTTGTTATATACTCCAAGTCTGCAGAAAATCTTAGTGGACTCAAAATTAAGACCATGAGAAGTGATCATGGTCGTGAGTTTGAAAATCAAGACTTTAAATCTTATTTCTTACACAATGGCTACACTCATAACTTTCCAACTCCAAGGTTACCTCAGCAGAATGGTGTAGTAGAAAGGAGAAACCGAACCCTTCAAGAAATAGCTAGAACCATGCTCAATGAATATGAACTGCCTATTTACTTTTGGGCTGAAGCTGTAAATACAGCTTGTTATGTTATCAAAAGAGTCTTGAACAGACCTGTTCTTAAGAAAACCCCATATGAGTTATGGAATAATAGGAAGCCTAAGGTTAATTACTTCAGAGTTTTTGGTTGCAAAGTCTTTATTCATAACACAAAGGATAATCTAGACAAGTTTGCTTCTAAAAGTGATGTAGGAGTTTTTATGGGTTACTCTACTTCAAGTAAAGCTTATAGAGTGTTTAATAATAAATATAAATGTGTGGAAGAATCTGTTCACAACAAATTCGATGAAACCGATCCACATGAGCCTAAAACCTCTCTTGAGAATCTTGAAGAATATTTGTCTGTTCTTGACCTTAATGATAAATCCAAAGAACTTGTTATAAAAACTTCCAGTTCTGGACTTTTTCTAGAATCTGTTTCGGTTGAACCCGAACCTACTGATGCACCTGAAGTGTCTAGTCCTACCTTTACTAGATCAACAATAATTCTAAAGAATCATCCTTTGGATGCTGTTGTTGGTAATCTTCATAGAGGAACACAAACTAGAGCTTCTCTAAGAAATCAGGTTGAACATCAAGCTTTTCTCTCCTAGCTAGAACCCAAAAAAATTAATGATTTTATCGTTGATGAATTCTGGGTAATGGCTATACAAGAAGAGTTAAATATATTTGAAAGAAACAAAGTCTAGGAATTAGTTGATAGACCTAAGGACACACTAACAATAGGCACTAAATGGGTTTTTAGAAATAAAGTTGATGAATCAGGAAACATAGTTAGAAACAATGCTAGGCTAGTTGCACAAGGATATAGTCAAGAAGAAGGCATAGACTATGAGGAGACCTTTTCACCTGTAGCTAGACTAGAAGCCATTAGGATTTTACTTGCATATGTTGCACATCTAAATTTCAAGTTATATCAAATGGATTTCAAAAGTGCATTTCTAAATGGTTTTATAATTGAAGATGTTTTTGTAGAACAACCTCCTGGATTTACAAACCCCCATTTTCCAAATCAAGTTTTTAAACATTCTAAAGCTTTATATGGCTTAAAACAAGCTCCAAGAGCCTGGTATGATAGACTCAGCAATTTTCTTATTTCAAAAGGTTTTACTAAAGGGATTGCCGATCCAACTCTTTTTATTAAAATAATTTCTAAAGATGTTTTAGTTGTACAAATCTATGTTGATGATATTATTTTTGGATCTTCTAAACATTCTTTATGTACTGATTTTTCAAAAAAGTATGCAAAATGAATTTGAAATGAGTTTAATGGTAGAACATAAATACTTTCTTGGATTTCAAGTATTTCAAAATGAAAATGGTATTATTTTGAATCAAAGTAAATATACAAAGGATCTTTTAAAACGATTTGGTTTGGATAGTATTAAGGAGAGTGAAACTCCTATGAGTACAATCTGTAAATTGGATACAGATGAAACTGGGAAACCAGTGGATCAAACCAATTATAGGGGTATGATTGGTAGTTTACTTTATCTTACTGCTAGTCGACCAGATATTATGTTCAGTGTATGTATGTGTGCAAGATTTCAAGCTAACCTGAAAGAATCTCATTTTCTTGCTGTTAAAAGAATTTTCAAGTATCTCAAACATACTGTTGACCTTGGTTTATTTTATCCAAAAGGAAAATCCTTTGAGTTAATGAGTTATTCAGATGCTGACTTTTCTGGTTGCAAATTAGACAGAAAAAGCACTTCAGGAACATGTCATTTATTAGGAAAATCCTTAGTATCTTGGTGTAGTAAAAAGCAGAATTATGTAGCTCTATCCACTGCCAAAGCAGAGTATATAGCTGCTGGTAGTTGTTGTGCACAAATTCTGTGGATGAAACACACTCTCTTGGACTATGGATATGATTTTAAGCATGTTTCGATTAACTGTGACAACACTAGTTCAATAAACATCTCAAAGAATCCTGTATCTCACTCAAGAACCAAACACATTGATGTAAGGCATCATTTTCTGAGAGATCATTATCAAAAGGGTGATATTTCTCTTGAATTTATCGGCATTGACCATCAATTGGCCGACATTTTCACAAAACCCTTAAGTGTGGATAGGTTATGTTACATTAGGCACGAGCTGGGGATGTTTAATCTTCACCGATAGAAATCCTCACCGATAGAAATCCTCACCGATAGAAATCCCCACCGATAGAAATCCTCACCGATAGAAATCCTCACCGATAGAAATCCTCACCGATAGAAATCCTCACCGATAGGAATCCTCACCGATAGAAATCCTCACCGATAGAAATCCTCAGCGACAAAGCACTGTTTTAAATCTTTTGTCTACTGTAAAGAATCTGAACCGTTTTTTTCTCTCTTTTCTTTTCTTTTCTTTTATTTTTATTTATTTAACTTATGATTCCTAAATGATAAAACTATGTCTAAGCCGCTTCTCACTCCACCGAACCCAAAACCTTTTACCTTTGAACCTTAGAACCTGAACCCTTTGCAAACCTGAGATCCCTCGAACCAGCGATGGAAAAATCCAAAATTCCTATCATCCGAGAAGACTGTGTTGAGCCTAAAGCAAAAAGGCAGAAGTCCAAGCCAGAAGCGAGTAGTGATGTTATAACTAGGTCAGGAAGGAGACCAGTAAATCCTCATCTGCAAAATAGAGCTATTGTGATCGAAAAAGAGTTGTGTGTAGACTGGTTGCTTCCCAGCAAGTCGTTGGTGCTCGAAGTTCTGAAAGCTCAGGGATGGGTAGACTGCTTTTCAAAAAACAATGGTCCCTACTACCCAAAGTTGGTAAAACAGTTTTATGAGTTCGTAAGCTTCGAGAAGTTAGAGAATGAGAACTGAGTGTCTTCGTTTGTAAATGGTAAGGTGCTATCATTTTCATCACTAGAATGGGCTGATTGCTTAAAAGTTCCTCATGAAGGTGTGTTTGGATATGTATCAAGAGCAATGCCACCTACCAGTGACATTTTTGATCATGAGACCGCATTGAAAGAACTGACTGGTGATGGAACACCAAGGCAAGTGGTTGCTGAAGAAATGGATGGAGAGAACAGATTACTGTTCAAGTTTGTTCAACATGTGTTGATACCAAGGAGAGGAGACTTTGGTAATTTGAGATATCAGGATATCTATCTCCTACATCTTTTGAGAAATGGGGTCAAAGTCAATTTGTGCAGATTGGTGATGAATCAAATGGAAGATATGACAAGGCCGAAATCAAAGTCTAACGACCTATTCTTTGCTAAGTTGATCTCTGTAATGATCAAAGTGAAAGGGATAGATGAGTCTCAAGATGAGACAGTTGTAGTGAAGAGAAACTTTTGTATCACTACTACAGTTTGCAAATATATGAAGATTAATTGGAATCCGTGGAGAGGAGAATGGGTCAATGATGACCAAAAGGTATATGATAAATTTAATCCTGTCGATTGTCCTTCAAGGCCAAAGGATAAAAGAGATCCAGATCTAGGACCTGATGAAGAGGAACCTGAGTACAATGATGAGTCAGAAGAAGAAGAAGAAGAAGAAGAAGAAGAAACTCCTATGGATGTGGGAGGAGATCCTGACTTTCCTCCAAGCCCTATTGCTGAAATATTGTCTTTAGAGACGGAAGTGCTAGCAGAAGTGGAGACACTTGCTAATGAGGAAGACCAGTCGGCCTCTGAGCATGTATAGGAAGAAAAGAATGTCTCTGAATTATCTGATTCTGCTAAATTGAGTCTGAGTCCAGTTATTGGTAGCTCAGTTGTACCTTCTATGGATGAAGAAAGAGAAAGAGGAGAAGTTGTACCTATTCCATAAAATCATCCTACTGCTGCAGAGATGGAAGTTGTTGTGGAAGATTCTGATGAAGAAAGACCAGCAGAGAATGTAGTTGATATATATGAGAATTCACCCATTGAGGGGGAGCATCACACCAAGTTTGGAAATGTTACAGTGACTATCGAGTCTGAAGACTGGATAGAAGACCCAGGTTTTATAGTCTTTGGTTAGGATTATCCGGATTCGGATAATAAAGTATCTTTGAATAGACCGAAGATCAGCTATGAAATCAATCCTGAGTTATTACCTGCTGATGTGGTCCGAGTACATGATTTATATGTACTGAAAGAAAATCTCAAAGTCATTTTTGTAGAAGAAGTAAAGACAATGGAATCTTTTTTAGTATCCTCGATTCAATCAGTCATGGATGACTCTGTAGTCAGTTTAGCTTCTAAAAGAGTGTCTACTATAGTTGCTCCTACTGATCTTGTTACAAAGTCTGACCTCGAATCCCTAAAGCATGAGCTGAAGGAATCCTTCAGTGCCTCTGTTGCTGAGATGAAGCACTGTTTTGGTGAAGAAATGAAGTATTTAGAACTGTCTTTTGAGCTTTCTCTTAGTTGCAATCTGTCAGCTTTTGTGGGTGAGCTAATGGAAGAAGTCAAGGAGTGCCACACTCAAACTTCTAGGCTAGAAGAAGATCTTGAAGCTCTACGGATATCTGTTGTTGCCTTAGACTCTTTCATGAGTTCAAAATCTCAAGCTGACAAGGATTTAGCCTATGTGAAGAGTGTTGTAAGTCAGCTGGTCTTGGTGTTTGAAGCTTTCAAAACATCTGTGAAGGATCATGTCAAAGATCAGGACTCTCAAATGCAAAATCTGATTAGTGGGTTGACCAAAAGATTCAAAGAAACTATATCCTTCTCTGTTGGTCCTCTAGCTCCAAAACCTGCAATTGATCTGAATCAATTTCATGCTCTGATGAAGGAGGAGCTTGGTTATATTTCAACCAGTGGCTCTGTGGACTCATCATATTTAAGTCGAGTTGTGCTGTCTACTAGAGATTCATCCAGAGAAATAATGAAAATCGTCCAGGACTACATGAGAGAGGCCTCTACTTCTCAAGAAGCAATCAAGAATAAGGTGGATACTTATTTTGAAAAGGTTTATACCAAGAAACAACTGACCAACCATTTCAAACTTCTGCTTGAGAATCTTAAGTTACCTACAGTGACTCAGGCCTTCAGAGAGAAGGTTAGTAAGCTCAGGGAGCTTACTTCTGCTTTGGATAAATTCATTGAAAATAGAGATGATTTTGTGTCTGCAATGGAGAGAGAAGTAAGCATTATAATGGATTTGAGAAACCTGTTGCTTCCCTTCCTACATGTGGATGCCAGACCGGTCATTGTACCTCTTCCTTTGCCTACCACTGCCTCTACTGCGTCTCCAGTTCAGCTGACTCCTGCTCAAGCCATAAGAAGTCTCACACCTATGATCACTCAAAGGACTTCCCAATACAGGCCCGACACTGTGTCAGTTGCTCAGCCTCCTCTGATCATTTCTGGAATTCCAAAGTCCTCCCTAGTATCCTCCACACCTGAATTCTCTTCTGATCCCAAGGGAAAATCTCACATTGATGATGTGGATTGATATAGTGGCAAGGCTGTTTGATAGGAATCCTGTTTCTTTTTTTTTCTCTCTATTCTGTTTATGTAATTTGTTGTCTGATCTAATACAAATGCATTTCTTTCTACTATCTCAGTTTATCAGTTTTCTATGTTTGGTTTCCCACTTTTTGATTATCACAAAGGGGGAGAAATATAAAAGGAGAAATATAAAAGGGGAGACATATGATCAAAGGAGGATTCTTTGATACTATTTCTTACATTTCCTTCTTTGGTACTAATTCTTTCAAACCTTATCTATGATACTATTGTATTTAATTCTACCTATGATAATTTTTGATCTATATCTTTCTATTACTATTTCCTCTTTCCTCTGATACTGTTTTCTTTGAGAAAATTGAACATTAATGTTATACTATCTAATACTATATTCTCACTATATTAAAATGGCCATATCATAAGTTGTGATTATCAAAAAGGGGGAGATTGTTGACCTCACCTATTTTGATAATACAAATCTTGTATTCATATGTTTTGATAATCCGAATTATGTGTTCATATATTATGATATTCTCAATTACTGTTAATCTACACTATAATTCTTTCAAATCGATGATCAAGTTAATAATAATGTTAAAATAATTTCTGATTTATGTTAATCTCGATTATCCATGTTTATATAAGTTTTGAAATGATTCTAAATGAATTAGATGTGTTTTTCATAAGATAGTCAAGTGTATCACTGACCTGCACAGAGCTACCGATAGCCAGAGCTACCGATGCACAGAGCTACCGATGCATAGAGCTACCGACAGCCAAGAGCAACCGATGGAACTAAGTTCATCGAGCTACCGATAAGAGCTACCGATAAGAGCTACCGATAAAAGATACCGATAACAGGCACCAATAAGAGTTTGAAGAGCTACCGATGGAAGATCCTAGACAGAGTCAACCCTACACATCTACAAACAAACGGCTACCTATAATGAACTGCGGAGTCAAATCCTATATCTTCGACACTATTTGTTTATTACACTAACAGCTACATTTGTTACTATTGATGCATTTAATGTTATTAAATGATTTATGTTGCCATTTTAGGAAGTCGTACCAAGTACGATTGAAAAGCATATAATAATTCCTTCTTCTCAGAAAGAGAGGCATAAAAGACATCGTGTATGTATCAATGATAGTAAGTGAGAAAAGAGACTTGAAGAGATCGAGCACACAGAACACACTTGCAATCAAGCTCAAAACGTGCCAAGAACAACTAGAGAACTTGCACTCACAAGCCTACTACTACCAGATTCCAGAACACAGAGCATACATAGAGCAATCTATGATAAAGAAGAACTACACAGAAAACTTCATTTTATGAGCTGATAACCAAGCTGAACCTGGAAGCACTGAAAGAAGAAACGATGCTCTGTTTTTTAGTCAAATATAAGAGAAGGACTCAGAACCGTTTCTGATCAAATCTAAAGGAGTCCAGAGCTGCACTGCAATCACCAGATCCATTCTAAACTCTATATCTTGCTCTAAGTGATTTAGTATTTGCATTACGAGTATTGTGTGTAGCTTGTTCATTATTACACACACACAGTCTCATGAACATTAACTGGAGGACTTGTAAATCCTCACTCACAATCTTTACATCCTTTATTTCCCACTCCGGATAGTGGTAGAGGTCGAGTGTGACCTGGATAGCTTTGAGCTGTTGTTTGTTATCCCACGTATAAATATGGTAGAGGTCTCTTGACCTGAACAGTTTTATCACTATTGTTAACCCAGATCCGGGGTGTGGATCACTTTATATAAATTTTGAGAGGACTAAGTCTTGGCTTGAGACTGATCCTCTTGGTTAACTCTTGTGTTTTTAGTTAAAATCTATATCCATACTATATACATTTATTTCATATTCCGCTATTATTACTTTGAAATATTATTTATTTTCAAAGCTACTTTGATAGTTAAACTCGCAAGTGTTTATATTTATTATAAACTAGTAAGTTAGTTTCAAAAGTTAATTTAATCATAAGATTAAGTTAACTGAGAATTATTAAATCTTTGAGAAACTAATTGAACCTTTATAATCTATATAAATTCACTACAGTTTAATTTGTTTTTGAAATTGGGGGATTTTTATAGAAATTGTTTTTAACAGAAATTTTAATTGGAACTCAATTCACCCCCCTCTTGAGTGTCCACTCCGACCAATAAACATTAATCATAAGAAATTACCTAGTCATTCTATATCAGGATACTGCCAAGTCTCATTAACAATGAATCATTATAGATGAAAAAGTTTTCATTTCTAGATTTCAAAGAATAACCTGGATCATTCACCAATACTCTTTTTAGTTCCTGAAAACAATCATCATAATATTCTTCCAGATGAATTTTTCTACTTTTTTAGGAAACATATTCATTAGGATAGATAACCGTGGATATATTTCAAAACAATTCTCCTAATAGTCCTATAATCCAAGAAAACTGCAAATCTCAATAAACTTTGTAGGTATTGTTCATTCATTAACCACTTTAGTTTTGTAAGGGTCAATAGTTATGTCATCTTTATACATAATGTTTCCATGGAAAGAAATTTTACGTAACCAAATATCAAAATTTCTAAATTCTCTGAATAGTTTCTTTTTTTCAGGGTTTCTAAAAAAATTATTAAATGTTTTAATGATATTTATAAATTTTTGACTAAATCCATATATCATAAATAAAAACAATCAAAAAGTTATCTAATTATTCATGGATAACTATATTTATAAGATCCTAAAATAAAATAGGTTTATTAGAAAACTAAAATAGAGTAATGTCAAACTCATAATGCTCATATCAAGTCTGAAATGTTTCTTGCAGAATGTAATCCTCCTTCGACTTCAGCTAATAGTACTAGGACATTTGGTCAACCTTTGAAAAACACTGATCTCCTTGGATCAGGTAAAAAATAATTAATATGTGGAAAAGAATAATTTTTCTTAATATTGATTTTATTCAAATCACTATATTCAATAGAAATCCTCATGGAACTATCTATCATTTTAAAAAACAAAACAACAGAACCTTATGGTGAAATTATATGATGAATGAAACATTTATCAAGAAACTCATGAAAATAAATTTCAAATCCATAAGTTCTACTTGATCCATTTAATAAGGTTATTTTAAAATTATCTTATAATTAGGAGCTAAGTTAATATAAATTTCAACTTATCATTCTAGTACATCACTGGGAAACTCATAAAGAAAAACATATTAGTATTTTTTTACAATAATAACATCATTAATCTGTATAGTTTCTTTATTTTGAATAATATGTGAAAGATAACTTTCATTTAAATATTTTATTAGTTTCTCATATTATTAATATGTTAATAAAGTTATGGTTTCATTGTTGTATTAAAACTAAAACTATTTGTGAAAAAAATTATTTATCACTATAATTTATCATAGCATAGTAAACCTAATGCCAAACAATACCCAGAATAACATTAAATTGTACTAGGTGTAATAAAACAAGGTTTTTAATTCTATAATTTCCAAAAAAAATGATAGGAAGATTATTATAATTTATTTTTCATTAATACTTATCGAAGTGGTTTTTACCATAATTTATAGATTCATTTCTTTTGGTGTAATTTCCAATTTTTGAGAATGTTTCTTTTAAATCAAAGAATGTGTAGATCCCGAATCAAACAATACATTTTCATAATCTGAAAAAAAAAATATACCTCATACGACATCCTTTTATAGAACAACATCTTCAAAAGTAGTTTAAAAGGAATTCATCATACCTTTATACTCATTTTCTTGCTGTTTCCCATCATTTGGGTTGTTATTTGGACACGCATGTGTATAATGACCCATATTATCACATTTAAATAATTTTAATACATTTTTATAATAAATGATCTTACCAATACTATAATATTTTTCATTATAATTACTATCAATATGCCCAAACTTACCACATTGGAATAACTTACCAAACTTCCTAAGGCATTCCCTGCTTAGATTTCTACTATAACTCTCCCAAATTGAAAAGTTGGTTTTCTTACCCAAAAATTTCTTTCATCTATTATTCGTTTTTTCCTACCACCTATATCTATTTTTCTATAGGTTTTTGAAGTACACATTATCATCAGAAAACCCCATTTCCACCTTATATGAACATTGAACAAGTTTCTTAACATTTTTAAATTCTCAAGAAGCCAGTTCCATTTTATAATTTGGCTTCAATTCAGAGTAAAACTGATTAATCATACTATAAAGATCATAGATAAAAATTTTTTGTCCCTTTCCAATTCAGTGAATTTTATTTCATATAAAGCCATTGATTTTTCCCCTTTTACTTTAATGCTAAGAATCACTTTTAAATTCTAAGTATAACATCATTAGTAAAATATATCTCAATGAAGATATTATTAAATTCAACCAAGTTTAAGGAATCAATATCCTCTCTTTCCCTGATATTCTTAACCATTGACCACTTTTTGTTGGTTAAACCATTATAATGGTAAATATAAATACATAAATTTTGATTATCCAATATCACATGACATCAAATGTCTTTTCTAGGGATTTAATGCATCCTTCAGCACCACAAGAATGTATAATATATTTAATATTAGAAGATTTTGACTCATAAAATTATACACAATTAAAATTTTCCACTATGGTAAATACAATTAATCTCTATCATGGATACCACCCATGTTTATAACCTATGTCCACCAATCCATCAATGTAGGAATCTATTTAAATCCAATTCCAACTATTTTGGGTTAATGATTTGAAAGGATATCATCCCCTTGGTTCCTTCCTACTTTAGATTCCCTATTTCCTATTTCGAAATCCATTCTGAATAGACATAGTTCAAATGAAAAAATATGGTAATATTTAAATTCTATATCAATTCAACTTACCCATACAGTAAAATATTTTACATGTATTCTATTAATATTATCCAATACCTTAATTCCATCTAACCCATTCTCACAAACCTACTATAAGGAACCTTCCTTAAACATTTCATATTCTAGTGACTTTAAACTAGACTTCACATTATAACATTCCCAAATATCTTTTATGCTTATAGTTTTAGAGACATAGTTCCCAAATCTTACATAAAAATCTCACATATTATAAAGCGGAAGCTTCTAAACTGTATCCATTTTCCCATAATATAAATCTTTATATATGAAAAATGTTTTTTTTCATGATAAATATTTCTGACAATCAACTTGACATGTTATTTTATATTATCCATAATTAAACCCTATGAGAAACATTTTAAAACATGGTATAATAATAAAAAACATAGTAAGGGACACAAAAATAAATAAACAAACTGTTATATTATGAATACATATAAAAATTTCCTTTTTGAAATAAACTTTGGGCTCAAAATAAAAAATTTCCAACCCAATAAATCACCTTCGTTTCCTAATTATTTTCATAAAACACTTCATAGGAAATATTAAAGTCAAAAAATAAAACTAATAATGTTTTATTCAATGTCATGAAAAACTCGTAATAAAATTTCCTCAAATTCAAAATTTTTTAACGTAAGATCATTATATTATATTGATAAATCATAAGATTCCCATAAAAACACATAACAAGAACATATAAATCATGTAGATAACTTGGGTATTTATTTTTTTATCACTATTAAAAATGGGATAACCTTCATGCATTACACATAACAAATCCATCATTTTTATACATAAAATAACTATAATAGTTTCATATAAAATAACCATCGCAGTTATAATTGGAATAACCATCAGAGTATAGTCTCATATTCTCTTAGGAGAAACATAATTTGTTATCTTTGTACCTTTACCTAATTCATTAGAGTAGTATAATGGTATCACTCACCATATGTTTGTAATCTGACAACCTATCAACACAAAAAATACCCAATAACTATAACATAATACATAAAATCTTTTATATTAAAAGAATTCTTTTCAAACATAAGAAAAAAATTTCTAATATTGATATATCCCTTTCCTTTAAAACTCATATTTCAAAAATATAATTCCAAAAGAAAAGGTAAAAAAAATTCATTTAATAAAATATGAATGATTATATATTAATCCATCCAAAAAATAAAGGTTGTGGCACCATGAAAATTCATTATAACCATATATGTAAAAATAGAAAATTACTTTTGTCTCTTAAAAAGAAAGTCAAAATTTTCCATAAAAATAGTACTTTGGAAAAAAAATTGAAAGGGACATGAAAGGTACATTATAATTAATTTATGTCTATATAAAAACATCCAAAAAATAATTTTAAAAATATGGACATGGAAGAAAAAGTGGGTTTTTATGGGAAATACGAAAACATTTTTTTTAAAAGTCCCTTAACTTGAGTCGGATTCATCACGTAGATTATTTATCTTCCGGAATTTATAAACATAAATGAATTATAAACTTAATTGAGAACATTTTTCATCTTTATTATTCCATTTATCTCACTAATTACAATGTTATAAAAATTAATTAATCATTTAAGTTCACGTCAAATGTTATGACGATATTAATTTCATTAGTGAAAAATGAATTCAGTAGGTTGACTGTGGAAAAAGTGGTAATTATTAATTCATATCCAAAATAATAATAATAAAATAATTATAATTTTTTTACATGAATTATAATTTTAAAATCAATCACGAAATATAATTAAGAAAAATGTACTATGATACAATCATGGAGATGGTAGGTAGAACGTACGAAAGAGTAGTGTGTCCAATTTTAAAAGATAATTTTACAAATAAGAAACATATAATTTTATATTTCTATAATTTTAATAATATAATAAATAAAATAATACATTTATAATCCATGTGTTTTTTTGATTAAAAACAAATCACATCACTTTTTGGACGTGGTAGTCCACCCGTACGCACGAACGATGTTTTCATTTTTCAGTGAATGTAATGGTAAGAAATTAAATTATATGATATATTTTTAGAATGATAAAAATTTTATTAAAATAATATATATATATATATATATATATATATTAAAAGCATCATTTTAATCATTCTTGATATATGGTCAGGGAAAAAAATTACATCGGTTCGTGAGGCGGTAGTCTTCCGTACACACGAATGATAAATTCCTCTCCAATTTCATGGGGGATGGAAATGGATATAGGTTTTTAAATTAAAAAAATAAAATATAAGTATATTTATAATATTTATGTTAATATTTTATCATGTTTTAAGAATATTTTAATGATTTTTAATATGAAATAATTTTAAAACATACAATTAAAAACTATATATCTTTTTTAAAAAGTCTCCTTTAATTAACACCTTAATCCATCTAAGTTTTGTATTGTGACTTAAAAAACACATATAGAATTAGGTTATGTATTATAGTAATGTATTTGGGTAGTTATTGGCTGAAAAAATGGGTATTTAATTGATAATAAATGAGAATAATTGGTTCTCTTTTATAACAGAGGGGCGGAGAACTTTTGGAATTTATTAAAATTTTAATTTAATATAAATTAATTTTGATGTCCAAATGGATCCAAATTTTTCATATTTAAATATAACATTATTATGAGTATAAATAATATATTAAAATAAATTTTGGACATATTTGGATCATATTTTTACCCCTATATGTTTATTTTAAACCTTCGTTATCCCCTTTGAGAATTACTGTAATATTAAATTTTTCTATAACTTAAGGGTTAATATTGTTACTATAAAATGAAAAAATAACCATAAATGGAAAATGGTTAATTTAATTAACCATATCTAATTAATTTGTCCTAATATAATATTTTATGAATTACAAATAACTAAATAAATTATTATTTTTTATAAAATATCATTAATGTCAAATTTACAACTATTTATCTACTTTGACTTTAATAACATCAAGACAAAAAATAAATTAGAATATAAAATTTAATTCATCCTTAAAATGTTATTATTATCTATAAAATTCATTTTTCAACTTAATTGATTCATATTAAACTACAGTTAACATTTTTTATATCATTTATTTTAATTTTTCTATTAATTCAATAATTCTTACACTAGTGTTGTGTAAGCATTTGAGATAAATATTTATTCACTAAAAAATAAAAACAAATTACCATGATTAATATAAATAATTTTTATTTTCAAATTATATTTATAACTGAACATATCATTGGGTTGTCCATATGCTAAAAATATTATAGTTATTAAAAAAAGAGTGACATTTTTTACTTTTATTTAAATAAAACATTATAAAGGTTATAATCATACCCAAATGGAAACAAAATTCATATAACTGAATATTGGATAATTGTGGATAAAATTTACTCATCCAATAAAATTAGATCAAGTTCTAGTGTCATTTTATAGTTCTTATCCTTTTGTTTTCAACTTCTATTACACAATTTACCATTAACTGTGGTAACGAAATTACTAAGGTTACTATTCATATTGACTAAAATGGACCGATTTACTAAATTGGATATTTATGATAAAAAATAAGAAATCCATTTTTCCAATTTCAACAAATATAATTTATAGAGATTAAAATAAATTTGAACCGTAAAAATGCAATGAAAAATAGTTTTTAAAAAATTGCCAAGTTAAGTATAAAATGTTTTTTATACTTAATTCAAGTATAAAATTAATTTTAGAAACAATAATTGGATGCTTTTAAATAAAAAATACATAATAAAATTTTATAATTATTTATAAATTGATTTTTACTTTTTAAATAATAAAAAAATTCATTTTTTTAATAAAAAATCAGTATTTTCACTATTCGTTGAAAATTAAATATTTTCAAACAATTCTCAAAAAATTTATCATAAGATAATTTTTACATTATGTATTGAAAAATAAAATTAATTTTTCTAAATTAAAATTCATTAATTTTGGAATCTATATTTTAAATAAAACCATATAATATATAAACCCCAATTTGGTTAGAAAAAAAATCCTTTTGACCAAAAAATTATATTTTTGTAATGATTATAACTCAATATTATCTAACTATGGAATATTTATAAGACATAAAAATTATTTATTCTAATATTACTTGAGTTTTTACCAACCATAATCCCCTTTTTGGATTAATGGAGGAGCCACATGGTTTGGCCGCACTATTTGACTAACCATTCCCAAACAATGCAATACGACTCAATACGATGGTTCAAAATCTGAGAAGACGGTCACAATATATTTCTTAATTATGATACCACCATATTCCCTCTCCTATTTTACAAAAATAATTTTCTTAGATACTTGCTAATGCAAAATTCATTTCCATAACCATTCACCAAGCATGCACATGACCGGAAAACTATAAAAGATCCCATAAACCACCTTGAAAAAACCCAATGAATGTAAAAAATGAATTATGGTTGAAAATAATATGCTAAGTACATAAAACATACATTGGGGTGTAAAAATTCTCCCCACCATACCACTTTTTCCCTAAAAATTTAATTCAAAGAATATAGATTAAAAAAAAGATGATGCCACTGCTACCTCATCATCATTTCTTTCTCCCACATCTCATCGGGATTTTTTATGTGCTTCCATAAGGCTTGTACCAACATAATAGATTTTCTACCCAAGAATTCCTCCTGAGAAATAAAAATCTAGAATAGATGATGAATAATATTTTGATCCAGTTCCAAATCTATCTCCTCCCAATTGAAAATGTGGTAAGGGTTGGGATGATACCACATAAGCTGATACTCATGGAAAAGATCAAGGATTGAAGTCAATTAAGAAGGAAAATAAAATTAATAAATCACTTTTCTAATCCACTCAGTTTTCTAAAATGGTCCCACACATCTCTATATCAACATCACATTTTTTCCAAGATGATGGTGACCCAACCAAGGTAGTATTTTCAAGTAAAATCTCTCACCATTAGATAATTCGAAATAACAATGTTGATGATCATCATAATTTTTTTCCAACTCTAATTAGTCACCAAGGCTTAGTCCAACAGGACAATATTTACTCACCTTAGACCAACAAAAAGTAAAATGGAAATAATAAAGATCTAAAAAGGGGGTCCATTTTAATGGATGACTGATGACTACTATTATATGAAAAGAAAACCAGTCCCAATTTGTTATCCCCAAAACCTGTAAAGTACAAGGCATAATCACAGAGCATATCCTACAAAATTTAAGTAGAAAGATCCATCTATCTATCTATCTAAGGGTGGTAATACATTCCCAACATGACATTAAATCTCATTACCTCCTAGATTCTTTTCTAAAACCAAGGGTTAAACTAGGGTCTATATCTAAGATAAGAGCATATATCACCCCATAAAACTATGTAATCTCTTGCATGTATAGTTTTCAAAAGTACTCAACCTCCATAGAGTCTCGATAAGTAATATGGAAAACTTGGATTTCCAATCGATCACCACCCAAGTGGTATTATTTCCTCATCAAATCTATGTCAGTCCAAAAATGAAATACATGGATACCCCATCACACTTCCACACTAGCACATGAAAATTTTGAATCAAAGAAGAAGGACTTTTGTGACAGCCTTGATATAGTATAATGTATAGTAATGAGGCATAAATTTAGATATACCATGCTTTATACTTGGAAAACAATACTAATGTTTCTTGTAATAATAAATATCACTAGATTCTAGGTAAATAGTTTATTTACAATAATGAAAATACTTCATCACTCTCTTTCTAACAGATATTTGGTAAACAAATTGGATCCATTAGAAAATAATGTCTTCCAAATAGTAGACCATTCATTGATATTATCCACACTATATAAATAATTCAATATACTCCTAAACTTTTAATCCCATTTATTATCTTAAATAATCGACTTAAGAATATGTGACACCAATTGTGTACTATCCAGAATAATACCAGTCTCTTCATATGTCACCTCTTTGTGTTTCTGAGAAAAGGGTCCCATGAGTTTCCATTCAATATTTGACTCCATAATATCTTGAGAAGGAAAATTATTACTCTGTAATAAACAATAACATCTTCCTTTATAGAGGTTTAAGTGATGTCGAAGTCAAAGTTATAAAGGTACCCTACCCATCGCATCGGCATTCCGTTCAAGTCCTTATAAGAAAACATGTTAATTATACTCTTATGACCAAAATAGATTGTAAATGTTTCCCAAAAAAAGATAATTTATCCTATAATTAAGATCATGATTAACTACTAAAATTTCAAGGTTTTTATTGGGGTAATTCTACTCATGAGGTTGAAGATGATGAGATCCATATGCAACCATATGATCTCCCTATATCAAAACACATCCCAAGCTTACACCTGAGGCATGATAATAAACTCGATATCCTTATCTTTCTTATAGAAAGATCAAAATAGGATCATAGGTCATAAGTCATTTAAATTCATCAAATGATGTCAAAAATGTATAATCCCATTAGAATTTCACCCTTTTCTATGTAAGAAAATTCAACAGTTATGCAATATTTTAGGAATAATTAATGAACTTTTGGAAATATCCTACCAAACCTAAGAAACAACGTATATTAAATACATTTTATGTATATTTTGAATACAATAAGTCTTTCACCTTCTCATGATCAAATAAAATGCCTTGTTCTAAAACAACATGTCCTAATAACTTATCCTCCTAGATCCCAAAATTTCTTCTATATTATTTGGAGAAAAATTAGTAATCACTCAATATTTGAAAAATAGATTTCATGTGGAGAACATGATTTTTATTAGATCATGAATAAACTATAATATCATCTGTGAATGCCATGATAATGGAATCAAGTTACTAATAACATATATCATTCATAAAATTCATGAAAACAATAAGAGTGTTATTTAGGAAAAATGGAATCACTAAATATTAAATGTGTCTAGAACATCTCCTGAAGGTATTATTCAGAATATCCTATTTTGTAACTCTGAGCTGGTGACATCCAGAATGAAGGTCAATTTCTAAAACAATTTTTCCCATTTCAACCGGCCAAACAAGTCATCGATATGGTGAAATGGGTATTCATTCTTAATAATTACCTAGTTATTCTTAGATAATTGACACAGAAAATAATAAACCCATCATCCTTTTTGTAAAATATCATAGGAGCTACCCAATGAGATAATTTAGGATGAATAAAACCTTTCACATTAAAATTATACAAATAAATATTAAACTCATTCAATTCAACTCATTCCATGTGATAATAATGAATAGATATCAGTTCAGTTACAGTAACCAAAATGATTAGGAAATCAAACTGTTTTTCTAGTGATATACTTGAAATGTCATGAGGAAACCCCTAAAGAATGTCTTAAGACCCCCAAATTAATCTCATAAACCAGCTTCTTGACACCAAGTTCAATAGAGAAACAATACATAAATCTTACAATTTCTTGATTGGGTGCTCCTAATAAACTATACCTTAGATCCCACTCTAACATAAATACATGGGAGTTCCCATTGGATCAAATAAAGGACACCCACCTATAAGAACATTAAACTGGAGATTTGTGGGTGATCAACCAATCCATCATAATAATAATATCCACGATGTATAAGTAGATAATTAAGAAATCTAAAACCATATCAAATTCATACATTGAGAAAGAACATGGGGGGACTTTATAATCTTGACACCATATTCTCCACAAGAGGTATCTTTAGAACAATTACATAAGGATTGCATTATTTTGGTTACTTTAAAATCTTCACACAAGTAGATTAATATAAAATAATTGGGTGCACCAATATTTAATAAATAAGTCTCTAAAAATTAATCAATAAAGAGATTAACTCTCACTATCGAAGGACCAAACTCACTTTCCACTAGAGACTCTTTAACTGCAAGTAAATACTTCATTACAAAGGCATGTGTCTTGGACACTATTAACATTGAAGAATACAAATTAATCATTGATCCTTTAAGGGATAACAATCGCAAGACATAATGTGGAGTATAAATATCCTAATATAATATCTTCAGGTGACCTCGACGTACACATGAATTACCAATATTTAGAGGTGTGAGGAACATGTTTATTGTGATCCTAGCCTTTCCACAATACAAAACAAGTCAAATGATCACTTCAAGATCCCTTTGAATGTGTGGAGTAATACCAAGACTGATATCCACTATTAACTCCCTTGTGAGTTTTGTTTCCACTTTCTCTTCTTTCTATGGAATTCATTAAAACAACCATTAAATAGAAGTGGAATTCAAACCAGCCCAAACATTCATGTATGGTCAGTGTCTAACAACAACACACAATAAACAACCTCACAAAAGTAGGTAATATTTAGCCTGAAAATTTTTGAATGTATATCTTCTCATATTCCCACTAGTAACCTATAGTAATTCTAATCATCATTTAATACCACTATATGAGAAAAATGAACTAGATCAGCAAAATGGTTGGTGTTCTCGATCACTATCTGATAACCCTATTCAAAGGAAAGAAACTTTATGGATTTATCCCTAAATAATGATCTAGGATATGAATATTTGAAAATGGTGTTTTTAAATTCTTTTTACTCTAAACCGTCATGATGAAATTCATGAACCATTATGTCCCTCCATATTCCAATAGATTCCTAAATCTTAAAGTATAATATTTACATTAACTGAATTTAGAGTTTCCAAAAAGTTTTAAATCTATTAGATCATTCAAAACTAGTATTACAATTCCTATGGATAATTCATACCTTGTAAGGATGATCTATTTTCTATAAAAAAATCTTGGGATCATAATTTATCTCCTGTATTTCATGGTTGTTCCTCTCCAACAAGATCTAGTGTAAGGATAAATTTATGGTCCATGGAATAGACTCCTGAAATAATTGCTTCAATAATATTCCAATTGACTGATGGGTTTCCTTGTGAATCATTATCCATAGAACCCTCATGAGGAACTCTAGGATATTTTATAGAGGCCACTGTACTATATTAAAGGTAGATTAGAGGTCATTGGACAAAATAGAGATCTCAAATTTGATTCAAGAGAACACAATAAAAGAACTAAGATAAAATCAATACTCAACTTGAGAGACACACTTCCCAAAATCCCTTAGTAAATTAAGGTTTGTTAAAATGAAAATTAATTTGGACATCACTTATAAAATACCCCTTAAGTCTCCACAATCCTATATCATGTCTACCAAAACATCCTAATATAATAATATTATGAACATGAAATAAAACCATCCTATGATACTAATTAATCACAAATCGATCTGGGCCATCAATAAACAAGACACCCAATCTAGACTATGGGAAGGCTCAAGGGCAATTACCAATCACCACAGTCTAGTGAGAAGCGTATGGGCTTCAAGAGCTGCCATTCAACATGGTTTCTCCCACAAATACAAAATAAAAGGATATGAAAAAGGTATTCATATATATATATATATAATAAAATTCAATAACACAAAATAGTGTCAGGTAGTTGAAGACTATAGAATACAAGGAAACACAAGTGCCAAACTAGAAATAAGAAAATAAAAGTAATCATAAAGAAATACAACCCACGTCTATCTGATACGTGGGTCAACATCCCACCATGTCATCAATAAACTCCAAAACCCCACCAAAATGGATGCCCACTACCACCACATGGAAGTTTATGTTTACCTATGTTGGATAAAACAAGATCTATAGACACCCAAAGGTATGTGTAAGGTGTGAGATAACAAGACTAGTAGGATCCCACCAACTGTTTCATAAGAATTTTTTATGAGGTTAACCAATTGTGAAAATTTAGCCAAAAATGCATGAAATAAATTTTCAAGGTGCATATAAAAACATAGAAATTTATCCCACTAAATATCTTACAAAACCATTATCGATAAACCAACATTAAAATCACATTTAATGAAACCATTTTTTATTCAATGAAATCATTGTATTTGAATTATACAAAGCATGAATAAACAACAATTTTCCGAAAAACAGTAATGTGGAAAATAAAATACTATGATACAATACATTGGGGTTATCTAGGATACCAAAACCATCTCCATGATCAAAGTCCCCTTAGTGCACACATTACCCTGGCATAACAAATCTAGAGGGTAAAGCTTCACTGTTATAAGTTTCTCTCTGCCTCAAAAATTGTTTAGTTAGTGTTGTAATTATGTATTGATGATAAACAAAAAAAATCATGCTCGTTGAGCTTGTACCAATTCCCCCCCCCCTCCCACCTCATATGTTCCCTAGGTTCCCATGATCCATAACCCACACTTCAATCTTTGTCGTTTTCAATTAAAATCAATACTTTCATTATACATCATAAAAATGTAATTATTCCAACATTGTAATTCAAACCAATTTCATGCTTTGAAATTATTACAAAACCATGGTTATTGAAAACCAAATATTCATTTACAAAATAAATCAGTAAAATACTTTTTATCAAAGTTATCAAAATTCATGAAATTTCAAGAATTATAAATCATGACATTAAAAAATTTAGAAAACCAATTTAAAATAATAAAGAGCATATAGATCATAAAACAAAGTCATTATAAAAACTAAACCCCCTCGAACCACATGGAATTTAAAACCCCACATGGGATCTATAAGAAGAGGAAAATAAATGCCTCTATAAAATGACAAAGAACCCTAAATCCTAAATTTCTAAATTAAGGAATCTCAAATAAAAAACCAAAATTTAATGAAGGTCAAAGAATAAAACATACCATGAATACCATCAAGGGTTCCACAAAAAACATGGAATTATATGATTACCTACTCTCCCAATGATAGATCTAATAAAAACCTTGTTAAATCAAAACACAGTCCATGGATATGGTTACATCACTTCTGATCAAATATTATATTCAAGAGAAAGAAAGGGGATCTATAAAAATGATAAATATTAATGAATAATGGATCTATACATTTTATTTTAAATATAAAACTCCACTAGATTCATTAAAATAAATCAGCAAAGGGTTTGGATATACAATATCACTAAAATTAATCCCTATGGTAAAGATCCTATGATGTAAAATAAAGAATGAAGTTATAGGGGAATGTATCAGATCATTAAATTAATTTTTAGATTAATTAATTTTTGTCACATGGGTTTCATTCATAGTTTAGAAAACTATATTCCCACCATACACCCATTTTTGTGTTCTTGTAGGAGTCAAACAGTTTGGACACACTATTTGACTAACCATTTACTAACCATGTAAAATACCTATATCCTATGTTTCAAGGTTTCATATGAATTATTAGTAGTTTTTATTGACCATTTTCCAACCATGTGACCTCATATGGGTTACCAAAACTAGATACATGTTTACCTATGAATACCACATGGTTTTCCCTAACCATGTTCCAACCATGAACATGCCTAAAAACTCGAAAAAAATCCTAGAACCCACCCAAAGTAACCCAATGAATGATAAAAATGAATGATGGTTGGAAAAAAAAATGTACTAAAAAGTGACATCGGGTTATTACAACATATCCCTACTATCCTTGTCACTAAATGACATTAGATAAAAATATAAAAACTCTATAAAGAACATTTTTTAATCTCTCAATGATAATTCACCCAACCTCAAATGCATAATCTCTTTGATCACTCTATTTTTGGTTTTTGAGGGTGAAATTTATCAAATAAATGATTTATAAAAACCTTTTTATATAACCCCCCATGATGGTCACCTTGGAAATGAGCATGCCATTAGTACTTGGAAACTTCAAGAATTATATAGGTTTCCAGATACACCCTTTGATCAATTAGGTACCTGGTATGGATGAAAATAGACTAAATTGACTCAACCAATTATTATACACCTTATAGACCACCCTCACCCTAAATTAGGTGTGGGTTCTAGTGGGTATGGTTTGACATAGATGGATCACCCCTCAATTATCCATGAATCATAGGTTTTTTTAACTCAATGTGAAATCTCAATGAGATGTTAATCTATTAGAAGTTCATATATCTTCATAGGTAGAGTATGGAAATATCCACTCTATTGATGCTCATATAGAGGTTATCATAGTGTAATATCATGTAAATTACAAGAATGAAAATAAAAAAAAGTTTTATCATAACTCATGATTTGATGGTATATGAAAATACGTAATAGGAAACACATCCTTCTACTCTACTCTTATGTTAAACCATCTATATATGGATTTTATATACCCATAAATTCTATCACACATAACTTTATTGATATTTTTATCCTCCATGGGGATTCTCTTTCCAAAACCCTCCCACTCACAATGATTTTTTTATAATAAAAATTTATTTCACATCACCTATAATCATGTTGTAGAATGAGATAGAGAATCATTATTGGTCTATTTAATTAATTTGATACTAATATTCTATATATAAAAACACTAGATAAATAATTTTTATGTTTTAATAAACTAAAACTAGTTTCATAAGCTTTTTATCAATAACATACACTCATATACATGTCATGTGAGACTGTGTGATGACTATGATACATGTCTACATCCCGTCTCTCCACCCCAGGACAAGTGTAAAATAATAGACAATAACATAAAATATTATTATCTAAAATCTCAAATGTATAACAATCTCAAGATGACAATCATAAATCCTCTCCCTGATAACACGTACTTCCCCTATTAAGGTGTGAGCTAAGCACAAACATGGGGTTTACCTCAAGTTTTAACCAACATATCTCTAACCACCATGCCCTACATAAGTAAAAATAAATAAAATTAGGTCTTTGATATCATTTTATACTATTAATTCTTATGAAATCATCTATGAAGAATGAACCAAAGTGTTATATATATTAATAATTACTCAATTTTTATTGGAGGATACCAACTAGAAGTGTTGGTTTGACAATATAAGAGACTATACCCTTCATTATATACCCATAAATATCAATTAAATAAACAAAAACCTTTAAAATAAATATTAAATCATAATATGTAATTTTCAGTGATGGATCATCCATAATAAACAAATAACATACAATAAAATAATATTATACACATGTAATATTAAATAATTTGGGAAAAAAATAGGATCTCATATTTGGAAAACCATATATATAAAATAATTCAAAAATAAAAAAAATATTGTTATATGATTGAAAATTTGGATTAAAGCCCTCACTTCACTTGTATGAATCGCATTCATCATTGTCAAGATCTCCCATCGATTACTGGGCCATTTCCCATACCTGTATCATAGACCAGGAAGTCTGCATGCCCTCCATGGTGTATATAAAATGTGTGAGATATATACTCAACATAACACTAATAAAGGTTTCTATAAAGAAATCCAATATATTTGAGGGAATTTATAATTTTATATTCGATAAATAAAATAAACTAAGTAAATTACTTTCATCTCATCAAGTAATAAACAAGAATCCCATATGAGAATTCATGGTTACTTAAAATAGTTTTAGTATGTGGGATTGAGTTTCCCATGTTCTGAACACATCATTTTGGAGGTTATTTGTCTTGCATTAGACCCCCTAGGATCATTACAACATGAATTAAATGACAAGTCAATCCTTCATTAAACCTATTAGTTCAATAGAGAAAATATTTTCAATAAATTTATATTGAATTTAAATTTTTTAAATCCCAAAAAAATGTTCCTTTAAGAAAAATTGCCACATTTTATAATATGGAACTATTTTTAGATTAATCTTAAAAATGGCCCATTTCGGATTTTAAACAGTTTTAAATTATTTCTGTATTTTTGCCAAAACAAATTATATTAATCAAAATTGTGAAATTATTTCCTTTTAGGATTCTATTAATCGAGGGTTTAATTTAATCCTTCTTCCCCAAAATAGGAATCGACCATATAGAAGCCTAGAAGGATCTCGCTTGTTGGGAAATGAAATCTGTTTATAGATTTTTCTATCTTTGGTGTGGGTTCACTAACCTGTTCATAATAGACCCAATTTCTATGAAATTCTGTGTGTAGACGCGCAAGACGTTTTGGAAATGTGTCATGAAGGATAAGATTCTTTAATTATCCATTTTAGGGGTTATTAAGTCATTTAAATTAGGAGGTTTTCAATTTGGAGAGTCTTGCTGGATTGAATAATTTGTCCGAGTAAAATGAGAATAACTCTCAAAATATATGTCCAAATACACTTAAATTTTGAGGAGAGACGTCCAATATTTTTATTAACAACATTAATGAATGGTGAAATAATTGAAGAGTTTATTTATTATCGATACAATGTGTCACATTTTAGGGGAAAATTTCTACCTATAAAATGAGGAGAGCTCCTCCCTCTCAAAGTATCTCATTCCATCCCATTCCTTATGGGATAACAAGGAGGAGAACTTTTTTGGATTTAAATATTTTATTTATTTTATTTTACATAGATCTTTAATGCCTTATTCTTAACCATTCTTCTCTATTACCCATGACATGGTGGGGTAAATATATTGATTGATTCGGGAAGGGTTGGTTTTCTATTTTTTAATGATTGAGTTCTTGGACATAATTAAATGAAATTTGTTTTATCTTAAAAGTTATTCTCAATTTCATATAGAGGATTATATTGTCATGTGCTATATTTCTTGAATTTCAATTCAATTATTGATTTTTTTCTTTGGTAAATAATAATTACCTCCCTCCACTTATTTTTGGTTTATATATGATGGAATAGATCAAGGATTAGTGGTGAAGTACTTGATGATCGTTAGTATGTGTAAAAGGGGTAGTGGATGTTCTAGATTTATTAGGATAAAAAATACCTGATCAGGTATTTCCCAATTCAATTGAGAATATTCATTGAAACTATTTTTCACATAGAAGGAGAGTATACCAAATTGATATATTTGTAATTATTTCTCTCATCATCACAATTTCACCAAGGAAGTGAGAGGAAATGTTTGTGGAATCTCACTTTAATCAACTCAGAATAAGAGGTTTGAATTAAATTGAACAAGTATAGAATTCCAATAAAGAAACCGACCCGACCTAATCACCCTTCACATATCATATTTTTCAATCATTTTAATTTAAAATTTCAATTAAATCATTTTATTATTGATTTATTCTAAAAACCACAACATTTTTAACCATGTTTAAAAGTGACAAACTACTTTTTTGTGCACTCCTCTTCAAAACACTTCCTAGGGTTAATCACAATACTACACTTAGAGAATATAAAAATTGGTTTCCCACTACCCATGAAAAGCATACATAAAACTTCGAACAGTTTTTGGGGAGGTAGTTCCACAATATAATTTTAAATTTTTGACCATTTCAAATTAAAAAAATTAAAAGAAACATTTCCATGATGTTTTCAAATGATTATTTCATTAATTCATCAAATAATTACCCACTAGTGAAAGAACCAATTATCGACTCACCCCTGTCCATGGGGGATGGGGTATATTTTCTTATTAGATAGGTGAGGTTATTTTGGAAGTCAAATAATGAGGAATAGACATTCAATTAATTCCTAGCTGGCCTGAGGGAGGACATGAACAAAGAAATTTTCGAAGTGATGGCCTGAGAGATAACTGAGTTATCCCATTAATTCCCATAATTTTATAATGTTTACATGGTCAAAAATAATCCCATCCAAGACTTACCTGATTGTTCAATGGAAATCCCGGAAATAGAGGAGATGGACTACCTGCCTCTATCTTCTACTACTCATCTCCAAGAGGTTCTTTCTATTGAAGAGTAGATTGAAGATGAACAAACTCAAGAATATGATATTTTCATAAACTCGTTATAATATAATTTTGGAGAAACTAAATTGAGTATCACCTCTAATTATTTTAAATTTTCAGATCAATTCAACATATCTACTGCCTTGGTGAACGAGGGAGAAAAATAAAATGCACCAGATGTACAACATATGGAGCTCCCTGAACTTGTTGAACACATATCGGAGGGAGTTCAAGAGGATACCAAAGTGGATTTTCATAAGGAAAATGAGATGCATGATACACATATTAAAGGGGATTCATTTGATATTGATTATTTATGATTTAATTTTTTCTCAATTAGATTTACAATATGAAATTCCCATTGATTAATCCATTGATGTAGTATAACGTGGGAAAGAATTGGTGAATGAAGAAGAAATTATTCTAGTGGAAACTATGAAAGAGAAAGACATTATCATTGTCCTAACCCCACCAGGCATGTTGAATCTCATTACAATGGGGGTGTACATTGTATACTATATCTATAGAGTCCTCCACAAAAAGGATCAAATGTAAGGTGGAAATAATTATTCTTATTGGTTTATGTGAATGAAACTTCACCCACTATCAGATTGGGGATAACCGATTAGAACTACCCATATGGAGGCAGTCAAAACCTAGGGCCCACATGTGGGATTAAACCAAGATATATCCTACTATTCTAATCCTATCGCAACTTTGATTTATTTCAAAAAATATCTTAGGTTTTCTTTTGTTATTTTGTTTGTAGGTTTTTAGAGTTCAACACTAAAGAGATAAACTCAAAGTTGCACTGCGAATAAGGCAGGTTGTACCTATCCTTTATACTTACTTGTTTTTTTTGAATCAATAAAAAAACTATACATACATTTTAAATCCATTTTAATTCATTGGGGACACTTCATAATTTATTTGTGGTGGAGGGTAACCATTGAAGTTTATGATTTTCATTATTATTACTATTTTTAAAAAAGTATGTCTTTTTCAAATTTTGGTGTGTTTATTTTTTCAATTTTTGTTTGTTTTTTACAATTTGAGTTGAAATGAGTTTAATTAACATTTTTGAGACCCATGTAAATGAGTGATACAATATATTACATGAAAATTAGCATAAATGAATGCTAAAAATTTCTTTGTTACGAGTTCAAATCTTTAGGAATTTTATGAAAATTAATCTGATATTTTAATCCCATTCCACATCTCACTTTCCTTTTTTAAATCACTTACCTTTGAGGCTTCAAATCCATTTTTTCATATTCTTTACATTCACCTCATTTATTCAAAGAACAAACCTTTCTTGATTTAACTAGAATTTGATTTATTCCTGTCAAAACATGAGGGGTTGAGGTACTTGTATTTTAAATGATTGAGGCATTTTTGTGGTTTTAAGCCACATTTTCAAAATAATCCTTTTTATTATAGCCTAAAATATACATTAATCCTTTTATACCAAAGAAACCATGAACATCCTATTATGTTGTCCACATTACAATCCAACTTTACGTATCCAACAATCTCTTGAAGTGAAATTGCACGATCTTGCTGAACTTAAGTGTGGGGAAAACATATTGTGGTATACTGCCTCATTTAGTGATACTTTTGATGGAAACTTAAACTTTTAATATCTGATGCTTCTAATAAATATTTCTTTTTTTTTCTAATCTGTACCTCTCTAGAACTTTCATGATAAAATAAGTTGTGCCTTTCTAGATCTTCCAAAGTAGAAAGAAAGTTGTGTCTATCTGAAGTTTCCATGAAATACTATGTTTGAAAACAAAATCTGGTGAAATTATAAATGGCATGAACTTTCCTTTATTTTTAAAGATAATGGAGCTAATTTTATATAAATGGGAAGATAAGAAATCCAAACTTTAGTGAAAATTGGAATCTTGGAATTTTGGTTCCAAAAGAACCAAGCCCTCCTTTTTCGTCCTCAGAATTTTTTATATCTAGATCATACCAACAAAAAGCCATAGAACATACCTAAAAAGTCCTTATGAAAATTAAATATCCTTGACTCAAATCAGGTGAATATTTAGGAATTTATCAAGCCTATGGTGACTCTTGTGTTAGTTTGGATGAGGAAATCCTTGTTGAACATTACAACTGTGAGATAAGATAAAATTCATGTGACGGAGTTGTTATGTGTGCATGGGATAAAAAAATTAAGTTGAAATATATTAAATGATCTAAATGGAAACCTTTAAATAATTTTTCTTGATGAGACATGATATCTTTTTGTTTCTTGGTGTTTATTTGTTAAATCTCTTGGGTATGTGTTTTGGATTTGATTTGATTAAATTTTGATGATTACTTATCCAGAAGCTAAGTTCTTTGTGTAGTGGAATTGATAGAGAAAATATTTTCAATAAATTTATTTAGAATTTCATTATTTTAATTCTCTCTAAAGTGTTACATTAAGATAAATTTCGACATTTTATGATATGGGTGCTATTTTGAGCTTAATCGTAAAAAATCCCATTTCTGATTTTTATGAGTTTCGTGTTTTTTATGTATTTTTTCCATAAAGTTTTCTATATTATTAAATGTTTTCAAATTATTTCTTTTTAGTATTATAGAAATACATGGTTTCATTTAGTACTTCTTGAAAAAAAATCTTAATCAACCATATGGAAGCTCAAAAGGAGATCACAAGTTAGACCATGAAATCTGTTTATAGATCTATCTTTTTTTATGTAAGGTCACTATCTTGTTCATGGTGAGACCAATTGCTATGAAATTTGGGGGGTGGATGAAAAATAAATTATTTTAAAATCATTCATGAAGGATCAGGTATGTGAATTACCCATTTTAATGTTCATTAAGGCATTAAAATCCAAAGGTTTTCAATTTCGAGAGTCTGACTAAATAGATTAAATTGTCAGAGTAAAACGGGCATAACTCCCATAATATACGTCCAAATATGCTTACATTTGGAGGAGATACGTCCAAGATGTTTATTAACAACATTAATGAAGGACTAAATGTGTTAAGAGGTCATTTATTGAGTATAAAATGAATCATATTTCGGGGGGAAATTCTGCATATAAATGAGGGGAGCTCCTCCCTCTCAAAGTATCTCATTCCATCTCATTCCTTCTAGGAAAACAAGAAAGAGAAATTTTCCATATTTCTCTCTTTTATTTATTTTCATTTCCATAGATTTGTAATGAAATATTCATCCACATTCATCTCTTTTAACCTTTCCATAGTGGGGTAAACATTTTGAGTGATTCAGGAAGGGTGGTTTTCTATTTTGTAATGCTTTAGATCATGGACATAATTAAAAGAAATTTCATTCTTCTTAAAAGTTGTTTTAAATTTCATATAGTGTATTTTTTTTATCAAGTTCTATTTTTCATAAATTTTAATTCCATTTTTAATTTTTTGTTTGGTAAATAATAATTATCTCCCTCTACTGATATCTGGTTTATATACGATGGAATATACCAAGGATTATTGGTGAAGTACTCAATGGTCATTAGTACGTGTAAAATGGGTAGTGTATTTTCTTGATTTTTTGGCATAAAAAACCCAATAAAATATTTCCCAAGTCAATTGAGGATATTAATTGTATCTCTTTTTCACATGTAAGGAGATTAGACCAAACTAAGATCTTGATAAGGTTTTCTATCACCATCACAATTTCACCAAGGAAGTGAGAGGAAAAGATTACGGAATCTCACTTGAAGGAACTCAGAAGAATAGATTTTAATTAAATTGAAAAAGGTTATAATTACAATTGGTAAACTAACACAACCTAATCACCCTTCTTATATCATAGTTTTCAATCATTTGAATTTAAAATTTCCTTTCAAACATTTTATTATTGATTTATTCTAAAAACCACCACATTTTAACCCTTATTTAAAAGTGACATAAAGTTTTGTGTGCACTGTTTTTAAGGAGACTTCCTAGGTTTAATCACTATACTACACTTAGGGAATATAAAAAAAATCCACTCTCCATGAAATACGTGCATCATAGTTCTCATTATAATAGAGTTACTATGTTATTTTATGTCCAACTTTTCATTTCTCATCACACAAAATAGGCTATGAAAGCATGTATATACCCCATAAATACTCATCGCACTAATAATTAGAGTTAATATTAGGTCTGTCCTACCAAATCATCAAATTATAAGTCAATTTTATCCTCTCTCAAACCAGTATACCCTTGTAAATACAAACACCTATTTTATAAGAACTATCACATAACACCCTTCTATAATGCTCAAGGATACATTCAAAAGATCCTAACCACTCCTGAAATGGATTACAATATATTATATTACCTCTTATTAACGTCCAATACACACTGGGCATTGTAAAACTATCACATATACCTAAGGATGTGATTTCACTAGCTGATCAAACCCTGGATCTTTTCACTCATAATGTAGATCATATCGATAAACCACTCAAGGTAAAACAAATATATTTAGATAAAAAAACACCCTCAGGGGATACAATTTTACACAAACCAAGACTTTTAAAATGTGAACATAGACATCATAGGCTATGCGATCAAATCATAACACTCATAGAATACATAAAAAATTTCATCTGCCTCACTCATCTCACAACACATAAGGAAACCACATTCGGTACCTGTCAAGGTTGTTAACATTTACTCACCAACACTCACATGTCATATCAATCAAGTAACTCATATAAAATGAATATAAAATCTATTTATTTCATCCTCATTATTTTAAGATAATTCTCATAAAAAATTATTGGATTAATCTTCTCTAATCCATAAAAAAAATAACATAGACCCTATAATTATGTATTTAAAAAGATGAAAATTATAGTAGTGATACAAGACCCAAATAGAAGGTTAGAAATGATAAAATTAGAAATAAAAATCCATTGACATGAACAACATGTGAATTTGTGAAGAAATATAGAGAAAATGTCACTTAGAAAGATTGTAAATGGAGTGAGAGGCATGAGGGGTTGTATTCAATTCCAAATAAGTGTTATAGTTAAGGTTTTTACATTTTATAACTAAAAATATATTTTTATTAAAAATTTTAAAAAAATTATCAAAGACCATCAGGTACTTGTTGCTCCCCCACCTGGTACAATATTTTCACTACACACATATCTAAGAGCCACTTGTTGTCCAATTGCCCACCTATTTCTGAACACCACCCTATATCAGCCCACTAGATAACCAATATCAGACCACTAAGTACACAATGGAATATGTAGAAATTATCATCATTTTACCATTTACCCTACTTCACCCAAAAACCATAACCCAATAAAAATAACTAAAATTTAATAAATCTATCCCATTATATATTAACTAATAAAACATTAGACTTAACATTTATATGGTGTTATATATGGAATTTTAAAACTCACCACCATGATATATATATATATATAAACATGTAAAATTGATCATTCACATGTCCAAAGTGAATTAAGGGCGAAAAAAATATTTCTAAATTATTCGACAAAAAAGGTGATAAATGGTAATTTAAAGTTAAAAAAAGTATTGTGTGCATGGTGTCAAACACAACCATATTGGCCATGTCATGGGATTTTATACCATGGTCCAAACATAGTGAAACATACCAATCCCAATTTCAAACTGGCCTCATCTTTATTATCTCAAAAAATGGTTATGTATCCTTATTTACCACACACATAAATAAATATTTTATACCACTTTTGAGATACGATAGACTGTCTGGGGTTAATCTCTTCAATCCAAATGGGGTGATTCAAAAACCACCTCACTATTACTAAACACATTCTATAAAATACAATATGTGTTAACATATAAATATATTTCATTTAATTACATTATCATTGGATTCATATGAAATAAAACCATTTTTACCTAGCCCTAAATTGAACACCCCCAATCATGTGAACCTTAACATGCAACCAAACTAATAGAACCACTATCATCTTGATTCAACATCATGATAATACATGATCTACTCCATTTTTCACCAATTTTTTGGATAAAATTCTTTGACTTCATCTGTTTTGGAAATCTACACACACCCTTATAACCCAATCATTAAAAGGGTGATCTGTAAGCTCTGTTTAGGTAGAAGAAAATTATTATGGATGGATTGGGTTCCATTAATGTTTCAAGGTGGTGTAACCTATGTTTTTATACTAAAGATATAGATAAAAATATCCTCTATGTCTATGATAGTGGATTATTATTGGACACTCATTAAGGGACACTTGAATAAATGTTATAATAAATCCATTGGTTAAACTTCCAAAATTTTAATAACGTATTAAAACTATAAACTTATCCATCATGTCCTAAACAAAAATAAATTAAATTATCCATTATTGTTTGATATATAATCCTACTAATAATGGTTCATCCATTTCTCTCTAGATAACTCTCTCATTAATTTATGTTCTCCTTAAACCATGTATGAATTTTTTTGAGAGGATGGGTCACTCATCTACTTATAGATTAATGGGATTCGTATGGTTTAAGAGCCTATTAACATCTTGCATAACACATAATTAAAAATTTCAACCATGATAAATAATTTTATGATTAAGTTTAAATTTATTTCCTATTTCGATAGATATTTCAATTTTCAATGGGGTACCTATTTCATATAAAAAATATTTTTTTTGATATTTTTTATCAAATTTTCTTAGGGTTCTTTGTTAAAGATTCTCAATGCACAATTCACTAAATATAGGAACCAATATATATTAAAATTTTAAATTGGTTCTCAAATATTTTTTACAAGAAAATAAATTCTCATGTAAAATATAGGGAATTACACCACTCCTTTGTTATCTATATTGTTCATATAATGAATGATGACATGAAAAACCGATTTTATTATAAATCATGAAACATTAAGTATATTCCTAAAAAATTATAGATTAGTGTCTTGAGTATAATTATAAATAAAAAACTTATATGTAAGTGGAATTCCAACAATAATTTAAAATTTAAGGATATTAAATATCATTATATTTTACTTCATTTATAGGTTTTTTCAAAGGATATGTTATGTCAACATGTAACACAAATATCATCAATAAAAAACCATATTACAAGTTATTAAATAAAATTTCCCTCTAATATCCTAAATGATATTATATCTTTTTTAATAATATATTTTAATAATAGTGAGATTCTGATTCTTAATCCTTATATTTGACATTCGAACATTTATCCAAAAAAATATTCTTCATAGAATCCTATGTTATTTTGAACATTATTTTTTATTTATAATAAATAATCTCTTATAAATTTTCTAAGATTATATATTTACTATTGAACTTTGAAATTTTAAAATTTAATATTATTAACCAAAACAAAATCCTTAACGACAAAGATCATATATTTTAAAAAATAACTTTAGTTTAACACTTATAATGAGTTTTCAATTAAAATAAAAGATTTTTAGTATTTTAAATGTTTTCCCTTAGTAATTTGGTATATTTTTATCTAGGAATAAAATTTATTTCCCTAGAGTCTTTGTAGCACTAATATTTTTTAGTTTTTTTATTATGGTGGATTATGAGTATAGTATAATTATGGAAGTGTAGAAGATATTTAATATTTACTAAAATTTTATTATATCTATTAATTATTTTTTTCATATCTCATCTAATAATGGTATTTATATGATTATATGACTTATATAATTAATTTATGATAATTAATTCAATGGAATTATGACTACGAATAAAAAAATTTATTTTATTTTTATTTTTGTAGAATTTATTTATACGATTTTTTTTTGATAAATCTTATATACTTAAAAAGTAGATAATATCTGTTTAATGATATGAAAGAATTTATAGGAATTGATGAAATCAAATTTAGAGGAATTATAGTACTGGGATAATTAATTGTATTAAATATTTTATATTTTATTAAATTTTAATTATCCACATTATATTTTATTATGGGTTTTATTTGGATTATGGTGGAGTGAGAAAAAGAAAATTAATTTGTATAATTGATTTGGCCAAATTAATGTCATAAATTGAAATAGAAATAGGTATCTGATGAGTGAGAGAGAGATATTGACTCTTTAAATGAGTTTTATATAGTGATTATGGTGAAATGATAGAGTATTTTGATATATATATATATATATATATGATTTTATTAACTTGTAATTTTATTTTATTTTTCATATATTCTCTTATTATGATGGACGAATTTGAGTGGGGAGATAGACTAAAGTTGATCAAAGGTTGGGAGATTTTATGATGGATTAATTTATTTTAAATATATTATTTTGTATATTTTATTTAATATTTTGATATTTTTGAAGATATTTAAGTGTCATAAAATCTATATTATTATTTTTCCCTTGAATAATTCATTTAAAGGGGGTTTAATAAAATTAGGCATGGTTTTTTTGAAATCTATTGTGGGTTCTTGACATTCACTAGAAATATTTTCCTCATACATTCCTCCCTTTCCCCTTCCATTAAAAATTGTTTCATAATATCATGCCCAGTGGTATTAGAGTTTTACATGCCACTAGGATCTCTATGGTCTAATAATGAGTGTTTCATCAGGTTATGACAATATGGAATGGGTTCTACTGAATTTCCCTAAATGGAGAGTTGTGACATTTTATTCATTAATCAGGATTTATGGAAAAAATATTATGATATTATTTGGTGGTTTTCATTGAAATGATCTTAAAAATAATAATTAATTGGTAATTAGGAAAAAAATCTAGGTAGGTATATTCACTTCCTTCTTTGATATGGCATAATTTATTTATGATTTATTAATTGATAATAGTTGTGGAATGATTTGAATATCTAGGTTTCTTAAGGACAATGAATTTTGTTAAATTATATTTTTTATATATATCTTTTATGGAATATCAAGGGAAAGGGATGATTTATATTTAATATATGTTTATGTATTTTTATGGATATTTTACTATATTAGTGTTTGTGTGAGAAGGTTTTTGTTGAAACATACTTTGATAAAAAAACAAATATCTACCTTAGTAAAGTGGGAAACTAAGAGACAATTCAATAAGGAATGAAATGACTAAAAGGAGTTAGATCACTCTATTCTATGATTAAGTAGAGGGTTTATAGTTAAATATGTGAATAAGTGATGACTTAGTTTAAATCTGATAAATGTAGTTTTGAAATTGATTAAATTTATTAGATTACATTATTTTATGTCTTATCATGAGTATATTATTTAGAGAATGGGAGAGTTTTGGTAAATTTAAAGAAGTTGGATTCCTTCAATAATTTTATGTAAATGGGTAGTGTAAATGTTTTATAAAAATGTGATGTTTTATATTAAATTTGAAAAAACATGGTGTTTCCTAAAATGATGTTTTGGGGGATATAATGTGATTTTTGAACTATTTAGTAAATGATGAAACTGATTTATTGTTTCCTGGGGAATGTTTTTGGGAAAACAGTTTTCATATATTGGATTTTCATATCTTTGTTTGAAATTATTTTAGTAAATCATTATTTTAGAAAAAAAATTGATTTATTGTTTTTGGATAGCATTGCATTTGTCAGATTTTATAAATAAAGGACACTTCTCATTTGTTTTAGGAAATACTATTTTGTTTATACTGATCCCTTACATGTGAACTTTAGTGGATGTGTATAAATTATTTTTCATAATGAAAACAATACAAAGATCCCATACTTTAAAAATGGTGAGTTTTAAATCCATTATGGGTACATGGAAGGAGGATTTGGTTGATTGGATATGACCCAATTTTGTTTCTTTGGTTTTAATATGTGTTATGGTACTTGGATTCTTATTTTAAGTTCCTTATTTTATTTTATTTTTGAGAATTTTAACGTTTTTTTATAAAATAATTTTTTATTTAAATTAATTATTTGTAGAAATTTTTTATTCATTTCAAGTGAAAATCATTCCACAATGGTTTAATTTAACCCCCACTATTAGTTTATAAACTCTTTTAGTCAAGGTATAATGCTTAAGATTCTGAGTAAATTTGATTTAGGTCTTGAGATTCAATTCCATGGCTTGGTATTTTTTAGTTTAATTAGTATTTTAATCAAGTAATATATTATATTAAACAAGATAAAACATGATAAACATGAGACTTCTAACACCCATTCTACATAATCTTTTATTTATTTTCTTTGTCTATCCTCATATATATTTTGGAATTTTAATGATGAGCATTAAACATATATTATTTATGATGATTAGTGTTACATATAGTTCTAAAATAAAATTTGACTCTCACCCACCTACTTATACAAACAAAAAAAATTTACTTCAACAATTTTATTTTTTATAATACATTGTAAAAATTATCCAACCTTTTTCTTTAGAAAAAAATATTTATTGGTTATGAATTTAACTATCTTTAAGATTCACTCCAATTAGATCCTCAAATTATAAATTATTATTAATGAATATACAACATCACATAACAACTTTTTGGATAGATTATTCAATTAATAACCAATAAATTTCGTTTAATAACCCCCAAATAAGTAATTTTTAAGCTTAGGTAAAATGAAAAGAATTATATTATTACTTTTAAAACTCAAAACATTTTTAAGAAATAGTTTATTCCTAATCCATATCAAATATGGTTTCATTTACAATTTTTTTATGTAGAATATATTTTTTTCTATCATAACTCAAAAATATTAAGATCTAACTAAACAATATATATAATAATTTAATACTTTTAAATGATTGGTTTACTTTAAACATTTTTATTTTCGATAGTGAGCTTATTTGAAGTGTCTCGTTACTCATACCCAGTTTGATTCTACAATTTTTTTGAACATATTGAACACTTTAATGTTCAAAATTTATAATCACCACTTACTTATATCATCATTAAACTACATAAATCAATATGGAATATATTTAATTAAATACAATCATTTCATCCTTTTCAGAAAAAGTTAATTTATTCATAAATAATATTCATCAAAACATGTTAATCATGTTAAATATGTATCAGACCTTGTGAAGAATGGGAATATTAAAGTCGTAGAGGTTTGATATGTGGTTATGAGCAAAGGTACGATCTAGTAATATTTTTATGAATACACCTAATTATGTTTATTTGGTCAGTATAAAAGATTTATTAGAGGTGAATATCATAGATTCCGGAAACTATTATACCTTTATTCATCAGATGAATGGAAGATAGATTCATTTAGTGAACCAAAATGGATGAGGAATGACTTTTGAAGGAATATTTCAAGATCATCTTCTCACTTCTTTGAGGAGAATAGTCCACTAAATTATTTCAAATTTGGTACAAATGATAATATTATGCTAAAATGTATATCCTTTCTAAATTCATGATTTAAATAATCTAAGTTGGGATATTTAAAGAATTATTTTATGAAATTCTAATGGGAAATAGTGTTAGAGAATTAACCTAAGTATCGAGATAAAAAATGTAGGTTTGTAAACCAGATAAGGTTGATAAAATTACTCTTAATAGAGTAGGGTTGTCAGTAGGAAGAATGTTATGTTCCAAAAAAGAATCATGGAAATCTATTTGTATCCAAGAAATATTCAAAGGAGTCAGATATTGATTCAATACCATATATGTAATGAGGTTCCATTCTAATTAACTCTGTGATTATTTCTATATATTTTAACTATAACAATCTAGAATTTTTAACCTATTATTTTTTAGGAATTTATGTGGTGGTGGTGTTTGGGGGATTTTATGGGGGATTTGAGGAGTGGATGCTAGACTTGTAGCTGAAATTACAACATGGGAAGGATTTTGTGGCATCAAATCTTATGCGGCATCATAAAGGGATTGTTTCTAGCATACATAGAATGGATGAAGCATGGATCCTTGGGGATTGGGGTTATGGTGTTTCTATATTTTTTATCATATCTATTGCATAGATTTTAAGCTATGACATGGAGCCTTGGAGGAGGGATTCTTTTGGTTATATCCATTTTGGGATAGTTTCCTTATTCATTTGGGAAGTTGTGTGGCCTTCTTCTTGTGATTGAATTATACGGTGTGGTTGTTTCTCTTGGTTCATGGTCCTTCTTTTAATTTATAGGATATGTAGTGAAGACATGTCTATGTTTCTCAGATGCGGTTTTGACTAGCCCAATTATTAAATGGTCTCATCCTTTATCACATAAACTTGTCTTATGTTCATACCACTGTTCTATAGTGAAGGTTATTGTTCAGTGGTCTTCTAATTTCCAATTTTACTATAAATTCCAAAACCCCATCAAAATAAATATTACACCATTATTTTCTCTTTATTAATGGGTGTATCCAAGGTTATTTAAGGAGGACTATCACCCTATCCTTGTGTGACTTGAACCTTGACATCTAAATATCCAACATCGATTATTCTAATTTATTCCCCCTCTATTTCATTACCTGTTATGTACTTCAATGAGGTTGTGACTGAAGAGATGGATGGTTTAAGTAGTTTTATATAGGAATATTGAAGGGGATGAAATGTTCTAGGATGATTAAGGTTCTTCATTATATTGTGGGTCTTGACAGTTTTCTTCCTCTCATTTCATCCTTTTATAGAGATTTAAAAATCACTATTTGATGTACGGGATCCTATTTATCTCCATTTTTAAGTTTATGTGTCGAAATTGAATTCTTTTTTATTACTTTGGGTGGATAGTATGGGTCATAATAATAAGATAATTAATCGAATTAGTGGAAATTAATGGTAAATGTATTATTAGTATGCATTTATTTCATTTAAAGATATTTCTAATGTAATTATGATTTCTTGCTAGTGTTACCAAAAATCATAGCTATTGGGAGACATGTTTGTATTTTAGTATTTCTGGTTTTGAGAACCTTATTATTTTTCTTGTTTTCTTCCACCCCAAATTAAAGGTTAAAAAAATATATTCAAATAATTAATTAGTTTCCCATAGAAATATGGATTTTTACGATAACTAACATGCTAAGTAATAAAGTGATATGATTAGGTCCTTTATACAAATATGATTTTTTTGGTAAGTTTTGGATGGATAAATTTATTTTTTGTGTGTTGATGTTCTTTTTAGAAATATTATGTGGTTTTTTTTATCATTTTTGGAACTTGTGTGATGATTGTAGTGATTGGATTGGGCGTGGAATATGATGGGAAGTGAAGTGATGGTTGGTTTTTATGATATGTGAGGGGGATTGTGTTCATGGTTTGATTTTGGTTATTGTGGTGAGATTTTTGGGTTTCAGTAAAGGTATTGAATATATTGTGTTGTGGTCATAGTGGGTCTAAGATTGGTGGGCTATTATGTGGTGTGGTTCCATTAATTTCATGATTATCCATGGAATGATTTAAAATTATAAAACTGAATATCCATGGCTTAAATTAATGTGTTGTAATTTATTTAAATGATTTTAATGATAGATGACAATGGTAAATGATATTTGTGTGGGCTAAAATTTATTATGTGATAATTATTCTAGAAAAATGTATTTTAATAATAAAATATTTTCTTAAAATTATAAATTAAAGTAAATAGTATAATATATAATTGAAAGTAAAATTGTTTGGGTTATGTGTGGTGGTTGTATAATGTGATTCATTTCATTTTGGTAGTGGATGAACTAAATTTCGTGAGGTGTAGTAATGGTGTTGCACAGTATTCTGGTCTATTTAATGATAACTTAGAGGTTGAGTGTTGTGTTTCATCTACTTAACTTTTAATTTTTAGTTATTTTATATGCACCCCAACCATGTATGATAATGTTACCAATTACTAAATGTTTTTTGTTCCAATTTTTTTCCCTAACATCTAGGTTGGTGGTGATTTGGGTGGTTAAAACACCCCTCTTCACTACTCCTCCTTCAGAAGTAGTGATGATGACCTAGTTTCGTGTTATATATTAATTTTATGATGTTTTGGGATGGTGTTAGATATTTTTTAGGTGGTGACATGATTTTGTGTTTTAGATTACCCAAGGATGATAAGGATGTGATATGTGGTGGGGTCATTCGTGGTAGGAGGAGGGTACAATGTTTATTTCCTTCACATCCATGATACGCGAAATCCCTAGTTATATAGAAGATATTGGGATTAGATTATGAAAAATGATAGAACCATATGTTAGAACATGTGGTATGTTGGGATAGGTAGGTATACATCCTAACCCACATAATAGATGGATGGATATGTGATAATATATTCATGAATGGAATGGGATTATAGTACATTTCATGTTGGGGAATGATAACATAAAATTATTGGGGAAGTATTCATGGTATGACTTTATTTTATATTATTTTTATTCTATGTTACTACATTGTATGTGTTATTTTATGAGAATTCCATGGTGATCTTGGGATTTTTTATCTTCTATGTTTAGGTGCATGATTGGTTCTGTTATTTATTTATTGGTATATTAGAATTCTCTTTTCACAAGTTTATGAGATACCTTTGGTATGATCCTAATGAGTATACTTGTTATTATCACCGTACATTTATATAAACTATTTTTTTGGTTTCCAAGAGGATTTCAGGTACTCATCTGGACATTAATATATTGGATGTGAGAGCTACTTCTGATTTTTTTCATATGACTTTTCCTTTCGGTTTTTTAAAGACATTCATGTGAAATTATTTACATTTTCATGAATTTTTGGATGGTTTTGGATTATTTTTATATTATTTATTGGATTTTCATGATAGTTGATTTATCTTATCTTCTGATATTTTTTAATTTAGATTAATTCCTTCCATATGTGAAATTTTTATACCCACAGTGCTAGTCATCAACCGAGATTCTACTAAAGGAATGACTCAGGGGGTGAATATCTTTTTTACTTATTTTCTAGCCCCATATGGGTACCTTTGTAGGGAGGGGTAATTAAATTAACACTATATATTCACATTCATTTATCCCTACATGATTAGATACTTAATTGGAAATGTGAGTAAATTTGATCTCATGTTCTATGAAGATTGATAATTAATTAAATGAATGTTTTGAAAAAGGGTTTAAGTATCCATCTTTCTAAATAATGATACTAAGCATGGAAATATCACAGTACTTTTTGAAATTCGGGTAAAAACATATGCCTTCATTATTAAAATGTATTGGGTATGTAAATTTATGGCTCACATTGAATATTATAGTTAAATAGTTCATTTTTGGTGCTATACTGGACTATCCACACTTTCAAGGGAGAATGTGATATTAAAGTTTGTATGGAAGGGAAAGTAAAAAAAAGAGGGGTTTGATTAATATCTTTTCAATTGGTATAATTAATACTCAAATAAATGGAAGAAGGAAACATTCTAGACTTTTAGTGTTAGTGGATCAGTATCTAGATGGGTTTTCTCTAGGACTTTTATGAATTACCACCAAGGAGGGATATGAAATTTTATATTGATTTAGTGCTTATAATGAAAAATACTTCATTAATTTCATATAAAAAATATAATTTTGATGATGATATAGGAATTATGAGTTCTTTTTCATGCCTTTTGGAGTTTCTAATTCAACCTCTCTATTTATGTCACTGATTAAACATATCATCCAAAAAAATTGTATACCTATGTGGTGGCATTTTTAAATGATATTCTAATATAGTAAAAAATTAATGTAGATCATAATAATGGAATTGATATATTTTTAGAAAATATTATGTGTATAACATTTATTCCATGTGCTCTAAATATTTTTTTTATTTAAGAAGAATAATTTCTTTATTAAGTTGTTCATAATAAAGATATGTTAGTTTATCTTGTGAAGGTAAATATGGTGATGTTATGGAGAGTATAAAAAATATTTACAAATTATGATGTTTTTTTAGGATTAAATATTACTGGATATTTATTTCGGGCTTTCCAAGGTTATCTTGTACCATTAAAAATTGTACTTAGAAGGGATTTGAGTTTGATTGGAATTTAAAATACCATGAATAATTTGAGGAATTGAATAATAGACTTACTTAAACTCTAAATATAATTTCTTCTAATCTTGGAGTGTCCTATGAAGTATATTGTGACACATCTAGTTTGGGATTTGGATTTTTTATGATAAATAGATGCAATTTCATGGATTATGGGTCCAGAAAATTGAGTCCCCATTAAAACAACTATAATACACATGATTTGAAATTAGATTTTATTATGCAATCTTTAATAACTTGGATGAATACCATTTATGATTAAATATTTTTTGAATACCAATTATAAGAGTTTTAAATAAGTTTTATCATAGTTTGATCTCAACCTAAGACAATATATGTTGGTCTAGTATATTAAAACTATTGATTTTGACGTTATGTATACACTGGGGAAAGTTAATAGAGTGAAAATGATTTGAGTATAAAGACTCCTACATAAGTAGTGATGAAAGGTGGGAAATTGTGGTAGCTAAACGTGTTATTGGGAGACTTACCCATGTAAATATATGAAATGAAAAATATTGTGTGTATCTATGGTTATAATATGACATCCATTTGGATATAATAAATGAAGAAAAATAGTTATTAGTTATTTAATGTAGGATTTTGAGGATTGAAATAAATGATGGTGAGAAAACTAAAGACTATTTTATAGAACCATATTTTATTATTTATATTAGGGCTCAAATGGTGGTTCTTATAGAATGAGAAAAAATATGTTATGAAAACATTTCACCATTCTGGTTGGGTAGAATATTTCAAAGATACCAAGATAAATCATGATATCATACAAAAATTTTGGCTGTTATGAATGAAATAGGGCTACATGGAATTTTTTTATTAATGTTTTACATATCAATAAGAAAAGTATGATCATATAATTTTACCATCAGATCTCGATAATTACCCATACAGTTATTGAAATATGAATATACTTCCATGAATTTCAGGATTGGATTTTTGAGATCACCATAAAAACATGATTGTATTTCATTAGTTTTGGATAAATGATATCAACATATTTATTTCTCATTTTGAGAAAAATTTTATTTTGATTAACTCAATATTACTTTTTTGAAACAAGTTTTTAGACTTCATAGAGTCACAAAGTCCATTGTTTTGGATATAGATCAAAGGTTTACTTATAAATTCTAGAATCCACTACAAAATTCTATGGGGATATAATTTTGGTTGAGTATAGATTAACACCATTATATGGATAGATAAATAAATTGATCTATTTATATCTTATAGGATATTATTAATACATGTGTACTTGACTTAGGAAGTACTTGGGAGGATCATTTAACATTTGTAGATTTTTCTTATAACACTAGTTATCAGTCATCAATCCATATAGATCCCTTTGAGTTGTTATATGGTTGACCACATTGGTCAAAATTATATTGGCCAAATTTCAATGAAAATTCTTTTTTAGTTTCTAGTTTTTTATAATAGATGATATATCAGGCAACATTTTTTCAAAATCACATGATTTCCACCCAAATTTGATATAATTACTACACTAATAAACAGTGAAAACCCTTGATGATTAATATTGGGAATCAAATTTTTTTTATAGTCTCACCAAGGATTAAACAATAATGGATCAAAATACATGTAAATTTAATTCCAAGGTATATGGTGCCTTTTCAAACTATGGATATAATTTTTTGATTCAATTATTAGTAGGTATTTTTACAATGTTATAAAAAAATTCATAATGGTTTCCATGATTATAAATCAAAGAAATATTTGTTTAATGATTCTCATGTCCTGAACTATGATGTAGTTTATAAAAAACCTGATATTTATTATTTTTAAAGAATATTATGAATTGGGGATTTAAGGGGAAATATTCCCATAGGATTTAGTATTCATTTAGTTAGAGTTTTTTGGAAACATGTGTTAGTTCAAGATGAGACTTGGGAGAGAGACACTACTATATTTCAAGATTGGTTAGAAATTTTCAATTGTGAATGTACCTAATGACATTTCGTGGATGAAAACATCTTTTGTAGAGATAAATGTAAAGCCCATGTTTTTTAGTTAATTTAATGAGGTGGACTATGAATTTAGTTTATTAATAAAAATATGGACGATAAGAAAATTTGATTAAAATTGCATTACTTTAATTATTAGGGGTTATTTTTTTAATGTGATTATGAAAGTTATATTATTATGTGCTTTGAATAATTATTTTCTAATCATTAATTGAATTTAATTATGAATTGAAATAACTAATTAAATTTTAATTTGAGGTTTACAGAATTAATTTATAGGAACTAATTTTTCATATTTCTTACACATGTTGTGTATATATTTCATTATATTAATTATGTGGAAAATGTTTTTGGAATTAGTGATGGTAAATTTAGAGGACTTATAGTATTGGGAGAATTTAATGGGTAAAATTATTTATGTTTCATATAATTTTAAAAATCTACTTTTGGATTTATTATAAGGGTTTTTGATGGGTTATTATGGAGTAAAAGAAGGGAAATTAATTTAGAGAAGTGAACTAGTTGAAATTAAGAGATAAATTGACATATAAATTGGGATATAATGAGATAATTATATTTACTAATTAATTGAGATTTCTTATAGTTATTATTGAGAGTTTGATTGACATGTTCCTATTTTTGATTTTTCCATGTTCTCTTACATAGATAGTGGAATTTTGATGTAATGAAAAATAAAAGGTGATTAAAGGTTGTGAGATTAGTTATAAGATTAGTTTTCTTTGAATATTTTATTCTATATATTATCCATTATTTTTTTTATGTATATAAATATTCCCACATGTTGTAAAATTCTAATTTTATTTCATCTCTGAAATAAGGTGTTGAATGAAAATATTGAAACATTAGGAATAGTTCATTCCAAATTTGTATGGGGTTAATTACATTATTGTAAATCACCCCCCCCCCCACACACACACTATTCTTTTTCTACACTTCATAACTAAAAAGTGACATGATACTATGTTAAGTGGCATAAGGTATTTACAGCTCATTATGAGCCTTATACTCTTAGATAACGAGTCACACATGGCCATTCCAATATTAAATGTGTAGGGAAAAATTTCTATAAATGGAAGTTTTTGAACTTTTTTAATGAAATATAATTTATTTATAATTTTTTTGATGGTAATTATTGGTTTTAATTGAATGGATCTCAATTTTGATAATTTATAAAAAAAATAATTAAATCTAATCTTGGAAAGTTGTTTCAATAATTTCCTTGATATTGTATAATTAATGTACTCTTTTTTAATTGAATAAGATCATGGAATTATTTTATTAAAATTATTTTTATTAAATGATATGATTTATATTAAATGGGAATTTTTTGTACACTAATTTTCTCAAATATCCAAGTAATGTGGTGGTTTATTTGAAATGATTTAGTGCATTTGATTAGATATTTCATGGTGTGAGTGCATTTGAGGAAACTTGTATTTTTTATAATGATTAAATTTTAAATTTTATTCATCTTTATTCTATGCATTCATATTAATAGTTATTATTATAAACATGCACATAATTTTATTTAATTACGTAATGAGAAAATGATTTTTCATTTGGAAAAGGAAGTAGTTATTTTTCTCCCTAAATTGTTTTCCATGCATTATATTTTGTGATTTAAAAATTAAATTTATAATTATTAGAATATAAATTTTATAAAATAAACTTAATTTTTGGATTTATCATGTAAAACATATCTTAAGGTAAATATTTTTGAATTTTTCTAAAAAGAATGATTTTTTGGTGAATAGGGAAAAATACAGTTTTCCAAATACTTTAACTTCTATGACATAATTATGATATAATCATGAATTAAAAATATATAAAACCATTTTATTGATCAAAAAAATTAGGAATAAATTAGTTCATTTAAAATTAATATTTTGATTTTAGAAATCTATGATTGACTTTTTTGAACCTGGGTTATCTTTTATTCTAGCAACAAAAATATATTGCCCCTTTCCCTTTAATTAAGAATCCAAAATGATATAATCCGTTTCATATTACTATTAAAGTAAAAAATATATTATTTATTTAAATATAAACCAATAAATTTCATGGGAATCAATACTATAGAAGTATTTGGTGTAGATTTATTATTATGCTTGAAAATTATTTTTTATTAAAAAAATTGTTGTGTTAAGTGTAATTTTTTTAAAATTAATTTTTTCCAACTATATAAATTGAATCCTATTAAAAAAATTAATATTAGGAATCAAAATTTAATTTTTATTCTTATAAATAAGTTACCATAATCAATTCATATCACCTCAGTAAAGGTTAAATTTTGTAAAAATTTTAAATTAAGAGACATGGTCCCAAAGTCTCATAAAAAAATTCTCTAAATGGGTGGACAGAGGATTTGACAAACTCTCATTTGTCTATTTTAAATTTTTATCCATATTGGATACACTTTACTTTATAATGAATTCCCCTATTATGTTATGAAATTTATACTACCAAAATTTCACATCTCTCATCGATAAAAGGGCCTCTTCACCAGTCCAATTCTCTAGACCGCTTATGCAATTTATCTTGACTAATCCTTGAAAAATTCCTTATCTCACCCTATTTCCAAAATCCTAGATGTTCGTTTATCACAAATATACCAATCTAAAAATGATTAATGGAGTTCTAAAGGATAATTTCTATGGAAAACTTGATTTTTTATCTGAGTTCCTTAAAGTTAATTTCTTCTTCCACCTCCTCCAAATTTATCATAACCATAACAACATAATAAATTTACTTTCCATAATATAATAAAATTTTATTTTTTTTAATGGAACACAAATATCTACCTCCCCCTATCCATTATAAAATAAAAAATGTCTCATGGGTAACATGTGTAAAATCACCTCTATGAACGATGTACTTAATTTTTTATCACTTCCATAAATTTTTAATTCTAAAACTTAATTTTATGAATGAATCTATATTTATAGAATTTTTATGATTCAATAATTTTCTCATTTTATTCAAAATATTAATAACAAATTATCATCATAAAATTTAACCGTCTAAACCAAGCATACTGAGAAACTATTATTTATTTGAATCTATTTTGGTTGGCCTATCAAACTATATAAATTTTATGCTACTAAAATAAAAAGTAACATATATATATATATATAATTTTGGATATGATGATACTATTTAATAATCCCATTTACCATAGTCAATGAACAAAATTTTTTTGGGGGAATTAACAAAATGACCCCAAAATGACCAATGTGATTTAGTAAAATAATAAAACAAGATAATAAATTCAATAAAAGGAATAATAAAATGGAAATTAACATTAAAAATGTTATTAAGAAATTAAAAAATTAATATAATTTTATTAATCAATATTGAAGAGGATGTACGAAATGAGTTAGGACGTAAGGTAAGGGGTTTTTCTGTTAGACCTTATTTTAAATGTTTTGAAGTTTTATATTTAACTCTTTTCCTCCAAGTCCATATACTATCAAAAAATTTATTCTCTGCAATTACTTCATAAAATAATTTTCTACTATATATGACTTTATTTACAAACTTTTAAAGAGGAATATTTTTAATTCTTTCTCTATGGTTAATTTTTTACTTTCTTTATAAAGGTGTAAAAGAAAATTAACATTTACTGCTTGATAAACTTTTTCCACAATAAGGTTTCTTATTAATTATAAAGATTAATCTATCATTTTTCATGGTTTTTCAAATTAAATTCATTTCCAATTATTCATTGAATTTTTTTATTTTAAATATTTATCAAATAAAAAGATATTTTTTCTAATTTTTATGTGATGAACATAAGTGTTTATGCTCGTAGGTTCAAATGAGTTCTTTTATGAGTTTTATGATGAATATAAAACCCCCTAGATGTTTTCTTCATTTTATATTTCTTAAAAAGTATATATGATGATGGTTGGGTCTATTATAGTCCACTAGTGCATTATGAAATGATCTAATTTCTAGAGAAATTATGTTGGAATTAACTAGTAATGTTATTCTATTTTTAAGAACCCGGAACTTTGTTTGAGGTATGTTTTTCCTTTTTCTGGAGATTTTGGGAAAAATAATGTTTCTGGAAATTTTTGAATTACACGCCGTGTACATTCTGAGTACTTGTCGTTTACTCTTTTTTGGATCGAATACGTGTGCTGGTCGTGCCTGGGCCACACACACGGTGTGTAGGGGTGACGTGGAGGCCGATTTTGGTGGAGTAAAGAAAGACCTAGTACACGTCGTGTACTCTAAAATTACACGCCTTGTGCTTTATTTTTATTTCATTAATCGGACTGGGGTCGCACCTAAATATCATAAACATCTTCTTCTCCGCCAAATTCTATCCAGAGCATCTGATGAGGTCGATTCTTCTCCAAGCCACTGATCCATCACTGGTTGTCCGAATCGAACTCCGCTGATTGAAAAAGAATCGCAGCGGTGAGTTCTTTTTAATTCTTTGGCTTCATTTTCTGATTCTTCCTCTCGTATGGGTTATCTGAGGTTGAAAGGTTTAGACATTTTCGCAGATCAACTCCATTATATGCCAATTCACAGGCCAAGGTTCAAGTATATCGATCTTCGAGGATCGAGGTAGGTGGTTTGTTTCTCTACGTTGATGTTCTTTGAGTTTTGGTTGCAAAAGTGTCGGATACCCATGTATCGGGTATCCCGGGTATAGGATTTTGATCCTATTGCTTATTTTACCTATATTTCTTGTTAGATCATGATTAATTATTGCTAATATATGTTGTGTTGCATGTTTGAGGATCACCCCATGGGTGTTTCTCCCTCTGTTTGGATTTTTATCTCTGTTTGGCACCGTTGGCCTGTGAGGAAAACCCTATTGCAATTGTTAGTTTACTTTTTATCACTGATTACATGTGTTTCCTGCTGTTTAAATGCTTATGATTCATGGTAGCTATTAGCCACGTAGTTTTTGAACTTACTTAGGGCTGCTGATAGTCGATTACGCACGACTGGACTGCTCAGGGCTGTGAGAACCTAGTGTGGGAGATCAAAGAGGGAATAGACAATTAAGTGCTTCCCTAGAGGGTCTGTTGGTTTTAGTTTTGTACGCAGGACCTACGGTAATAGGACTTTCTGCTTCCCAAGAGTTTTCTTAGTTTACACACGTATCGAGCCCACGGGAGGAATTAGACGTAAGTTCTTCCTCAGAGAGTCTGTAGATATCGTTGCAAGACCATAGAGGAATTGATGTAAGAGCTTTCCAGAGTGCATGTGCCTTGTTTGATTACTGGACTATAGGGGTCTTCTAGTTTGAGACACACGGAGAGTCAGTGTGATTTTTGTTTGGTTGGTTGTGACGAGTCCACCAAGCCAAATAACAAGCTTGGGTTTGAACTGCTTGTGGGTTAGGTAGTCTTTTAGTTACCTGTTGTGTTACTTGCTTAACTTCGAATATAATGTTTTGCTAGTTCTTACCTGGTTGTTTAATAAAATGAATGTGAACGGTAATTGGTAGGATTATCTACTGGTGTACTCTTAGTCCATTATTGTACTTATTTCCTTTACTTTCACTATTTTAATCACTAATAGTAGGGCACAAATCTTGTAGTGGTTGCCTATTGGGATTAGTCTCACGCCCTGTTTGGGTCCTTCTTTTCAGCCCAAACAGATTATATGGTTACATGTGTAGATAGGTATTGTGGCCCTTCTACCTTAGGTACTTGATTGCTGGTAGGAGCTGGAGAGCATGGGACCGGGCATTGGCTCGCTATGCTGCTGGAGTTTTTGTTTACATTTAGTACCTTGTTTTCAGTTGTATTTCAGCATGTTGATTTGTTTACTACTTTCCATAGATACATGTATTGTACTACATCATTATTATGCCAGACATTTCTTCTACGTTTAGTTCTGTTGTTGAATGTTGTTTACTTCTTCCGCTATTGATTATGTTTATTCTTTCGTTATATACTTTACCAATTGAGGGCATAGTTTCCCCAAGGACTCACCAAGGCCCTCGCTGCTAGTCAGCAGCCTCTGGCATTCGGGGAAACATGATTGATGTCATATGGAGAACCGGGTACGGGGCACCAGTTATGTGGCTTCAGATTCAGGTCGTTACAAAGTGGTATCAGAGGAGTTTTCTTCTTTTCTATTACCTTACTATTTTGTGACAATAGACAGGGATAGGAAGAAATGGGTAGTTAGTAATTAACAGTGCCCGAGAGTAATTAACCCATGTATAGGGAAAAGATATATTACCTCGTAATTTAAATTTTTAGTTTTTGCATGTGTTACAGTTTATTATGTTTCACCTTTGGGTGATGCACATGTTTTGTGCTGTTACATTTTATATTATTGTGGTTCTATTTTGTTGAAACCCGATGAGATGAGGGTGTTCCATCTCATGCATCATATAGGCACTGGGTAGGAAATCATATGTCATAAATTTTACCATGTCATCTAGGGTGCATTAGAATTTCATGCTGTTGTGATAGATGTCATGATAAATTATGCATGATGTTGTGATAGTTGTTGTGATAGAGATACCGCTATGTTGATAGGGTGTTGTTTATTTTTGTAGTTAATTTATCATGGACGCCAAACATTGGTCTTAGAGGTGTTATGGGCCCCCGAGGATCGGAATTTGGTGGATCATTGGATTATTATGTTTTTTACTTGGTGTATGCATTGTTATGATTTCATGCTTTGATTCGCGGGGAGTATGGGCCCCCACGGATCGGAATTTGGAACATAGATGTTTTTTTTCTGTTTCTGGAATTCAGTGCTGTTTCTGAGCTACTACTTAGAGAAACCCAGAATACACGGCGTGTACTTTATAAATACACGCCATGTAGTTTTTAATCCATGTTACTAACTGTGTGAACAGAGACACAGGGTGGTGGAGAGCCTTCGGGGACACGTCTTGTACCATAAGTACACACTGTGTGGTAGTCAACCGTGTACCCAGCCGTGTCACTAACAACATGGGTCGGGGAAACTCGGGTAGTACACTCCGTGTTTTGTATTAACATGCTGTTTAGTTTTCTCCTAGGTACCCGGCCGTGTCACGAACAACACAAGTTAGTGTTATCTTCTCTTATTCAAGCCGTGTTTGTTCTGAACATGCCATGTAAGGGGTTAGTCGTGTGGTCGGCCGTGTGACCAGCTACATGGGTCGTCGAAACCTGTTTAGTACATGTCTTGTCCTTAGTGAACATGTCGTGTAGTTTAGAATTAGAATGACTGTGTAGGTTAGCCCTGTAAAGAGACTTGAGCAGAGGAGTGGAGTTCAAGTACACTCCATGTTTTGGGACAACATGCCATGTAGTCTGGGATGTTACATGACCAGTGGTGGCAGAGTTACATGCCCATGTGGAAGGCTTAACAAACACGCCGTGTAGTTTAAATACAGTTCGTGTAATCGTGTTTTGAAAACTTAAGTTTTTTCTCTCTCCTGTTCCCGTTTTGTAATCTTGTGTTTTTTGTGCTTGTTAATCCTAAATCTGAGGCGTGCTTTTGACCTTTCAGGGCGATGGCACCAAAACGTCCTCTCGTTGCACGTTAGGAACCAGGCAGTGACCGTACGCCTGATGCAAGAGACCAGGGACTACCAGTAGTTCCGCCGATCATTCCGGACATGGCACATGCAGTGATTCCAGACACTGGTGTCGATTCTCAATTCAGAGAGGGTTTCATGAGGTTCATGTTGAACTTCCAGGGTTCTCATCATCCTTCGCCTTCTATGGCAGAGCTGACGCGAGTCTTCCAACAGCAGCATCCTCCCACCTTCACAGGTGATGGAGGACATCAGGCTATAGAATCATGGAAAGAAACCATGATTTCCATCTTTGAGCTCTGGAGACACCCCCAGAAATAAGGGTGAAGCTCACGACTTACATGTTGTGAGATTCTTCCAAGAGATGGTCGGATGTAGTCTCGTGGGCAGTGTGCTAGCGGACTATGGCTTGGGACGAGTTCTAGCGTATGTTCTACGACTACTTCTATCTGGCAACACTGAGGGCCGATAGAGCCAGAGAGTTCATCAACCTGCAGTAGGGTACTCTTTCAATTATGGATTATTCCTCCTGTTTCACTGAGTTACAGTGTTTCTCTCCCATTCTGGGAAATGATGAGCTATTTTTGGAAAGGAAGTTTGAAGGAGGCCTCAAACTAGAGATCAGATCGCAGGTGAACATCTTCCAGTGGACTTATATTATTCTAATATTCAACCAGGCGCTGATCACTGAATGGAATCTGAGGGATACTGGAGCTGTTGACCAGGGCGGTTCAGCATCCAAGTCTGATTCATTGTATACTGACAGCAGGAAACGCCACCGAGAGTCTACTCGAGGTGACTCGAGGAAGTGAGGTAATTCTTCTAGAAGACGGGATCTTCCTTCTGGCTACTAGGTGGTGTGTTATCACTGTGTAAATAGCAGGCATAAGAAGCCTCGGTGCCTGAGAGATCTAATGGAGTGCTGATCTTGCGACAATATGGCTCATCTGCATCGTTTTTTCAGGGTTCTTCTTCCAGCAGCTAGTGAAGGAGGATCGGTTTCTACTCCTCGAACAGGAGTAGGATTATCAGTTCCACAGCAGACTGGGGGCTAGAGTTATTCAGGTCGTTCAGGCCAGGGTAGAGGTCATGGACGCAGTGTTCAGGCTCAAGGAGGTTCAGCTCAGAGATATCAGGCTGCTACACAGGGTCTCGGTACTGGCCATACGTTTGGAGTGGAGCAGATTCATCGGGAGTAGGATCCTGGACCTTCCACAGTTCGAGGTATGATCTTGGTAGCCTCGGTTTTATCTTCTGCACTTTTCGATACCGGAGCTTCTCAAAGCTTTATTTTTGTGCACATTATGGAGAGCCTTAGACTTACTGTATTTACTTCTGAGGATAATTTGGCACTAGACACTCCTTTGGGACATAGAACTACTAGTGTGCGTTAGTGCAAGGAGTTCCCCCTTGAGGATGGTGGGTGTCTCTTCTTCTGGGATCTTTATGTCCTTGATATGATGGTTTATGATGTCATTCTCAGAATGGACTGGCTAGTTCCTTTTCATGTTTTTGTTGATTTTTATCACCGCAAGGTGAGTTTCACGTCACCAGAGGGCGGTCCTTTTCTTCACAAGGGTGAATGGGATGTCCAGGAAAGAAGAGATGGACAAGAGCATCATGGTTTGGGTAGTGTTACAGCCTATATTTCTAGTTTATATCTGGATGATCAGGGGACTTCTCAGATAGACTTCCCTCTGGTAGTTGACCATTTTCTGGATTTCTTTCCAGAAGACTTTTTAGGGTTGCCTCCGGAGTGTGAGGTAGACTTCTCTACTGAGCTTGTTCCAGGAGCATCACCGGTATCCATACCTCCTTATAGGATAGCTATGCCTGAGTTGCAAGAACTCAAGAAGCAGTTGGATGAGTTGTAGGTGAAGGGTGTTAACCGACCCAGTACTTCCCCTTGGGGTTCGCCTGTATTATTTGTAAAGAATGTGGATGGTACCTTACAGATTTGTGTGGATTATCGGAAGTTGATCCAGTTGATGGTCAAGAACTGATATCATTTGCCAAGGCTTGATGATCTTTTTGATCAGCTTCGAGGAGAAAGGGAATTCTCGAAGATCGACTTGAGATCTGGCTATCATCAGTTGCGGGTCAGACCATCTGATATACCTCTCACAGCTTTCCGAAGCAGGTATGGTCTGTACGAGTATCTGGTTATACCGTTCGGTCTCATGAATGCGCCGACAGTTTTCATGGAACTGATGAACAAATTTTTCCATCCTTACTTGGCCTTTTTCATCGTTGTCTTTGTGGATGATATCTTGGTGTACTCTCACACTCAACATGACCATGCTACCCATCTTGAGATCGTATTGAGTACACTGAGAGAGCATCATTTATATGGTAAGCTCTCAAAGTGCCACTTCTGGATGGGCGAGATTCACTTCCTAGGCCATGTCATCTCAGAGACAGGAGTATCAGTAGACCCAGAGAAGGTGAGAGAAGTAGTTACCTAGGAGTCGTCGAAGAATGTCTTCGAGGTACGGAGTTTCTTAGGACTGGCTGGTTACTACAGGCAGTTTATACAGGACCTCTCACGCTTAGCAGCATTGTTGACGGGCTTGACTAACAATGGTGTGAAGTACGTTTGGTCAGAATCTTGTGACTCAGCCGTCCAGGAGCTGAAGGGGAGATTGACTTCAGCACCGATTCTAGTTCTTCCAGAGCCGGGCAAGAGTTATACAGTTTTCTACGATGCATCTGGCATCGGGCTTGGAGCAGTGATTATGCTGGAGGATCGTGTTGTTGCGTACGGATCTCGGCAGTTGAGGCCATAGGATAAGAACTATCCTAGGCACGACCTGGAGTTTGCTGTGGTTGTTCATGCTTTGCATTGTTGGAGGCACTATCTCATGGGAGAGAATTTTGTGGTATATACTTACCAAAAGAGCCTCAAGTATATCTTCGCGCATCGTGACTTGAATCTAAGACAGTGGAGGTGGGTCGAGTACCTACAGTCTTTTGACTTCGATCTTGCTTAAATGCCTGGGAAAGGCAATGTTGTGGCAAACGCACTGAGCAGGAGGACTCAGTTACAGGCAGTTCAGGATTCCAATAGCGAGTGGCAGCTAATGGCTCCATTCTCTCAGATGCATTTGGAGATGCACAACAGACAGGGATAGACGGTTATTTCTTCTATAACTGTTACCTTTACTCTTTTAGATCGAGTTCGAATGAGGCAGCTATCAGACACAAAAGGCCCAGGCTTACTAGAGGGTGTGTCAGATGGAGAACCTACTCCGGGGTGGACAGTGGGCGATGATGAGGTGCTATATTTTTATGGCCACGTATGGGTGTCAGCGGACATACCTAAGGAGCTGATGTGGTAGTTTAATGCTTCATCTTGGGGAGTTCATCCTGGTGTCACCAAGATGTACCGATACTTACACCGTCAGTATTGGTTGCCAGGTATGAAGAAGGATGTGGCTGGTTTTGTCATGAGATGTTCAAATTGTCAGCAGGTGAAAGCAGAGCATCAGCGACCAGCAGGGATTTTATAGTAGTTACCCATTCCGGAGTGGAAGTGGAATGATGTCGCAATGGACGTCATGACCGGTTTGCTGAGGCCGCCTCGAGGGAATTATGCAGTTTGGGTTGTAGTGGAAAGACTCATGAAGGTTTCACACTTCTTGCCGATCAAGGAGACCTTTAGTGTTGATGAGTTGGGATGGTTGTACATCCAAGATATTGTACATCTGCATGGAGTTCCACACTCCATTGTTTCATAATGGGATACGTGTTTTACCTTGCACTTCTGGAAGGGGCTACATAGGGATTTGGCTACACATGAACTTTTGAGTACATCATACCGTCCCCAGACTGATGGCCAGTCTGAGCGTACAATATAGGTGCTTGAAGATATACTCCGAACTTGCATTCTAGAATTTAGCGGTACTTGGGAGAAGCATATCCCTATGGTGGAGTTCTCCTAAAACAACATTTTTCAGGTTACTATTCAGATGGCACCTTATGAGGATTTGTACGGTTGTCCATGCCTATCACCTTTATGCTGGCTAGAGGCAGGAGTGGCAGTCTTGCTGGGACCTCGTCTCGTTCAGGAGACCACGGAACAGATGGAATTGATCTGGAAGAGGATGTTTATTGCACTATCCCGGCAGAAATCTTACGCAGATCAACGGAGACGACCTCTGGAGTTCAAGGTCGGAGATCGGGTTTTCCTGTGTGTTACCCCGAGGTTGGGAAATCAGAGGATTAAAAGGCAGGAGAAGCTTTCACCAAGATACGTCAGGCCATTTGAGGTTCTGGAGAGAGTTGGGCTGGTTTCTTATATGTTTCAGTTACCTCAGAGGTACCGGGCTATGCACGATGTCTTCCATGTTTCTCAGCTTCGATGGTATTTCTCAGACCCGTATCATGTTTTTTAACCCGAGGAGGTTGAGCTGGAGCAGGATTCATCTTTCGAGAAGCATCCCATCAGGATTATTGATCGTAGTGCAAAGGTGCTCTATGGTCGGTCTGTTCCTCTAGTACGGGTGCTATGGAAGAACGGTCATATATAGTATGATACATGGGATATGGAGGCTGATAAGTGATCGTAGTGGCCAGAGTTGTTCAAGGTTTCTTCTTCTATGCCTCATTAGGGAAATTCGGGGACGTATTTCTTTAGGGGGTGATGTTTGTAAGAACTCGGATCTTCGTTTGAGTTATGTTTTTCCTTTTTCTGTAGTTTTTGGGAAAAATAATGTTTTTGGAAATTTTTGAAGTACACCCCATGTACTTTCTGAGTACATGTCATGTTCTCTTTTTCTACTCGAAATTGTGTGATGGCTGTGCCTGGGCCACAGACATGGTGTGTAGGGGTGACGTGGAGGCCGATTTTTCCAGAGTATATAAAGACCTAGTGTACACCGTGTACTCTAAAATTACACGTTGTGTACTTTATATTTATTACATTAATCAGACTGGGGTCACGCCTAATGCTCATAAACATGTTCTTCTTCGCCTAATTCCATCTAGAGCTTCTAAGGAGGCCGATTCTTCTCCGAGCCACCAATCCGTCACCGGTTGTCTAAAACGAACTCCGTCGATTTCATAAGAATCGCAGTGGTGAGTTCTTGGTTCTTCTTTGGCCTCGTTTCCTGATTCTTTCTCTCATATGGTTTATCTGAGGTTGAACGTTTTAGACGTTTTTTCAGATCTATTCATGGGCCAAGGTTCAAGTATATCAATCTTCGAGGATCAAGGTAGGTGGTTTGTTTCCCTATGTTGAAGTTCTTTGAGTTTTGGTTGAAAAAGTTCCGGATACCCATGTATCGGGTATCCTGGGTTTAGGATTTTGATCTTATTGCTTATTTTCCCTAGATTACTTGTTATTTCATGATTAATTGTTGCTAATATATGTTGGGTTCCATGTTTGAGGATCACCCCACGGGTGTTTCTCCGTCTGTTTGGCTTTTTATCACCATTTGGCACCGTTTTTCTATGAGTAAAACCCTATTTCAATTGTTAGTTTACTTGTTATCACTGATTGGATGTGTTTCCTGCTGTTTAAATGCTTTTAATGCTTGGTAGTTATTAGCCAAGTAGTTTTTGAACTTACTTAGGGTTGCTGAAAGTCGATTACGCATGACTGGACTGCTCAGGGCTGTGAGAACCTGGAGCGGGAGATCAAAGAGGGAATTGATAGTTAATTGCTTCCCTAGAGGGTCTTTTGGTTTTAGTTTCATACGCAGGACCTATGGGAAAAGGACTTTGTGCTTCCTAAGAGTGTTCTTAGTTTACACACGTATCAAGACTACAGGAGGAATTAGACGTAAGTGCTTCATTAGAGAGTCTATATCTATCATTGCAAGACCATATGGTAATTGACGTAAGAGCTTCCCAGAGTATCTATGCCTTGTATGATTACTGGACTATAGTGGTTTTCTAGTTTGAGCCACTCGGAGAGTTAGTGTGATTTTTGTTTGGTTGGTTGTGACGAGTCCACCAAGACAAAGAAAAAGCTTGGGTTTGAACTGCTTGTGGGTTAGGTAGTCTTATAGTAACCTTATGTGTTACTTGATTACCTTGGAATAGAATTCTGTGATAGTTCTTCCATGGTTGTTTAATAAAATGAGTGTGAATGGTAATTGGTAGGATTATTTACTGGTGTACTCTTAGTCCATTACTATACTTATTTCCTTTACTTTTGCTATATTACTCACTGACAGTAGGGCACAAATCTTGTGGTGGTTGCCTACTGGGATTAGTCTCACACCCTGTTTGGGTCCTTCTTTTCGGCCCAAATATATTATATGGTTGCATGTGTAGATAGATATTGTGGCCCTTCTACCTCAGGAACTTGATTGCTGGTTAGAGCTGGATAGCATGGGATCGGGCTTTGGCTCGCGATGCTACTAGAGTTTTTGTTTACATTTAGTACCTTGGTTTCAGTTGTATTTCAGCACGTTGATTTTTTTACTACATTCTATAGATACATGTACCATACTGTATCATTATTATATGAGACATTACATCTACTTTTAGTTCAGTTGTTGTATGTTGTTTACTGCTTCCGCTAATGATTATGTTTATTCTTCCACTGCATACTTTACCAAATGAGGGCATAGTTTCCCCACTGAAACACCAAGGCCCTCGCTACTAGTTGGCAACCTCTTGCATTTGGGGAAACATGCTTGAGGTCATGTAGCGAACTCGGTATGGGGCACCAGTTATGTAGCTCTGGATTTGGGTCGTTACGCCATTTTATGGGTGACTATACGTGTGATATAAATATGATGTCCCAAGAAAAATTCATGAATATATTTTTTTCATTCCTATATTATAATGATATTTTTATGAAAATATTTCTTAAATGAAGTTTATTGCATGAGTGAGTGCGTGATTATTTGAGCTCTATGTTTATTATGTAAAAAATGATCGATTTTTTATGGGTTTCATGTTTATTTATAGACTAATAGGTTTTATTTAATTTAATATCCCTTACAATGATTTATTATCTCATACCACATTTGAAAATTATTTTACCCAATTTTTGTATGTAGGATCTATATCAAGGTTAATCCTCCAAGTATGGTGACTCATCGTGGACAAAGAAAGTGTGTCATAAATGAAATAGGAATTTCAATTTCAGAAACTATTTTTGTGGAAGAAATATACACTATATAGAAGTGTTATATTTTTTTATATAATTATTTACATAATTCTCAGAAAAATTAAATTTAAAGGTTATGTGGATGTAGGAGAATAAAATCCTTGATATAAATTTTATAAGTATATTCCTTTTATGTTCGGATTGTCATGGTCAAAGTATGAATATGTTTTAATGAGAATTTTTCTAAAACATAAAGGCTTATATAGTAGAAAATAATGGGATATATATATAGTGGGTGTGTTATGTTAGGTAATGGATAAAAGGAGACAACCTAGTCCTTTTTTCATGGTAAAGTTAAGTGTTTGAGTTAATTTTATAAATAAGTGATTAATTGGGTTATGCATGATAAATACAGCTAGTGCTTTATTAACATGATTATATTATGATATTTTAGGACATAAATATAGTGTAATTTACAATAATAATGACTTTTCAATGAACTTATAGATACAGATAGTCTCTTGGGGTTTTCCAGAAATAGGGAGTTTTTAGTCTTTATGAAAAAATTAATTTTTTTAAATTGAATTTATCAAAATATATAATTTAAAAAAAGGATGTTTTCAGTAAGAAATCTTGATTTATACTAATTTTAGTAAAATATGATATTAATTTTGTTTTTCTTAAGTAATGTGACTTTTGAGAAAATAGTTTTGATACGATAATTTGAAATTATTTTAGTAAATCAATGTTTTTTTAAAACTCTTTTTTTTATTAATATTTGTTATAATTTTAATTGATAGATTTTCTCAGGAAATGATATTTATCAAATTCATTTGAAAAATCATATTGAGTTCATACTCACCACCTACACTTACACTTTGGTGGGCTTGTATACACAATTTTCGATTATGTATGTAAAGAAAAGGTTCCATACTTTGATAGTGGAGAGTTGTAGAACCATTATGGAGACATGGAAAGAGGTGTTTATAGATTAGATATGATTAAAATTTGTTTACTTGTTATCATCATATGTTATTGAATATTGGATTTTTATTTTCTTCACCATATTTTATTTACACTATAATTATAAATATTTACATTAAAATAATTGTATATTGACATGAATTTTTTCAATTTGGTTTATATATTTTGAGGGATGTTTTTTCTTTGATGGTTTACATTACCCCTCTTGAAACTAGTTTAAAGAATTTATAAATTAGGGTAGAGAACATGAGGCTATGTAAAACATGAATTGGGTCTTGGGATTCAAGTCCTTTGATCAAAGTGTTATAGCTTAATTGAAATTTTAAATAAAGAATATAATATATTATATGAAATATAACCTAATACATATGATACATCATAATTCCAATTCCATGTAACCTTTTTTTATTTGTCATCATAAATTTTATCAACTTTTGTTGAGATTCATTAATCATATATTATTTATAATGAGAATTTTTATATACATTAATAAAAAAAATTAACTACCACTAACATACTTATATAAAAATATTTTTAATTACAAAAATAAATTTAATGTTTTATAACATGTTGAAAAATTCATCTAACCTTTATCTTAGAAATAATTTTTATGTTTTTTATGAATTTCACCAAATTTATATTTTACTCTTATTGGATTCTTAAACTATAAATTCCTTATTAATAAATATACTATATTGAATATATAACTTTTTTTGACATATTACTCAATCAATAACAAAAAAATGTGACTATTTAACTAAAAAATAACTAATCATTAAACTTATATAAAATTTTAAAATTATATGATTCCTCATAAACCTAAAATATTTATGAAAAATAGGTCATTATTAATCCATATCAAATATGGTGTCATTTACATTAATTTATATGGATTACGGTTTTGTTATAACATTTCCACAAATAATAATATCTAATTAACCAATATATGTAGTGATTTCATACATTTAAAGGACCAATTTACTCTAGGCATATGTATTCCCTACCTTAATATTATCGTAGTATCTCAATTATCCTACTAATTTTGATCCTATAATCTTTTTAACACAATAAACATTTCATGTTTTCAAAAACAAATCACCACTAACTTATGTATTCATTAATCCACATATATCATTTTGTAACAGGTTTAATAAATAAAATCCTTTATTTATTTTTAACAAAAATAAATTTATTTATAAAATATACTTGGTAATATAAAATGATTAAAAACCATGTGATCTGAATATTACATTTTATATATGCATTTATATTTTTTAAAATGTGACTAAATCTATAAATAAATTATTTTATAATTATCAATATTAATATTCAAATTTCTAATAAAATATAATGAATTATTAAAAATAAAAATGTTTACCATATACGATAACCTTCCTTAATTTATAAAAAATTAATTTAATTTTTAATTATGAATAAAAAAATTATTGTTATCAAATAAATAAAAATAGAAAATTCATCCATGGCATAAAAAATTTCATATTCTTGAATGAATTCACCAGGAAAATGTAGATTAAACATAAAAAAATATAATGTTGCAACCCTTTTCTTCAGTTCAAACATGAATATCAACATTTATTTTAATATAATATTATATATATTTATATATATGATTCATTGTGCATCTACACATAAGTTTTATGTAAATCCAATATCTCATATCATTGATCCAAATAAGAATGATTTGTTTCTATATATTTCTTTAATACTAAAATTTATATAATTGAGAACATATATCAATTTAAAAAAAAATATAAAACATAATTTCTATTAAAATTATCTACATTAAGTATAGTTCTAATTGTTTAAAGAAACTTGGGTTTAGAAATATATAACAGAATTATTTATAAAAATAGTGTCATGTTTTAAAATCATTCAATAAAGAATTTTATTGATTACTATCCCACTAAAATAATGACCCAATTGTATATTATATATATTAATGGTCTATATTCCATATTTTACTATGTTTGGGTTTAGATTTAACTTTTCTCACGCATTATAGTATTTAAAGGGGTGACCTAGGGTGATCACCTTTTCTCACTGAATAGTTCTTGTTTTCATGTTTTCAAGAACCCAAAAATATATTATTCACATCATACCAAAGACATTATCCAAGTAATGAATATAAATCTAAATAACATGTGGATTTTACTTGGTTTATCCAAAATATCTACGTCTAAGGAGTCAACAAAAATAATGTATCGATGTACCAAAATCCACTAATGTGCTATTTAGTAAATAAAATTTTAGGATTGGTTCAACAACATGTATATGGATCACTACCTAATTTTATCTCTCCATCCATTACTTTAGGATAAGGATCGGAATTATTGTTATATAACAAATAACCATAAATAATTAACAGGTAGTAATACATCAAAAAAAGATATAGTAACCTCTAAAAATTAATCTCCTTATGTTTATTTGGATCTTTAGTTGAAATTTGAATTTATAAAATTCATCAAAATAGCTTTCTCAAACTCTTAGATATTTAATATATATTTGTCATCATTCCATGATAACTATGTTCTCCATTTTAATTCATTTATGATCTTCAATATCCTAACACCAAATTTATATAGGTTGTTATTCCTTATGTCACGTGTTAATTGGTCTTTAAAATCAATCATAATAGTTTTTTATAACTCTTAATGATCAATAATATATTTCTATCATTGAAAAATATAAAATCTATAAAACATACCAAACTCAATAAAAACATATAATTTTTTATATAACATGATGTCTTTATTTTTTAGTACTAGATTATATAAAAATACTATTATGATTTCTGAAAATGAATTCCATTTTTCAATTTAGTAAATCCATTCAAAAAAATACCAATATGTGATGAATATACAAATTACATCCTTAATTGAATTTTTTAAAATAATTTCCTTCAATAATATTTTTTTTGGTAACAACAAATGTGTGCTAGACACTTTTTCATGGAATCCTAGATATGGTCCTCAATCCAATATCAAAAGTCATGCTTAGGAAGAGAAGTATCAATAAGCATGAAAAAGATAAAAATGGAATCCCCATGTTCTTCATGATTTCTCACTCATGAAGGGATGAATATCCTCATAAACATTTCCCAATATGATGTGAGAAACACTTAATTGGAGTTGGTAATTTATTTCATCCATTACTGATGAAAATATTATCAAAACCATAAACACCTTTTTTGGGGTATACTGGAAATTTTTTAGCATTTAAAACCCATTTTATGTGTAAATTCAATATATAGGGGTGTATTTTGTTCAAAATATTTGATCTGAAAGCTTTGAGATCAAAAAAAGAATCCTAGATCAAAATTTATTGATGTTTCTAGTTAGGTTTATTTTTAGCATAATTGATGCAAGTCTAAAATGTAAAAATTAGGTGAACTCTGAAATAATTTAGTGCATATTCATCATTTGTTTTAAAATAATTTAGTTCCAATGAATTTTTAAAAGAATTATTTCTCATAAAAAAATTATGTGAATGTAGGATTAATTTGTGACCATGAAAGAGATAGTTTGATAAAAAAAAATTAGGTGTAATGGTGGGATTCCATTATGGGAGAGAAATATTTAAGTTCCCTAGAATAAATTTGTGGTGTAAAGGTGTGATTCCTTTAAGGATGTGAAATAATTAATTAGTAGGGTCATTATTTATGATCCCAAGATAGATATTATTTGCATCCAATAGACTCTTATGAAAATATGTTGTTGTTTGGGAACTGGATGTGGGATTATTATATATTTAAAATCCTATTATACAGATAAATTTGTGGGTAAGTATTTATGAATAGTTACCTATATATATATCCCCTTACACAACATTCAAGAATGGGATAATACTTGGGAATTTTTATAGGCTCAGATTTTGAAAAAACACGTCATTTTTGAGTGATTTCTTCATTAGAAGGTATCCAAAGAAAAACCAACTCAATTAGACTTTAAATTTAAGTATAAATATTTAGGGTACATCCATTTAATTTCTTCTTTAACATGTCCTTTGTATGTAAAAATTTCATATGTTGGATCATGTAATTCCATCACAGATCCTGTTATCTTCATTTAATAATTCCTTTACTGAGGGATTCCTATTATGTAAAACTTATGTGGTGTCCATACCTAAACCATAGTCCATTCTTTAGACCCACTCATTTTCATAAAGACTAATGAAAAATTAGGGATTATTAAATTACTTATTACCCTACTTATAATAGTATAATTCCATGCAAGATTTCACATAGTGTAACCTGCTTCACAAAATATTCCTTTTGTAGGTTTCATGGCCTTATTAAATAGAAAAAACCCCATTCACATGAACCAAATATTTCATGATACTCTAGAATCTCATGTCATATATTTTAAAAATTTAAAAATTCAAGCACCATATAAGTTTTGGTTTTGGGTAACCCATTACATGAAATATTATTTATAAATCTTTTAAAGCCTTCTTTTATTGAAAAAAAATCCATTCCGATAAACTAAATATTTCAAGGGACTCTAGAATAATGTAGTTCTTGTTTCACCCTTTTCAAAATTCCATCACTTAATAAGATTGGGTGTTGGGTAACCCCTATCCAGATATGATTTATTATATAATCAGATTATGTATAATTCCTTCATCAATGCCTTGAGTTAAGATACTCCTCTTAGTTTCCTCAATTCCTTGATTCAATGTGATCTTTTTGGTTTAATAGAAATCATGGAGTCAATATCATCTTCTTGGTTTTATCAAAGAACAGGATTTGAGATACTCCTATTTATTTCAAAAAATTCATTGAGTTGAGATCCTCCAATTCAATTCATCAAATTCCCCATGTCATGATTCTCCACTTGATTACCAAAAATGACTTGTATTGAGAGACTCCTCTTGATTTTCAAAAATATATTTCCATAGTTTATCATTTAGAGTAACCTAGAAAGGTCATCTTCAGTAGAACTTCCACATAAATCCATTTCTCGGTACCTTTTATCGAGTTTTCCATTACACATGAATTTAAACTACTTAGAAGTGGTCTTTGTTACATTTCTTGTAAAAGGCACACTATTGGTCATGGATGCATGACCTTGAAATAATAAACTTTTTTCCACATCCATTTTCATAAAAAGTACGGAATTCCCATTTAAATAGAACTAAACTATGCAGTTCTTGATTACCTTCATGGTGTTACATAGAAATCCTCTTTAATTGGCCTAATCCCTCCATCACAGCACCTTCCACCTATATTTATAATATTCCAATACCTCCTCAGATGGTAATAAATTTAATATTTCCCTTCAATATGGATTTATACAATATAGTAACTAAATAATTGTATCAAATGGGAGACAATACAATTCTAGTGTGAATTTTTGTCTTCGATACATATTTTTAGTCAATCAATTTCTCTAAAGAATAAAAGGTATTGTTATTTTGAAGGATTTTAGGAAAATATCATAAATCTATAAGAGAGATATGAACTAGGAAAAAAGAGCCCTTTTAGGATGAGCTAACCTCAAATCCTGTCATATGATAAAATATTCTATCATCACCATCTTGGGTGATTAATAGTTTTCCCATCATTGGAAAGTGGTAGAGTTACATGACACCCTAAACAACTGAAACTAGCCCACAAGGACGGAAACCATTAAAAATATTCATTTTACCCTTTATCATATTATTCATCCCAAAATTCATATATTAAAATATAAATCATTGGAAAACATTAAATTTTATCACGTTATATTTTTTCAAATTAAAAAATGAAGGCCTTAGAGCCCTTGGAGGTAAATAACTACTCTAAATAATATCTCTAAGATGGAATAAATTGATTTTAGGAAGGTTTCCTAGGTTTCATAGTTTTAAAATGCTTCAAAACTTCTTAAAAATATGTTTTCATATCACTTATTTAATTTTTTTGTTATTAAATTTAATAATTAATATTTATTAAAAATATTTTAAATACAGATTAATTTAATAGTCTAATAGATCTATTAAGTGATGTGTAGTTAGAAATTTTTAGTTAGTGTTTTCGAAAGACATCATGAAGACAATATGGAAATTATTTACCCTATTATATTTTCATTACTTGATATTACTCTTAGAAAAATAATTATATAATTTTTAACATATGATGTATACTTTCATATAACTATTTCTTAATTTATTATTAACAAAAAAATCACTTCTTCAATAGGATTACTTCCATAATTAATGTGAATGTGATTTTTAATAAAAAAATTAGTATTAAATATTTAATGTCATTTTTTATAAAAAAAAATCATTGTTTATAGATGTCAATGTTTAAGTATAAGTTTATTTTTTATAACATTAAAAACTTATTTATTAAAATATTTTATATTTTTTTTTTAAAATAAAATTTCAATTCTTTACTTTAAACAAATTCATGGAATGGATGATCATTATTCTACAACATTCTCCGTCATTCATTGTATTCTTCATGCAGTATTTTTAAATTTTTTATTTTATATATATTTAAGGTGTGTTTATTTTGACACTGAAAAAATCATGAAAAACTATTCTTGTTGTTTGAAATTGTTTTAATTTTATAATTTTTTTTGTTGTCTAAAAATATTATTGTGTTATAAATTATTTTTATTATTTTAAAATACTATATTTTTCAACTATGATGTGATGAATTATTCCATTGTTAGTATTTTTATTATTATTTTCTTATAATGAAACTACAATATCTATTTTTTAGTATTTATTGATTGTAGTTCTTATTAATTATAAAATATACCCTTTATTAGTTTTTAAATCAGATACCCTTTATCATTTTAGATAAAGGATTCCCTTTTTCAATAGTTATTTATGGTTTCCTTCATGGTGGCCTCCACCAAGTATTGAAACTACTCCTCCATAGTGGCTTCCCACAGTGAAGTGGGTCATTCTGACCTCCTTTATAGTGACCTCTAACTAGTATTTTAGTTTATAGTTTATAAAAACCTCTATCAAGTAAAGTTGTTGATCCTTCAATGTGTCTTCCCTTTTCAGTGATCGCTATAAATTGAAACAAATCATCATGGGTTCATCCACAATGACATCTAAAAGGTAAAATAAATGGTGATTCACAATCTCCTTTAAAAGTGACAATGCCTTTATGATTTATTTATATTTACGAGTTTCTTACATGCCTTGAATAGTTCCATGTTCTATGGGACTCCCTTATGTGAACAAGTCTCTTTAATGTTTTTTGAGATTTAGTGGGATTATTCTATATAAAGGGCTATCCAGATTCTTAACAAATTCTTCCCTTTAAATATAATAAGGCCTTTAGGATTCATGAAAAATGATTCCCCCTAAATGTAATATGCTCATTGGATTTGAATTAATAAATGTTTTATTATTAAATTAACCATTTTTATAAAAAAGGTCAATTATGTATCAATGTGAAAAAACTCTGTAGTTTAACCACTATTTCATTCATTTTAATTTACAGTATTAAGGTTCTAGAATTTTTTATTTGAAAGAGATTTTATTTAATAATGTATTTTCATTCTCTATTGTGTGCACCACTCAAGGATATAATAATAATTTGTTCATTTATAAGTGATCATCATCAAAATAACTGTAATATTGGAAGACTCACAAGTGGTGTTTTATTGTATTTATTTTTCTAAATAGATTTTATACTTTATTCAGAATGAAATTATGCAAATGGATATATTTTCCCACTATATTTTAAAAAATATGATATCTAAAAAACCCATTAATATCGTGTGAGAAATAAATATTTTAAATATTTATTAAAAATAAACTTATTTTTAAATTATTTATTTATAATCTATCTCACACATATTAAGATAAATATAAATTATAATGCTATATTATTGAAAAAATAGTCTTAAAGGTTTTAAATTTTTAATCAAAAAAGACATCAATTAATCATATGATAACATTTACATTTATTTAAGAGTGTAAAAGATCTATAAAAATTATGTAATAATATTTTTTTGTGCTTACATATAATGAATAAATAAAATTTATCATATATAATTTAAGTAAAACTAATTTCTTATAAAAAATTTCAAAACCAAAAGAATATTTTTTTAATTTATCTCACTTTTTTGTGAGATAAATATTAATTTTAAGTATATTTTATTAAAAAATAATCATATATTTTTTAGTTTTATGCTAAATTTTTCTCATATGTTAAGAGAAAAAAATTCAATTTTTTTTAGTGTTAATAATAGGTAAAATGAATAATATATATTATTTTACACTTGAGTTTTATTAATAAAAAAATTCCAAATATATTATAGGACATATAAAATCTTTTTATATGAAATTTATCTTACATAGTTGATAAGATTAATTTAATTTTTTAGATCAAAAAATATATAAAAAATGGTTTATTTATGATATTAATGTATTTACCTTTCATCAGTAAATGAAATTAATCACATATAATATTTGGAAAAAATAATTATACTAGTTTTATATTTTTTATAATAAATCCACCTCACCCTGATTGTGAGATATGTTTTCGTTCAATAATATATATGTATTTATGTTTTAAATTTTTTATGTAAATTTATCTCACAAAGTGAGTTACATGAAATTCAGTTAGATTTTTAGTATCTAAAAAAGATCTAAAAAAAGATATTTTCGTATTTAAATTTAATTAATAAATGAAATGTATCGCATATAAAACACATGATATACTTTTTATAATAATGTCTAAAAATAATAATATCTTAATGTATTTTTTTTTTAATTTTTCCTCGGAGTGTTTTTATGAACTTTACTTGTAATATTATATTGTTGATATTTTTTTAGGTTTATTACTTTTTTTCAAATATACTAAGTAACTCCAATAATCACATGATATGTTAATATGTATTATAGTTGAAGCATGAGGTAATATTAAAGAAGTGGTTTTATCTCCTACTCCATGTAGACGCCTATAACATGGAATTAGAAACCATGAGATGACACAAACCACATTATGGAAAATTTCACCTTTTGTGGTTTTTATTTTTGGAATATCCCTTTCAAGGAACATAATTTTTTCAACACTCATCATTAATCTCCATAATGTATGTTTGGGTTCCACAATATGCACAACATACTACTCTAATTTTTTATGTTTCCAACTCCACTATCTACAAATTTTAAGGCTGTGGTGGTGATAAAATATTATAATCCTTAATATATCTACCTAATTTTGGATTTTTATTTTAAATAATTTATGATAATTTTTTATTCATTGATAAAATTATATACTGAAACAAAGAATATGGAATAGTGGTGTTACCTATGTTTTGGTTTGTTATGAGGAAAACCATATCATAGATAGGTCACTACATCTTGTTTTTGTTGTAAAAATAAATAAATTATACAAGAATGCATGACTCGGCTTCTTTATTCCATCTTAGCTATCATGATCATGGGAAAAATACTATCATAATTTTTAAGGTGTTTCTATGTAATATCATGACCCAAACCATTGATTCTAAGCTGGATACTACATGACCTCATGTGTGCCTCCCCATACCCAAGAGGTTTTTGTATAGGAGTGAGGGTCTCAAGTGGAACCTGGGGAGATTATACCCTCTGTATTATGTCATATAAATAATAAAAAAATAATACATATAATCAGAGTACATACAAAAATTGATAAATTGAATACATGTCATATAATAATGGAATCTCCCAATATGGAAAGCATGTCCTGAGTATAATTAGTTGATAATAAAAATAAATAATAGTGGAGTACTCAATTGCATATCTTGGTATTCCACTATCTCTATACTCCTCCGTTCATCCATCTACCATAGGGACCTTTACCTTCATCGGGTCTCTCGTCATTAAGTCTATAAGAGCACAGATGTGACTATATGGGGTATGAGTACAAGACTCGGTAAGAAACCACCAATTACCCATATCATCAATGAATAAAATATACTAGTTAATTTCATGAACATAAAAATGGCGCAAAAAATAATAATATATCTCACATGTACCGAACACATGTTGGGTCCTCGGGGACTAGATCTACTTGCTTCGTCACTATGCTGAGAGAAGCATGAATAATTCAATATAATGTTGGATGGAACATTGATAACTTTATTTAAGCATCCTTCTTAATGGATATCCCTAATCATGTGATACATTGTGCCGGCGGGGTAGCCCAAGTATATTCTGACCCATGTCTGACACATCCGTCTTGAGTGGATAACCCAATCATTCTTCAAATATCACATGTCCACCGAATTCTAGAACATAACTATTGTATGGATAACCCTAAGCATGGGACACATCCCGCCAACTGGAATATTCCAAGTACATGTTGACATAAGTATGGAACATCCCTTTTAGAGTATAGTCTTAAGCATGTGCCACATCTCACATATTGAAAAAATAGGCCAAACCATCATGCTCAATTATAGTGTATAAAAATAAAACATATATGATACATATAATGAAAATGATATATCAATATCATTCCAAATCCTGATGTACCAAAACCATAATCATCGCAATTTATATACAAGCAATACAGACACAGGTAAAAGGCTACACACACAACTCATGTGATCAAGTGTCGAACATAGGTCTCATGAACAACACATGCGTGCCAAGAAATCATGCCAACAACCTGTCATAAAATATTCACGAAGGGTCAAGGACTTCCTACTTTTGGTACGATGGTGATTAACAACAAGTTTTGACATCCATGATTAATTGCACCACAAAATCCTTTTTCTATTCGGAAAAGAAAATTAGGTTTAAGATTATGCTCATTGAGACGAACCCAATGGCACTAATTGTGCATCTATTCGGTAAATATATCATGAGATATTGAATAAATAAGTTTGTAAATATAATAAAATAAAATTAAAAAAGAGAAATAAAGATAGGGAGGAGTGAGAGAGGGGGGGATGGGGAAGGTGTGAGGGGAGGAGGAACGCCTCCCATGCGCTGCGCACTTCCCCTTACTCCACCTTTATAATTTTTTTACCATTTTATTTCACTAAATTTTTCATTAACTAATTATTATTATTTATCTCTTTTCTTAAGTAATATGTCATATCATATCTCAATTATGTCTCTTGCAACCCTGTACAACACCCACATGGGCCCAATTACATTAACAATTACTTGTTCCATATTATATGTATCTCATTTATCTCAATTTATGTATCTATATCACCTCTTAAATCTATGAATCATTCATTAAATATATATATTAACAATAATTCATATATATATACACTCACTCATATATATATAACCCATATATTATATATACAATATATATATATACACACCCATATATATGTACACCCCCCCCCCCACACACACACAGATATATATATATATATATATATATATATTTACACCTATATATATACATATATATTTATCCAATATATATATATACACACACATTACACAAAATTTATTTTCCCCGTTTAAAAATATTGATAATAAGCACCATTATTATTATTAAATATCTTTCATCATTACCAATATAAATGTATCCAAAATAAATTCCATTAATTACCAAAAATAGTAATTAAATTATATTAACCACACTCAGTTGAATTAATTTTTCATAATTTATAGTATCATATTTATTACATTATCCACCACTAAAATATTCAGGCAACCAATATTTCAACCACAATATAATTATTAATTGTACATGCATATTTGAATTTTGTTTTAGAAAAAAAATATGAATACAATTATTATTATTACTATTTTAACTTCCCAACAAATATTTAAATATAAAATTTTACTACCCCTATGTGTGATGTAACTAAACACCTAATGCACACAAATGTTATGTCGTACCTAAGATAAAACTCATATTATATACATAATGGTGGTCTTTTATTTCGAGTACAATACCCCTTTAGGTAGATATTTAATATTTTTTAGAAAAATATTATAATAACAATATTAAATGAATTACCCTCACATGTGATCTATCTAAACACCTGACACACAAAAATGTTATTTCGTGCTTAGGGTAAACCATATATATGAGACCTAATTTTGGTCCCATATTTCCAATATGAAATAGCATTTATGAGATATTAAATTATTATTTAAAAACACACACATGATATAATATATATATATATATATAATATTTTTATTATTTTAGTTTTGAGGCTCAGCAGGCCCTAGAATCCCATGCTAACTCAGTTATTAACTCCAAAAATATTCCATAGAATATTCTATGGTTTTAATAAGATATTTACCCTTATGTGAATCCTTTAAAAAAATTATTAACAATTTTTTATTGAAAAAAATACATTTTTACATAAAAAATACTCATAAATTATTATAAAATATGATTTTATTATCATTAAAACTGATAGTATTATAGTCTAACATTAAAATAATTTCTTAAATGTTAAAAAATTAAACATATTGACACATTAAATCTTATAAAGAGTTTTAATTTCATGAAAAGTTTTTGAAACACTTCATTCATAAAAAAATATTTCAGAAGCATTTGGGATCTAAGGATAATCCTTTAATAGCTATATAAATAGTTATATGCATTGCGAAATAGAGTTATGTGGGTTTTTGATTCAATCACTATGGAACTCCTTGAACTAAATGTCACATTTCTCAATTTCTCTTTAACTATTGTTCTATGAGATTATAAGGAAGACTATGGATATCATAGGAGAAATAAGTTCTCTATTTTCTTATATAAATACTCAACTATAATGAAAAATAATAAGAAAGATATTAATTTCATTTTAGAAATTCTATCTTCTTTATTTAGGTTTATTTAATTTGAAAAAATGGATGTTTTTAGAAAATTGGATTTAGAATTCAGTTTCTGCTATGTTAGGATTAGGGTTATCCCCATTAAAACCCAATAATGGTATCAAATCAAATTTTCTTGTAATTAGATTAATATTTAAGTAAATAAAGAATATATAATTTTATTTTTCCCAGAAATATTATGTGTTTAATGAAAAATTATCATAGTTTTTAAATTTTATTCATAGCCATGATGTGGCTCTAGGTAAAGTGGTTTTGGTTTATTGAATTTGTAAAATTTATATAGAATTTTTCGGAGAAAATGGCACTGAAAGTGTTTTAGAACATAGGGAATTACTAAATATGACTTTATTTTATGATTTTGGATAAAAAAGTTATGATGTATATAGGAATTTTCTTCAAATAATGAAAACCAAGATGTTGTTGAAAAAAACCATGTCATAGTTTTAAAATCATTAATTTTAAAGTCTTCACCTTAAATGTATTCACACAAAAAAACAACATCGTTACTTGAAAACTATTTTCACAAGGATTAAATGTGTCATGGATTATATAAAAACATAAAGTGGTTTTGTGATTTATAAATAAAATTTATTTTACTAAACAATTTTAAAATCATTCAATGGGGTGGGACTAAAGGGACCACAACGAATACAAAGGGGTATTTATATCATATGATGAATGTTTTGGAGGATTTGATATATCTTTAAAGTGAATTTACTTGTTATATTAATTTATAAGTTATTCATAAATTATAAAATGAGGATAAATATAAAAGATTTAATATTAATTTATTAGATGTTCATATTTAACAGGATTGTATTGAAATTTATTTAAAACAAACCAAAATTAGTTTTAGTGGATTTTATTAAGGTTTAAAAAAATAAAATATGTGATTTTTTTATTATATGAAATACTTTTATAAAATATGAAATGTTTATATAGAATATAAAATTTTATATTATTATAAATATCATATATTATAAATATGAATGAGTTTATATTGAGTACCATGTAAAATTTGAATATAAAAGTGTTAATATTGAAAAAATAGAATATTATGATATATATATTAATGGAATTTCCATTAATATTATTTAATTATCAATTTCTTATGATTATTTATTTATGAATAAATTTTTAAATTTATATCTCATATCTAATTGTATGAATTCCTTATTTATTTTTCTTATTTAATAATTTAATTATTCAAGAATATAATGTGTTTATACTATGAAAGGATATATTATTTAGTTTATATTATTAAAATACTTCTTATAAATATCATATTGTGGATATTAGAAGTTTCATGTTGGGTTTCACATCATATTTAGTTATGTATGATCATGGATATGATTTTTTTTGTGGGTTAGGAAATCAATTGTGACGGTTGATTCTATATAACGGGTGATTGGATTATATTTGAATTGAGGCCTCTCTTGAATATTGATATATGGATAGTGGAACTTTGTTTTAACCTTTTCACTGGAATGAGGGCTTATGTTTTATCAAGAAAATTTTGGATAACCTACTTGTCTCACCGTTCATGCTCTTAGAGTGATTTTAATTTTTTAAGATTTGAAACATTTACATAAAAAGGATTGATATACCTTATTCATGATATGTATTTAGATATTTATGTATATAATTAAATTTTATTTTTCGATAAGTAAAACAAATCATGATTTGTGGACGGTTTTATACATAAATATTTTTTAAACATATTAATTTGGTTGAAGGTATAGAATAAAAAAACAAAATCATTAGATGAAAACATACCTGAATGGAATACATGAGATAAGATGGTGAGATGTTTAAAAAACATAACGACAATAATTGTAAGATTATCTCAAATGAGGCAACATTCCACGACCTCATTCAATCAAATGGGTAGGTTCATCTAAAATTTGGGTACCCATGGTTTATCTTGTGTGAGGAAAGTACGTTATGTGTGACCTTAATAGGATTTGGTGCATATATCTATTATAATATTTGGCTCACACTTATAAGATAAATCCTACAAAATAGGATACCAAAGGAGTATTTTTTTTATAATCTATATGAAATATTGAGGTAGGTATTTTTCCATTCAATAGTAAAAGTATCATATATGTTATGATTGATATGATGATCTAACTATATAGATAAGTAATGAAAGGAAATCAAAAACATACCCAAATATTTTTTAAAATATATATATCTTTTATCACTAATGGATATGTTATAAAATTAAAATGTTTGATCATTTTAGTATTAACATATTTAATAAAATTAATTATTAAATGATTATAAAACATGATGAAAATATGTTAAACAATATTTTGTATACAAAAATGGAAATGCTATAAACATTTTATTTAAGATAAATTCATGAAAAAAAATAGATTAATTGAGTGAGCATACTATACTAATATAGTAACTTAAATATTTTTCGTAATCCTGAAGCAAAATCAATTTATTTGATAAAAAACTTATTATGAAATGAAATACTGATAAATATTGTTGTTTAGAGAAATATGATTATAATAAATATAGAAAATATTCTCTTGAAACATTTATATTGAATTTGGTTTCTATGGATCCCATGCTTTAATAAAAACAAGAAAATATATATCCATTTAGGATGATAGAAAAAGATTAAATTATTTGTAAAGTATGAGATAAAATGAGATATATGGAATTTTTAAAGTCCTCTTTTCATTTAAGATAGTTGGGGGATGCTTCAGTCTCAATTCATTTACTCAATATGTTTGAGTATGTAAATGTCTTAGAGAGACTAAGAGAATTAATCATGTAATAATCTTCCTTGACCATTGAGAATAACAACCAAACTAGTGATTCCACTAGACCTCAGACATGCCTCCCTATATGTTAGGGGATGTCAACTGCTATTGAGGGTATGGAATAATTATGGTGAGACTATTCTCTCAATATAAATAATAATATCAATTATTGAGTCTAATGAACACTCAGCACGACTCATCTATATAATGGACATACGCAATACCAATAAACATAAAATCAAGAGTAAATATTGCCGCTATAATTTAGAATATAATGTAGAAAAATTATACAAAATTCATCAATACAGAATAGTGAATATATATATATAACATTATCAATATAAATTAACAACTATCATGCTGACTAAAAAACATTCTGTGAAATAACTAGAAGGTAAAAAAGTATCATGGCCTATAACCCATCACACATTATATCTCCTTATAACTTTTTGGCCTCCATACCTTCCTAGACCGAAAACATGCTTCCAACTCCAATATAATACTTGAACTAGAAATGAAACATGAAAATGACCAACATATATAGAAACTCATGTTGTTTACATGGGTAGGGATGGGACCAATAACCCTATAGTATCCCTTCACTCACCTTGACATGATAAGTAGTAGTGATCAAGTGGATGTGCATGTAAATATTATAAGAGAGTGAAATTTAGTGATCAATGAAACTCAACCTTACATAAACATAACATGAGATTTATAGATAAGAAATACTTGTTCTCGTATGTATGGAAGATACAAACATACAACAGTGAATCGTACCAGTATTTAATAACTCGGGAAAGGATACTCTAGTTTGTAATCAATGACTCACATACCCTCAGAACCCAAAATGGTATTCCACATCTCTATTATCTCATCAGATCTAATCACTAGTAATTATCACTATATCCACAAGGATCACAAATAATAGTTTCACTTAACCCATTAGTGATCTCACTACCTATCAATAATCAAAAACATGAAATATCATTGAATTAAAAAACCTATAAATAATATAACTGAAAATCAATCATTTCCTAACTTTCAAATAATATATAAAAAACGATCGAGTGAATAAAATGAATTGAAAAATAAATAATGTTTCTCAACTATGAAAAATAAAAAACCTACTCTCACACCCATCCCATCTCATTTGATTGGTTCTCACTGGAACTATTATCTAAACTAACTAAATTTTACCCTTATTATATGTCTTAAGTAATAATAGGAGTTCTCTCTCATTATATGATGATATAACTATCTAGTTCTACCCTGATTAGTCATAACATACATCAAAACCATCATTTAAAAACAAGGAGTGTGTCCTGACCATGGTCATGCCACAAGTTTTTCATTGGGAGGATGCATGCCATCTCTATCACATGCATCATACCAACACCTCTAAGGGGATAATCACCATCTCTCCTAGTTCCTTTTCTCCCATCACTCTATATCTATATTCCTATGGGAAAAATAACATCCAAAGCTTGTCATTACCTAAACATACAAAGAGAATAATGCATGTGACATAAAAAAACAATATTATACATTATCCTCAAGATGGAAATTAATATTAAAGGGAATGTTATAAATCACCTTCCATGGTTATAGATAATCTATCAACAGTCTTGTTACATAATTCTCACTGCCTCTTCAGTAGCAATCCTAGTCACAATATCAAAACTGGAATAATCCAAGGAAATTTAGGAGGGAACTTAGTGTACTCCTACTAGAAAAACAAAGGATCTATCGCATATTTCTTACCCTGTCTTTGAATCCAAACCATGAATTATTATTTCACTAGGAACACTGCTTAAGAAACTGATCTATGCTTTCAATCATATAATTTTAGGACTAACTATGAAATCTATTCTAATGTTTTTAAATATGTACTTCTATAAATTCCTATGGAGGAAGAATGATTATCCCTAAAATTTAAAGAATCATCCAAAGTCTAATTGTGAATGAATCATCCCTCACTCAATCCATAAAAAATTCTAACCCCCTTACCAATGGTATCATAATTTTCCCCAGGGTCATGCTAAAAGGAAACCTGATAAGCCCCTCAATCTGATCTAATCCACCCCTAATATAGGGGAAGGTTTCCCTTTTGGTTTCTATGTTATAATGCATCATTAATAAATAATAGAAAATATATCATGAAACCATAATCAATAAGTTTGTATAAAATCATATAAGATATTTAAAATATGGTGTAGCCCTCATAAGGTCAAATATACCACAACATTTATCAAGAAAAATCCTCCTTTTTTTATTTTAATACCCAATTCAAGAAAATTTTTCAATCAATTTCAAAAGACACAACATGATATCTTACTCACATGAGTACTTTATCCAAAACCTATGAAAATATGATTTAAAAAACATTTTTTTGAAATACCATTCTAAGTCCATCATTTTAAAACACGGGATCATTTGGAGTTCCAATAAAACCCACTACTATTCAAAATTTTCCTTAACCAACATGCCTTTAAAATAATATTTAAAGGAGTTAAATCATTTCCCCTTGAAACATTACATTAAAAAATATTTTTTTAGATAAAATTATATTTACTTTATAAATCCATCTCATTATACCAAGAAAGATAGAAAATGGGCTACTGATGCACTTCTAGAAAAGGTTCCACTAATAAACCAATTTAAACTCTATATAGTCCTTGTTGAATATTAGGATGATACATCCCCACCCCAAATTATTGGGTGAGATAATATGATATCATACAATATGAAAAAAAAATTGGTCACTTGAAACATAAAATAAGCCAAATAATTAATAAAATTGGAAATATAAAGGCCACTTAGCTCAAATGATTATCCATAAATTGATCCCAATATCATACCAACAACTAAAAATACCTTGATCACCTATATAAATCATTAAAACCCATGAATCAACCATTTTACCACTTCAATCATATTCTAAATCTGGAATAATAGGAATAAAACTCACTAAGTAGTGTAATGATGTTGAAAATCCATGAAATGTGGTGTGATCAACTAAAAAAAGCACCTGATCTTAATATATGAAAAATATATGATTATAAGATTCTACAATTAATTTTATCCTTGATTATCAAACTAACTACATAATTTCACTATCAATAATACCTCTATAAAAATAGTGTGATAAAATCATCATATATGCCTTAAAATCCTCATATATGAGTCATACATGAAATCCCCATCAAGTGACATAATTCCACCATCATCTAATGAAATTAATCATCTAAAAACCTATGTTTCCGAATATAAATTATAGGATAAGGAAGTAGAGATGAAATGGAAGAGGATGGGGAAGCGATTACCTTGAAATGATACCATAAAAAATCCCTAGACCACCTAAATCAAGGGGATTAGAGGAGGTGGAAGTGGGGTAGGGAGAGCTAACTTTCTAGTTTTAATAAACCAACCTGATTTGACCAACCATGTCACATGATCCATCCTTTCATATGGTCCAAGGTGTGTTATTGGACTCCAAGGGCTAAAAAAAGTGTCATGTAATCAAACATAATTATGTGGGAATGATTTTACCCATGAAACATTAATAAACATATAGATGACCCCATCCATTAATCTGGTATAGTTCTTTTATATAGTTTACTTCTATGAAAATAAAATAAGTAATTAAAAGTGGCATGGATAACCAAACAAGGAATAACCAATATAGATATCTAACCTATAAGTAAATGTGATCATCATGAGACATAAATAATGAGTACCAAAACTAGAAAACCAAACTATAAAGGAAGGTATAAGTGGTTGATACACAAATATATCAACATGAAGTATAAGTTCTAAACCAACATATGGTCTTATCTATGTGAATTGAGGTAACTTCCGCATCTTAAATACATCCATAGACCACTATACCACCACAAGACAATAACATGATACCAAAACATGTATACCGACCTAAAAACATGGGGGATAGATACACAATAGGGTATATGGATAGGAGGTGATATACACATACCCAATAGAATTCCACTAGAGCATATATGTAATTCCTTTTTTCAAAGAATTTTATAAATGTTAGTTTGAAATAAAAATAGAAAATAACTTCTATCCATGTGAGGTTGTTTGATAGAAACCAATAAAAAACATTACCCTTTTAAGGAAACATTAATTAAATTTTAGTAACCATTGTAAAGCATAAAATTTAGAGAAATGTCTATTTAAATCATAGAAAATAAAACACTTACTTTCATGAAATTTAATCAATTATTATCTTCCTTTTTACCTTTTATTTTTCTACAAATAAAACATTTTTAAAAACAATATTCAAATAAAAGAACATAACATAAAAAACACTCTGAATAAATACTATGATCATAAATAAAATTTAACATGATATATTGACAAACTCCTACTTCTCCACCTAATGTGATCCAAGGTCATGTGCTTATCATGAGGAATTTTCAAGGTTGTTCTATGGCTTTCGGTTGGTAGGATTTTCATGTGAAAAAAATTTGGAAGCCTAATGGGGAGGGCTTGTCTCTTTTTGTAGAAAAATTGCACAATTATAATGTTCACTCAATTATGGTTTCCTCCTCACTCCCCTTAGTATAAATTCATCTCCATCATCATAAAATCTCAAGAAATGTTCAAACATCTCATCATTTTAGTAGCGAAAATTTCAATCTTCTAAAACATTATTTTTCTTGAAAGCTCTAGAAAAGGCACAGCTTTCTTCTTCACTTAGAAGCACTAGAAAGGCACAACTTCTCTTATCATGAAATCTCTATAAAAGGCACAGCTTTTAACAAAATGATTTTTCATCATCACACACATCTCTTCAGCATTTCATTTTCCACCCAAAGATTCACCAAATGAGTTTTCACAGCACAAGACAGCTTCCCCCACACTTAAGTTCAACTATATCATGCAATTTAACTTCAAGAGAAGGTTGGATAGGGAAAATTGTCTTTTAATGTGGCTAACATAATAGGTTATTTAGGGATTATATGGGATACAAGGATTAATTTACAAGGTAGGCCATAATTAAATGGATTATCTTGAAAAGTGGGCTTTCAAACCAAAGAAATTCCTCAATCATTTAAAACATATATACCCCAAACCCTCAAGTTTCGAAAGGAATGAATCAAATTCTGTTTAAGACAAGCATGGTCTGGTTCTTTCAATAAGTGAGGTGAATGAAAAGAATATGACAAAAATGGTTCAGAAGCCTCACAAGAAAGTGATTTCAAAGATATAGAGTGTGAAATGTGGCATGAGATTAAAAAATCTGAGTACTTTTCATGAAATTCTCAAAGAATTAAACTTGAAAAAAAATCATTTTCAGCATTCATTTAAGCTCAGTTTCAGGGAATAAATTGGTTCACTCAATTACATGGGTTTCCAAAATATGAATTATAATAATTTCAGCTGAAAAGTTTCAAAAACACACCAAAAACTTAAAAATAAACGCCCAAAAATTTGGAAACATGCATTTTTTTTTGAAAAAAAATAATAAAAATCCTAAACTACCAAGGTTCCCTTTTATTCCCCCACACATAGCATGTGGACTCCCAGATAAGTCAAAATCAAAATAAAATTAAATAAAATTCAAAACACATGCCATTGAGATCCACCAATTCCACACCAAGAAATAAAAGATATTATGCCTCATCCATAACCATTATTCCAAGTTCTCAAATCAGATCATTCAACATTTTTCCTCTTCATTTATCCTCCCATGTACACAACACATCTACCTCACATGAATTTTCTCTCATCTCAAAAATATTAAATTTCATCAAAAAATTTCTCATCCAAACCAATTCAAGGGTCACCATAGGTTTGACAAACTTTTACTTCTCCACCTGATGTCAGCCAAGGTCATGTGTTTATCATGAAGACCTTTCAAGTTTGTTATGTGGCCTTCAGTTGGTAGGATTTTCATGTGAAAATAAATTATGAGGCCAAATAAGGAGGGCTTGTCTCTTTTTGAAGCGAAATTGCACAATTCTAATTTTCATTCAAATATGGTATCCTCCTCACTCCCCTTAATAGAAATTCAGTTCTATCATCATAAAATCTCAAGAAATGTTCAAACATCTCAACATTTCTGTAGAAAAAATTTCAATCTTCTCAAACATTATTTTTCTTGAAAGATCCAAAAATGGCATAGCTTTCTTCTTCCATTAGAAGCTCTAGAAAGGCACAAATTCTCTTACCATGAAATCTCCAGAAAAGGCATAGCTTTTAACCAAATGATTTTTCATCAGCACACACATCTCTTTAGCATTTTATTTTCCACCCAAATTTTCACCAAATGAGTTAGCACAACACAAGATAGCTTCCCCCACACTTAAGTTCAACTAGATCATGAAATTTCACTTCAAGAGAAGATTGGATAGGGAAAATTGTCTTGTAATGTGGATAACCTAACAGGTTGTTCATGGATTCTATGGGATAAAAGTATTAATTTACAAGGTAGGCCAGAATTAAAGGGATTATCTTGAAAGGGGGGCTTTCAAACCAAAGAAATGACTCAATAATTTAAAACATATGTATCCCAAACCATCAAGTTTCGAAAGGAATGAATCAAATTATGGTTAAGACAAGTATGGTCTGGTTCTCTCAAGAAGTGAGGTAAATGAAAAGAATATGAAAAAAATGGTTCAGAAGCCTCACAGAAAAGTGGTTTCAAAGATAAAGATAGTGAAATATGGCATGAGATTCAAAAATCTGAGTACTTTTCATGAAATTCTCACAGAATTGAACTTGAAACAAAATCATTTTTAGAATTCATTTAAGCTCAGTTTCATGGAATAAACTGGTTCACTCAATGACACGGGTTTCAAAAATAGAAATGAAATCATTTCAGATCAAAAGTTTAAAAACACACCAAAAAATGAAAAATAAACACACAAAAATTTGGAAACACACAATTTTTTTATTTTTTATTTTTAGAAAAACAAACACAAAATGAAAATCCTAAACTACCAAGGTTACCTCCCCCACACTTAAATGATGAAGTGTCCTTAATACTTTCAAGTGTATTTAACATGTAAGAAGATTTTAAAATTAAACACAGTAGTAAGTAATTGTAAAGGAGAGGTACAACCTAGCTTATTGGAAATGCAATATTGAGTTAAGCTCCTAAGTGTTTCACACGAAAAACCAACAAGTAAAAGAACAAAATAAAACATAATAAATTTATTAAATGAAACAACAATAGAAATAGGATAATAAAAGAAGGATATATCTTGGTTTAATCCCCCAAGTGGGCCTTCGGTTTTGACTGCCTCCAGATGGGCAGTTCCAGTTGGTTATCCCCAATCTGATGGTGAGTTGAGTTTATTTGTGATAAACCAACAAAACTTCTTCTTCACATCATGTGATTCATCCTTTTTGTTGAGGACACCAAGAGTATAGTACACAAAATCCACCCCTAGAACAATCATATACAACTTTCTTGGTGGGGGTAGGACAAAGAATGAGTCCTACACTTTTATGGTTTCTACTTGCACAATATATTCTCTATTCTCCAGTGCTTGATGAAGGTATCCTGTATGAGTAGAAATATCAAAGTAATAGTCAAATTATTATTCTATTTGAACAAAGTTAAAGCATGAAGTATCAATATCATATTCATCCCTTCCAATGTAAGCATCTTGAATATCTTTTTCCATAGGAAAATCCACTTGTATTCCCTCTAGAACTCCCTCCAATAAATGATCAACATGTTTGGGGAGATCCATATGTTCTTAATCAGGTGCATCATATTTTTATTCCTCATCCACCAAGGAAATACAAGAGTTATCAGAATATGAAAATTTCATGTAAGGGGAATTAGTACTCAATTAATATTCTATAAAACCAGAATAAAGAGAGTTTAGAAAAACATTATCTCTTTTTAGTGTCTTGAATTAAATTGATTCTTCAGTGGAAATATCCCCATTGAGTTTAATTTCATTGGGTAGAGGTAGGTAGTCAGGGTCCTCTATTTAAGAGATGAGTAGTGAATTCACTTCCCCCACTAGTTTTGATTCTGGTTCAGGTTGAGGTTCTTGATCCAATGTAACCTTCTCTAGGGACTTCAATCTCGGATAATCAATTTTTACTTGAATCACCATGTCCATTAGTTCATGAAGCGAGATACCTGTGATATGGTCATTCATTATTTTCTTGGCCAAAATAGTGAGTTCATCAGGCTTTTGAAATAGGGATTCCTCATCATTATGATACACTTTTCCCTGAAACCGTGATTAATCAATCCAAGAAGAATAATTTCAGTTTTCATAAATCATGTATTTTTTATATATTTTTTTAAATAAAACAAATGAAAACATTTATAAAATTTTAGAATTATATTGTGGGGACAGCCTCCCCGGCAATGGCGCTAAGTATTGACACGTGCCTATCATGGCGTGTGACAAAAAAATATAACCTAAGTTAAAATGTAGTAAATTGGTTGAACTAAGTTTTCTCCAGAGTGAAGTGCACAATAATTAAACATGTCACATAAATAAAATAAAGAAGAAAAGGTTGTTTTTAAAAATTGTTTGAGTTGAAAAATAAAGCAAGAAATAAAAGTAAAGGTTGAACACTAATGGATGATGAGAGTGATGGGTTCAGGGTAGGATTCAATTTTGAAATTTCATCATAGTAATAAAGATCATATTCCCTCGCTTCCTTTTGAATGAAAAATGAAATATTACTTGATTGAGTTATCTATCACCGTTGGTTAAAGAAACAAATGGAACTCACTCTTATGTGCATGGAAGTTCATAAACAATCCCTAAACAACTAAGGAAAGACTCGATCGGGAATTTTTTATCCTTATAAATCTAGAAAAATCCCACTAATTCCACACACATTCTAACGCTCACTGGACACTCACCACCTAACACAGTATGCTCGATCGAGACAAATTTCACTAGGCAGAGGGGGATTAGAAGTCTTTAACCAAAGATATTAAAAATGAATACACAAAAATCAAAACATTATCATGTTAAAATAATTTGGAAACAATGATAATAAAATTCATTCAAAATAAAAATAGTGTTTTAAATTTAAGCACAAAACTTTGACATTACAATATTGAAACTCCCCCTTCCCCTCACTCAAAGGTTTTACCCCTCCATGTGAAGGGTAATATAGTTGAAAACGGAAAAGAGAGTATGATGAAACTAAGTAAAAAAGAAAATATAAAATATAAAGAACTTAAAGAACTAAATCCTCCATCACAGACCTTATTTCACCTTCTTCAACCCCTTTGAATGGAAGTGAACATTCTTATTTATAGGCTTTTAGAGTAGAAAAATACCCTTCAAAATTAATCCCCCGAAATATTGAGTCTGTTTGGAATAATAAATAGCCGAATATTAGGAATGTGTCTTCATAAATGTTGTTCCCCTATTTATTGTGAATTCTTTATCAAAATATCAGAGAATTTTTAAAATTGGAATAAAAGTTATCCTCGAATTACTAATGACATGTTTTTCTTCCCGAGGTGACTCTTCAACTTCCTCTCTTTCTCCACATTCAATGGATGCTTAAATTACCTAATTTCTTCATGAAATTTAATTTTAAAGTTATGGGTGGATTCATCTTTATATTCCAGCTAGAATCACAAAATTTGGACACATGTAGGCCTAGATATGCCTTATTTGTTAAGGTGGGGTCCATTCTATCAGCCAGACAACTTTCTTATATTGATTGATTTATCTGGTCCAGTTTGTTTAGAATTGGATCGAGGTCCAGAAGACAAAGTTGAATCCCACAAGCATAGAAAGCCTAAAAAAGGAATCATGTAATTTTTATCAACAATGTAAAAGATATTATCGAAATACAGAAGCTCCATAAAACTACTAAATTTCCAGAATTAACCAATTTCCACAATTAAGCTCATAATTCACCAAAACACTAAAATGATATAAATCAGCTCAAATTGATTAATTATAAGGGGTTAAATCATTGAAACACATATGTAAAATAATTAAAATATTATCTCTATCATATTACTCTAAAAATGGTATAGATGACATAAAAAATTATTTATAAGAACAAATAAATATAATAAATCAAGGAACAAGGATCTTCAAAGTGAGAACATCAATTGTACCTTGTTAATCACAGAAACATAATATTACTATAATGATAAATGTTGAAAATATGTAACCAATACTCACTAGTAAAGAAGACATGATCAAATCATACATATCATGGGAAATAATTTAGGTTCTAGTGATAAAATTTTATATGTAATCATGTTAAACCATATACCAATCTATTAATAAATTCAAAGAAAAAATAACCCCCATATTTCTCTTCCCAAAATCATCAGTTATCACTCCATATAGCCAAAAATTATCACTCATTTGAGGATTCTATTCATTGTATCATCATTACTAGTATACAAATCGTATCTTGATCTCCCTCCTAGATACCTAGGGTTCCCAATAAAATAACTAAAGGGTATGAGGAATCATATCATATTTAATATCATAAAATCCCTAAAACATATCAATGTATATTCCCCATCTCACATCCAATCAACCTTAAATAATTATCCCATTCCATTTTTCTAAGAATCCAATAATAATCTAATTTATCTCATAATATACAACAGATCATATAAAGATTGATTGAATGGAAATTAACTAAGGGTGTCACAATTATCATTACAATATTATATTTAAAGTTAAAAATGGGATTTTAGTTTTAACCAATAATTGAAAATAAAAAATCCTTCTCTAAAATAAGGCATTGATTTGGAATCTCATTTAAACCAAAGTTAAGATTAAATGTTGATCAACATGGATAATATGTATTATATAGGAGAAAAGTTAATTGATTAAAAAACCAAATATCACAAAATTAATTCAATATATAAGTATCATAAGAACATGTCAATGAAAAATATTAAAGACTAGTAGTAATAAAACTTCATCCAAACAAACACATAAACCATTAAAAATACTTAAACACACAAAATATCCCTTGTACGGTATCTTAAAAATCATTTTTATGTCCAAATCATCACATTAGTTGGAAGTTATTTTGAAAATAACCTCTTAATCATTTTATAAAATACATTATAAGTATAAATATTAGTTTTAGAAATGATATTTTCAAGAACCCCGGAAACCCCTTGAAATCAAAAATAAAAATTAATGATTGAGAAAAATTTAATAACCTCATCAAGGGTACTAGATTTAGGTATAATATATGAGAAATATATTTTATAAAACTCAAATATCAAATGATACATCATGAAAAATTATTTTACAAAAACACTTACGTAAAGGGATAAAATCAATTTGTCTTCAAAAAGGAACACTAAGATAGGTAAAGATAAAGGTTTATCCAAACCTTAACATTGAAATTATCAATATTATTATAACCCTAGATGAAATAATTACCCTCATGGACACTAGTATTTGATAAATAAAAATAAATAAATAAAGTAATATAGGAGATGGAAGTGGAAGAGAAAGGTGGTGTTTACATTAATAAACCTTGAAGAAACCATGAAGAGTTGTCCAAAATCCATGGGATAGATGGAGAGGGACTTGAATATAGATATACAAGTTTGGTAAATAGGAATTGGAATAAGAGAATACCTAAAATGTGGATTTAATTGAATATGGTAATATTTGAAAATCTAAAAATCAATTTCTTGGTAAACTACATGGTTATGTCACACGGTTTACCAAACTATAAACTAATTGTATAGAATATATTGGAGAAACAAGGATCACCCAAAATGTTAGGCTATATATTTCCTAAATCATGTTATAGTAACTAGAAATGGATTTCATGTTGTGTATGATTGGGTTTCATGGTTACTAATAACCATGTTCCAACTATGAAACCTATAAAACTATCAAAATATCAAAATTTTCAATTTTTAACTCCAATAACTCTAATAAAACCAATTATTAAATAAAATAATACTCAAAATTTATACCAATATTTTGAAATTATCCCCACCATTCCACATTCTATTCTATGAAGTTCAATAATGAATTTATAAGAGAAAGGTAAAAAAAATATGATAAAATCATCCCCCAACCAATCACCTGAAGGAGAGGGACCAAATAGTCTTGATGGAAGAGAAAAACAATATGGTATATAATTTCCCAAACTATAATGAAATTATAAATTTTTGCATGATACAATTTTAATATGATTCATTATGAGTTCTAAAGTTCAACCAGACCACCTATCAGACACCCAAAGACAACATTTATCCTTAACCTAGATCATATCTAAATATAAAAGAAACTCTATGGTGTTGATTCCACTTGGTGAAAAATATGAGAATGAATCATAGGAATTTTCCCTAAAAGTTGAGAAAAGGTAGCTGGAAATAGATAGGAAGGATTATAAAAACTATATTTGAGTGTTTCGTCATTATTCCATATTACAAAGATCAATGTTTAACACTGTGTTTAATAATATCTATGCTCAAGATAATGCATGGTAGTTTTTGGCTAGAAAATGATAGGATCAGTTACAAGTCTCCACTCTATGAAAGGTTTCACCTTAATATAGTGAAAAAAATGAAATTTATGCTATTGTTAGAATAATGATATCGAAATAATGATAAACCATACCTACATTATTCCCTATTATTCAAAATATATATTTAAAATAAAATAGAAACCATCATCTGATATAGAATTAAATAGAAAAAAACTAAATCAAACAAGTCAATAAAATAGTAAAGATAAGATGATTCATCAAGAGTAGTGTACCTTGAGAAAAACTGATACACTAATTTGGGATGATTCAAGAACTTCCTTTTCCTTGATTAATAATTCAATTTATGAAACTTTTGAAGATGAACTAAATGACCACATCAATGACATGTCTTCAAAGCTCTTGGGTAAGAGGGTTAATAATGTCGTAGTTTCCATACTAAAACAACACATAAGATATTTCTTCCTTTTAAGTGGAATTGGTAATGAATGAGTATACTAACCCTTAGAAATCCCACTTTCCTTATTAGGATCATCATGATTCTGATCCTCACAAGATAGAATATCCTTACTCATACTGACATAATAGGTGTACCACCCATCATAGGTTATCATGTTTGACTTGATTATGGAAACATGTTCTTATCAAATACTTTCATAAAAGTGGTTAAGTCGATTTTGACCATTGTTGATCTAAGGTATGGGTGGAGACTCATTTCAAATAATAAAGATTTTTTAGATTCATTATATTATAAATTGGGAGAGAATGGAATATTTTTTAATAAATGATATTTATATTCCATTATTATCTAATCACCTTGTTGGAGAATCATAATATCCAATGCATTCTATGCATCCACATTTTTAGGATAATATCATTGCATGAGAAAGGTGTTGAGGAATTCCAAATACATTAAATCTTACACATTCAGTGGAATGATGGTTTCACACCATTCTCATATCAGTCCATAATACATTGGATTCAAGAGTTCCTATTGAATTAAAGATCCCCTCAAACTACCTTAGAAACTCCATCATATCTTGTGGATATTAATAACTATAAATCATAAATATACATTAACTCAATAAATCTTGGGTGTGTGGTCCAATGATAAATAATTACTGGATCCAACACCTTATCAAGAGTTTGTGCTAAGAAGACACCAAATAGATAAAATATAGACTAATATGGTGACTACTCTAAGGAACATCCCTTGCAATTGTTATTTTATAATTCATCAATACCTTATTTAGAAATCCAATATTAGTCCATTACATCTAAACTATTATAGAGATAAGTTTAAAACATATAAATTAGGTTTAAAATTATAAACTTTTCTATGTAAGAGTTCTAATATATTCATATAATACATTTGAAAATATCTTATAATATTTAAGAAGTTGTGAAATTTATTCATTGAACACTTTTAAATAATGTATACTTATTTAGAAAATATATCATTAAATTACCTCTCAATATATATAATATATCTATTATAATGTAAAATCAAATAACATGATATAAAATTTCAAATAGGTTTTAATCAAACAACATAAAAACATTTATCCTCGCGGTTTTTTGTAATACCCTGACTCCAGTAACTCAAAGATTGTGGTTATTTTATTACATTGGTCAAAGATATATAGGTTATGAGATCCAAAATTTTAGTAGTATAAGGAAACTAGATACATAAATTTACATTACATTAAATTCAAAACTAATGAGACATCATATGAAAACATGAGAAATTTATTATTTTCCCATGAAAATCTATATTTTACATGTAGTAATCCTCATTGGTTTTTTGGGGAATAAGAAAAAATAAATGGTTGGCCTCCAATTCTTAGTAAGGGGTAGCGTACATCAGAAGTTAATATAGAAAAAGTATGGAATACATAATATGGATGGATTAAATGATAAAATTAAAACCATATGAATGTTAAAATGAGCATAAAATATCCATGGATAATATGAATGTGGAAAATAAATTTCATGGAAAATAATAATTGATCACATTATGATGGAATGTATAATATTAGATGTCATAAACATACCTTCAAGGTCTCATTCCAAGACATCATACATAAATTTGTAATTATTGCACCAAATACAAAACTATTTTGTCTCATGAGACCTATTGATGCATCTAGGGGCTATATGATTTTGGCTACCACTTTCCACATAATAAGTACAATGAAACTATCATATGATGAGAATTAATATATAGTAAATATCATAATGATCCATGAATAACCTCAAAACTAACCATGGCTATGTAATAAATAGGTATTTAGAAGAAGAAGAAAAAACATATATGGAATGTTAATATTTACCCATTCAATGGAATAACATGGATTTCTAGGAGAACATACAGTAATCAAAATTGAGACTATAAGATACACACAATGTAATGGAAAGTACCTTTATCAATGGAATTTTAATTTCATGGTATAGGGATATAAATATAAAATAGTCATTATGTTCAATAATTTTCAATGATAAGAGAAAAAACAAATGTATGAAATAAAGAGACAAAAGTAAAAAAAATAAGTCAAATCATTCATTTTAGTTTGTAAATAGAATATGATCAACCAAGTCAGGTCCTTTTGGAGTGTCAAACCTGGTGTGCACTTTGGCCTATTTGATATACACTGAGTAATGATCGATTTAATACCCAACCGATCTTGTTTAGGGATATTACCCTAGGTTCATTTGAGTTAGATCTAGGATCCACTTATTTGTATATACATAGGGATTATATTTCTAGGAACCCAAATACTCATGACTTTAAAAAATGGAATGATGTTTTCCTATATTTTGATTTATCCCATGGGATTCCGCTAATGTTTGAGAGTTATAATGAATTATAAAGGTATTGTAATTAGATGGTATAGATATATATATATTTGATAAAACAATAAGGCATTATAATAATTAGGCATAATAAAATTTCACATTGAAATGAAAATGAATCAGAAAAGATTATACCAGTAAAGAAAGAGAAGAGATCAGTAACCCTTACTTCAAAAAGGTAGCTTCTTAAATCTTGGTAAGAATGCATTATAAGCTTAGGAACTTGTTGGATGGACTCTTGAAAGATAAAATGAGATGATAACTATGCTCATAAATTATTTAGTGATGAGGTGTGGGAGGAGTTGAGGGAATTTATAACAAATAAATGGGGATTATTTATTAATTTCTTAATATAGGTCATGAAAATATAGGTTGTGGAAAATGAAAAACCATTAGATTACACTAGGTTTTAGCTGGATCTTATAACTTAAGACAAGTATTTAAAAAATAGTTTTAGAGCCAAACTCCGTTATATTATATTTCTTTCACCAAGGAAATATAATTTTACACAAAATATTGTTTTTAAAATAGTAATTTCATTTTTATACGTCTGAAAGTTATTTAGAGGTTTGGAAAATAATGTTAATCAATTAAAATGAATTATATTATATAAACAACCTTTTTTGGGTCATGGATTCACTTATATTAATTATCACATCATTTTTATATCATAATAATGTTATAATATGACACACTCATTTTTTAAGCATAATTATAATTATTTTCTTATTGATTTTCAAAGTTTTCTAATGGTAATACCCATATAATTTAATGTTTTAATCAAAATTGGTAATTTACAAATGAATAATTGAAATTGTTTTAATTGACAAAATAATACGGAATTTTTGTTTTTAATTACTATTGTGAAATTTTGATTAATAATTTTAGTGAATTTTTATTCTTTTTCAGGTAAAAAATTGAGGGTGGTTGTCCAATAAGGCCACTGAGAGAGCATGTATAAGGTGCATGTGGGTGTGAGATAATGGAATTAGCCATGTGTGTCTGTGTATTCTAGGATCCCATCCCCAAAGTAAGCATTTGAGCAGAGAATGTAGATAATTATCATTTAAACACTCTTCGCATACACCCCATACTCTGATGTGGGATGACGAGGTATGGTCAGTTTTCACCAATTAAATTTAATAGCATTTTCCTGATCCTGCTCTACTTCCTCGCACTCAGATATAATGACTCTCTATCCTATGCCACTCATCATCACCCCTCGACGTCGTCGACCAGCACTGCAACACACAAAAACCAACATGGAAGCTGTCAACAAAGCTTGAGCTCGATCCATCACCACTGCCAAGGCCTTACAGCACCCTATTTTTCTTCATTTGACCTAGAAGGTCACCATATTGTCTAATTCAAGGATACATATAGCCATTTAGAAGGATACATGATTAGAGGATGTTTACTGTTAGGACCAATAAGGGCCTATATACCCTGAGAGGGGGGGTGAATCAGGGTATGGATATTCTTTTTCAAAATTCTTCCTGCCCCACTGGATCTTGACCTCTTTGTTACAAGGGTCACTTTTTTGCACTTGTGTGTTTTTTATGATCACTTAATTTATTCTTTATCTGATGATGATTCTTTAAATGAAATTCAGGCAAATAAGTAGGTAGACGCAGAGATTTTTACATGGTTCACCCTCACTAGGCTACGTCCAAGGAGCATACGCCGACAAGTTGCCGGTCGTACCAAATTCCACTAATCTTCACTAGATGTGGATACAAAGTTTGGGCTAGATCACTTCTATGCCCAAGCTCACTGCCTTTACAAAGTTTAGGGTTAGCTCACTGCTTTCCCAAGGGTCACTCCCTGTTTCTCTCTCTATGGCTCACTGCCGGTGGAGAGGATCACCTTCTTCCTCTTCCTTTTCTCACTGCTCTAGAAAGGATCCACTCATAGTTTATAGACTTTTATGTCTCTTCATTTTCATGAAGGAATGAATCTTCCTCTTTAAGTAGATTCTCTGTTGAAGCCCAATTTTCACTCGTAGATAAATCTCTCTTTGCACCAATGGTATCAGGAAAACTTCCAGCTTCCACACAGCATGAAAATCACTGCTGGATATAAACCTTACTTGGCGCGCAAGTCTATATCAGGGTGCAAGTCACAATAGGCGCGTAAGTCCTCCTGAGACACTTGCGCGACTCAATATTCCTCAACTCCAACTTGCACGACCCAATTCTTTTTATGCCCAAACCAACATTGGCGTGCAACTGCCAACCGGCGCGCAACTTATCACACTCGCGTGCAACTTCAACCACCGGCGTGCAACTTCACTTGTGCGACCCACACACCACTTGCGCGACCACCACACCTGCTTGACGGGAGCTCTGATTTCTCAAAGTGTTGATCTCCGGTGAAGAATTAAGAGGGTTGGTCCGGTATTTATAGGCAAATTAACCACCCTACGTAACGGCGTGCAACTCTCCCTTCGGCGCGCAAGTCTCGGCACGCAGGTCTCTTCCCCTGCAAGTCACTGGCGCGACCCACTTCCAAACTTGTGTGAACCTCTTTCCTTTGCTGTATTTTGATCTTCAGATCTTGTAAAGCCATATGCGCTCAAGTCCTCAAACTTCCAAGGCATCGGCGTGCAAGTATCTTTCACGGCGCGCAAGTCACCTGCGCGACCTCACCAAAACTTGCGCGACTCTTATTCCTTTGCCATATTTTGATGATATGATCTTGAAAAACATATGGCGCACAAGTTTCCAAACCTTCATGTACATAGCGCACAATTCCCTTTGCCAAAAACCACTTTTCTTCATTTTTCGATTTTCAGGCCCAAAAATTTGGCAAACACTGGAAAACGGCGCCACCTTGTATCTGTTCTTCTTGTACCGCCTCCAGATCGTCCATTCCATTATCGACGTTCTTCAATCAAACATGGATCATTGACCACAGCTCTTGAACTCGACATTCCACCATGAAATCCTCTTTTTCAACAAATTTGTATGTCATCGTTTTGCTTTGTCAACAATCACCACTCAGATGTCCACTTTGTCAACAAACACAATCACCTCAAAAATGCTATAATGATGCCTTGAGGGATTTTTGCGCAACATTTACACTGATATTTAACTTCTTCTATCATGGCCCATTCCACCAAGTTCCATTAACACATACTCCAAGGAAATACCATGTTTCACCCCCATACAACCCATGAAACTAGGTTAGCCACATTTGTTCTGTCCACGCTTAATAAACTAGACACTCAGATTCATCAGGTGTTCCCATTTTTTCTACTCAAGTCTTTTGGGTGTATCTATGAAGATGTGATTGATCTTTGAATCGAGATTTGAGGAAGATTAGGAGGCCACCACTGAGCCTATAAAAATAATCCTCGACCCCTACTGAGGGGGAGATGTCGGCACCCATGGACGTGAACATATTGAATGATCTGTGCATTACATTTTTTTATTCTCTTTTTAGTTTTAGTTTTATTTCTAATGTAATTTAGATTTAAATTATTTTATAAAAAATAACTCATGCATGTTCAAAGTGTTTTACCCATACTATTCTTCTTATTGTTGATGTTCTTCTTCTTCTTCTCTTTATTCTTCTTCTTATTCTAATTTCTATTTTTCCAATCTTATGTTTTATTATTATATGATTCTTATATTTAACTTTCTAATTTTTTTCTTTTCACTTTTCTTTTTTTTTATTTTATCTTTATCTCTCTATAGTATTATTTGTATTTTATTCTTATTCTTTTTATTCTCTTATCTTTATCCACTTTTATGACCTCTTACTCTTGATAATGGGAGGTTGGCCCAAGGCTTGTCCTATGGGAGGTTATTTATTGTTTAATTATTTCTTAAAGTTTATTTTATGTATGTGGTATATTTAGATGGCAAGCATAGGAGTGGAAATATTCCCCTATGGCGTGAAAAAAAATCTATTTTTATTATTTTATTTTATTTCTTTTCCCTACCTTCCATTTATCATCTTATCAATGATGGAGTTGAGCAGATCAATGGATGAAATAGAACACAATGGAGCTAAGGCCAAAAATATGTCACACTCTCAACTGTGTTGTTTTGCGAACCTTGATTACATGATGAGGTGAAATTTAAATTTTTTAGGAATTTGATATTTCAAAATGTCTAAATAAAAGGATATTAATTCATGCATGAGATTTCATAGCTGAATTATCAAAATAAAATTGAAAAATAGGGCAGAATAATTATAGAACTCAAAATAGAACCTAGAAACAAGTTCCCTATTTTTAATATTATTCTTTTTAGCATTGCATGGTAATTTAGAATTTTATTTTATTATATTATTTATAAAAAATCCATTTTTTCATTTCTTTTATAGAATAAAAAAATTGTTATGTGAATTAAATTTTGTAATTAACCTACTATGAAGCTCCTCAAGTGAGACGACTCTGGTCAACCACTATGTTGCACATGGAAAACATTTAGAAATTTTCTTTTTTCACACCCTACTATAGGTATGCATCAAAATTGGTTCCATTTTGGAGGATCCAATCAGTTTTTACTTAAGTTTTTTTTTACATGGTATATAGTTTTTATTAATATATAAAAAATACATTTTACGTGATTTATTAAAATTATTAATATTCCGCATGGACTGGGAAGTCACAAGTGAAAGAATAAGTAACTGACTCACCCTAGCCTATAGAAGATAGTTTTATATTATTTTTTATACAGATTAAGGGATCTGGGAGCCAAATGATCATAGAAGAAAAATTCAAGGATCTCATCAAGGAACATAAAGAGACCCTCAAGCAACCATTAGTTGAAGGATTGGTCAAAGGACTAACCGAACTCTTTGAGACCTTCCTATATATTTATTAATAAGTTTCCAAGAAACAAATAGGGGCATCCTTTATTTCTCCTAAATTTTATGAAGAACTCCCCCATGTGAAATTTTAAGAATAATTGGGTAACAAAAAATATAAAAAATCAAATTCAGTGTATGAAAGAGATGGTATAAGATCTATATGGAAAAATGGATTGGCTAATTGAGTGCTTAAATGAATCCCTTGAGAAACCCAAACCTGAACTAGAGTGAGTTCCAATGGTCTTTCCTAATTTTTTTAGCGGCATCCAAGAAGTTGAGGATAAATTCAAAGAATATCAGTAGGCCAAACACTTAAATAACCTGATCCAAGATAACCATGATGAACTAGAGTGGGTTCATGATTTAAAATACTTGACTGATGAGCTACATGTGGGAGATCAATAAGAACTATATAAATTTTGGAATAAATATGATGTACAAATTGATCTCCTCGGTTCATAAAAAGTATAAGAGCTACCACATTTTCATATATTTTCTATACATGTAAATGGAGGAAGCCACAAAAGTTATGGAATTTGAAGAAAATATAGAGGATCTTGACTACCTACATCCATATACTTCTATACAACTTCAAGAGGCACTAATCCTTGAAGAAAATATTAAATCTGAACCAACTAAGGGAGTTGATATTATCTCAAGATCTATTTTATTTTAATTTATTCAATATTAATTAAGTATTAATTCCAAAATTTAATTTTTAGAATCATATAAACCTTATTATTCCATATAAGATGATGAAACAACAACACTTGCACCTATTGAGGAACACATGGAGCTCCCTGATTTTGATGAACATGCATTTGAGGAATCCTGTAAAGAGTTCCTAGTGTATTAGAATTGGGAAAACAAGAAACATACTTCTCATATTTAAATAGAGAATTTTCTTATTGATAATTAATTTTTAAATATTATTCAAGTAAAAATACCATCTTACATTCCCTTTGATCATTCAATCCATGTAGTCCAAATTGAGAAATAATTAGACAAGAAGGAGGAGGTTGCAAAAGTATCAACCAAGAAAGAGGATGATCCACACTTCATCCTACCCCTCCAAGAAATTTATTCCGAATTTTGAAGGGGGTGATCTTGTGTGCTCTATCCAAGGATTATACCTCACCAAAAAAGAAGAAGTTCAGGCTAGGAAAATCAATAAGTGGTTGTTAAAATTCTTGAAGCTTCATCCACCAACTGATTTTGGATAATAGTTGGTGCAACCCTCTAGAGGTAGTAAAATGATACAGGCCACTTGGGGGGTTTATAACCATATTTAACTTTACCTCTATTCTAGTATTTAAATTTCATTATTATAATTAGTTTAGTTTTCATACCACTCCCTCTATTCTTTTTATCTAAAATAACATAATCCATGAGTTTCAATGATGGATTGTATTTTTTTGGTTTATGATTCTATAAGGAAGTCCCAATAATGATTTGAATAAATAGGAATCATCTTCAAGATAAATTTATTTAATCCCTTCATTTATTATTTTTAAACTCCATTATTTTTTTCTAAGAACTTTTTTTGATCCTTAAACTAGAAAATTTAAAGACTATTCTTAAATTTCTAATTTACTTGACATATCCAGGATAAAAGATATTTTTAGGAAACATGTGATTCCATATTTTAGATTTCAATGATAATGATATTGAATTAGTAAAATGGATAATTGAATTATTATAGTGATACATGGATATCAAAATGAGGACTCATGATTTGAGGAAAGTAACTGATTCATGTAAATGAAAATTTCCTATCATTTTACACACTTTGAATTTCTAAAATTTATTTTAATTGTTTTTTTATCATTAAAAATTCCATGAGTGATTTTCCAATATCATATTTCTTATTCCTAAGTAGATTCCTAGAAAAAATATTTCATATTTCATATTAATCATATATCTTGAGTTATCTTGGGACATATCACCCGTTAGAACATCCATTTGACCATTTCATATATATGAGTGTGAAAAAACACATTTAAAATTATTTAGGTATCCTTCTAAAATCCGTTTTCCTTAATACCACCTTTACATTAATCCATGTTTCGGCCCATAGAAACCATGAATGACCTTTTTATGAATGATCCATGTTTCAATACATTTTTATCTATTTTTACACTCATCTTATGTATTTTAATTATATTTTAAATGTGAAGTGTGGGGGTAAAGGAAGTCATGGTTGAAGGGGTGATATACATTTTAAGGAAAAAATTTGGGGGTGCTACTTTGGGTATTAGTAAAGGTTTTGGTTACATTCATTATAATTTATTGTTTAATATTCTTGAAAAAAAATGAAAATGAAAACAATGTGGGATCTAACATGGATGAATCAAAAATAACCATTACAATACCAATAGGTTTTATCATATTTAGTTACCTGGTGGGTGTGAGATTCATTTTAAGAAAAAATTTCATGAAAAAAATGATAAAAATGTACTTTGAAAAAAATTATAAATGTAAAGAAAATCTAAAAAAGGTTCACATAATTCATTATCCATTCATTATTCCTCACCTTATTTCGATCTTGTGAAGTGAGATTTTTCATTTGAAGAGGAAAATTTTATTGGGATTTAATTTTTTTTATTTCATGCATTGTATATTAGAGATAGACTATCTATTTTAACCTTAATTTCTCACATAAATTCCTACTAAACTAGAGAATCAAATACATTTGAACCTTTATTGTAAGATCTCATGATTTTATGTGACTATTTTCATTAAAAATATGAGAAATTAGTTCCTTTATAAGCCTATGTAAAAAGATCATGTTCTCATGACAAGAGCATAACTCTACTTGATTTGTACCATGAGTGATGAGTAAAAAAATTCAATGTGAGTTAAATCATCATTTGGAAGGTTCAATAATAATTAATTGAGGAACCTGAATTAATGAAAGAATAAGTTCCATCAATTTCCAAAGGGAGAAAGTAAAATTCTTGAATTGATTATTCCCTTGAAAAGTGATAAATTGAATTGATATTTTATGTGGATTTCTTATTGTTTGATTTAACATTGATAATTATTTTATTTTATTTCTTTTGAATTTGAATGTTGGTAGAGTTTATGACCTTATAAATTCAGTTTTTATATTTAATTATTGAGTACAAACATATTTTAAGTGTGGGGGTATTTTAAACACTAATTTTTATGCATAATTTTATATATTTTCTTAATTATTTTTAAGGTTTTTTAATGACAATTCCCATATAATTCCATGTTTTAACCAAATTTTTTAATTAACAAATAATGATTTGAAATTGGTTTAAATGAATGAATATTTTTAATTTTTTATTTCTATTTTTATTATGAAATTTTGATTTTTAATTTTATTACATGTTTATTCTTTTTTAGGTAAAAAATTGGGCTAAGGGATAGCCCTCAACCAGGAAGCCCACAATCCATATAGCTACCCTCCTCAAGAGATAGGTTAGTAATGTAGGCCACTGGGAGAGACTAACTAAGGCATATGTTGGTGTGATACTATGGAAGTGGCCTACAAGTAGCATTGGGATAAAGGCCTCATGGGCCAACTGATGCGGCGCTGCCCCTGTGTGTGTGTACCAGGATACCATCCTTTGAGCAGGAGTTTGAGCCGAGGAGGTGGTTCGTTTTCATTTATATGATCACTAAATCCACCATTCAATTTGATGTGGGATTATTAGGTATGGTTACTATTTACATTTTAAATATAATGGTGTCTCCCCTCTCCCTCTATGTTTCCTCGTGCTCGAATATAAGGATTCGTCATCCTATGCTTCTCATCTCCACCCCTCGATGTCGTTGACCACCACTAAAACACCAAAAAACCACTATGTAAGCCACCGAAGAAGCACGAGCTTGATTCCTCTCTACTTACAAGGTAGACCACCACCCTAGATCGCTTCCTTGGCCTAAATGATCTCTATAGATACCATTCTAAGACTTCAACCGTCCATTGTGAAAGTCGTATGATTAGAGGCTACAACCACTACTATTAAACCTCTACCTCCACTACCACATCCACCAAACACAATATACACATCCACCATAGCGATACAACATTTATCCCCTTGAAACATGTTCAAAAATTATAGTTATGTTTATTTAGTCCACATCGAATGATCTAAACACCTGAAATCATTGAGTGTTTCTCTTTTTCACCACAGGTCACACGGTTGTACTTGTGAAGATATGATTAATCTTTGAACTAAAATTGGTGAAGAGAAAATATAACATTGTTAAGCATATAAATATAAACCTCAGACACTACTAAGGGGGCGAGGTGGGTACCTTTTGACAATATCCTTCTGAAGGTGCTATTGTGCATTTAATTTTTTTGTTTAATTCTCTTTTTATTTTTAGTTTTATTTATTATATAATTTTGATTTAAATTGGTTTATAGAAAAATAAATTATGTGTGTTCAAAGTGTTTCCCACATATGATTCTCCTTCCTCATCTTTTTCTAATTCTTCTTCTTTTTCTTCTTCTTCTTATTATCATTTATCTTCAATCTAGCTTTAGTATTATTACTTTATGAATCTTATATTTAATTTAATTATTATTTATTTTATCTTTTATTTTATTTTTATTATTTTTTAATCACTCTATCTATTATTATTATTATTTTATTCTTATTATTTTAATTATCATTTATATATCCACTATTATGAACTCTTACTCTTGATAATGGGAGGATAATATGAGGCTTATCCAAGGTGAGGTTATGCATTCTTAAATTCTTTCTTAATGTTTATTTTATGTATGTGGTAGATACAAGTAACATGCACGGGTGTAGGAATTGTTCCCCATAAATTGAAACTAAAATCTATTTCTATTATTTTATTTTATTTATTTTCCCTCCCTTCTATTGATCAACTCTTTACATGATGGAATTGAGTTGATAAATGTATGAAATGACATATAATAGAGTTGTTCCTAGAAGATGTCATACTCTTGACTAAGGTGTTCCATTAACCTTGATTATAGGAGGAGGTAGAATTTATATTATTTAAGCATTCTAGATTTCAAAACTTTTAAATAAAATTATATTAATTCATTCATAAGAATTCATAGCTAAATTATCCAACTAAATTTGAACAAATAAAAGCGAATAATGATAGAACTCGAAATTGAACCTAGGAATAAGAGATTTCTTTATATTTTTATTCTGTTTATAATTGCATGGTAATTTAGAATTTCATTTTAATATATTATTTGGAAAACCCCATTTTTTCATTGATTTTATAGGAAAAAAGTAGTTATAGGTGAATTAGATTGAGTATATCACTATGAAGCTCATCAATTAAGATAACTATGGTTATCTATTGTGCTACACTAGAAAAACATTTTGAAATTTTATTTTTTCATTGTACCACGATAGGAGTTCATCATAATGCATATCATATATTCTTACTGTATTTTATTATTTATCAAAAAAATTGACTTTCATAAAAAAAATATAATAAATTTACCATTGGACACCTTTGATGTGTTAATTTAAATTTTAAAGTTCATATTCTAAAATAAATTTCCTTTATTTTATAATGTTTTCTAAAATAAAACTCTTATTTTATTTCAAAAACATGAATTTGGTGCCAAAATTTAAAAACACATTCTTAAATTAAAGATTTTTTTTGTTCTTGGTAATATTTGTATAATTCTATTACATTAATTAATATACATATTTTTTATAATTATAATTATATTATTTTAAAAATAATCTATTTATTTTTTTAGACACTTTCATGAATAATGATTGTATTATTATTACAATGGTCAAATTCCCAATAAGCAAATTCCAAAGTTCATATTACAATGATCTTATTCCAATATTCATATTCGAATTATTATATTACCCGACATATATAATCTTAATTCAAACATCCTAAGATCATTCATATCCTTCTCTTAGTTCTTACACCATGTTTATTCTATTTTATATTGTTTTCTTCATAATATTTGTGTAACTCATATAATTATTATTATTTTAAGGTAAAATCCCCCAGAGTACAATATTTTATGCTTCCATATAATTTTTCATGTTTCATGGTGCTAATTTATATTTTATTATAAATGTAATTTCCCAGTTTTTTGGTGTATTATAATGTGTTGTGATTTTATGATTAAATAATAGAATGCACATTGTGAATAAATTTTTGGGATGAAGTTTTTATTAACTATAGTATAATATCATGTATTATACTCCCCCCGTTAAATAATTTTATCCTAAAAATTTGGTGTGTTAATCAATACATGAACAAATAAAGTTATTTCTTCCTCATTGATTCTTTAGGATCCCATTTTGATCTATTTAACTAATGATTCCTCCAAATAACTTTCACCAATCAAGTTGTATTATTTTATAACATCTTATCTCTAGTTTCAATAATCTATAAAACCCATTCATTATATGAAAAATTGTGCTTAGAATCTATTTCATCGATGATGAGTACATTTTTTGGGTCTATTATTTATTTTCTCAATATTGAAACGTAGAATTGTTAGCTTCAGGCACACATCGGAATCCACAATAATGTTTTTTTCAAAAAAAACCACCAAAGATCAATATGATCTCATCATTAGTGATGAAACATTTCACCATATGATCCAAGGATCCTGCGATAAGAGGTTTGTGCACAAAATTAAAACCATAAATACTTGGTTTGATCTGAATCAGTGCTCGACGTCTTCTCATCATTTTAAATTGTTTCTTGATGAATCTGAAGAATAATTCCTCTAGATTATCCACATGTGCTTAAAAAAATATTTGGGATCACCTATTGTTGATATTTGGGTTCTAGTGCAAACTTTTGACAATGTATTCAATGCTCTGATGATCACAACATCGCATTTCTCACGATGCATATGAGAGATATCAATCCAAGATCTTGGATCCAGAGCCTCTCTCTCTATAATTCAGGAGAGTGAATAAGAGAGATATAGTTTTTGAATATTCTATGTCATATCCCTCTATTCCACAAATTATAAGGTGTTAGAAAATAATGGGATATTTCACCCTAGACCCCGAATAATTATCACAATATCAAAAAAATATTATGACTATTGTACTGGGTCATAAATATTTATATCACATTTTGGTAATATAATAAATATATTACGTGATTATAATTTATCCATTAACTAGACTCATCATTCCCAAAAATATTAAATTAACCTTGAATAGTTTAAACTAATATTAAATCAATTTATATTTTCATGTATTTACTTACAACTTTTAAATATATTTAGTAAATAAATTCAATGCCAATTATTCTTAAATTAAATAATATAAATTTATTTATCACTTGGTGACTGTATTTTCTTTAGAAATAACCTAGACCCTAGTGTTGGGACCCAGCATGTCCAATATACCTATTCAAATGAATAGGTAAAATTCTTGAATATGCTATTATGTGTGACCCTCTAGGCCCATATCTCGATAGAAGTGAATACTATTCACAGACCAATAGTGGGATCTGGAAACCCATCATGGACCCTAAAGTGATAAGGATAGTCACAGCAGTGAAAACCAACCTATGAACACACACTTTGTAATAGAATATTTTCATATTTAAAATATCATAAAGAAGGAAGAGCACCTGTGTCATCATCCTTTTATTTCTTTATTGTTTGTTGATATAACTAGATAGATTTACCCTTGATTTCCATGGTCATAGTATTATAAAGGTTATACCATCCTAATCAATGTGGCCCAATATATATTACTTCCATAACCTAAAAGTGATAGATACTTTCTTTATCATTCAACCAACGTCATACCAATAATGACGCACCCAACACAAGCTACCTCGCCACGATTTTAGTATCATGGTTTTTTCTTTTAATCAAAGTATGAGATCAAATGGAATACATTGGTAATGATCTTATGTTCGGAGACCTATTACACATGTTCATAGATAGAAACATCCAATGACACCCAAAACATGTGTTGTTCCTATTAGCATGTTTTTTCTAATGATCTCACTACTAGATATCACCATGTGCGATCTTCATGAGAAGAAGTATCAATATTGTTGAGCCCCTATCACCTGATATTTAAACATCTATTGTGTCTAGATAGAAATATGTATCTATACCATAGTACCTTTGTTTAATATTAATGGCATAGTATATCTAGGTTCTCATTATAACCTAGGATATTCTATAACATTTTAATAGGACAATTAATCTTAGGAAATTACCATTTATATAGTGGATGCAGAAATTCTACACTACAATGGTAAGCTAATCATCATCTACATCAAACTACACACAAGATATGGTAATAAAAGGTAATTTATAATTGGGTCTATGGAACCCACTATTATAACACACCCACATGAACCATATCAAACTTTTTAACCAACCTTTTTAGCTCTCACATGATAAAGATCATGTCTCTGCTGACTCACAGCTTTATCTACTGGGCCATCCATGATTCCACTATGTGGAATATCTACTATATACAACCTCATCTCTTTGATTAAAACTTCTCAAGAGATGGTGTCTTTGGGTATATCCTTTTTTTCCATTGTCATAACTTGACATCTAATTTAGTAAAAATATCATTATTTTCATTATGATAATACTTTACTTACTAGGTGTGATTCCAATAACTATAAAAATCATTGCATTTTAACTACTTCTTACACTACATGAAAATTTAAATTTAGCGCCCGTTTTTTTGCTATGGCAACAGTTTAAACCGCCGCCATATGCTTCTGTGGCGGTTTCCAAAAACAACCGCTAAATTTCATGTCGGGAAACTATTTGAAGTGGTTAAAGAGGTTTAGTAGCGGTTTATGAGAATTGTCGTATTTGGTGCATTTTTGTGGTGGTGATATTTTTTTTGGAGGTTTTTCTAGGCAGGGTATTACTTTTTTTAGCGGCGGTTAAAACTACCGCGACAAACAATATATTCGCCTTGAAAATGCATGGAAGATGTGCGATAGTAGTGGTGGTTAAAACTTCCACTAATAGAAAAAAATATCGACATTTAGCGGCAGTTAAAACTGCTACTAAAGATGAGATTTAGAAAAAAAGAACCAGTTTTTGGATCCCCTATACGAATACCCTGAAAAAACCCATTCCTATAATACCAAAACACCAACAGAATACATACTACAGTCAATATGAAAAGAGATTCTTAACTAAGCACAACCAAATGCATTGTTCAGTGAGTAAAGGAATGCAAATAAACATATCAAATGGCATAATATTAGTATCCAATAAAATGTAGTGGTGAATTTATGTATTTAAAATTGACCATTGCAGACTCATATGTACTAGTTGATCCTTGATTGTGTGTTCACATGTTGTGTGCAACTTATATGGTCACCCATTGGGTGATCTATGAGAAATAGGAAAATATTTTTTTTTTCAAATGTCGGTACTCCCACATATCTTCTGGAATTGTTCAAGAATATAATATCCCTTTATATATGATTATTTGATAGAACCCAAGGCATTCCATAGGTGTTTGGACCACTTACAGTTGGAATTTATAAAGTGGGAAGTTTCCTAGATTAACATGTCACCATCAAAGTGACTCCATTGAGATTTTATATCGGTTTCCCGTGATTTAATTAATTGAATGAGTTAAATGTAACTAATAATGTGAAATGGATAATTAATAATGGGTTTCCTTTCTTAAAATAAATAAATTAGTTTTAAATGGAATGACCCCTAGTAACTTTAATGTCATGCTCTTGATATATGCTTTGTAAAATTCTTCATACGAACTGTAATATTTTAATTGGGAATTGAACATGGATAAAGACATGAATAAGAGGTTATTCCTTATCTATTATGACACGAATTATTATTCCATTATTATGTATATGTTTTATGTAGAAGAGATGGATTTTTTCTAATTACACTTTCTAGTTATATTTAATATATGCCTTTATAGAGGTTGTGGAATGATGGTATGAGATTGCTGAGCAAGGAGATATCACAATTCCTTACATTAGGTGTTGAACATGGTGTATCACAAAAATGTTACTATATAAGTATTATGATTTTATCACCACATTCCATGACTATAATTTTGACTTGATGGCGCACTCAACATCACATGTGTTATTTCATGGCATCCCTCACTCTATTGGGATTTAGGGAATGTACACAATTACATGAGCACATAGGCTCGTTAGACTAGTTAGGGATGTCTGAGTTATGCCATGGTCTATTCATCAATATTATTATAAGTATTTTTCTACATAAATCTTCACATAACTTGACAATATAGGTGGATGAAATATATATAAACTATATATATTACTACTATATATAGTAACTATTTAGATTTCTATTCCATCTATGTGTTAATAAATTTAAACCCTCCTACAGTCCTTTAGGAACATGATTGGGTGGTTATTTATTTATTCCTTAGTTACTAAAAATATTTGGGGTGTAGTATGTTGGTGGTAGACCCTTTATAATGGGAATAATGATGTGGTAATATTTTCTTTGGATTAATTTATGTTGGTGTTCCATGTGGAATTATTATAAATTAAACATGACATAGTAATTAGGTAAAATCATCTCTCACTTGGGTTATTCCATTTGGAATTATTATACTTACCACTAATGATAGAAAAAAGGTAACATCATCTATCACATGGATAAGTGTTCCTAATTTTTTAAGAGTTATGGATCGGGTTCAAGTATCATATTTGTTTCACTCATGTGATTTCTTTGGAAAAAGGATTCTTTAGTGTGGTTCCCTTAGAAGGAATAGAATCTGGATCCAAATATATTGAAACTCCCATTATGTATCCTAGTTATTTTTATGTTCATAATATAATAGAAGTGATCAGGAACATTACTTCAAAGGGAAGTTTCTCATAAAGGTGATTGATATATTCTATCAAGGAATGTGGATGTTTATAATAAATTATTTGTTATAGGGTATTTGATGTTATGAATGGTAAGTAACTGATCATGTAGTCTATTTGACATTTTTCTAGGGAAGGTGGTTCTACATAATCTACTGGGAGTTTCCCATCGGCATGTAATTCCTACTGAGATATTGGACACTATCATTCACACTACCTGACTATTCTTGGAGGGAACTTTGGAAATGGTGGAAAACCCCCATTTCAGATAGTGTAGTAAAATTTCCCCTAATCTCGTATCAGTATCTATGGATTCCAACAATTTTTTGAAATTTTAGATACTAGGATTATGCCACACTAAAGGGTGATCTATCTTAAACATGTTAGCGAGACACACATTTTCATCCCTAGGGATTGATACAAGATCATAACTAAGAACTACTTCTTAGAAATGGAAATGTAGTGGTAAATGAATTGGGTTAGAAAATGTAGGATAAGTTATTGTAATGAAAAATTGAATTTAGGAAAAATGAATCATCCTAATAAAGAGTCGATGTATATGGTTCATACCACACTCAATAAATCAAGACATAAAAGGAAACATCATAAATCAATAAAATACAGAAAATGAAACATGAGAAATCAGGAAAATGATAGGTCCTGAAAATGTTTGGAGTAAATTATGCGCCACACATGATACATATACAAAACGACTATCAATATTTGTCCACATATCAAGAACACTCCTAATCACTGTCCGATGATGAACATATATCTTCACCCTCTCCACCTCCATCTCCACTTTCTACTACCACATGAAAGAACATTATATTGAAAATTAAATAGTGTTTCATATTTATATTTAAACATAAAACCAATAAATGTTTTCAAACTAAATGATTTTGTATTTTTCTGATTTAATTGCTCACCACCAGTCGATGCAATACCACTAGGGGGATATCTGCTTATCTACTGACGTATATCAATCAACGCTTTCTGCAAAGTGGATATCTGAGCCCCCTGGTCTTGAAATGTGTTTAATAGGGAAACAATATCTCTCTAATCATCTCCAAGTATGGACTGAATACAACTAGGAGTAGATGCAGTTTCACTCCCCGATGTCCTGCCAAATACCTCAGATAGTATGGGTCCCAAACCCATCCCACACACTCTACCAGGATGCTCTTTCCCAAGGACTTTAGCAACCGGGTCATCCTAGGAGACTGAGTAGGACTGCCCAGGATTAGTTTCCCATATTTCTTTAATTTTTACTTATAAATCAAATATCAATATATATTAACACATTTAAAACTATTAGTATGTTATTATAATGAAAAAATGAGCTCATACCACAAATTCTTTGGCAGGCTCATTAACAAAACTTCCATCAGATTTTTTGTGAACATCCAACCACACTTCAGTTTGGGATGCTTCATGCCCTAAACTCTATGACTACATTAAACAATAATAAATCAATAGTTTAATATATTAAACAAATAATATTGTCTTATAAATATTTAAACTAACGTAAAGATTACCAGAGTCGATCGGCTTCTAGAAAATATTTTTGACCCCATAGTGTGAGGGATGACTTGCTTAGCCCGACTTGATGCATTCTTTTCTTTAGAGATCCTGAAATAAATAAAAATAAATTTAATAGTAATTTATTAAATTTCATATCCTCTTAATATACATGTATAAATTTAAAATGAGGTTAATATAATAAAATATTTTTAAATGCCATCTGCTTCTCAGCACGATGTCTGTCAACAAATAATTTCCACTGTTCTTTGGGTACCCCATTGGGTAGCTTATCAAACATTTGTTGGATGGTCAATTAAGTATCATTGAAATTTCTCAACAATCTCCATTTGAATTCTTTCCATTTCTTACCAAGATTTTTCAACGTCCACTTTTGTGCAATCACATCAGCAACTGTAAAGTGGAAAAACATTTGTATACAGAAATTCATTTTGAACATATTAATAACATGACATTAAATTACACCATAATGTATAAAAATTAACTTTATTTGGGAATAAAAAAACATCATTTTTCTAAATTATAGGCATATGTCTCCAATCATCATAAGAAATAGGAATGGAAATGGGATCTGCTGCCAGATGGCCTAGAATTTGGCCAAGTAATCTCGTGGCGTCATTCGTAGGGACCCCATATTAATAAAATGGGACAACTATCTTATATCCATTAATATTCCACACATCTGAAAATTTTATATTTTTCTCCACAGTTGCATTTTTTCATCTTTAATGAACAAAAAATTAGTATAAAAAAAGTGAAATAAATTAATTTATATTAAAATTTGTACCTACAATAGTGACCCTCCAGTATTCTCATGATGAACTAGAAGTGGCGCGCCACCGCCCCGCTACTGAGGCTTCTTAAGGGGGCTTCGACGGCTCAGCTTCTAAAGGGCTGCTCAAAAAGGGTGTGATAGATGGTGTAGGGGGAGATGGCATAGGGGGGTAGGCATTTGGTGGCTCAGATGATGTAGGGTGGGAGATAGATGGATCGTCATCTATTGTAGTAGTGGATGAAATAGTGTATCGCTTCCTCTTTGGCATTCATATCATTTAGTCAAATAAAATTAAGTTCAGAACATATATTTCGAAAAAAATATTTAGAAAAAAAATTAAAAATGTGAATAGATTCCCAGTACTAACAAACAAAATATACATAGCAATGATAATAAATGACTGCACAAATGAAATAAGTGGTTTCTAAATGAATAAATAATTGTATATACAATCATTTCCTTTTTCAATGATGTCGGTTTACTACTCCATTAATTCATCCACTTCATTCATCCTTTCTAGACTAATATTTTCAATATCATGATGAACAAATAATTCTGCTTCTTGTTGTTGATGAGATTCAATTTCAGAGGTCAAATATTCCACTTCATCACCCATATCATACAAATCTCTTTGTATTATGTAAGCAACTACACTCCACCATTCATCCCCAATATCATTCACATAATATACCTTTTTTCTTGTGATGATAAGATATATGGATCATGCATTTCATGATCACAAACATCCATAAAGCGAGAGAAGTTCACAGAAGTAAATTGCAAGGAATATCTTTTAACACCTCTGATAATATCAACCCAAATGCATTTCAATAAAACAACTGAAAAATTCATGTGGTAGTTTAATTGAATAATTTTAGTTATCTTTCCATAGTATCCCACTTCATAAAATTTAAATATACCAATATTATATGTTTTCAAACCCCTTTCTCAATCAACTGTACGAAATCTAAATCCATTCATGTTGTAAGCGTCGAACTCTCTAACTTGTTTTAGAGGACCTCGAGTAAGAAACTTCAAATATTCTGAAAAAATTTGCTCGAGTATCAGTATTCATGATCTAAAAAAAGAAATATACTTTATTATATTTACAAAATATATGTGTCAAACTAATATTCGTATTAATTGCAATATTTATAAACTTACATGCCGTGAAAACCATTCTACAAGATCTTTATTAATAGCTTTCATTATATCTTTCTCATTTTGTGTTCGTAAAATCATTCATCTCTTTGTTTTTATCCTCAAATCTTCAATAAATGGATCTGCAATTTCACTATTCAGTTGCACATATCTATGTGCCTGTAATAATTACAATTCTATCAGTGTCAAATTTGAGGTCCTCCAAACTGATCGGTCAATAGCAAGACATATTTTTGATTTCTGATGTATTTAAGATTGATTCGATGTGTCATCAACATTTCCAACTAAATTAAATCATGTATCAATATCATCCAAGTATCTAGAACAAATGGTAAGACACACCTCATCCAAATATCCTTCAGCGATAGAGCCTTCTGGTTGGGCTTTATTTCTCACGTATGATTTCAAATGCCCAAGATATCTGTGAAATATAATGAACATAATTATTCATTTAATTAAGTGAAAAAAAATTGTTTAATTAATTTAAAAACATATAAATAAAGTACATCTCAATTGGATACATCCATCGATAATGAAAAGGGCCTCCTAATTTAGCTTCCTCAACCAAATGCACAATTAAATGCATCCTGATAGTAAAAAACGATGGAGGAAAGATCATATATATTGCACAAAGGGTTAATAAAATCCTCTCCTAGAGTTTTTCAAGATGAAATGGATGTAGATATTTCTCACATAGTTGTCTGAAAAATGTGCAGAATTAGAGTACAATAGCAGTAATTTTTTCAGGTTATAATGTACGCAATGTCAATTGTAGTAACTGTTGTACCAAAATATGTGAATCGTGACTTTTAGATCCATGTAAATTCTGATTCATCAATTCAACACACCTCGAGATGTTACTTGAATACCCACCAGATACCTTGAAATTCTTTAAAAATCGAATGAATGTATCTTTATCCCTATTTTTCATTGTAAAAATTGTCGGAGCATACTTCTCATCCTCATCTGGCTAGAGATCACATTTTATGTTCATTACTTGTAAGTCTTTGTGAGCATTGAGATGATCTTTAGACTTTCCAGGATCATTAAGCAATGTAAAAATAAAATTTTCACAGACATTATTCTCAATATGCATTACATCAAGAATATTCTACAACAAATTAAATTCCCAATAGGAAATTTTGAAAAATATACTTTTTTCTTCCATTGTTGTGTTCTGATTTCACTAGACGATGCACTTCGAACCCATTTCCCACTATCATTCAAATTATGAACCTTCCCAAATTTTGTTTCGACATTTTCAAGTTATGTCAATATTTCAGAACCAGTTAACAACTTTGGAGGTGGTCTACGATCAATGAAACCATTAAATTTTGATCTGTTCATCGAAAATCTATAAGATGCATTGATAAATATTTTATGGAACAAGAAGCACCATTTTCTACTGTGAGGTAGCTGTTTGTGCTCAAAATAAAAGTTACAAATAGGACAATCCAAACCCATGTAAAGGTTCCAACTAGAAAAATTTTCAAGCTTAGGGAAGTCACTAATGGTCTACATTAAATAAGCATGCATTTTTAACATTTTTTTAGAAGAAGCATCAAATTTATCAACATCGTTGATCCATAACTCCTGTAATTAATCAATAAAAGGCTTAAAGTATACATAAATATCATTTCCAGGCATTTTTTTTCTAGTAATAATCATAGAAATAATCAAAGATGTTTGTTTCATACACATCCACAGAGGCAGATTGTTAGGGATCAAAAAAACTAGCCAAATGCTATAACTGGTACTCAAAGTCCCAAATGGGTTGAATCCATCGACATCCAATCCCAATCAAAAATTCCTAGGATCAATTGATAAATATGGATGTAATAAATCATATGTATTCTATGATTTTGAATCTCATGGATGTCTAATTAACCCATTATTATTATTATCTACAGAATTCCACTTCATGTGTTTGGCAGTTTTCAATGACATGAATAATTGTTGCAATATAGGCTTTAAAGGAAAGTAACACAAAACCTTTGCAGGTGTGTTCTCTTTCTTATTATTCATTAAAGTATGTTGATTCAGACTTCCAACATTACCCATTGAATGCCATCTAGAAGAAGAACATTTTTTTTCAATTCTGTCTACTTGAATCCTCTCACCAATGAAGCATACAATCATTGGGACACGCAAGTATTTTTGTATAATTCAGACCAATATTGTTAACAACTTTTTTCATGTCATAAGAAGACTCAGGGATTTTTGTTTCAGGAAATTCATCATGCAACAATTCCAATATCATGGACATATCCATATTTTTAATTTCACATAGACATTTGATATGGTACAAATTCAGCAGAAAAGAAAGCTTTGAATATTTCAAACATCCACTATACAACTCTATATTTCCATCATCAACTAAATCATGAAAAGTATTTTCCTCAGTGATTTTTTCTCTTACATTTTTCTCCATATAATTAAGAGGAGGATCCAATGATATGTTACAATCTTCATATGGTTGTGTTACAGTCTCAAAAACATCACTTGTCACGTTGCAATTTGTAACACCCTCATCTGGTTGTTCTGTTATGTTATGATGTTGATAGTGGTGTCTTGTAGTTCCGAATGCATAATTTATGAGGTTTTTCATTTCATCTTCCATGGTCGATGAAGTTGGGAGCTCATTCTATGGATTAACATCAGTTATCAGCCTTTCTGTAACATTCGATTATCCATTCTAAATCCAACACAAATATGGATCAGTTAACTGCTTAATTATTAAATGTTCATAAACTTCATCTCTCTTAAACAATATTCAAAATTTACATTGAGGACAAAGACATATTATTCTCCCTTCAACGGATCGATTGGAAATTGCAAAATCTAAAAACTTATTCAAACCCTTAACATACTGAGTTGTGTTCCTTGATAATGTGATCTCGCTTTTGTCCATGTATATCACAATGTGCCTACACAATATTAAAAAAAATTAAAACACATAGTTACTACTAAATAGAGAAAGAGATTCATATATACTAGTTGAAAAAGTATAAAAATATGTTACATAAGTTTTTCCAATATAAATACACATGGTAAATCACCCACTAGAAAACCAAAGCATGCAAATTAAAAAGATCCAAAAATAAGATGAGAACAAGGATCACATCCTTGTTGTTTTTTTTATCATGCTCCACCAGAATAGATGAACAAACTAATGATTCCATAACTTTGATATCGCTATGGTAAGGACTTGATAAATCATATAATAATTGAATAAATGATAGGAATATGAAATGGAAACAAACTCTTACATTAAAGTGGAACTTTATTTAAGTAGATAGGTAAGTATACAATGTATATTTGACCCATTTGTGGGTAGGTATAAGTCTAATAACAAGGACATGAAAAGTCCATGTCTTCTTTGAAATATAAGGGTTGGGTTGCCTTCTTTGTTTCTCTTGGTCCTAGTGTGGACTATCTCGGTATGGTAGTGAAGACAATAATGATATATTTTGGTTGATGAAATTGTTGTTAATGTTATAATACAAGTTAAAGATATACCCTTCTCATTGAAACCATCATGGTGATTCTAGTGGATCATATAGGCTTAGGTGATTTTGGATCATGACAAGGGTTAAATTATCAATTTGGGTGATGAAATGTATATATCTAGTGTCTTTTTCTATTTTTTTTACCTGGTGTGTGTGAGTTAAGAAGTGAATTTTCTCACTCTAATATGTAAGTTTGGTTTATTTTGCAAGAAATCATAAAAAGATAAATGAATTATTTTTCACTATTTCAAACCCATCTCACTTAAACAACTCTATACCTGGGTCCATCGCATGATGTTCTTGAGAATATTTTATTCACTCATAGAACAACTACACCTTCTTTATCATTCTCTTCACCAACTTTGGTCTAAGATTAATGAACTCTCAAACCTCCTTCCAACATAATAGATATATATAAGAACACTCATACGATTCTTTAAACGGAGTTTTACCAATGGTTAATCAATAGTTATTATCATAGTAAAACTCAACCAAAATAAAATGATTCACCCAAGAACCTATAAAATCAAGAATGAACATCTTCAATACATTCATTAGAATTTGGATCATTCTCTCTATATGACCTTCCATCTGAGGATAAAAAGTACTGCTTAGAAAAAATAATGAAAAAAAGCATGCTACAAAATCTTCTACAATTGGGAGGTAAATTAAGATCTTGATCATAGATGACCATTATTGAAACCGCTTGAATCTGCACTACAATGGGAACCTATAAATGGAATAACATACCACAAAAATTATGATTGAAAATAAATAAGTAATATTCAACCAACTTTAATGTTCTATAATGAGGTGTTTGAGGTTAAAGTTTTATTGTTTATGGAGTTACAATGACTAATCTAGTTGATTGTGATTAAAATGTAGAATAATAAGATAATTATATTGATATAATTATTCTTTATATGGAGTTTTATATTGTTATTGTTTTTATTATGTGTAGTTAAATTAATCGACTTTCTCATCAAGAATATGATATCATCTGGCCTTAAATAAGAAGTGCACAAAAACATCGGGATTGACACCACATAAAACCTGGGATTAAATAAGTACAAAAAGTTAGCTTTCTATACTAATCTGGAAGAGAAATACAATTATATAAATAAATTTTCTCCTTTAAGTAATGTGTTTAGAATGAAGCAAAGGGAGTTTCACTTGGGTGACCATTGATCAAAAACCAAATAATTATAAAGGAAATGTTCCTTGGAATGTAGTGGCCACAACTAAAATATTTATATCTAATAGAAAAATTATTTGATAGGGAATTTTTTTATATTGAAACCTCATCATGTGTGTTCCATCTAGATGAAACCTATTTCATATGAAACAAGTAAATGAAACCTTATATTTTTCTATTCATTAATGTCCATATTTGTTTTTCAAATTCAATGTCAATGACAAAAAAGTGATAGATTAATCATGATCTGGCTGACACAACCCATCATTACTTTATTAGTGACTTTGATCTATGTAATCAACATTCATTAGATAACCCATTTCATTTAGAAAGAAATCTTATTTTATACTTCCAGCCCATTGGTTTATTTTTAAAAATTAACCAATTAAACAACACAACCCATCATTAATTTACTCATTAGACATACCCATTTGAATGTATTAACATAAAGTATTAATTCCATTAAAAATTTGGTAGATATAACATAACTAACCACACAACATAAACACAACACCACAACCCAACATCCATATCTTCATCACTTTAAATCCGCATCCAGTTTCACAGCCCAACTATATGACCATACCACACCCATCACAGCCCCACTTTACAACCACATGTCATCCACTTCCCCTAAACACATATCAATATATAAACTCCACATTAGATTATCTCCACACACAAAAGCCAGAAAAATTCCTTACATCACATCATATATCACAATACAACACATTGAAGTTTAGAAAAGGGGGATCTTATTCAATTTCACTTCTTCGTTTAAGGGTGTTATCATAGAAGCCATATGTTCCTTGGGAATCTATTTAATTAACAGAATTTATGTGGTTAATCATTTATTTATTTATTAATATCCCATTAAATCTCAAAAATAGAAGATTTAAAAAAGAAGTTGTTACAACATAATCGTGCCACAAACAATCATAGTTTTTTATCAAGACATTACACCCATATTGTAGTAATATCAAATCAGATCAAATTAAATAAAAAAAGGTTGTAACATCATAATCCACATTCCCTAGCCCCTTTAAATTTTATTTAAACAAATTCATTATCTTGATTAATCTGACTAAAACCATTTTCACAAGAGTTGACAATAATAAAATCATCCTGCGTGATACTCATAAAGTGAAATTAAGGAAAAATCTACATGGAATGAAGAAGAATTTCAAAAACTTGCTACACCAAAATAGGGGGTGCATACATGAGGAGACTCTCAAGGGAAACATGAACCAACCACATCAACTAGGTTACATGACTCCTATAGGAAGAAGGATTCAGAACCTACCCTATCAAGAGAAAGGATAAGGGATGAATAAAGGGCTTTTGAAACCATACCGGTAGGGCTTCGGTGGGTCAGCATCAACGGGCGGTGAGGCGCGCGGATGGGCGGCGGGGTGCTCTTATGGGCAGCGAGGTCACCGGTGGCACGTGGGGAGCCAATTTAGGGTTCCGGTCAGGGGGAGAAATAGCATTGTGGTGGTCGGGGGGAGAAGAGGGGGTTGGGGTTGGGTGTGGGGGGGAGAGTTGCTACTATAAAAAAATGGGGGGTTTAGAGGTGTTTTTTAATAAACCGCTGTTAAACCGTTTTAAAAAAATGTTTAGCAGTGGTTTACAAAACCGCCGCTAAAGGTGATTTATGTTGTAGTGTTAACTGCCTTAGAAGCTGCAACATAAGTGGAATTCATAAGTATGGATACCGCTAGCTTATATGATCTTTTCATACTCATCACATTTAGGATAACTTCAATATTATATTATATTGATCAATGGAAGATTTGTTTACATCCCTTGGAAAATAGTATCCTTTCGTCTCCAATTACTAGTACATATCGTTTTCACTTTCTGAAGTAAAATCATATAGTTTTGAATACTTTACTTGAATTTATCCTAGATATAATTTAAATTTTCCTTCTCTAAATCATATCCTAGAAATATCAATTTTTGTACATATTATGGAATATTTTATTGATCTATCACTTAAGCATATGTATTTCGACTCACCAGATTAAACTTCTCCCATGTCTTGGACATGTCATCCGGGAGAGATATATTCCATGTGGCATTGGTAACAATTCCTTTATTTAATTGTTATAATTTATATTTTCAATACCATTCCACTATATGTATGATTTACTATGTCTAAGAAACCTTTAGATCCACCTTAGTAGATCCTGTTCCCTAGAATATAGGTTCCTAATTTAAGTCAATCACTAGAGAATTAATTTTATCCTGGTCTTAATTAAATATAAGACTGATATCAATTTTCGAAATATTTTTGAACATATTTCACATGGAAAAAATTGACGCTACCACTAACCTATGGTAGACACATGATTACCATTCATTCAAAATGAATATTTTATAATCTTGTTTCTTACTTCAAACCTAAACTAGATTTCAGTAACTTATAACCATTATTAGAATTTAGTGACCTAAACATCCCTTTCTAGTTGCGTCATATAGTCACCATTCATGATTTTTTGTCATGAAATACAATTCACAATATAATAATCAAAGAAATCAGTTATGAAAAGTAAAATTCTAATGGATTTAGGCATAACAACTTTGTATCAATAATCATGCCTTATTGGAACTACGATTGTACCATCCATGTATCTTGTTAAATGAATACCCATCGTAGTATTCAAAATAATAAACCCCTTTGTACATTGATACATGGAATCAATTATTTAATTTTAATTGATATTTTAAATCATATCTAATTTCCATATACTTCTTACTTGTAGGACATATTATTATTATTGAAAAATGTATCACTATCTGTGGTGAATTAAAAACCATTATTATGGTGTTAACCTTCCTATGAATTATATGTCCCTAGAACATTAATCATCTACATGACTTTTGGAACTCCTTCTTATGAAAACTACATGTGCATCTCCAACATTTAATAGACCTAAGTCAATCTTTCTACCACTATCTCAAGTAGATATGTGCACCCTTATATATAATTGTAGTCTATAATGTGACTACAAATTTTTCTATATTGGGGATTCATGTAATATCCTATGTAACCATTAGTATCATTACTATAGATGAATACTGTGTTTTAATTGATGAAAATTTGTTTATATATTAACAAACTCTTTCAAAATTAACACAAGATTTTATCATATAATGGATTTCCATCATAATATAGCTATTATGATATCCATTAGACATTATAGTTGGAATAAGGTTATAATATATCACCATTATTTTCAAATGACATCATGAAATATAATGTAAGCTTTTAGAAGTTGCAACATTGATACTCCTTACATCATAAATCTGAAGTATAAAAGGCACATTTAGGAATTGCTTCACAGTAAATATTTTTGATCAATGTTAACATGTAAGACTTCATCATCAATCCTCATTATTAACATAAATTTTGTGATGTAGATAAGTTAATGTGTGTTTAGGAATTAATCCACACTAAATTATGTTAACCGATGATTGCTTGGTGAAGATATTATTTGGCATGCCATCCCAAAGCATCTTATATCTTCTAACCATGTATATAATTGGCCCTATCATCCTTAATTAATTAAAGAAATATTATGAAGTATATATGTCTATAGCATACCCTTGGAATATTTCACGCTATCTAGCAGAACCAATTTCAAAAGCTTTGTGGCATACCTTTATTTCTAAAGGTTTCTTTGTCCAAACTAAAAATGTCAATAATACCAAAGGTCTTTAGCTTTCCCGATCTGAAATACTAAAATAGGTATAAACTTGGAATCCGCTATAGTTTTTCTTGACAAAGATTTATTTTTCCAAAACTACTTAAATGAGTATTACATTTTATATTCATAAAGTATTGGATATAATTCATGTATTACAAAACTATTGATTCAATATGAATTACCAAAAAAACATTAATTCATGAACCTGGAATAATGTATCCTTATGTCCAAAATACACGTGAGTTTAATGTTTATTTATATTCAATTATATTTTTTCAAGAATCGTTAACTTGGAAATATAAAAGTCATGTACTTCTCACAACTGACATAAGAATCACTATTTCTCAACTGCTTGGAGAATAGGCATGACTTCTAGTAATGTTTCTATACCTGGTTATTGTATTTCAATACATATATGTGATAGGGCTATTTTATTAAATACCTAAGAAGTACGATTGAAACATTACTATTATATAATGAATATTTATAACTTGCTTCATTAATTCATTTTATTACCTTTGAACTTCCATTGGTTTATTTCATGATATGAAAAATGAATAACCTCCTGTTAAATACCTCTTTGCATTTGAGGACATTGTGAATGTGCTTCTGGAATTAAATTCCATTGACCTTTTTAATTTTTTGTCCAATTTATTCTCCATAATAATTAAAGATTATACTATATTTTATATTCTTACTTGGAAAACCATTACCTAATGGGTAATTAAGCGTTTACTCGATACTTTTCATTTTTTAACCTAAAACAAAACTTGAGTAAATGGATAAAAATGATAGAGAAAGAGATCCATTGAAATATTATGGTCCACCTATCAATTTACACATGTTGGGGTAATCATCAATGTATTAATATCTTTCTTCACTTTCTATTCACAGACTTCTCGAAGATGAGACTACATGTTACTCATGTCCTAATGTAGTGACCATAACTAGAATCGGACGTTGATGATAGAATTTCGACATAACATTCACATGATTAACACATGAGTCTCTTGTAAGCATATTTCTCACCCTCACTTCTAGAGGTGGATTAATAGGTATGGGGGCACAAGAACCTTGAATTTCCAGTACCATAGTATTGTGTGGAAGAGCCTGTACTATACATAAAAAGTCATACTAGTGTGAACATTTACATTTCCCATTATATATCACAGTGTTTTTTCTTATGGTATTTTTTCCATTTTTTAAAATATAAATTGTAGTAGATTTGTACTTTTTATTCCAGTAACCGGTTTAGAAATTTTGATTAATTAATTATTTCATTATATGTCTCCCACTACTTTATCGAATTCTAGGAACCCCCTATTCTAGAATCAGAAAACTTTGTCGTTTGAATATTCTAGTGGAAAGCATCCTCAATCCTCCACTCACAGTCTACAAGATATGGATACACCAATACTCAGAGGGTTCAATGTAGAATTTTGACTGGCATATCACATTAACTTGCAGTTCCTTGATTTGTTGAGTGGAGTCTCAACTTCTAATATCATAATTTTATTTACTTAATGCTTTCTTATAAAATGATATTAAGTTAGATATGGATAATCCTTACTACAAATTTAGTTATTTCAAACCACCACTCTCATATGAACTCCCAGTAGTAAGAGGACCCCTCAGTTATGGCATAGAAAGCACCCCAAACACCCGGTTTTTCTCAAATTTAAATGATGAAAGGTAGTTATGACTTAATATTTCATTGAGGGTTTTTTTAATGTAATGAAAGGAATAATTTTCTATTTTATTAGAACGTATTATGGGATTGAACGCACAACTGACCATGTAATAAAAAAGTATACATTGTGTCGCATGTTCATTTTATCTATGCATGTCAGTTTATTAATCTATGTGTTCATGAGTTGACTACACATAAAAAACCATGGAAAAAATAAAATGATGATCTGATCATGAGATAATTCTAATGGTCGATCCATTCAGTAAATAATGGATCAACCTAGACACTACGGGATATACCTTGAGTTGTGTCGTTTGTGAATCGAGTTGCAGCACCTCCCCTCCAATTCCTTAAAGCCCTGTCTAGTGCATCTCCATAACTTGGCGCGAAGTTCGTCACTTCTTGTCCTGTCATTATACAACAATACTCACTCACATGTGAGAGGAACTAGGGATTACAAAATGAAACTATGAATTGGACATCTAGGCCCTTATATATATAATGGCATGAAGATTTCATTTTACATAACTACTTATTAAAAATCATGCAATAATTAAATAAATAAATAAAAACACACGAAACAAGCATTGGTAGATCCTTGGATCATGATAAGTTTAATACATTTTAAACTTTCATATTAAAATAAATTCGGAAATAAAAATTAAACAGGCATTAGAATTATTTCTAAGGGAAATTTATTAAATTAAAAATTCACTTTTATTTTTGATTCTATAGATTTCATCGTTCGGTACCACTAATTAATTTAATTTTAAACTTGAAAATTAAATAAATAAATAATTTAATTTAATTTAACAAATAATTAAATTAATTTATCCCGTAGATAAAATTAATTTGTTAAACTGAAAATTAATATTTAATTAATTTAATTAATAACCAAAATTAAATTAAATACATTAATTGTTTTTTTATTATATTAATATTAATCAGGCCATGAAAACCCTAGGAAGGATTTGTGCTCATTCCAGGTTGTTCTGACCCCATGCAGGGGGTGTTCAGGGTTAGTCAGGCCTTCCCAAGCCTGTTCCAAGTGGTGCAGACTAGTCCAGGATCATTTCAGGTAATGTTAGGTCCAACGGGACTTGAAACAACGGTTACCTCACACTTGAAACTGCACAGAGATGTCGGAGTCACCTGGTTTAGTGGGTGTGTCTAGCCGAACTGGAGCTATCTAGATCTAGGATAGTGGACGACCTGTAGTAGCCAGGGGTATCTCTGCTCAGAGCGGTAGTCATCCAGGGCATGACCAGCCAAGGAAAATGGTGGCAGGAGCTATAAAGCATGTGACTGTCATGAATGGAGGAGCAAAAACCTGTAGATATGTGGAGTCCTTCTGCAGTGGGTGATTGGGTCAGCAGATAAGGCTGGCAGATCTGGTCGATAGGCTTCTGGGAAGTCTTTATCTCATAAGTGATGTGATGAATGAGGGGCGGTTGGCCTCAAGTATAGTTGTGGGGCCGGTTCCATACAGCCGGTGAGTCGGCTTGTCCTTGTTTGGCTACCAGCAGCCATAGGGGGAGTATGGGATATTGATGAGGCCTTCCATCGGTGAGGGTGACAGGGTAGCCCACTAGGAATAAGTCTCATTTTTTTAAGAATTTTTTTCAGACATTTTGAATTATGTCATCCCGCCAAAGTGGTCCAACCCCTTTATAGTTTTTTGTTGTATAGGTGACCTGAATAAATAAAACACCAATACTTATTTGTATTGTTGACACTTATTATAATAATAATTATATTGTTATAATAATTAATTATTATTGGCCAATGAAAACGAACCACCTACTAGAAAATGCTCCAACCACTGAATTCTGACTGGAGTGTGACTGGAATTTAAGGGTAATTAGAAAAGTGGTTTGAACAGTCTCATTATTAAAACATATATATATATATTAGGATTTTAAAACCCACTAAAATAGATATTCAATCTATATTTGAAAACATTTTATGGTCATAACATGGCCATTCGATTTTAGATTGAACCATACTCTATGGCGTTGGAATCAAATCGACACCCACTTATAAATTTAATGTAATTTTAATTTATCATTGGATTAAAATTTCCACACATCCCTCTAATACCAATTGTTGGTACCGGGCATGAATCAGAATCCCAAATATTTTATTTTTAAAAAACAATCCACTGACAATCGATATGATCTCATTGACGGAGGTAAAACATTGCTCAATATGAGCCGAGCATCCCACATGAAGAGTTTTAAGCAAAAAATTAAAAGCATAAATATATCGTATGATTTGAATTCATGATCAACTTCTACTTTTCATTTGTGATCTTTTCTTGAAAAATCTGAAACTTAATTCCCATAGATTATCCACACGTGCTTCAAAAATCTGTGGGAGTGAAAATTCTCAAAATCTAGGTGCTAGCACAGAGTTCCGATAATGCCTTCGACTCTTTGATGATCACTTCATAACGTTTCTTGTGAGGCATGAGAGAGAGCTCAATCATAGCTCCTAGATCTAGAGCCTCTTTCTCTAAGATGTGGGAGAAAGAAGAAGAGAGAGGGAGAGGCTATGAATATTCCATGGAGAATTTCTCTCCTCCTTTACTTATAGGGTGTTAGAAAATTATCAGATATTACCTCTCAACCCTATAATAATTATCACATTATAAATTAAATATTATGACTATTGTACAGACTCATAAATATTATTATCACTTTTCTATAATATAATAAATATATTATGTGATAATAATTGAGTAATTAACTCGACTCACCATTCCCACAAATATTAAATGATCCTTGAATATTTAAAACTAATATTTGTTTAACTAATATTTCCATGTATTTACTTAAAACTTGTAAATATAATAATAAATAAACTCAAAGCCAATTATTCTTAACATGAATAATATGAATTTATTTACCTTATATTGATCATATTTATATTGGAAAAAACCCAAACCCCACTAGTGGGGCCCACCATGTCCAATATTCTTATTCAACTAAATAGGGAAAATTGTTGAATATGATATTATGTGTGGCCCTCTAGGCCCTTATATATCGATAGTAGTTAATACTATTCACCGATTAGAAATGGGAATTGGTAACCCATAAGTACCCCTAAAGATATAAGGATAGTCATAGCAGCAATAGACAACATATGAACATGTACTCCGTAATATAATATTTGGGTCTTTAATATCTCATAAAACATGACGTACACACGCATCAATATACTTTTCTTACTTTATTGTTTGTTGATATAACTATATGGATTTACACATGACTTACATGGACATGGCCTTATGAGGGTACTACCATCCTGATCAACATGGCCAGAGATATATGACTTCCATAACTAAGATGTGATAAATCCTTTCTTGACCATTAAACCAATATCACACCACCAATGATGCACCCAACACAAGCTACCTCACCATGATTTCATTATCATGGTTTTTTCCTTACATCAAAGTATGCGATCAAATTGAACACGTTGGAAATGATCTCAAGACAAGAGATCATTAGTCATTTATATAGATAGGAACATCTAATGACACACAAAACATGTGGTGTTCTTATTGGATATTTTTTCCTCATGATCTCACTACTAGAGATCACCAAGTAAAAACTTTATGAGAAGAAGTATCAAAGCTTATGATCCCTCGACACCTGATAGTGAAACCTTTACTATATCCAATTTATAAGATGTATCTAGACCATATGACCTTTGTTTAATATTAACATCATAGTATGTCAAGGTTCTCATTATTCCCTGTGATCTACTATAACCTTTTGATAAGACAATTAATCTAGAAGAATTACCATTTAAATAGTGGATGAAGAAAAGTATACACTATAATGGTAAGTTAAACATCATGTATAATAAAATTGTACACATGATATGGTAATCAAAAGTACTATATAGTTAGGTCTAGGGCCCCCACTATTACAACAAGAATACACTATAATATTTTGAGAGTTTGGGTGGCATAACTAAATAATAATACACAACTCTAATTATCTATAAAATTTAAAAAGGCCTAATTTACCACAAAATTAGCTTCCCATTCCTATCGAACCTTATAACTCCATTCCATTGTGATTATTTCAAGAAGACATGATACCCTACTTGAAATTCCAAGTCCATTATTCAATTATCAGGATAGATTTTCTATCTACATTTTTCTCTCTTGATTTGATTCTAGATAGCTCACACCTTCTTAGTTATATCCTCAATTAGTTATTTACTTACTAGGTTCTTTCCCTCAACTTCATACTAGCAGGTTAGAGTTTGATATCTTTTCCCACAAAAAGCCTTGTATAGTTCCATTTTGTGCCCTGAAGGGTGGAAGAATCTCTATTAATCATATGAAAGTGTACAACATGACATCCATATTAACATATCATGTCATCCCATTATCCCAACTTTTAGGGAATGCAACTCTTTACGTTATAATGGAACTCTTGGGTGGAGAGACATGCTTTGTCACTGTTTTAGTGAGACAGTTCCTAGGAATTGGTTAGCTATTTGACCTTTCCATTCATACCATTAATGGGGTTTAAATGATTCTAATATCTATTATTAGATAAAATAGAAGAAATATAAACCCTTTTTTGAGGATCTCTATGAATGATAATATGAAACTTGTGATAAAATAGAATAATTAAAACTGTAAATAAATAGAATACCTTATATTGAAAATCCATTTCATTGTTCTTAATGTGCTTTAGATGAGTCAGATAAAGATCATAAAATGTAAAAAAAGTATCCCAACTCCATATGCATCCATAGGTTGTGAATAATCATCTGATGTTTAGATTGGATCCATAATCTCTCCACGATATTCTTGTACCTAAATATGTAAAGAATGAAGATAAAAGAGAGCTATGAGTCGTGGGAGTTTTGTCCAAGCATGAAAATATCATTCAGCACCAACTATTATTGTTTTCCAACAGATTATATAGGAAATAAATTATTCTCCTTTATTATCCACTCATTTATTCATGCATTAAAATGCATGGACAAATTCCATGGCTGATTCATTCCTCATATGTGTTTACTCCCTTAAAATTAAAACTCTTTTAATGGATTCATAAATTATGGCTTATATAAAGAATGGTTTTTGGGTGTCCAACACATATGAAATAATATACCCAATGAATTAAAATCATAATATTCATGCAAGATGATATATTGTCCATAAATTATTCATATATAAATATGGTTTTAGTGTATATCTCCTTTAATGTTCCTCTTATACTAAATCCTCATAAACTGTTTTCCATTTCACCATATATTATATCATATACAACAACTTGTAAAACCATATACAAAAATCATTTTGGATATATTCCAAAACACTTTTGTAAAGCTATCAATAACTTCACCATGTATCACAACATATGAAATTCCATCTAAAAAAACATCCAAAACACTATTGTATTAACTTTAAAAAAATTAGAGCATATTAATGAGTTAAAAATAAATCCCCATTCATCCGAATACAAATTATGACCACACATTACGTTATATAATTGATAATAAATATAAATCTCTTGATCCATATATATAAGCAAAGATTGGCATGTAGAAGACCATCAATTATACTCAAACTATAAAGGTATCAGACATAATATACATCAAGAAAACATGTATATAAAATAGGGTCCACTAGTCTACATCATATGAGAATTTGTATTCTTATATTTACCCTTTTCTAGGGAATTTAGTGACCATGGTACAAATTGAATATCAACCCCATATATTTAACTCATATATTCTAAACTCCGTGAGTATAGAATGAACTAATCAATGAATACATCACATGTCATTCATAAAATTTGATAAGAACATCACATGTGCCTTATCCAGATAGATATATAATATCTAGGTATTCCCCCACACTCCCACATTCTATCTCAATTTAGGGACTTGATTTCATAATCATCATACTAAAGGAAAAGTCCCATATTAATTAAGCTCCAACCAACAACATGATCAACAACACACCCAACCACCTCTATATTAACTAATTCAATATATAGAATTTCACAAGTAATGTATCAAATTATGATGTTTATCATGTTATGTGTCTCACCAACCATAAGTAGTGGGGACCCAAATATGATTCATGCACCCCTAGTATACTAAATACATTCATATGACACTCCATGTGGTATACTTAGTCGGTCATCCAGTGTACACACAAAAATTATATTATTTGTATTATGCCACATGAGAAAGATTTTCATCTCTATGCAATAATATTACTCATGATAACGTTAAAATTTCATTGTAACATATAATACTCAATAAGTCACAATAAAAATTTCACTTCATTAAATGTATATCTATATATATATTTATGTAGAAAAAATGAAAGAATTATAAAATGGTGCTTTATTTTAACCAGATACATTTAAATATTCTTAAAATATTTAAGAAGGTTTAAAAAACAAACATTAGAATTGGTTTCTCATATCTTATATAATAAACTACCAAATCAGCCTTATGATTTCTGCATTTTCTTCGTTTTTTTAACAGATTGTGTCATATGTAATCCATATCACTTGGATATGTGTCCATTTCATAAAACCCTCCCATTAAAATCTATAGTGAGAAAAAATTAGGAATTAAGCTAGTTTGAATAGTGGGGAGACTTAGTAATCATATTCCTAATTATTCAAGTTATTAAATAAATTCAAACTTCTTAACTTCACAATATCAAATATTAAGGTATAAACTTCTTCTGTCTACTTAAAAATCTTTCTATATTTACTATATGTTTCTTTGGAACCTTATTCAATTATAATTTTTCATTAAAATAATGCAACTACTTGTTTTTTACTAATCCACCTTAACTCTCTTTGGATGTTAAGTAAAATTAATATTAAAATTAGATTGGTGTAGTTATTTATTTTTTAAATTAGAACTTCTTTAAGTCCAAACATACTCCTACTATTATCATAGATACTATGTACTTTTCATAATATATTTATAAGATACAAAAACCCTTTTTTGTTAAGAATTATGATTTATTTCCTTTCAATAGGAATATTAGACAAATAAACTATTTATTATATAGTATTTTATGTGTTAGGAAAACAAATTTGAAAATAAAATATTATTAAAATATACCATCGATGGGTGGTAGGAACACATTCCTATATATTTTAAAAAATAAGGGGATAAAAAAATTATCTTGGATAAAAACGTTTTAACAAATATTGTTCTCAAAAAAGGTTATAGAAATTCATTATTCATTAACCATGTTTATAAATTTAATAATCTCAAACAAGTTCTCAATAACTTTTGTAATCGAACAAAATCTCTTATCATATAAAGAAAATGAGTTGAAGATATGAATATTTTAATTATATTAATTTTAGCATGATAAAATATTTTACATTCAAATACACTATGTCGTAGCTATTTACTTCATTTCATGAATTTAAACTACAAGCACAGTCAATTATTCCTTTTATTTTTACTTCTATATAGTTACAACACTCTGTAAAATATAAATTAGGTATAAAATACCTTTTAAAATCGAAGAAATAATTTCTATAAAATCCATACATGACATGGACATTCCTTTCACAAACTCCTTCAGGTATATCTTAGATTGTAACTTACCTCCCCTCATGGTTTTCTAGGGAAGGCAGTGGGATGTTACAAAACTTAAGGTGGCATACCCAATACACTAAATGCTAGAAATAAATACCAAGGGATTCATAAATAGTTAGGGGATGATTTTACCTTTGAAAAATAGAACAAAAAAATCAATATCTCCATGAATAAACCACTATATTATACATGATGTCAAATTAATATAACTCAAAGTAATACCAACTAACAACAACACCAAACTATAACCACGAACCAAATCATATTGTAAATAGAAAAATAAAACCAAAAAAAGTCAAAGATAACCAAAATGTATAGAATAAAATCCTAAACAATATCTATGATCCAAATCCATAAGTTATACCCAAGGTATCATGATGCATCAAAATATAAATGTGATACCTTTCCATTACATGTTTCTCACTATACAATATATACAAATTACCCCAAGCTTCTAGGTAGGGGGTGAGTATAACACTCAATAGGATTTCCCCAATGACTTACCTAACTATGCCACTATGATAGAACATGTTATCACATTTATATAAAACAATTATATAATATAATTTAAAATAGTTTATATCAAAACAAAAACCATTTTTATGAAAAATAGTTTTCCATGAAAAGCAACCAAACAAATCTTTCAAACCATTTATCAATCAATTGGAATAACCCATTATATTCCACACAACCACACATACATTTGTAGGTGACAGTTCCATACTCATGGGTGATATCTCATTGATCTAACAAGTCAACATAAGGTAACCACATACCAAGTGACCCAATGGCACATGCCCCATCCATAGGTTCACATCAATGCAAATGAACACACTCCAACCATTTATGCTAAATACCATGCCAAAAAATTTAAATAAAAAATCCTTTTATTAAAAACATTTATATAACATTTTTGATAAATCAAAACCAAACCACTATTTTGAAATCATCATTTTAAAACCATTTAACAAATTACACTTTCCAGAAACAACCAATTTTCAAAATTTCACTAAACTTCACTAAAGGGTGTTTCCATCAAGATTTACACATCAATTTGAAAATTAAAACCAAGAAATTAAATAAATTTGAAATCTATCCTTCATGTTATTATAAGAGGATCCAATGGTGATGCTACCTACCTCGCAAACATAGGTGAAAAAGAAGAACAAAAAAATTATTCAAAAAAAAGATTAGATATTACAAAACCTACCTTAGATATTCCCCAATTAATAAACCCAACCATATATCATCATTATTGGAATTAAAAAACATGGATCTATACCAAATAAATTATATCCATGAATCTAATATACAGAATAATAGAAAAAATCTAATTAAAACCACCAATAATGAGTACTTACCAAGGAATATGACCTCCAACACACCAAGATATTCCAATGGATCTCTCCTGAATTGAAGTAAATTGTCACCACAACATTGGGAGGTATAATATTTCAAGTTACTATCATATTAGGGGGAAGCGGTTAAAGAGGTGATTCATATTAGATGCACAAAATTCAGATCAACTTTTTAATGTTAGAAGGATTAGGAATATAGTTTGGAAAACTATTCAGAAATTGTGTGCAAGCCACTACCCCAGCACTCCATGAATAATTGGATCACACTGTTAGAAAAACCATATGCCAACCATGTTATGACCCTATTTTTAACTTTTCATGGCTTCTCCTACGTGGCTTCACGGTTTGGGAAAACTCTATGCTAACCATGTACCTTCCTAGTGACTTTCTTCCCATTGTACAGTTTCCTAGAGGGGATTCACTATTTATAATAATCGTGCTCAAACCGTGAACTGCCAAAAAATCCCCAAAAAAATTTCAAAATCCTAAAAACCTTCCCAAACATAACCCCAAACATTATATACATAAAAAACATAAATGTGGGGTTAATTACCTAAAATCGGGGATTATTCATAGATAATCCAATCATATTGAATCATTATGATTCCTTCTAGGCAACCCTTGGTTTTAAGGACCTTCATTGGTTTCTTGAACAGACATTATTGAAATTTTCAACAGATGTTTCTTTATATAGTTTGAACATTTTCAAAGTTTTACATAATATATAGTAATTTATAACCTAGACATCATGTGACTTGTTTATATGTATTCCCAATACATTTTTAATATCAGCTAAATATTTTTTAATTAAATAAAATTTTTAGAAGATTTCCATAGAAGACAATATGATAAGTTCCCTAATAAGAACATTCCATTTTTAGACTCTGCTTAAGAAAATGTTAAAGAATTAAACAAATATTATTGAGTATGTGAGACTAAAATTCATTAAATAATTGACATTCCCAATCATACTGAGTACATTAGTGGAGACTAAAATTACTTTTTCCATTTAGCATTTAATGGCCTTTAATCCTTGAATGAATCACTCTAAGCTTCCACAAGCATCGAGATTCACTTCTTTAACAACTTCAAGATTTGGTAAATTAGGAAGGAATTTTTCTAACATATTGAATTTTTCCTTAATAACTTTTCTTGAATTACCAATATTTTTAAGAACTTTCTTATGTTACCAGTCAAAGGAGTAGCTTACATTAAGTTTCTCATTATGAAATATTGTTCAAAATGTATAGTTTGATCATAATAATAATATTCTCTACAATATAAGATTTTAAAATATGAGTATCATGTATTTCTATCCATTTAATAAAAGTATTTTATTAAATGGTATCCCCCCAAAATGATGACCCCTTTTGAAAAAACAACTTATCCATTAGATGCCTACATCAATATTTCACTAAGAAATGAGTCATCTAGGGAATCCCTCTCATCGCTTAATTATTTAGGTATGAATCTATCCCAATCATATTATATATGATTCTAGGATAGATGAGAGTAAAACCCTCTTTCCAATCCATTATATGGATAAAATCAACCCTATTCTTCTAGTATCATTCCCAAGGGTTTCCTAACTAATTTTATCCCAAAGAAAACATCAAAAACATATTAAAAAAAGATAATATGGGTTCACCCTGTTATGGGAGAACATACCCAAAGATGACCTATTATAACCCATTAAATTAGTTTATTCCTCAATATAATACTGGGGAACAATTTTATGGAATAACCTACCTATTTGAATGATTGATTTCTTGACAAGTGCCACTTTGGAAGGAATCTAACACTTACTATTTTAAGGGAATTTTAATCTCACCATGTTATCTCATGTTATTCCTTTTTATATATGAATAATTCGAGTAATTTAGTTTGTAAACTTATTCCCTCCACCTAATAAATATATTAAAACCACATTTACATTTAACTCTTTAAAATCCAGACGCATTGTGTGTATAAGGTACAAAAACACTCAGTGTAAAGCTGTAGAGCTATAAGAAATTGACAATATCTACATTGTCACGAACCATCCATGGTACCCTGGTAACCCAATAACCAAAACATCCCTGACATGTCCTAAATTTAATTCCTAATCCTCATAGGTTTATGATAAGAACCTGGCATCATACATCATGAAAATGGGAATGAATTTACCACAAAACATAGTGGAAGTAAAGGAAAACAAGACGATATGAATAACTAAAGAAACTACACTAAGAGTAAAGTGCCAGAATACAATAACGAATAAAGATCCCAAATCACTACAACCCAAGTACTAAAACTAGGGAAATAATGCCCAAGGTCCCTAAGGACACAACTCACTAACTCCCAATCTCAACAGCTAGATCCACCTCTAAGAGATCCCTTCCCATTTCTAAAACATGGATGAATAAAGTATACAAAAACCTAAAGGAAAAAAGTTGGGTGTGAGCCTAAGACTAGAAGGATACCACCAAAGATTCCATAACAGATTCCAAATATATATTATCCAAAGAAAATATTTCAATTTTCAAAATAAATAGGTTTTTCAATTCAAAATCATATTTATACAAAACATGTTATACATTTTCAAAATGATGGAAAATACTTTTGAATCATAGGCTTTTACATTACAAGAGATGGAATATTTAAAATAATGGATTGAATAAAAAATTAACATAAAACAATTTATGTAAATCTAGAAATGTCATGTAAAGATGTTTTATAACATTGGAATACATTTATATCTAAAATATAAATAAACAAGTGAGGAACATTATCATCTTCCAAGTAGGTACAAAAGTATTATCCAGCTATAGCACTCATCACTATATAAGTTATCATGGAAAAAATGAGAATACTCATGTCGCCCTAACACTAGCCAAAGGTGACTCATCACCCTCCCATTGGGGATGTGACCTTACATATGTATGTTTTAGAACACTGTAATAGCTTAGATTGTGTACAAATAACTCACCAACTACCTCATGCTTTCATGAACTCCTACATAATGATCAATTTATTTTGAAAATACTTAAAATAAAATTAAATCTCATTATTCCATTTAGGAAAACAATTTTTTAATTTAAATCCAAAAGAGGTTTTAATTAAAAACATGCCCTTTCACAAGATAAAACCACTAGGTTTCTATCAAATCATTTTAATCCATTTTCATAGGTTTTAAATCCATTCCAAACTAATTCCATCCTTTTAAAAATTCATTTCCACAATTGAATTCAAAAATTTAATTGAAAACATTTCCATCAAATCCAAAAATTAAATTCAACAATTTAAATCAACCAATTTCTATAAACGCACCCCAATTCAATGGAATTGGGGGTTTTCCAAATTTTTATGCCAAAAACATTTAAAATATCCTGATTCATTAGAATCATGTTTTTATCAACTTAATTTAAAGAGAGTTTGAAAAATTGAATTTAAATCCAAAATTGAAATAAATAAATAAATTTATGAATAACCAATTGGCTAATCGAGATTGAACCACCCACCTCTCCTTGAAACCCAACACTTTCAATGGCACCCATCAATAAGAAATAAGGTGGATAATACCTCAAAACACAACCTAGATGAATGATAAAACACCACGAGGAATAGATCCATCAATTCAAAGACGATCCATTGAAAATCCAAGAGAGGATAATGAGAGAAACATGAAGAATAAGGGAGAAATATTACCCAAGACATGCACCGCATGTGTAATTATGATCAAATATCAAATGAATGGATTCCAAAGGTTTAGAAGGCACCAAGTTCACCTAGAAAAATCCTTATTCGTAGGTAGAATAAACCAGATATGAGCCAAATGATAAGACCAGTTGAACTTCCTATTTTAAAAACATAGTCAAGGTATTAAATGACGTGTAATACCAATACATGTCATGAAGTACTGAAATTTCATAACCACTGAAAAATCCATTGCCTCAACTTAAATCATGATGCTCTAACTTAAAAACTATTCATTAAAACCTTCACAATGTGTAATGAAAAATCATGTTGTGTGCCTATCACAGCGTGAAGTCATTCACGCCTTGTTTTAGATCCATTACACGATGTGTAAATCTGTTACACAGTGTGTAATCCTCCAGTAGCCTATAAAAAAGTATATTTGAACATGAGAATCCAAAAAATATATAACTTTACCATTATAAGTATTCTCCCAATTCAAAATCAACCCTTACCCAGACAATGAAAAGGAAAACCCATGACAAGGTTTAAGAAGTACCTGTCAGATCGATAATGGGATATTACGACCTCCCCACCATAAAATATTCTTGTCCCCAGAATGACTATTAAGAATATTCCATGATAAAGATATGTGGCCACTACTCTCTCATCAATTCCTCACATTCCCACATATTTTGATTATCAAAACTATGTTTCCACATCACACGAACCAAAGGTATCATCCTCCCATGAAATACCTTGGTCTCATAATCAGCTATCGAGATTGGCCATTCAGTCAAAGATAAATCATTCTCAATCTCAAGATCACTCTAGCTCAAAACATAAGATAGATCTTATAGATACTTTTTCAACTGCGATACATGGAACATGTTATGTATCGATGTTAGGCATGGCTGTAGTGTTAAATGGTAATAAACTTTTACCACCTAATCAACAACCTTTAAAGGTCCCATAAAATGAGGAACAAGCTTGCCTTGCCTCCCAAGCCATAAATTACCCTACTAGGGTGAAACCTTCAAGATTTACTATTCACTAAAAAAAATTCCAAATTCCTATGTTTAAGATCAGTGTAATAATTATATGGGATTTGTGATGTAAAAATTCTATATTGAATCAGCTGAATACTTATTGTCATCTATTACAAAAATCTTGGTCCAACCAAGGAACATTCACCAATCTCAGACTGACACAACATAGACTTACAAGTTAGGACATAAAAGGCCCTAAAAGGTTTCATTCTAATCGTGGAATTGTAAATATTGTTATAAGAAAACTCAACCAACCCCAAGTGATCATCGAAATCCCTGCCAAAGTCGATAACACAAGCACGAAGCATATACTCAAGAATCGTTATAGATCTCTTGATCTAGCCATCTGAATATAGATGGTAGGATGTGATCAAATGGACATGAGATCACAGTGCCTCCTGAAGGCCTTTACAAAAGTGATAAGTAAACTGAGGATCCATATTAGAGACTATAGAAGATGGAACTTTGAGAAAATGAACAATCTCTTTCACATAGAGATTTCCCAAATCCTTAACTTTGGATCTTTCTAGAATGGGTATAAAGTGATCTGACATTGTCAGCCTATTGATCACAACTCATATTGTAATATTCTTCCTTTGGGTATGATGCAACCCAACCGAAAAGTCCATTGAGATTTTATCCCACTTCCAAGTAGGGACTAAAAGTGGTTGAAGAAAACCAAAAGGTCTCTGGAGATTATTATTCACCTATTATAATTTATAGAAATGAGAAAAAAACATAGCAATTCCCCATATCATTACTAGACACCAGAACTACCACCACATTTAGTAGAACATCTTAGTGGTTCCTAGGTGAATAGAACACTGGTAATTATGGAAATACCCCCTTATAGAATTCCTTTCTACTAATGCAACAACATAATGGTTCTTATAACAAATAAAACACTCCTTTGAGAATGACCACTAAGTATCAATCTCCCCACCATAAAGAGAGTCTCTAATTCTACAGAATTCATCATCAAGCTCTTGTTCTTGAAGAATCATCTCAATAAGATTATATGTTAACTAAACGCTAGCTAAAGAAAATTTATCCCCTTTCTTCTGAACTCCAATATGAAACTATGAAAGAACAGCCATCAAACAACAATCCTTCAACTATTCTGTCATGTACAGGGTTGGATGTTTTCTTCTTAATGCATCTTCAATGACATTCCATTTCCCTGAGGTATATGTGATTTCAATGTCAAGCGACTATAGGTACTCCACCCAAAGCCTCTGGAGAACATTAAAATCTTTTTTAGATAAGATATAACTCAATATTTTGTGGTATAAAAACATGGTAAACCTTTCTCCATAAAGGTAATACCACAAAATCATGATCACGTGCATTAAAACTGCAAGTTCAAGATCATGGGTAGGATAATTCTTCTTATGTGGCCTAATATGACGAGATAAATAAGCAACTAGCTAGTATTTCTACATAATAACACTGCCCAATTCTGAACCTAATGCATCACAAAATACCACATATCCCTACCCGACCTCTGGAAGAGTAAACATCGGTATAGTAGTTAGAAGAAATTTCAACTCAAAAAAAGAATTATAACATTTAACAACCCAAGAAAAATTCACCCCCTTCTGAGTCAAAGTAGTCATTGGAGAAGTCAACTTTAAGAATTAATTTATGAAACTGTGGTAATATTCATATAATCCCAAGAATCTATGAATTTCTAAGACATTTTGTGGTTTATCCCAATTCATAACAACTTTTACCTTCTCATCATCAACTAATATACCCTATTCAGACAACATGTTTCCCAATAATTTCACTTCCCTAATCCAGAAAGCACACTTCGAAAGCTTTGAATAAAGATGGTGATTTCTCAGTAGACCTGGGATTTTTCATAGAATTTTTACATGATCCTCCTCAGATTTAGATTAAATGAGGATGTAATCAGAAAATACTACCATAATGTTATTTAGATACTAATGAAAATCAATTTAATAAAGGACAAGAAAACTACAGGATTATTTGTCAGACCAAAGGGAATAACAAGGTATTCATTATAGTAAAACCTAATCCAAAATTATGTTTTATGAATGTTATAATCCATTATAATTAACTGATGGTAACCAAATCAAAGTTCAATCATTTAAAATCACTTCTCACCTTTTAATAGATCAAACAGATCATCAATCTGTGGCAATGGATACTTGTCCTTTTACCATAACATGATTGATCCTTCAGTAATAAACACATAAGTGAAGAGAACCATCAGCCTTATTAGTGTTGAGAACCAGTTCCACCCAAGGTGACACACAAGGGTGTATAAAGACTTTCTCAAGAAGATCATCCAACTAGGATCTCCTTTAGTTTGGCTAGTGCCATGCAGTAAGAGGAAATTTAAATTGGATGAGTACCATGCATTTAGTCAATGTAAACTCAACCTCCCTAATTGGTGTAAAGCCACAAAATTAGAAGGAAATACATTGGAAAACATAATGATGACTAGATGAATATACCAACTCACTAAATCCCACTCCATATCAGAATCAAACACTAATATCACTTTCCCCAACTTTGGATAAGAGGGTTTAGCTATGCTTGACCTTGGGTCCCATTATCTTTAGAAGAAAAGAGGCACATCAATGGGTGTTTTATGGTATACCCATAAAATATAACAATCAATTCAGGTTTTATTAGCATTGATCCAATCCATCTCAAATATGACATCCATAGATTTCATTTTTAGAACCATAAAAATCCAATAAATCTCCACATCTGATAGACAGAAGACACAATAGGGACTATAGAGACCCTTCTCTTTCATCATACCAAGTGGTGTGTTAATATTCATTGTACAAGATAAAATCTCCATTGGAATACTAAACCTATTAACAATATGGGTTGAAATAAATGAGTGAGATGCGATAGTATAAAATATAATTGTCACTAATGATGATTTTGTAGTAATGGTACCTATCACGGACATTGGACACATGTCTTCTTCCTATTTAGACTCTTTCACTACATGAAGAATCTTTGCTCAGGATGCCAATGACTAGAATCTTTTTGTACATGAAGCATCTGATTACCCCCACAGTTTTAGGAGGATTTGATGATTTTATTCCACTATGTGGAAAAGATAATTGATGGAAGTATATCATTATATTCCTTAAATGTACATAGGAGCTATAGTCCTTGGGTGTCTTAGTGTAAACCATCTTAAAATTTGATGGTTTATCATATAGGTAGAAAAATAAACAACTTCCTCCTGGTGTTGTAAGAGGTTTGGATTGACCTTTCTATCGAGAACTGCCACAAGAATCATCACACATCCATTTTCCTTTTAGGGAACCAATATTGCCACTAGGAGAAAAAGAAACTCTCGATAACCCTGAATTGTCAACCAGGCCCATCTCAACCATCATCTCATTATCTAGAACATCATAATAAGTGGGAATCTTTATCAAGAAAACATTAGGATAGATATTTGATTAAAGTCCCAAATCCAACAATCAAGCCTTAACTTTATCATTATATATAATCTTAGGAGAAAACTACACCAATCCCATAAAAATATTTGAATACATATTCATGGTTCTTTCAGCCTACTCGATCTTGAAAAATTCCATAGCCTTAGTCAACACCATTAACTCTAGATAGAATAATTCATTGAAAAGAGCCTTGAAGTATTTTCACTCTAATACCTTTTGTTTCTTTTTTTTCACCATCATGTCCCACCATAAACAACTTGGTCCATCCAGAATGAAGGAGGAACACTTCACCTTGATCATGTCTGGTGTTTCCAAGAACTCAAACAGACATATATCTTACCCAACAATTCCTCATCGTGTTGAGGATCAGTATATCCTTTGAAAACTGGGGGCCTCTAGCGAAGGAAATATTGAGAATTATTTTAAAGAACATCCCACTAAGGATCCATATCTATAGTATGTATGGGGAATGAAGGTAGTGCATGACCCAAAGCTTGGACAGTGCACACAACAACCTCAACTAGATTTGGGTCCATGGGAGGATTCGATTATTGTGCTTCAGCATCATCTTCCTCCTAGATCTGATTTTTGCATCTTATCATAGGAATAATACTACACAACATTACTAGACAACATTTAAGACATTAGATTCAAACTCAAAATGAAAAATAATGTAAATTTTACCAACAAATGGAACAACCATATTTGGATTCCACTCTATCCAAATCAGAATTGGAAAAGTAATAGAACTAATCTATAATAAATCCTTCCCTAACCACCCCTAGAGAGTTAAGGTTAATTGAGGTGAGATATATTTGGGAACTCAATCACAACTACCTCCTAAGACCTGACAAGATTTCAAAAATTCATACCAACTTCATGAAAAAAGATCAACATCCTCCTTTGAAACAACTTTATCACAAACCTGCCTGAGTACCCTGGTAACCTGATAACTAAGCCAGCCTTGTCATGGCCTAAAGGGAATTCCTAATCCCAATAGGATGGTGACTGGATCCTATCATCATATATCATTCAAGTAGGAAATAATTTTCCACCAAACATAGAGAAAGTAAAAAAAACAAGACAATATGCATAATAAAAGAAACTACACTGGGAATAAAGTACGAGAATAGATTAAGGCATAAATATCCCAAATAACTAAAACCCAAGTACTAAAAATAGGGAAAATATCCCCAAATTCATTAAGGATACAACTCACCAAGTCCCATGATCAATAGCCGGATCCACCTCCAAGAGATCCCATACCTTTTTATAAACTTGGAAGAAGAAAGTCTAAAAACACCTAAAGTAAAAAATAGGGTGTGATCCTAAGCCTAAAAGTATACCACTAAATAATTCATAACAGATTCCAAATATAGATTATCCAAATAAAATCATTCGATTTTCGAAATAAACAACTTAGGAAATTTAAAAACACATTTAAACAAAATATGTTATACATTTTCCAGATGATGGAAAATACATTTAAAGCACAAAATTTTACTATATAAGAGATTGAATATTTAAAACAATGGATTAAATAATATAGTTTCATAAAAATATTTAGGTCAATCTCGAAAAGGCAGGTAAAATAGTTTTACAACATTGGCATACATTTATATCTCAAATATAAATAAACAAGCAAGAAATATGGTCATCTTACAAGTAGGTACAAAAGTATTATCCAACTATAATACTCAATACTCTATAAGTGATCATGGAAAAATTAGAATACTCATGTCCTCCTAACACTTTCCATATTTGACTCTTCACCCTCCCATCGAATATGTGACCCACTGAAAGTATGTTTTATAATGTTTTAATAGCGTAGTGTGTTTCCAAATAACTCACCAACTACCTAAGGATTACATGTGCTCTTACATGATGGGAAATTTATTTTATGATTGTTTAAAAAACAATAAAATCTCATTAATCCCTTTCAAAATTCCAATTTTTTTATTTAAAACCAAAATAGGTTTTAATAAAAAAAACCTTCCCCTTTCACAAGATTAAACCACTCAACTTCAATAAAATCATTTAATGCCATTTTCACAAGTTTTAAATTCATTAAAATCCAATTACAACCTTTTCACAATTAATTTACAAAATTAAATTCAAGGATTTAATTGAAAAAATTTATATCAAGTCCATAATTTAAATTCAAAAATTTAAATCAACCAATCTCTATTAACACACCCCAATTCAATGGAATTGGGGTTTTTCCAATTTCTATTCCAAAACCATTTCAAATCTCCCGATTCAATGGAATTAGATTTTTATCAATTTAATTGAAGGAAAGTTCAAGAAATTGATTTTAAATAAATCAATTGAAATAAATTAATAAAGTTAGGAATAATAAATTTAGATAATCGAGAGTGAACAACTGACCTATTTCTGAAATTCAACACTCGTAATGGCACATGTCAATGAGAATGAATGGGGAGAATACCTAGAAACCCAACATAGAAGCATGATCCAACACCACAGGTCATAGATCCATTAATTCCAAGATGATCCACTAAAAAACCAAGAGAGTAGAATGAGAGAAACATGAATAATGAGGGAGAAATATTACCTAGTAATTACACCATAATCATAGAAATGATGGAATGCTTAATGAATGGATTCAAAAGGTTTGGAGGGCTCCATGTTTTCCTGGAAAAATCCTTGGGCTGTGGAATAATAAACCAAAGATGATCCAAAAGTAAAGACCTATCGCACTACCTATTTTAAAATTTTATTTAGGGTATTACATGATGTGTGATCCCAATACACTTCGTGAAATACTTAAATATCATAACCTCTGAAAAACACATCACCTTGACATAAATCTCAATGGTCTAAATTTAAAACTGAACATTAAAAACTTCATGATGTGTAATGACCAATCACGATGAGTACCCATCATAGTGTGAAGCTATTCACAACCTATTTCAGAGCCATTACACGATGTGTAACCCTATTTCACGATGTGTAATCCTCCAGTAGCATGTAAAATTGTATGGTTAAACATGAGAATCCAACAAATCTCTAACTTCACCATTATAAGTGTCCTACTGATCCAATCCCAACCCCTACCCAAACAATGAAATGGAAATAACATGACAAGGTTTAAGACATACCTATCAGATCAGTAATGGGATGCTACATACATGAGTAAGCTTGTAGTTATATATAGCTAACCCCATTCACCAACCTAGATAAAGTATAAACATCTAGGTAGGTAAGTAGTCCGACCCTAAGTCCCTTTAACTTGGAATAATAATCTCAATATAGAATTAAATTAATCATAATTTTAACAACTAATATACACAAAATCTATTCAATAACTAAACTAATGTTCATAACATCAATTAAACATTGTGGTCATGGTATAGGAAATTCTAAATACATTATGGAGTCACTCCTACAGTGAAATTGTAAAGATTTATCCTAGAATCATTTTAACATTTTAAACAAAATAATACATCATTTATCATATAAAAATTTTATAATTATAAATAAAATAGGGAATAGCTTTTAAATAAATGAACAGTTCAGATATTTTAACATTAGATAACCACTTATGAACTATTCATAAATAAAAACCAATTACAAATCCTTTTATAATTTTTCAACTTTCACATTATTGGCATTCTATAATTTTGGATATAATAATTTTATATTCATTAAAATATGAACTCTTTCATATTAGTCATTATATGGAATTTCTATTTTTAAATATATAATATTATATTAATTATAAAAAAAAATTAATTCAATTTCTACTTTGTAGACACTTTACCTGATTTAAATACCATGGAATTAGTATTATATAAACAAAGATCACATTAATAATCAAAACACTTTTTATGTGACTCAAATAATATCAAATAAGGCCCCCTCTTATTTTGAACTATTCAAATGATTAATTATGAAAAATTCATAATTTAAATTGAAACATTTTATATTTTTCCTTATTCCCTAATTTATAACCCTTTATAAATTATTTTATTATGATTTCTAAATAAACACATTTATTTATATATCATAAGAATTTCTATATAATTTGGTAAAATATATTTCAAATATTAATATTTAATATTTTAAAAAAATGATTTATTAACATTTATTTAATTAATTATAAAAAATAAATATTTAAGTTTATTTATAAACTTTTTTAAATTAAAATTTAATAAAATACATTCTATAATTATTTATAACCATTTTTTAAACCGTATAAATCATTTTATATGTTAAATTTTTTAAAAATTGTTTAAAAAATATGATTACCCTTAGGAATATTGGTATGACTTCATAAGGTTAAACCCTTATACCCTTAAGTAGGATGTCTAGAATCCCTTTTTTAAAATTATGTAGATTATTACATTCACATAACATAAAAATAAATTGATACATAAGTTTACTACCTTTACATTGCTAGGTCGCATAAGGGTACGAACTTTTACATAGAAAATGTTGTGTAAGGGTGTATCAGGTCATACCTCTATGTGGATTCTTGGTACTATTGTGTAAGGGTACCACCTGTACACAAAACATTTTCATAAATGTAAAAAAGATCTTGTCCTTATAAAAACCTTTTACTTAGGAGTATCTCATAAGGGAAAATGCTTATATACCATTATTTAGCCTTAGGAAAATTATGCTTACCATTATGTGAACCCCTTCACATAAAGGCAATCCAAATATTACCTTTATGTGACTACTCATGTATTTGTAAAATCATGGATACCCTTATGCAAGTCAACGGTGTAAGGGTAAGGCTTGTGTGAACTTTACATAGCCTAGTGAAAAATGGTAATCTCTTTTTTCTATATTTTCAAAAAAAATTAAATGATGTTATGTTCTTCATTTTATTCTTTATTTCAAGAATTATTTCATATATATAATGCCTGAACTACTCTGATACCACTAAAGGTTGGTGGAATCTTAGTTCCTCATATCAACACATCTAACATAAATTCTATATAAATCTATCAAAGCACTTCATTGTCCCAAATAATTGAGAATACAATTCATTGCATCATAAAAGAGATCATGGGTGGAGATCCACACCTCATCACCATTAATGTGTGAGAGTTCTGAAGATTCAGTTAAATCTTTAAACTTTCCTTTGATACAACTAAAGGGTGGTGAAATCTATATTCCTTATATGAAAATGTTCTATGTGAAATCCATAAGAACCTATAAAATCACTCCATTACCCCAAATATTTGTAAATGAAACTCTTTTCATCATAATGAATCTCCTTGGTGTAGATCCATACTTCATCACCATTCATGTGTGTGAGTTACCAAGAATATATTAACTCTTAACTTTTACGTTAGTACCACTAAATGGATTTAAATGAGTCTAAAAATAATTATAAGATGAAGTGGAACCAATATAAACCATTATCTGAGGATATCCATTCAAGAAAATATGAAATATGTGATAAAATTGAAATAAAAAATATTGTAAATAAATAGTGTACCTTACACTGAAGATTCGATGCATCGTTATTTATTTCCTTAAGATGAGTTTCATATAGAATTAAAATTTTCAAAAAAAGCATCTCACCTCTGTAGGTATCCATGGGTTGTATAGAATTATCCAACGTTTCGATGGGATCTATCTTCTCTCCGCAATATGATAGTACCTAAATATAACAAGAAGGAATATAAAAGGGAGATACAGGTCAGGGGAGTTTTTTCCATGTGTTAGGATCTCAATCCACACCCACTACCATCAAATGAAAATAGATTATATAATAAATAAAGGATTATCCTTTATTATCCTCTCATTTATTCACATGTTAAAACACATGGATAAATTCCATGGTCGGTTCATGCATTATATGCATTTACTCTATTCACATTAAAAATATTATAATGTATTAATAAATGATAGCTTATATGAAGAATGGTTAGGCTATCCAACACATATTAAATAATATACCCAATGCATGAATATCATAATTTTCATGCAATCTACTATAAAACCCATAAATATATCACATGTAAATATGGTTTTACGGAATATCTCCATTATTCTCTAATAGGATATATTGTTGTATAAAAATTCCCCTTGAGGTTGGTATTTTTCCCATGTTATTTGGAAAACAGGTGAAAATGAACTCATAATGTGTTCTAAGGTTTGGATAGTCTTTCCAGACTTCCCATAAGTTTGAGGATGATAAGTAGTACTAAAATGAATTGTAGTGTTCAATGAATTTTGTAGACTCCTCTAAATTTTTCATGTGAAATGAGGGACATGATTTGAAAAAATTGATAAATGTTCACCATGAAGTCTCACAACTCCATTCATATATAGTCGTTCAATATGTTCAATGGTTAAATACTCCATTATTTCTAGGAAATCTATAGACTCAGTTAGGTGATCCACAATGACACATATAACATCATTACTCTTAGATATCTTGGAAATCCAAATAAAAAGTATATTATGATATTTTCCCCCATCCAAATTGGTATAGGGAGAAGTTTCATGACACCTTTTTGAAGATTACTCTCATCCATTTCTATTTGGAATACCACTCATATGGACACATATTTACAAATTTCCCACTTCATTTTTTTCACCAAAATTTCTCTCTTAGATCCATATACATCTCAATACTAGTCAAGTGTACAAAGAAATATCATATATGAGATTTATCTAGAAATTATCTATTTTTCATGGGTACTAACGATATATGTAGTCTTTTTCTAAACATCATCTTTCTATCTTCATTGATTAATTATGTCAATATCCCATATTTCATGGATTTGGTCTTCTTTTTCAAACCTTTTTCATCTTGTTGAGACTTATTTATCTTATCTAATAAAAAAATTGGTTAATTACTTGGAAAATGAATGATATCTCACCTTCTCTAGTAACATACACATAAAAAATTTACTAAATCCATAAATATTGGATCCTTTTCTATCATCATCATGGATAGATCTCCATGATCATTTCTACTCAATGCATCTTCCACCTTATTTTCCATACCTGGGTGGTAATGTATTTCACAATCATGGTCATTGAGTAGTTTAATCCATCTCCTCTATCTCATGTTTATTTCCATCTAAGTGAGTATATATTTAAAAATAATTTATCCATGTATGTTTCACATATTTCACCATAAGAAGAGTGCCTCTATATATTTAAGGAAAAAATTACAACTACTAACTCAAAATCATGAGTTGGATAGTTTTTATAATGGGTATTCAACTGCCTTAATCCATGTACTAGTCAATATTTTCTTTAGTTCCTCAAATATTTCTTCACACTCCTTAAACCATGTGAATTTGACCCCTTTACATGTCAACTTGTTTAACATATTAGCTAATTGGGAAAGAGTCCAAAAATCATTGATAAAAACTAGTTAATTCAAGGAAACTACGTATCTTAGTTATATTTTTTGTGTTGAAAATTATTTAATAACCTTTTTCTTTTTAGGTTTAACCAATATTCCATCCTTGGAGACAATATATCCAAGAGAAGAAAATGTTTTATGATAAAATTCTCACTTATTGAATTTCCCAAGTAATTCATTTACCCTTAGAGTCTCAAGAATAGTACCTAAATGGTATTCATGATCTTTATATCAATTAGAGTATATAAATTAATCACTAATAAAAAACCAAAAAAATTTACCATGATAATATATGAATACTAAATTCATTAGATCTATAATCATAGATTGTTAATTTTTTAACCCAATATTAATTCCTATGAAATCATAATTCCCATACAATTTATGAAAATAATTTCATTAATTCATCCCAAATACCTGGGATATTCTTTTCATTCATTGATTCATCTAATCCAAGAATTTAATTCAAATTATCCACTAGAGGTGGTTCTATAAAATATTTTGGTTGAGAAATGTATCCTCTGAAAATAAGGGATATTCTCCCATCCTTATAGAATGTAATATCTTTTACTGAACAAAAAAATATTTTATTATACATTGAGTACTATTTAATCCCATGGATTATTTCAAAGTCAACAATTGGTATTATTACCAATTTTTCAGTTAAATTACCTACATTAATTTTAATAGAGATAGACCAAAATAATGTCATTTCAATATGATTTATACTATGAGTTTTCACTAAAAATATTTTCTTAATGCATTAGGGGATTATTAAATATTATGCAGAAACATTCAATATATAAATGAGTGTATAGATGCAAAATCAAATAATGCATTTTTTGGGCCCAATGTTTCATTTGTTTTCAATGACTTGTCACTATGTGTGCGGTGAGATAAATATAAATTGGTGATGCTTGGAAAATTATTATGGATTCATTTAATGGAATTCGGTTTCATGCATGAATAAATCCTAGGTTAACTATTATAATTTATTCAATTTATCTTAAATTTAAAATAAATTTTCTTAGGAGAAATCATTTTATACAACTAGTGGAACACCATGCAATAATTTATTATTACATGATGAATTAAAATAAGGTCATTTAAAATGGATTTATATTTTAAATGAATAATATTTGAGGAGGAATAGGAGATGGAGAATCCTATTGAGTGTCTTGGGTGGTGAGTTTCACATGGAATGAACATATTTTTGGATGACTCGTTTTATTGGACTTTATCAAAAAATATGGCCAACCACATGATCTAAGATCCAGATCAACCCCGCATTGTGGGGGAAGGAACTCGACCATGAGGAGTCGGATTGCAAGCCTATATGGTGGTAGGATATTAAGAATGTACACAATTTTCTTACTAGTACATGAATTGATCATGTCTATAGATGGGATAGAATGTCAGTGGGCGAGTACAGGTGAGGCTTGGCCTGTGAGGTGAGTGTGTGTAGTGTTGTTGGTTTTGAACCTCACTACTATCTCAAGAGGCTAGAGACATAGATTTTGTTATATAGATCACATATACCACTCTCTAGTTCGATGTGGGACATGTCTCACATGCTACTATTCATCTATATTTAATATATATAGACATAAAACTAGTCATCTGATTTGATCGATCGCAGTCATCAAATAAAATTGGTGGATCACATTAAACCTATTGATTCTAGAGAGATCCAATACACAAGATTTTTCAGGGTAGTGACTTACATCATAGAACATATGTTCTTATAGTTATTATGATTCCATGTTTTCTAGACAGTGAGTTTGTGTCACTCTATACATGAAATCTATTTTTATCATTCATATGATAACTTAAAGAAGTCGACATGGTTGAATCCAAATAAAGTTACAGTAGGCAATTTAAACATGTGATATGTTTGAACTTCTAAAAATTGAGGAAGGTTGGGATCCTTATCAAATTCATGTGAGGATTGTTTTCATGAAGGAAGACATGCCATGATTATCAGCACAATAAGGAATAAAAGAAAAGTCACATTCAAAAACAGATATGTTGATATCTCAATAAATTAAAATATTTGATAAAAAACATTATTTTTGGAGGATAAGCAGGTGATGGAATGAACCAAAGGTGGTGTGACTCTCCAGTATATATAAAGGTAGTATTAAGATATTTTTTCCAATTATATTGAGAAAAATTGTGTTTCATAGATATAGATCCACTACAAGACTTCTATTTTTCAAAGAGGTTCTGCGAAGAACTCCTCTATCATGAAGGAAATATCCTATAGATTATTGACATGTGAATATTTTACTCTAGTATCTAATAAAGACACTGATAATAGAGAATCCTTTCAAGTTTTTGTGTTACCCTAATGTGAAGGATCACTAGTTGTTTGTGAAGATTGCTAAGATATCACATACTCCTTGCATGAAGAGGAATGTGGAAGATCAAGTGACAAAATTATATGAAGGATATTTTGGTTTTATGAATTATTTTTTGAAGTACAGCGGAACATTACTAATATAAATTGTATTTATTTGTGAAAATAAAAAGAGTACGTGAGGAAAGAATTCATGCTTACATGCATAATTGAATATAGGAACAATTGAGATACCCAAAACATGATAGTGAGAGAGAAAATAAAAAAATAGCTAAAATAAATGAATTTTCTAGGGTTTCACATTATATTAGCCATAAATTACATTTATGAAGCACACATGATCTAATTAGGTAGATAATTCAAGAAAATAATTTCTTGAAATTGTTCAAGTATTATTCCTGCGTAAAATAATATTGAAAAAAGTTTGTTCACCCCTTACACAAATATAATTGAGGTTAGTTATTCAACATAAAAAGAGGAATAATATTCCTAATAATTCTTTCACTAAGGAAACTAAAAAAATATAGGTTATCAAACATATTTTATTAACACCATTATATCTAAAAAGGATCTTGAAATGTATATGAGCAAGTTAGAACCTATAATCTCATTGAGGAAGACCAAAGAGATAATCCTGGAGTGGATCAAACTTGAAAAGGTGAAGTTTTATGGTTCGTTATAGGATAAAGTGATACTTTTAGTTGGTACCAAGAGCATAAGGAGTCTCTCTATTTCATCCATAGAAAAAAAATTCTTTTAGTTGGAATGAGAAGCTGGAGAAGACTATTGTGGGATTCCAGAGTAGGCTATTGCAGAGTATGGTAGCAGTGTGTGATGTAGTATAAATATCCTACTGTGTGGATTTATAATTTAAGATAAGTTGTGATTCTGTATTGACTATTTTTATTAATAAAAATATTATAGTTCATAATCCTTGTTGGGGGGTATAAACAACATAGAAGGGAGTATAACTTTTAGTTGAACCTTATAAATACCATGTATTGTTATCTATCTTATCATGTTTTTATATGAGGTGAGACTATGAGATTTCACTGATTGAATTAAGAACCTTAAAATTTATAGTGGTTTAATTAAAATGAAAATAATTCATAAAATAATAACAATAGTTTAACCCCCCCCCCCTTTATTGGTCAATACTACCTGGGGAAATATAAGTGCTATCAGAGCATATTTTTCCTCTAAAGATCCAAGAGAGTCTTCCTAAAGTGAAGATTTTATAAAATGAGTGTGTGGAATTATATGGGTAAAAAGAAAGCTACTCCTAAGGATACTAATATGGATAGCTCTTCTATGACTTAAAATAATATAAAGAAGATATAGGCAAGAAATTTGAAGATTAATTCTATAGTAAAGGTAGTTTCATTGCCAACTAATGGTAATCAAAGTGTGTAATTTGTTATAATTATCTTAATTTTTATGCTTTATAAGAACGCTTCTCAAAATATGATGATGATATATAACTTTCTGATATTAATTTTTAATTCTAATAAAATATGAAAACCACCCCAAATAAGCAGTAAAATGATTTATTAGAGGCATAAATAATCATCAGTATTAAAAATTACAGCTGTAGGAAGAGGAAAATATTGTGGATAAGGCATTGGATAAAAAGATTTTCATATCCAACACTCTTGCAAAACTTCTAAAAGTAAATTGTGAAACAATTTATATTTTTAATGAAAGATGTACTAAATCTTTTGAATAATTGAAAACAAATGTTTGTGAGAAATATTTCTTTGAGATTATATTTTTCGAATTATGTGTGAATTTTAAAAAATTTAAAAAGTTTCTATGGATTTAAAATATGCTCAAATAATAGATAAAAACAATGTCAATGTTCATGAAAATTCTATAGAAAAATAATGAAAAATATCATGAAGAACTATTGAATAAGATGAAAGAGGATTGAGAATATATGATGAGATCAATTGAGAATGAGAATAACTCCCTCAACATAATTTTTTTTGATATGGAGGTGAAATTGAAGAATTAATAATCACCATAGGTTGAAACATACCAAATTATATGAAAAAGATAAGTTTCAAAACATGTTTGAATTAAGGATCATGAATCTAAGGAAAGCGTGAGATCATTATCTAATCAAATGGAAGAATCATTTAATAAGAAGTTATCCTATAACCTATAAACTATCTTGTGTACTAATGTTATTTCGAGTGAATGTATAGGTTTTAATCGAAACTCTTGGAAATTATGGAGGGTTAAGAACATAGATAACCCACCATATTAATGGTGGATATGAAAAAAAACATAAATATCATTCTCCAAGAATTTTCCCAAATAGTGGTGGTTATACTGAAAAGCATTAAGGTTCGGATTCTGTGAAACCCAAATAGACTACACCAAAAAATAAGAGAAGAAGGGTCATAAGATATTGTGGGTGTTTCTGGATGTTTGGTCATGATCTATTGTAATGTTAGAATAACATTAAAATTCATGAGGATAATATAAATCCATGAATTTTGGGGGATAAAAGTTTAAAAAAAGTGAATACATGCACTAAACAAGATAAATACATAGAAAATGGAAGGTGACAAGCCAACCTTGGGATATTAACAATCTAAGAATATTGTTAACCAAACTACCACTAAGAATAATAATGATAGATCATTTTTTAAATCAAAATGAAATAGAAATATATAAATAATATCACTACACCCTATGAAAAATAAGTCTATGTTTGAATAAGTACACCAAAAAAATTATCCGGAAAGAATACATATCAAGGTGACAGATCTTTGTTCATATGTTTTTGATGGTTTTGTGAAATGTAGAGGAACAAAGCCCACTATTTCTGGAAAGAATACATATCAAGGTGACAGATCTTTGTTCATATGTTTTTGATGGTTTTGTGAAATGTAGAGGAACAAAGCCCACTATTTCTGGTGTAACATGTCATTTCTATAAAACATGAATTATTCAAGGGGATTCATGTTGATTATATGATAATATGTTCTTAGAGAAATAACATTGGGACCATAAATTCACTGAGCATGCCAAGATAGAATAAAATATGAAAGATTAAAAGAAGCTAGTTTTATATGTAAGAATAAGGGTAAAAAAGATGATAAATGCATGATAATATTTACAAGAGATATTATTATATTAATGTAGGGGTGAGTATTTAATAGAAAAATAGTGGTAATTCATGTAAATATTTTCATAAAATAGAAAATTTCATGAAAGAGTGCCTGATTGTTTGTAAAAACAAACTTAAATTGGATAATTAATTCGGGGAAGCTTAAGAACTTTCTAAGTCTATAGGATATAAAGTTATTTTAGAAGTTGAGTTGGAAAATTTTATTCTATATAAATTTGATGATAAGTTTAATGATATTTGGAGAAAATAGTGTAATAGTTTGAGTGAAAATTATCATCCTGAATGTTACTACTAAAGAACACGAAGGTCCCTCCTTATTCCCTGTTATTTTAATTTTTTGAGATAACATACAGGGAATTGAAGGAGAATTTTGAGGCCTTCACTACTAGATTTAATTAATATATTTCCTTCACGGAGCCTAATGACTTCCATGAAATTTAATAAAGAGTCCATCCCTTATGGGGGAGTAAACTTGAGAATAATCTATCATTTTAATAAAATTTAGTGAATATGTAAATTTTGTACATATTTCAAACCAGAAGGTTGAGGTATTACAATCACACATTCATCCAAAAATATTAAATGTATTAAGGAACCCAATTAAGGGGGGATCTTGGTTTATTAAAAGAATATATAAAGAGATACATACTTTTTTGACCTAAATTTTTTGATGTGTTTGTTAAAGTTTGTTTAAGATCATGAATTTCACGTATTAACATCCCTTAAAATGAGAATTGATCATTTTTTAGCATGAATTAATAGTAATGGTTTTTTATGGATAGTATGGAAAACCTTTTTTGTATATCTCTTATTTTATACACTGATTTATCCCATGTATATTTATATTTGATTAACTAAAGGCTCTTTTCTAAGAGAGCAATGTGATATCCACCTCTCACATAATTTTTTAGGATAAAATATTTTAAGGGAGAAGATCAGGTTTTAAAAAAATGAGATGATATGAGAATACCACCACTATCCTTTTCATTTAACTGAAAATAGTGTATAAATTTTTATCAGGCATATTGATATTTAAATATCTGAAGTGATATTGACAAAAAAATACAATGGGGGGATTTTTGGGCCCAATGTTTCATTTATTTTTAATGATGTGTTAATATGTGTTTGGTAAGATAGAGATAAAATGATGATTGTTGGAAAATTTTCGTATATTCATTGAATGGAATTGGATTTCATGATTTAAAAATTCTCTATTTTAATCATAATGATTGTTTTAATTTATTTTCAATTTCAAAGAAATGTTATTTGGAGAATGCATTTCATAAAACAAGTGGAAAACTGTGAAATTTTTTATTATTACAAATGAATTATAAAAAGGCTCTGCAAAATGTATTTTCATTTTGAATAATGAGTATTTGAGTAGGAATAGGACATGAATAAGATTTTTTAGTGGCTTGGGTGGTGATTTTCATATGGAATGAACTTATTTTTGGATAACTCATTTGATTGGACTTTATTCAAAAAAACATGACCAAAAAATGATCCTAGAGTCAGATCAACCCCACATTATAGGAGGATGACCTAAACCATTGGGATTTGTCTTGTATGACCACATGGTGGTAGGAGATTAATAAGGGCCACATTAGGCCAATTGGTACATGTAGTGAACATGCCTGCAGATGGGCTAGGATGTCGGTGGGAAATGTAGGTTAGGAAAGACCAATGAGGTGAGTGTGTGCAGTGATTCTAGGGCCGAACCCCACTATTGGATCTAGAGGATGACTGTATGGATCATATTATATATAATTCCTTATATTCTCTCCTATTTTTTGTGGTATGTGCTACACATGTTATTGTTCACCTGTATTAAAATATATAGACATAAAATCGGCATCTAATTTGACCAATCATGGTCATTTTATTGACCTAAGATATCACCTTCAACCTCCCAATACTATATAGATATAGTACACCAGATTAATTGATTTAGTGACTAGCATCATCAAGTTGGAGGTCTCTTGGTTATTTAAAGGCTAATATTTTAAGACAATGAGTCCACGAGCCTCCATATATGCTAACTCTATCTTTCATTCATGTGAGAACACAAATAAGTTGACATGGATGAATAAAAAAAAGTATCAATATACCATTAAGATATTTGATGTTTTTAATCTTCTAAAAATGAATAATCTTTCAATATTCATCACATGCATGTGAGAAGTTCATCATGAAGGAAGGGATTCCATGATTATTGGGGTCACGAGGATTAAAAGTAAAGTTTCCTTTGAAAATAGATACACAGGTGACTTAGCAAGTTAAAATATACAAAGAATTTTTTTAAGTCTAAGGTTGTGAGGGAACTGACCAAATGTTGTGGAAATCGCCTATATAAATAGAGGCAGTGTTAAGAGAGTCGATACTGATTATTTTCAGAGAGTATGTTTTTTAGAGATACAGATCCACTATGAGACTTCTGTTTTTCAATGTGGTTCTATGAAAAACTCTACTTCCATGAAGGAAATACCTTGGGGATTCTTGATATGAAAATTATGCACTCAAGTCTATTATAAAGAAACTGATAACGGAAAATCCTTTTAGGTTTTTATGTTATCCTAATGTGAAGTATTGATTGTTTTGTTAGAACATTTCAACAAAATTATGTACTCATTACACAAAGATGAAGTAGTAAGATTAAGTAAAACACATATATGAATAAGATTCTATTTTCATGAAATTTTTTTGGAAGAAAGGTTTAGATGCATGATATATAGTGTATCTACTTGTGTGATTAAGAAGAGTACACAAGGAATGCATGCATTCTTGTGTGCCTACATGAAAATAGGGAAAATTGAGATTCCTTAAATAGAATAGTGAGTGAACACATAAAATAATAACTCAAATAAATTATTTTTATATGGTTTCACATGTCATGAACCATGCATTTCATGCATGAAGTTCAAATGATCTAATATGGTTGAGAATTCAAGAGGAGATCATTTTGATATTTGGAAAGTATTATTCTTGCATAAAAAAGTATCAAATTATTTATGTTCACCACTTTCATGCATTAAATTGAGGTTGTGTATTCAAAATAAAATAGATAACTATTTTTCAGGATTATTTCATTAAGGAACCTAATAAAATACCAGATATCATGTATATTTGAACAAGGACAGCATCTCTACAAAGTTTCTTGAAGTGTACATGAGTAGGTCGTCTCATGCATGCTCATAGATGAGAATCCAAGAGATCATTACATAGTGTATCAAACCTGAAAAGATGATTTATTATTGTGGGAGTTGGTGAAGGTTTTTAGTTGTCTCTAGAAAAATAAGAATTCTCTCAGTTGTAGGTTGAGTAAACTTAGACTTTCAGTTGGAGCTGAATGGAATAGAATACTCTAGTGGGATTCTGGAGTAGGACATTGTGGATTATGGTACCACTGTGTGATATAATATAAATATCCTATTGTGTGGATTTAGGATTTAAGATATGGTGTGATTATATATCGAAAATTATAATTGTTAAAAATATTATAGTGTAGAATCAATTTTGGTGGGTACAATAAATATGGTAAGGAGTATGCCATTCATCAAACCTTTTAAATACCATGAGTTTTTTACACTTTAATCCTTCCTACATATGTGTTGAGACAGTAAGATATCAATGTGTAGATCGAAAACATTTACAAGTTAATGTGGTTTAATTAAAAATAAAATAATTCATAAAATTAAACCACTAATTCAGCCCCCTCTTGGTGTTCAAACTAGATTGGGTCTCTGTAATATTATCTATCATTGATTTTATGATCAAAGAACCTATTATGTCTTTATTTAGGGCCTAAAATTCTATTATTTTAATGTTATAATCTAGGTATTTCTCCCTTAGACTCTTTTAGGGTATATTCCCTTGATTCTCAAGGTATTTATTAGAGTAGTTTTTAGTTTCCTTGGAATTGAATCATTGTACATTAACAGCTTCTTGGTTTCTCATACACTCATGAGAATTGTGGTATTTATCTCCACACTTAAACCAGACTCCCAAGCCTTTCAATAATTACCTTGGGTGTTTCATTACATAATTGTTACATGTTTTAAATTATTCATTTCCTTTATCCTCTTTTTCTAAATGTCTTTCAACATGGTGTTCATTTTCCCTATTCTTCTCTTTCTCTCCTTTGAAATATATAATACTTGGAGAACACTTTCTCCTTATTGATCAGTAATGGAAAATTTTTCTAAAAAATTTAAAATGTTTTAGATACCGATTTCCTTATAATACTTCTATTTAGTCCATTAAATAACTGATTGATCTTTCATTCAGGGTTTCATTCATAATATGAATCATGCTATGCTAACCTCAATTGATTAGAATCTTCCCTTGAATGATATACATCCATGATAAACATTTACTTTTAACTATATCCATAATTACAGAATATATTCTCTATATACATTATTCTTTTCTCTTCCATTAATGTATAAGAGGTTCCATTAAAATGTGGTCGTTATTAATACATAAATGAATCCAACATTGTTACATCATATTGTGGTTCAATAGGTTTTTCCATGTGAGCAAGCTTATTTTTTATAACATGAGTAAACTACCCAAATATAGTGATCATATGCTTAAATCTAACACCATGCTCAATGAATTTATCAAGATGGAATTCCTTACATTTATTATAGGTGTTAACACGGTTTTTTTCCTTCTATTAGGCATAATTTCTAAATGATTTCATATGTTTAATTATTATATGAATAGTATTATTAATTATAAATCACAGTAAATAATTCATATAAATTTATTGAAAATAGTTGTCTTGTGATCTTGAAATATTTATAGAATATCGTAAGGTTTGGTTATAAGATTATTTTCTCTAAATATGTTCTTTTAAATATAGTTCGTAAAGTTTTTACTAAAAAAATATTTGGCACCAACTATAACACCACAACTCTAGTAAGCATGAATCTGTGGTAATTTTATTACATCGATAAAAAAATAATTAGATCATAGGATCCAATAGATTAATAGTCTCAAAAATATAGATACATAAATGAATATTGTGTTATATTGAAAATTGAAGACACATAATATAAAAACATGAAAACTTATTTCTTTCCCCTTGAAAAATCATATTTCACGTGTAGTAATCCACTTGGTTTCTCAGGGAATGGGAAAATAAAATAAATGGGTGATCTTAATTTCTCATTAAGGGGTAGTGTACATTAGAATCTAACACATCCTAAGCTTGAAATACATAATATCTTTGGAATAAATAATCAAATTAAATTCATATGAATAATAACATGAGTATAAAATGTTACTGGATAACATAATAATGGAAAATAAATCACAAGGATAATAATAATTGATCTCATAGTGATGGAATGCATAATATAAGACATTATAAACATACTATTAAGGCCTCATGTCATGTTGTCAAATATAAACGGGTAAGGATTACACAAAATACCCAACTAGATTGTATCATTTGATCTACCAATGAATTAAGGATCTATATAATTTTGGGCCCCAATTGTTACATAATAAGTCAAATACAATCATCATATAAAGATAATGGATAAGAAATATATATCATAATATTTCCTAAGGAACCTCACACATAATCATGGCTAAGTTATCAATTGGTATCTTTATAAAAATAAAGGATATATATAATGTAAATATTTCTCTATTTAATGGAATACTATCTTGGATAATATCTAATAATCAACATAGAAACTATAGGATACTCACAATGTAATGAAAATTAACTTTATCAATGGAATGGTAATTTCATGGTATAAGGATAACAATAAGAAATACTCATTCTTTTCAATAGTTTTCAATGGTTGGAGACCAAAGAAAAGATATAAAAAAACTACAATACCATAACAATATATTTAAATAATTCATTATGGTTCATAAAGAGCATATGATCAACCAAAGCATATCCCCTAGAAGTGTTAAACTAGGTGTACAGTTAGACCCATTTATTGTGCACCGAGTAAAAATTGAGTTAATACCAAACTAACCTTTTAGGTTTATTACGTGTGGGTGATTCTGAGCCAGATATTGAATACATTTATTTTTATCTAGACTAGGATGTTATTTCTTGGAAACCACAAGCTCATTTACCAATATTTTAGGACGGTTTCCTATATTTTTATTTATCTATTAGGAATCCACTAATGTTTGAGGATTATAATGGTAATTAAAGGTATTATATGATAGGGAAATGCATATATATAATTGATAATAAAATAAGTAATTATAATAATGAATCATAATAATATTTCATATTGAAATTACAAGTAATTAAAAAGGATTACACAAGTAAAGAAAGAGAAGATATTAGGAACCCTTACTTTACAAAGGTAGATTCTTAAATCTTGAGAAGAACACCATAAAATCTTAGAAACTCATTATAGGGACTCTTGGGAGGGAAACTAAAATTAAAATCATATGAATAATTTTAGAGTGAAAATTAATTGTAGGATGGGTGATTATTTATTAAAAATGAGGGAGGGTTCTTTATTAATTTCTTATCATAGGCCTGGGAAATATTTATTGTGTAAAATAAAAAATCATTACCATATATGTTGTTTTAGCTCATGGATTTTTTTAAGACATGGTTTTGGAATTTTTTATTTTAAGAACTAAAATACATTATTTTATATTACATTATGTATGAGAATATAATTGTTCCACAAAATATTTCTTTTAGAACAGAATTTTCATTTTAGACATCAGAAAGTTATTTAGTGGTTTGAAAAAAATCATTTTAATTCATTATAATAAATTGTATTTAATAAATAAATTTTTTTGGTCTTGTATTCACTTATATTAATTATTACATCATTATTACATCATAATCATGCCATAATACTTAATATATAGATTACCATATTTTACTATTTAATGAAAACATTGAATAACTCAAAAAATTATGAAAAAATCACCATTGGATAATTTCAATGTGATGGTTTAGAATTCAATGTCCATTTTATAAATAAAATATGTATATATAAATTTTAATTTTTAAATATAACTCTTGTTTTATTTTCAAATCATGTTTTGGGAACCAAAATTTAAAAACTCTTTCTTCTATTAAATCTTATTTTTTTCTTAGTCTTATATATGTAATTCTATAGCTATTCATTAATATAATTTTTTATAATTACTAATAATATTATTATTAAATTATTTTATTAATTTTATTGAATACTTTCATGAATATAATTTTATTATATGCATTCATGAATAATGGTTGTATTATTACAACAACGGTCGAATTCCAATGCTTAGATTCTGACGATCACATTACCCCATATATATAACCTCTTAATTATATCGACCTAAGATCATTCATATCTTCCTCTTAGATCTTATACCATTTATATTACATTTCTTATTTTTTCTTTATAATAGAAATGTGCCACATACACTTTTCATTATTTTTAGAGTATAATCATCTCGATTACTAGATTATAATGTTTCCACATATTTTTAAAAGTTTTATAGTGAAGTTTTTAAATTAATTATAAATGTAATTTTCTTGTTTTCATTTATATTATAATGTGTTTTAGTATTATAATGATACAATAAAATTTATTCTGTACATAAGTTTTTATAATGAAGTATTTATTTACTATAGTATAATTTTGGGTATTACATTGGAAAATAGTGTTACAGTTGTGCGATAACCACTAGAAGGTGTCCAAAACCATATTCATGATTTTCATATAGATTTCTATGTTGCATGCTAAGAATTATTCATTAGTTCTCCTTTAATTCCCACCTCAAAACATGAAAAACTCTAAAACAACTCATATATCCTCAATTTAAACCAAAATATGATCAATTTAGACTAGATATATACTTAAAATAGTAATAATAAACTAAAATCTGTGACTCAAATCTAGACATTCCATGGAAACTCAGATTTGTACATGAGAAGTTTTGAATAGGAGCCAACCTATAACCTACCTCTTATGTTCTGGTGATTTTATATTTTGTCTACTAGACTTCCCCAAATATCAATAGGGATGTGATACAATTTTTTTAACGAACCTTCATGTGTTAACCTACTATATCAAATAATTCAGTCCATCACAAGGCCCGAGGTGAATTTCTAATCACACAAAAATGGAAACAAGTTCTATGGAATCAAACATAAACAAATTGGGAAAAATTCATCCTCAAAAAATCAATAAACAAGAAAAAACCCTTACTAAAAATCTAAAATAGTTATTTTATCCAATTTTATTCTATAAAAATAAAATATACCATTTAAAGTAATGTGTAAAACCAAAAAATTCCTAAAACATTTAAATATCCAACTTACAAGCGTAAACTTTATGAGACATACATAATGAGTACCAAAATAATAAAACCAATGTATAGGGATGACAAAAGTGGATGATACAAAAATGTATCAACATGAATCATAAGTCATAAACCTCCATGTGGTCTTATCTATGTGTCCTCAGATCAATTAATTTAATCAAATATATCCATAGATTGATATACTGATGCAAGGTAGAAAAATGAATCCATAAACACTATACTTAAATGAAAACATGGGGGTATATTCCCACCAGGGTCTATATCTAGTGTGTGAGATACACATTCCCAGTAGGATTCCATAAAGAGTCTATGTAATTCATTTTCTCAAGGAATTTCATGACTAATGGTTTTAACTATAAATAGAAAATAACTTCTACCCTTGTGAGGTAATATAATGAAAACCACTAAGAAACATTAACCATTTAGGGAAATGTTTCTTCTTTTTGAGTAACTATTATAAATAGTGATATTTTAAGAAAAATCTATTTTGACAACATTAAAATAAAAACACTGGGATTTATGAAATAAAATCAAGTATTATTATCCATTTTTACTTTTATCTATCTTCAAATAAACCCCTTTTAAAAATAAGATAATAATAAAAATGAAAATATGATTGAAAAAACACTATAAATAAATACTATGATTATAAAGCTAATTAAATTATGTATATATAAATAAATACTATCAAGATTTTACAAATGAAATAAATAATTACTTATAAGAACAAAGAAATATAATGAATCAAGGAATAAAGATCATAAAAGTTAGAACCTTAACTATACAGTGGTAATCATGGGAAAATAATGTTACTATAATAGTTAAGAGACCAATGAGTTAATTTGGACATAATAATAAGGATAACTAGGTTAAATCAAATATATAATTTGAAATACCTTAGGTTCTAATGTGAAAATCATGGATGTACTTACTTGGAACCATCTATCAACTTATCGATGTATTCCTAGAAAATAACCCCAATATTACTCTTCTTAACCTCACTGGGTAGTACTCCCCATTGAAAAATCTTATAATTCAATAGATAATACTTGTTAGAGTATCATCATGACTAGAATAGAAACCAAATCTTGATCCCACTCCAAGATACCCTAGGTTCCCATGAAACTTGATAATGGAGGTGAAGAAACATATCACAAGTAATATCATAACATTCATAAAACAGATCAAAGTATATTACTCATTTCACCTCAAGTCACCCATAAATAAATACACCCTTTAAATTTATGTATACATCAAATAATAATCAAATTCACTTAATAATAAACATAATAATATATAAATCTTGACTAAATATAGATCGACCAATTCTGTCACAATTATGATTGACCAATTGATTTAATGTGCCGAATGGGCCTTTAGTTTTAACCAACAAATCAAAAACAAAAATCCTTCTTTAAAAACAATGTATAATAAATTAATTGATTGTAAATATCATTTAAACCAAATTTAATCATAAACATTAAAACAATATAACCAATATGTCCCATATGGGATAGAAATTAAGTTAATGACAAACCAAATATCACAAACATAAGTCAATATATATTCTGTACAAGAACATGTGAAAGAAACACATTTAAGTCCAACAGTAACTCAAATAATTCCAAAAACCCCCTTAAACTTTTAAAAATTCCTTAATTATGTAAAATACAACATGTAAACTCACTTATAAATCATTTGGAATTTCAAAACTATAACAAACTCCATCATTACAGGTTGTGAAATTCAAATGAAATTTTAATTTTTTAGATTTGAAGTATTTAATTTTGATAATTGGGTTTAATAGAGTAATTTTATGGGTTGGGACACCTTTAATAGGTGTTTATACACATGTTTAGTATGTTTTAGGTGTTGGTAGATGGTTCAGAGAAGGGTGTTAGGGTCACCCTTTCTAAAAATGCATCAAAAGGGTAATAAGTACTTAATATAGGGACACTGGGTACATGGTGCCTTGGGTAGTGGCCTGGTATTTCTATTATCCCCACTAACAATTATATGAGGTGTAATTAGGTGTTCAGGGAGTATGGGGTACATGATACTGGTCGATTGGGAACCTGATAGAGCTGGAGAAAGTTTTTTTCAAGGGGAAAATGTGATTATTTCCCACTTAAATTTGATCCCCCTTTTGGGTTCACCTTATTTGGAAAAAATAACTTGAGGGATGGGTTCCACCTAAATTCCTTTTCTCCCTTACATTACCTCTTGGGATTCGGGGTGCTTTGAGATCATTTCTCTACGCCAAATGGAGGAAAGTCTTCCTCCTTTTCTTCCATTGACTAATTCTCTTGGTTCCTTCTAATTTTTAGTTGTTCAAGCTATGGTGTTGATGATGGTTCCACTGAATCATGGTTGAATCAACATGATTTTAATGAGATTCTTGTTTTGGATACTGTACGACATTTAAAGAGGGGAAATACTACCTATTTCTCACTATTTTGTTAGAGGTACATCACCCAATTGATTTTTCTAGGAATTTTACTAAATTGTTGTAGAATTAGACATTGGATTAGTATTATATAATGGGGGTTTTGTTTATAGGTGTTACATAAGCATGACTTGGTCCATTGGTGTTCCATTTCTCAATTTTTCATCCATATAGGGCTATTTAGTGAGTTTTCAATAATTATGCCTCTTTAAATTAAATTGAATAATTAACTATAAATGTTTATAATTAATTTGTTATTTATTATGAATAAAAATGGGGGCTCAAAAGTATGATGATGCCCAATAATGGATTGGTTTAAGGTTTAGTAATGATAGATTTAGATATTAACTCTATTTGAAGGTGTGTTGTCCCTTTAATACTTAACTATATGTGTGTCTACATAAGCATTGCATGCGTATACCTCAGGTTTGGGTTTGAAAAATATAAAAATAGGTCAGGTGAATCCTAAATTGTGAAATACTTTGTTTAATCCTTTAAAGAGTTAATTGAGTGTTTCATTCATGATTTGGAGGTGTGATAACCACTCAACAGCTATTCCACTAAGGGGTGCGGTATCATGAATGACTTAAGGGGACCCTGTGTGGTAAAATCATGTTGAGTAGATTATTTATGTCCAAAGATGATCCTGAGTGGGTTGGTTTATGACCTTCATATAAGGAGGACCTTGGGTGTAACACCTCAAGTTTTAAGAAACACTTTTTCCCGTAAAATATATGTTTATAATTCTTTAGTATGGTTTTCTATTCTTTTAAAATAATTGAACTTGAGTCGAAAATATTTCAGACAACATATGAATCAAACTATTGATATATTATTCACTAATGATGGAACATTACAAAAAAATTACATGAAACCATGTATTACATGTTATATACCATGGATAAATATATCCCTTAAAAGTTCATAAATAAAAATGTGATAATAAATTGAGAAGAATAATATTTTCACAACCAGGAAATCCTATGGATTGTCTTCACCATTGAGAATCATCACTAATAGTAATAAACCTATAATTAAAAATATATTATTAAAGGGGAAATAATATTTTAAAATTGAAAATAAAAATTATAAGAATGAGAAGTGTACATTGTGTAGTTATAATGCGATAAATTTATAAGATTTAATTGGGGTAATATAGTTACTATATGACTGTAATAAAATGGTATATTGTTTTTGGGTATATTACTCGTAAACATTTTAACAGTTTGGAATTACCGATATCTAGTTAATATACATAATTTTCATTTGAATATAAAAAAACACATATATATATATATTCATTATAAATAATTTATTTGAAGTAAAAAAAATTATTTTGGAATAGAATTACAAAATATTAATTCATGTGGGAAAATATTATTGATTCTAAAGAAAAAAATTTTATGAATTATGTATTTTTGTTAGATTTATAACTTTTAAATAATGATGTCAATAAAATAAAATTCAAGGAATTATTCATAAATTAAATTAATAACATCTAACAAATAATTGACGAACTATGAAGAATACTAATTAAATTATTCATGGAAAAACTAATAATGTTTTATTTAAAAACATTGTTTTTATTATATATTATATGTTTTTATTTAAAAATAAAATTTATCACATTTGAGGTCTAAAATTTAACCAAATGGATCATTTATAATGAAAAATGAATAAAAATTCATTCATTGATTATTAAATAGTTATTAAAAATTATAATATCATTTAATGTTAAAAGACATGTTTTTCAAAGAATTGTTTTTTTAAGTGTTATGTATTTTTATTTTAATAATTTAAAAGGATCACTACTAAATAAATATTGTTTTAAAAATATTGATTATATATATATATAAATAATTTAACATTGATTCAATTATTATTACTTGGTATTGAATAAGATTAAATTTATTTTAATGCTTCAGAATACATTTTTCTAAGAAAATTGTTTTTTGTTAATTATGCATTTTTATCCTAACAAAATAAATATGTTATGGTATAAGGATAATTATCATAAAATTTAATTTTTATAAATAAAAAATAAAAAAAAATATCACTAATTTATTTTTCATTAAATGATATGAAATAAGAATAAGAACCCTAAATTTTATAAAATTCATTTTTCAACAAAATTAATTCTTTATATATATTGTATTTTTTTATTAAAAACTAAAATTTATCATATTTAGAAATTTAATAATATTAAATGTATTAAAAAAATTTAATTAGTGGATCAAAACTGGGTAAGAAGAATAATTTCATTTTTAGGCATAAAAATATGTTACCGAGTTAAAAATTGAGTTAGCGTAAAGGTGAAATGATGAAAAAGGGTTAAACTAAGTTGTAAATAAATAAAATATTTCTTCCCACATTAAATTAAATAACATAATAGAGGGTAAATTTTGGAATCGTATATTATAATAATAATCATTTTTATCATGTTTCATCTTTAAACAAAACATTATTCTCCATTTTTTCTCACAGCAATATATGATGGAATTAAAAACATGAAAGAGTCAAAAAAAATTACTTGGTTCAACCAAAATAATCTAATTCAAGGAGAAAAAAATGAAATATTCCAATGTACCAGAATGACTAAAATAGACTATAATTAAAATGTTCATAGCGGACTCACAATCCCTCCTGGTTCACTTACAATCAGTTATTGAAATCTCATTACTATATTTGATAAATTGTACACATTGTTCCTTTAGTAGATACCTTTGATTAATTGAATCACTTTTTATTAAAATAGAATTAGTGTATCATGAATCTAATATTTCATCTAAATTATAAATGCTTCTTTTACATAGAAATTATAGGAAATTCTCTTTATGTTTGCACAACTTACTTGTATCCAACTCACTTTATACATAAAGGATAAAATTGTAAAACCATATCACAAAACTTATGTTTTCATAAATACAAATATACAAAACCTTTGTTCCCACAAATTCAAGTTATCGTAACTAATATTGATGTAAATGTAGATTTTTGTAACTATTTTTTTCATAAATTCATATTAATGTAACTTATTCTACACACAACTATTATTTCTCTAAATTCCATCAGGGAAGAAATAATTTCATATAAGTCATATATGAAGAAAAAATCATTCAACCCTCCTTTAATTTTTCTTCACACTCACTAATCATATTATTTGGGAATTAGATATTTATAATCAAATTCTGATCATTCATGAAACATTCTTAAGTCATGCAACTTTCAAGATCCAGACAACATTATAGCTTCATGTTACCTCATAGGTTGCATAACATCAGCTTATACACAAAACTATGAAATTATCCTTTGACTCCAAATTTTTGTGAAAATATAAAAACTATCTCTAAATGCATCTAAAAACTATCTCATTATAAATTCACCAAGTTTCAACCTATATTTCAACATTTTGTTCAGAAAACACAACCAAAAAATATAAAATGTCATCTTGATATATTTTTTCCAATAATATTCCCATTTGGGTTTCTTGAAAACACTTTAATCTCTTTAACCATCTTAATGTAAAATATTTCACCCTTTCAACTTCAAACATTATCTGCCATCTACAAAGTTAGATTGTGTTCAAGGATTTTTCAACAATTACTCTAATCCCACATGCGTCAATATCTATATAAGAAATAGGGGTCACATGTAATGATTATTAGTGAATCACCACATTCATATCACGGTATCCACATGACCTTTATTCAAAAACATCTTTCATAATTATTTATCTTCATAATATTTAATCTATAGAAGAATAGTTTTAGCATCCTAATGTTTAAAACAACTCCATATTCTTCATTTATCCCTCTAATTCAACATAGAAGAGATATCGCCTTTTATCATATTTACTCATCTCCCCAAAGGGTTTGAGAAATATTTTCTCCCTTTAATGAACAATATTTATCCCCCTTTTCAAGGAACCCAATGGTCACTCTATTAAGTTATACTATAAGAAAAATAATATTCAACAACACATTGGGAAATTTCTAAATTTCCTGGGGGAGTGGGGGTTCTATATACAAATTGTTCAAGTGTGGGGGATTAAATGGACTCTGAGATACAAATTATTCCTCTCAAATGCTTATTTGGGAAAGGACTTTATCCTGATGTCTATGACTTGAAGTTCGGTAGGCAGATACTCAAATTTCACCATCCCATACTCAGCCTTATCCTTGATAAATTGATACTTAATTTCAATGTCAATTTTCCTTGATTGATGGAAAATATTTTTTCTAAGAATAAAATAACTTGAATTATCTCAAATGATTCAGATTGAATATTTCACTTCAATTCCCATGTCTACAAGTAGTTTCTTTATCCATAATAATTGTTTTCAAACTTGAGTAGTCTCAATATATTCTGCCTCTATAGTGCTCAAGGAAACATTTTCTTTTGTTTTCTAATCCATGAAATGAAAAATCCTCTAAGATAAAATTAACTAGATAAAATGGCTTCTTATAATTTAGTGAACTTTCCCAATCAGTGTGTGTATATCCCAAAAAATATTATTCTCAGGTTTCATTATAAAGAAAAATAAAATCCATTATAACATTTATATAACTTAGTATTCTTTTTACTACTAAAAAGTTCATTTTATTGGGATTAATATACTACCATACCACATGAAATGATGAAAATAAAATATTGATGTAACACACTGATATTTAATGAGAAGTAGTTTTTTTAATGTAATATGTTATACGGAAAGGAATATTCCACTACACACAACACTAGCTTGGCTTGTGTTACACGCTATCGCAACCTTCCTCGATAGCGTGTGTAGTACGCAATACCGAGTTTCACTAAACAGCGATATATTATAATATTATAAAATAGCCGTTATGAATAGTATTAACTGAATTTTGAATTTTATAAAATTTTAATTCTTCTTATACATTTTCTAGAATGAGGTATGAAAAAAAATCAGTTTTTTGGATAAAAGAATTATTTTTAAAAAAATGCAGTTTTACCACCTTTTGATGGTGCACCCACATTAAATCTAGTTTTTGACAAGTTTATAAGTTCAATTTGAAAAAATAAAATTCTTCTTTAGAATCAGGATATAAAAACTTACTTTGGATAAATTTTTCATATTATTCTGATAACTTTCATATTTTACTGAATAGTAAGAACACGCTATATTTTAATTAAAAACAACTTTTTTCATCACAATACTTTATATGGATAAGTTATAATATTGAATGTTTTTAAAGTATAAATAGAATATATTTTTACCATTTAATATAATGTATGTCATTATCATTAATTTTACATTGAATCCATAGGTAAAAACATTTCAATCTTTAGCAATGTTTTAACTTTTAAAACCCGTTTGCTTAACAATGGGATTAATTTTAAATTAATTACTGCAACTTATATGTTTTTAATTTTGAAAAATGTATTCCATATTTGGAATTAGTGGGTCCAAATTATGTTAATAGGTTTCTTTTTTTTTGATATTATGAATAGTAACTACTGTAATTTTTATTTACTATGGTTAAAGGTAAATAAGGTAATTCAAGTTTAAAAGAATATTATAATAATTAAAAATTACATTGAAACTTGTCCAAACCTTATTGGATGAGTAGTGTCCGACCATGGGCATCCTTGGGTCGATTTTGGGACCCCATTGAGCCACTTGGTAGTGACAATGACAATTTGGATTAATTAATTTAATGTAAAGACAAAATTGACATTGACAAAAATCGTTTAGTAATTAATTTTTATAAGGGGTTATATAAATTATATTTTAGACTACAAATATTCATTGTAAATCTAAAAATATTTCCAACATAATGATAGTTTTTTTATAATTTTTATACACCAAATAAATTAAATTATTTATGACACAATAATGATGAAGTATTCACCTCATTAATAAATGATTTAAATAAATAAGATTATAATGATTAAAATATTTTCCAAAACATGTCCAATTCTGATTTGATGATTTTATTTCTACCATTAGTCATCTTATCTTAATCTTTAATGATTTTCGTAACTTTTGAAACTGAATATAAGTTTATAATAAAATAATATTTCCACACTTTCCAAAGGTGCCCCTCTCCTCCCTTATAAAAGGCACCTCCTCCCTCTCTTCCTCACACCAATTTGAGCCTTAAATCTCGGACAACCCCTACACATTTCACTTTACCACTTCCTTAGAAACCTACTAGAGGTACTGGTCTTCTCAAAGACCAACTCTAGTAACTTAAGAGAAAGTTTAAAGGAGGCACTTCGAGAAAGAGGTAATACCTTCTACCGTTTTCTTCAAGTTCCATTCTTCTTATACTCCCTCTTCTTTAGTTGTTTCATTATGAGGTAATAACATAAGTATCCCTCATATACTGATATGTTATTATAAATATGAAACAACCCTATTTCACCTCTTATCCATCCAACGGAAAATGAAATCACCGCGCGTGCTTACGTACGGAATACCGTCTCCACGCCGTGGTGTAATATGTTTTCCACCACCACCTTACTTGGATGGGTATAATGGTGAAAATAAATAACTATATATGATTATTGTAAAGATTTATTGATTCTGAAATATTATACATACACTCCAATACAATTCCACGATCATGGGAACGATATCATCGCTCGTGCGTACGTATGGCCTACCGTCTCCACGATGTGATGCGACTCGTTCTATATGATCTTCATTGAATAATGATTATATAAATGAGTTGAATGAATTGAATGAATTAATATGATATATATTAAACTAATACCATTCTGTAAATGATGTATCTATATCCTATAAAGAGGAATAAGAATTTATTCGACAAAACACGCATAAGAACAAAAAGTAATAAACACCCGAATAACAAGTAGTAATGAAATATTACTAATAAGAAGCTAATAATATGATCATATATGATATCATAACAATAATTATGATTCCGGAATAAGTCAATAACATTATTTAAATCATTATACAGGAGGTTCGGACACTTACGAAGCAAATCGGACCTAAGGTAAGGGACAATCTCGCAATCTCAAATTTTATCTGAGATTGTTTATACTTCTGAATTTACTGGGGAATATTTATCATCCACATAAATGTTTCTTCAATATGTAATATTATTTATATCGACCTAAAATTTTTTAAATCAAATTTTACCCTTCGGTGAGTTTTTAGTAAAAGATATGAAATGAATCTTGTGTCCTTTTTCGTACGAGGTGCTTTTTGACTTTTCCGACAAAAGTACGAGAAGAATGTTTTTTTTACTTATACGGCATGAATGGATTTTTAAAATATTATTTCCAAGAATCTTCCTTTACAAGTTTTCAACTTTATTTTTAATCAACTTCTTTTAGTTTAAAATTGTATGACATGTTAAGAAAGGGAAAATGTTTTTTGAAGTAGAAAGGATATTTTCCTCAAGAATAGAGTTCAAGTGTATTATCAAAATTATTTTCCATCTAAGATAATATAGGGTTCTGTTTCTATCCCTATTATTACATTGATTTGATTATATTGTGATGGAAATATTTTTATGAATTCCTTTATCTTATATGAATTGTTTTATGATGTCACGATGCTTAAGATTCCCATTTTTATTACATGGATTATGCTATGATGTATGGTTTATGATTTTTTGGCACACAGAATAATGGTATCATTATGAGATGGGTGGGACCTATATCTCCGTCAAATTCATTGGGTAAAGATTTTATATCTCATGAGATAGACATGGCTGGAATGGCAGGTTAAACCGGTTCAGTGAAACAGGACTTAAACAAGGAGTGAACTCGGTTCAGAAATGGACTTTGTCTACTAAGATAGTCTTGGAAATGAGTCTTGACTAATAAGAAATGATTCTCTATGATTATGTTCGTATTCCACAAAGTTTCATGTTTTAAGTTATGATTATTGGGATTACATTTCACTACCATTATTTATCCCATGTTATGAAATTATGATCTCTTTTGCAGGGTATGATTTCCAAAATGTTATGTTCTTATGAATTTGATGTGATTGATATTTCTTTTATTTACCCTTACTGAGCATTTGAGCTCACCCTTTTGTATTTTTTCTTTCCCCAGGTCAGGAAGAAGGTTATTAAGTAAGATATTCCAAAAAGGGACTATAGATATGATGAAATAAATGGGAGACAATGTAGATGCTTTATGAACCATTTGTTTATGTTTCCCAGTTTCTAAAGACACTATACCTATATGGTCCTTTCATGGTTTTGTTATATGTTGTAATAAGTATGCTTCAATTTTTAATTATTAACCATGTATGTAAAGTATGGGTTGCTATAGTTGGTATCAGAGGAAAGGTATAGTCAACCTTTGGAAACTAGGATGTGAAAGCCTTAGTAAGAAACCTAAGGATATGTCTAATCATAGAACACAATCTTAGTGTTTTAGAAATGTCCATGAACAACCTATGATAAGGCCTTAAGTGTGAAATTTTATTCTTGATTATGTGGTTTTCCTATTATAATTATTATTTCTCACACTATTCTTCTTGGTTTTAGTCAATGGCTGGAACCCGAAGGAACCGTGTTAATGCGGAATATGACGGGAAATGCAATGATTGTCCCCCTGAGAAATCAAACATTATGGGAGATGGAATGAAAAATCTTGTAGCCGTGCTCACAGAACTTTATCAAGATCTGAATCATGGAGGACTTCAAAATGAGAAAAGGAAGGAGCAACATTCTGTTGAATCCTTCATGAGGCAGTGTCCACCTTCATTCAGCAGGTCTTCTGATCCATTAGTGGCTGAACAATGGATCAGTACCACTGAAAAGATATTTTCAGTTCTTCAATGTTTTGAACATTATAAAGTCATTTTAGCAGTGTATCGTTTGGAAGGTGATGCTGATCAATGGTGGAATCTTATTAAGAATACGAGGCAAAGGGATGAAATTGAGTCTATGGAATGGGACGAGTTCAAGAACTTATTTTTCAATAAGTATTTCCCATGTATTCTTCGAACAAATATGGAGAAAGAGTTTCTTGAACTGAAGCAAAAGGATGATGAATATGTTGGTACCTACGAAGAAAATTTTACAAGACTTGCAAGGTACGCTTCCGGAATTATTATCCAACCTGAGAGTAAGATCGATTGATTCTTTAGTGGCTTAAATCCAAGTCTTCGAAGGGTGTTAGCCATAAGGGACTTCAATATCTACGAGGAAATTTTTCGATGTGCTCCCAAGGTTAAGATGGAGATTGGTGTAACCCATCAGTCACATGGGTTTGATAAGAAAAGGAAAATGGAATTCAAAGGAAAATCTAAAGACCACACTTAAAAGAAGATGATTTTTCCCTTATTCTCAAAGTGTGGAAAGAAACATGCTGGAAATTGTCTTAAGGGGATAAGAAAATGTTATAAGTGTGGAAAAGAAGGTCATCGGGCAATTGAATGTCGAAATAATGGGAAGATGATGTCTAATGATGAAAACAAAGGAAGGGATACACAGAATGAACCTACTACACTTCAATGTTTCAAGTGAAAGGAGATGGGGAATTATGCCAATCAATGCACAAATCCAAGGGTAGATGATGATGATCAACATCAATAAACTCTTAAGGCCAAAGGCGAAGGAAAGTCGCATGCAATTACTATCGGCGATGTGGAGTACGACAAAGAAGTGGTGAGAGGTACACTTACCATCCACTCTAAAGTAGAATATGTTTTATTTCATTCTGGATCCACCCACTCTTTTATTTCTGAAGAATTTTCTAAGGGTATCATTGTATTACCTAAACAATTAGATTTTGAGTTGGATGTGACAACTCCTAATGGAACAACAGACGCATCAAAAGTTTACAATTCTTCTCTGATTGCAGTTTGTGGGAAAGTACTTCCTAAAAATCTTGTGATCCTTCCTATAGTGGAATTTGATGTGATTATTGGCATGGATTGGCTTTATTTATATGGATCTCATATCAATTTCCAAATAAGGGAAGTCACATTTCATATTCCAGATCAATCTATGATCGTCTATCAATGCAAGGATGAACATAACCTTCCAGTGGAAATTTCTTCTATCTTATGGGTCTTGATTCCACTAAATGAAGGTTATTTATCTCAAATGGTTGGAGAGAAACTCACAATTAATAATATTCCCATTGTACGGGAATTTGATGATGTCTTTCCGGAGGAATTTTCAGGTCTTCCACCAAATAGTGAAGTTGAGTTTTCAATAGAACTTGTACCGGGTGCTTTGCCTATTTCAAAGACACCTTATAGAATGGCCCCAATTGAGTTGTGGGAATTGAAGAAGAAAATCCAAGAGAATCTTGATAAAGGATTCATATGCCCTAGTGCATCACCTTGGTGAGCACCTGTTCTGTTTGTTAAGAAGAAAGTTGGATCAATGAGACTCTTCATTTATAATCGAGAACTTAACAAGATCACTATCAAGAAGAAATATCTTCTCCCACGCATTGATGACCTATTTGACCAACTACTCGGAGCTCAATACTTTTCCAAGATTGATCTTCATTCTAGGTATCATCAATTAAGGGTCAAAAGGGAGGATATACAAAAGACGGCTTTCCGTAAAAGGTATGGACACTATGAATTTATAGGGATGCCATTTGGTCTTACTAATGCCCCTGCTATCTTCATGGATCTGATGAATAGAGTCATTAGAGACTATCTTGATCAGGTTGTGGCAGTCTTTATAGATGATATTCTTGTCTATTCGAAGAGAGAGGAAGAACATGAAGGTCACTTGAGAATTGTATTAAAGACCCTGAGAAAGTAGAAGGTTTATGCCAAATTTACCAAGTGTGAATTTTGGCTTCAAAAAGTTTCATTTTTGGGTCACATAATCTCAAAAGAGGGGATATCTGTGGATCCAGCAAAAACAGAGGTTATAGAAAGATGGTCGAGACCAACAATAGTAACTAAGATCTGAAGTTTTCTTGGTTTGGCTGGATATTATCGATGTTTTGTGAATGATTTTTCACCATTATCCAATCCACTCACCATGTTGACTCGAAAAGGAGTTAAGTTTGTGTGGATGGAGGAATGTGAAGATAATTTCAAGGAGTTGAAAAGAAGTTTATCCAGTGAACCTGTGCTCACATTTCCTTGTAGTGGAGAAAGGTTTGTGATCTATAGTGATGCATCCAAGAAGGGGTTGGGGTGTGTTCTTATGAAAAATGATATGGTGGTAGCTTATGCCTCACTACAGATGAAAATCCATGAGAAAAATTACCCAACTCATGATTTGGAGTTAGCTGTGGTAATCTTTGCATTAAATATTTGGAGGCATTATCTTTATGGATAAAAGTGTGACATTTATACTGATCATAAAAGTTTAAAGTATATTTTCACACAAAAGGAGCTGAATATGCGCCAAAGAAGATGGTTGGAGCTGATTAAGGATTACAACTACTCAATTCATTACCACCCTGGGAAAGCAAACAAGGTGGTAGATGCATTAAGTCAACAAGACCATGTTAGCTTATCCATGATGAGGATCACAAAAGATACAATATTTATGGATTTACAAAGGATGGATCTTGGAATTATAATAAAAGGGGAAAAATTGTATCTTTCTCAAATGAATGTTCAATCATCTATAGATGTGAAGATTAAAGAGGTGTAGAAAGAAGATATCGAGTTACAAAAGAAGTTGAGAAATGTTCCTGAATTCAACCTTGATTGTGATAGGATGATAAAGTTCAGGAATCGGGTTTGTGTTCCTCCCATCCCAGAATTAAAGAAGGAGATTCTGGATGAGTCTCATAGTTCTTCATTCTCTATTCATCCTGGAAGCACGAAGATGTATAGGGACATGAAAGAGTACTTCTAGTGGGATGGAACGAAAAGATATGTTGTTGAATATGTCTCTCGATTCTTGGTTTTTCAGCAAGTTAAAGATGAGAGATAGAAGTCTAAGGGGATGTTACAACCATTACCCATACCTAAATGGAAATGGGAAAACATCACTATGGACTTTGTCACTGGACTTCCTAAAACATCCAAAGGCAATAATGCTATCTGGGTCATAGTTGATCATCTTACAAAGTCTGCACACTTCATTGCTATTAGAGAGGATTTATCTCTAGATCATCTTGCTAGGATATATGTAAAGGAAGTGGTAAGATTGCATGGAGTGCCACTTTCTATTATATCTGATCGGGATCCGAGGTTTACCTCAAAGTTCTGGGGAAGTCTTCAGTATACTCTGGATACAGAGTTGAATTACAGCACTGATTATCATCCTCAGACAGATGGTCAGTCTGAGAGGAAAATTCAAACTCTAGAAGATATGTTGAAAGATTTATCTATAGATTTCAAAGGTGGTTGGGATCAACACCTACCTTTGGTGGAATTTTCTTATAATAATAGCTTTCACTCCAGTATTCAGATGGCTCCTTATGAAGCTCTCTATGGAAAGAAATGTAGGACTCCAACTTGCTGGGATGAAGTTGGGGAAAGAAAGCTATTAGCACCTGATCTTGTTAATGAAATGGCAGAAAAGGTCAGATCTATTCGACAACACATAAGAGCGGCTCAGAGTCGACAAAAACATTATGCCGATAACCGAAGAAAAGACCTAGAGTTTGAAGTGGGTGATAAAGTGTTCTTACGAATATCTCCTTGGAAGAGAGTAATGAGATTTGGAAAGAAGGGAAAGTTGAGCCCTAGATATATCGGTCCTTTTGAAATTCTGGATAGTGTTGGGAAGGTAGCTTACTGATTGTTGCTTCCACCGAATCTCTCTCAAGTACACGATGTGTTCCATGTATCTCTCCTAAGAAAGTACATACCTGATCCTTCACATGTACTCAGCTCAGAAGTTGTACCGCTAGAACAAGATCTTTCTTATGAAGAATAGCCAATAGAGATTCTGGATCGTATCTAAAAAGTCCTACGGAACAAGACCACTCGCTTGGTGAATGTTTTATGGAGGAACCACCAATTAGAAGAAGCTACATGGGAACTCGAGGATATGATGAGGGAGAGGTATCCTCATCTGTTTGATACGAAGTGACGAATTTTGAGGGAGAAATTCCTTTTAAGGGGGGTAGAATGTAACACCCTGATATTTTATGAGAAGTATTTTTTTTAATGTAATATGTTATATGGAAAATAATCTTCCACTACACACAACACTAGCTTGGCTTGGGTTACACGCAATCGCGACCTTCCTCGATAGCGTGTGTAGTACGCAATACCGAGTTTCACTAAACAACGATATATTATAATATTATAAACTAGCCATTATGAATATTATTAACTGAATTTTCAATTTTATAAAATTTTAATTCATCTTATACATTTTCTAGAATGAGGTATGAAAACAAAATCAGTTTTTTGGATAAAAGAAGTATTTTTCAAAAAATGCAGTTTTACCGCCTTTTGATGGCGCACCCACATTAAATCTAGTTTTTTAAAAGTTTATAAGTTCAATTTGACATAATAAAATTCTTCTTTAAAATCAGGATATAAAAATTTACTTTGTATAAATTTTTCATATTATTCTGATAACTTTCATATTTTAATGAATAGTAAAAACACACTTTATTTTAATTAAAAACAACTTTTTTCATCGCATTACTTTATATGGTTAAATTATAATATTGAATGTATTTAAAGTATAAAAAGAAAAAAAATTACCATTTAATATAATGTATTTCATTATCATTAATTTTACATTGAATTCATAGGTAAAAACATTTCAATCTTTGGCAATGTTTTAACTTTTAAAACCCATTTGCTTAACAACGGGATTAATTTTAAATTAATTACTGCAACTTCTGTGTTTTGAATTTTGAAAAATGGATTCCATATTTAGAATAATTGGGTCCAAATTATGTTAATAGGTTACTTTTTTTGATATTATGAATAGTAACTACGGTAATTTTTATTTACTACGGTTAAAGGTAAATAGAGTAATTCAAGGTTAAAAGAATATTATAATAATTCAAAATTACATTTACACTTGTCCTAACTTTATTGGATGAGTGGTGTCCGACCATGGGCATCCTTGGGTCGATTTTGTGACCCCATTGAGCCACTTGGTAGTGACAATGACAATTTGGATTAATTAATTTAATGTAAAGACAAAATTGACATTAACAAAACTCTTTTATTATTTAATTTTTATAAGTGGTTATATAAATTATATTTTAGACTATAAATACTCATTGGAAATCTAAAAATATTTCCTACATAATGATATTTTTTTATAATTTTTATACACCAAATAAATTAAATTATTTATGACACAATAATGGTAAAGTATTTACATCATTAATAAATGATTTAAATAGATAAGATTATAATGATTGAAATATTTTCCAAATCATGTCCAATTCTGATTTTATGATTTTATTTCGACCATGAGTCATCTTATCTTCATCTTTAATGATTTTTGGTCCTTTTCAAACCGAAGATAAGTTTATAATAAAATAATATTTCCACACTTTCCAAAGGTGCCCCTCTCCTCCCTTATAAAAGGCACCTCCTCCCTCTCTTCCTCACACCAATTTGAGCCCTCAAGCTCGGCCAACCCCTGCCAATTTCACTTCCCCACTTCCTTATAAACCTACTAGAGGTACTGGTTTTCTCAAAAGACCAACTCCAGTACATTAAGAGAAAGTTTAAAGGAGGAACTTCGAGAAAGAGGTAATACCTTCTACCGTTTTCTTCAAGTTCCGTTCTTCTTCTACTCCCTCTTATTCAGTTGTTTCATTATGACGTAATAACATCAGTATCCCTCATATACTGATATGTTATTATAAAAATGAAACAACCCTATTTCACCTCTTATCCATCCTACATAAAATCAAATCACCGCGCGTGCGTACGTACGGAATACCGTCTCCACGCTGTGGTGTAATCTGTTTTCCACCACCACCTTACTTGGATGGGTATAATGGTGAAAATAAATAACTATATATGATTATTTTAAATTTTTATTGATTCTGAAATAGCATACATACACTCCAATACAATTCCACAATCATGGGAATGATATCATCGCTCGTGCGTACGTACGGCCTACCGTCTCCACGATGTGATGCGACTCGTTCTATATGATCTTCATTGAATAATGATTATATAAATGAATTGAATGAATTAATATGATATATATTACACTAATACCATTCTGTAAATTATGTATCTATATCCTATAAAGAGGAATAAGAATTTTTTCGACAAAACACGCATAAGAACAAAAAAGTAATAAACACCCGAATAACAAGTAGTAATGAAATATTACTAATAAGAAGCTAAGAATATGAACATATATGATATAATAACAATAATTATGATTCTTGAATAAGTCAATAACATTATTTAAATCATTATACAGGAGGTTCAGACACTTACGAAGCAAATCGGACCTAAGGTAAAGGACAATCTCACAATCTCAATTTTTATCCGAGATTGTTTATACTTCAGAATTTACTGGGGAATATTTATCGTCCACGTCCATGTTTCCTCAATATGTAATATTATTTATATCCTCCTAAAATTTTTTAAATCCAATTTTACCCTTCGGTGAGTTTTTAGTAAAAGATATGAAAGGAATCTTTTGTCGTTTTTCGTACGAGGTACTTTTTGACTTTTCCGAAAAAAATACGAGAAGAATGTTTTTTTAACTTATACAACATGAATAGATTTTTAAATAATTATTTCCAAGAATATTCCTTTACACGTTTTCAATTTTATTTTTAATCAACTTATTTTAGTTTAAAATTGTATGACATGTTAAGAAAGGAAAATGTTTTTGAAGTAGAAAGGATATTTTCCTCATGAATGGAGTTCAAGTGTTTTATCAAAATTATTTTCCATCTAAGATAATATAGGGTTATGTTTCTATCCCTATTGTTACATTGATTTGATTATGTTGTGATGGAAATACTTTTATGAATTCCTTTATCTTATATGAATTGTTTTATGATGTCACGATATTTAAGATTCCCATTTTTATTACATGGGTTATGCTATGATGTATGGTTTATGATTTTGTGGCACTCATAAGAATGGTATCATTATGAGATGGGAGGGACCTATATCTCTCTCCAATTAATTTGGTAAAGATTTTATATCTCATGTGATAGACATGGCTTGAACGGCAGGTTAAACCGGTTCAGTCAAACAGGACTGAAACGAGGAGTGAACTCGGTTCAGAAATGGACTTTGTCCACTAGGATAGTCTTGGAAATGAGTCTTTACTAATAAGAAATGATTCTCTATGATTATGTGTGTATGCCACAATTTTTAATTATTTAAGTTATGATTATTGGGATTACATTTCAATACCATGATTTATCCCATGTTATAAAATTATGATCTCTTTTGCAGGGTAAGATTTCAAAAATGTTATGTTCTTATGAATTTGATGTGATTGATATTTCTTTTGTTTACCCTTACTGAGCATTTGTGTTCACCATTTTGTATGTTTTCTTTCTCCAGGTCAGGAAGAAGGTTATTAAGTAAGATATTCCAAAAAGGGACTATAGATATGATGAAATAAATGGGAGACAGTGTAGATGCTTTATGAACCAGTTGTTTATGTTCCCCAGTTTCTAAAGACACTATACATATATGGTCTTTTCATGGTTTTTTTATATGTTGTAATAAGTATGATTCAATTTTGAAGTATTAACCATGTATGTAAAGTATGTGTTGCTATAATCTAGGTATGTAACTATTAATTATAGTAACACTCAACTTATTTACATATATTTTATGACATTGATAGTTTTTTCATCATCATCCCATAAAAATTTCATCAAGGTAGAAACTAGTGTTTTAATCACCTGGGAATAATTCATTCCAAAATACCTTAGAATTTATTTTTTATATTTTTATTGAGAGATTAATGTGCCATTCCTTATTTATATTAGATATAGGATAAAGAAAAATGACAACTCACCAATCATCAACTACTTAAATTCACACATCATGAATTTTGAAAACTCCTTGCACTATTCTTTTTTCAACCTTAAAAAAATTATATTATTAATATATATTATCCCCATTATATTTTAATCAACCTCATCATTGAAATATATATTTTAATCAAATACTAATTGATATAAAATAAGATTTTTCAAATATATATCTAGTCTTAAATACCATGATCTTGGTGTTTATTTTATCCCATTCAGTGCTTTCTTCAATCAGAAACTTTTTTCTCATATTCATGTTTAAGAAAAATATCTAGAAACTTTATGTTCACTTCTTATTTAAGTCATCCATTTATAAATTAATTTTTTACATCCATCTAAAATATATTCAATTTATATTCCACTATTATAGCTAAAAATAATAGAATTGTCACTAGACTTTCCAAAAGTGAAAATGGTTCATCTACATAGATCCATTCAACTGGGAGTATCCATTGCACACTAATCTTACAATTCATAAAATAAACATTTTTTCATTATTTAGTTAGTTATAGAAAACCATTTAATATTTATTGTGTTCTTATTTCCTAGGATTAAAACAATATCCCATGCCTAATTTTTTTATTTAGTCAATCTCTTTATTCATTAGCTGAACCCAATTCTCATCTTCAAAAGCTTATTCAAAAAAACATTAAATGTACCTAGGATAATAGAGATGTTTGATATTTATGATTTATTCTCCTCATCTACACTAGTTCTTTATAATCACTGATGATATTATACTATTAGATTATAGTCTTTATTTTGGTATTTTATGCATATGATGGTCTAACGTTGTTCTTTTCAGCATTACTGTATTATTTGGAATTAGTATCATTCCCTTGTCAACATGAGTTTCTCACCTCCAGATCACTTTCATCTATAAAATTATAATCATTTTTATGAATTTTAATCTCAACCTCTGTTACACTAAAATTATTTATTTTGATAAATTTTAATATCCTCTTATTAAAGAATTTAAATTCCTTTCACTTTCCTCAATAGCCATGGAAAATCCATTCATCTATACAAGTCTCAAACATCATTTTTTTCATTATTTAAAATTAAACACTTACTTATGAATATTAAAAATTAATCAACATTAGATTTTTTTTATACCACATCTCATATGTTTCCTTTTCTTCCACTGTACATTGTAATGATATTTTGGAGATTTAGACTGATATTTTGAATGATTGCTTCCAAAATTTATCTAGTAGGTATCTCCCAAAAATAATAATTTTATCCATATTTTTTATGGTATGGTTTTTCCTATTAGTTTCACCATTTTATTGAGAAGTTATCACTACTAAATCTTTGTACCTTATTTTATTCTTTTTGAGATAATTATCTAGTTGGTTGTTTTAAAAAAATATTTGTCATTGTTGGTTCGATGTTCTTGAATTTTCTGTCAAAGAATATTTTAAAACTTCCCTTAATACTAAGAAATGTAACTAAACACCTCTATTTAGTGAGATATTACCATCAAACACCACCATAATCCATTTTTTAGTTTTATTAAAAAACCACTTTCATGGTAAGTATGAACCTATAGAACTATTCCTCCATTATCCATACAGAACCTCACAAAACACCCATTATAGAGTTCAAATTTAAAAATAAAAACTCAATCATTCAACGCTCCTTGACCATAACATGAAACCTGTGAACAAAATTCAAAGGGACAAAACCATTTCGGATCCAAAAAAGCTACCACCAATAGATCCAATTCAAATTTTAAAGTCAAAAAGTAGTAGACCATATCATACCCCTGTCACCGTCACCTCGAGACGCACACACTGACACCAAAGCCGTCAGATCGCTGAATCATTGCAGACCCCCGTCATCATAGAGAACATTGTCGTCATCAACATAGAGCACCACCAGGATCACTGTGAAAGACACCATAAGAGACCATCATCGCCAAGGATAAGTCTTCATCAGCACTATGGAGAAGAAACCACATGCATAACACCCATCACGGTCTTGAATCGACCAAAAACAAGTGATCCGCCGAAGGAACCTATCACCGCAAACTTCTAGCTCACACCACCAACGACCACCAAGAAACACCAACACCATGATGAGAAAGGTAGAACCATGGGATGAATCCCAAAGAACATAAAAACAAAAAAAAAAGACCCCAAAAATAAGATTAAAATGTGATAGGGGTGAAACAAGACTGAAACCCTAAAAATAGACCATGCTTAAACTATAAATAACCATTGTAAGAGGATGAAACCCAATAAAGAAACTACAGGCTGAATCCCTTAATGTATAATATCATGACGTAAAGTGGTCCCCACCCACCAAACTATTAACCAAATTCCTCGGTGTTCCCATCATTCTAGATCTGACCTTAAGAGGAGCGGTAGAGCTCAGGGCCAAAGAAAAGTTAGGTGGCTAGATAAGGCCTTCACAGAGCCAGTGGAGACAAAATAGGGGATGGAGATAACCTTGAGAGACTATAGCCAAGAAAAATGAGATAGGAGAGAACCAGGATAGGGGGAGTGAAAGAACGCCGATGGGGAGAAACCCTATAATAACCCAAACTTTTATTAAGTAAAATTCATCTTGGTCTAATTAAATGTATTATTTTGTAAGATGGTTATATAACATATGAACTTCCTTGGTTTTATGTTTTTGGATTTTAAAATATCATTAATAATTGTGACCGTTGCTAATATAGTTGTTGAACAGTTATCACATGACTTGTATAAATATAGGGCTTTAACAAATCCAATTTACTCATACAACGGATGTGATGGCCTCATCTAGTAGACTTGCCTTGTACGAAACCCATTTGTTAGAGATCTAAAAGGAGGTGGAATCATTGGTATTATCTCTTGATGAATCCCAAGATGAGCTTCAACATGTTAAGCTCGAACGAAACTGCCTACGGGAGAAGTGGAAGTTGATTAAGATTACCACCCGGGCGATGTTATCCGAGCCACCCTAGGAGTCTGTCACCATCACACACCTTACACTTCGGTATTATGCGGGTGTTACAAGGGGTTATGTAAAAATACCTTAGCACTATTATTATGTGCATTATTTTTGTATATAATAAATAATATACATTCATTTTTTTTATTGTTGTTACTTTGTAAATAGTTTATAAAGCACAAATTGTATTTTTAGTCAATATTCAACTAAGAAATCTATTTTGAAAAATTAACAGATTTTTGAATTAAATATTATTTTAATAAAATATTATTGTTATTAAATTAATTTTTATTAATTATAAATGGTCATCTAATTTTTATGAATACAATTTTAATTTGTATTAAGGTTTGAAAGCTGTTTTTTTTTTCAAAACACATGATTTTTTATAAATATACGTTTTTATTTTAAAAGTTAAAATTAAAATATTTAGAAACTTATTTGGATAAAATTAATATTATTTTTGGAATCGGGATTTCAAAATTATCCAATGGTGAATTTTTCATATTTTTTTGAGAGTCAAGTTTTTGGGTAAAAATTAAATACTGTTTAAATATATAATTTGTTTTTTGACATCTTAATGACCCATTAGTGATGTAATAAAATACTATAAACATTATGTTCAGACAATATATGTTTTACCATTAAAATAATGTGATTTTTTGTTTGTTTGATTTATTTTACAAAGCCTTAGTGGACCGTTCAAGACTTATAAAACATTTTAGCTTTTTAAATTGATTTCCTTGATAGTGTGACTCACCTCCACATAAGAAACCCTATTATTTTAAGATTTTCGTCCATTGGCCTTATAAAATATTTTTTTCCACTCCCCTTTGAAAAAAAGTCATAGTAAAAAACAATGATCTGATTTGTGGTTTGGATTAGTTTAATGTGTGGGGACCCAAACATAAATAATAAAAAATTGCCTCTCCTTTCCTATATAAACACACCCAATCTCCCACTTCCACTTCACTCAAAGACCTTATAGTTCGTCCAATCTCTTCCCTAATCTATCTATAATCCTCCCATGGCACCCCAAGCTCCCAAGTAGCCTCTATCAAGCCTCTTCCAATCCTTTTGGATCACACTCCCAAGTAAGAGATTCCTTCCATTCTCATTTTATCCATGTTTCTTAATATTATTATGCCATTTTATTTTCAATTATAAATGTTGGGTTATGGTTTCACACCTTCCCCATACTTACCTATTTATGTTTGAACGATGGGATACCCCTTTCTCACTCATTAATTCCTTCCATGTACACCTGTTACTATGCTGAAATTCCGTAAGGAATTTCTCACTCTTCATTTACATTCAAGTAATTATTTTGTATTATGAATATAAATTCTATTAAATAATTTGGGACATGTATCTATATTACACCCTTAATATCCATTTCATGTACATATTATTATACAACCCTTTCTCTCTCATCAACCATTTTTATGAATTCTTATGTCACGTCGTTACGCAGCCAAAATTGCACCGATTTTCCAAGACAATGTCATTGTGTAGTGAATACCATGCACATTTATCTATCAAGGGTATTCAACTTTATGAACATTTCATTATTTATTATAAATATTCATGTATTTATTCCACATCCCTTTATCATGGAATAAATTATTGTGATTTATTCTATGTTATATGTTCCATGTGTCACAATTATGCATGAAATGAAATGTTTAAGAAGGGTGCGACATGATAGAGCTCTAATGCATTGGGTAAAATATAGTATCATGATACATCATTTTCAATGGGTTTTGACTCATTCTAATTCAAATGAAACTATGTTTTACTTGTGGTTCAGGTGAAATGAGGGTTTTCTCATGCTCTATGTGCAATGATACTTGGCTCATTATAATAGCATGTTAAGTGTTGTTCCCACTTATCCATGTTAGGATTATCATGTTTTATCATGCCTTTATGTTCATGTTGCTATTGTGGTCCATTTATATGCCTATTTTCTTACATGTATTGTATTCCTAATTTTATTCCATGTTTATTCCCTTACTAAGATTTATATCTAAACCCTTTCTTATGTATGTCCTCGGGTTGTCTCAAACAATGTCAAATATGATGGAATGTTGTGGTCATGTAAAGAAATTTTTCAATAAAGATATTGTGTTTCATGTTTTAAGTAATTATGTAATCTTCCTAAGCTCCAAAGATACTAGACCTCTTGATCATCTATGTTGTATCAAGTGAAGGTTTTATGTAATAAATCATGTCTAAGTGTGTATTATAAAGTAGGGTTGTTATAGTTGGTATTAGAGGATAGGTTTAGTTCTTTTTGGGATTAGGATTAGAAAACCCTAGTGAATCCCTATAGACAAGACTAAGTATAATAAAATCATCACTAAATTTTGGTGAGTATTTAGTAAGTGGTTAATCAAAAAAGACATCCTTGTCTAGATACGAGAAGGTAGAGGTGGCTCTGGAACAGATGTACCTAGGATTTAAAACTCTAACAAGGAGTTTCGGGCTTGAATTGGGGTATCCTGGTACACGACAATGGGCCTTGCTACACTCTTGGTTATGACACACCCAAGGGATATGATTTTTTAAATTCAAAATTTTACTATGAACAATTATTAAGGTAATTAAAAAGATTCAACTAAGAATATATGTTAGAACGTAGATCATGGATAACATAGATTGAAAACTATAGATTCATAAGTTAAGGAAATAAAGGTTATTTATAAGTCATATTTTTTTTCCTTGGATTACCCTTAATGTGTTACCCATAACATTCCTTTTATTCTAGCAAATGGCTGGTAATAGGAGGACTTGGGCTAACAACCGATACGAAGATCAATGTGATGATTGTTCTAGTGGGATGCCCAACCCAATGGGAGTGGGAATCGTGAACTTTGTCATGATAATATCTCAGTTAACTCAAGATTTTAATAGAAACATGGGTCAAGAGGAATTTTCACCCCCCCCCCCTAATAAAGAACAAGTCACAATCGGGACCTTCATGAGACCAAGGCCTCGTACTTTTAATGGATCATCCGATCCCTCAATTATCGAACAATGGATCAGCTCTTTCGAAATGGTATTCTTCATCCTTCAATGTTCCAAACAAGAGAAGGTTATTCTGGCTGCTTATCATATAGAGGGTGAAGCTGATCAATGGTTTACATTGATCAAAAATAAGAATCCTTAGGAGGAGATCGAGGTGTTGGAATGGAAGGATATCTGAAAAATAAATCGATAAATATTTTCCGCACACCCCCCGGCTTAAGATGGGAAGGGACGTCCTTGCCCCAAGAAAGAAGATGATGAATCCATCAGAGCGTACGAGTAAAACATCAATGGGATTTCACGATATGCCTTCGGCTTTGTCGTTACCCCCAAATGGAAGGTTGGTCGCTTATTGTTTGGGATGAAACCTAGCCTATGGAAAGCCCTGCAGATCCGTGACTTCTACTACTATGAAGAAATTGTCTGATGTGACCTCAAGGTCGAAACTGAGATTAGATAATCTCATAGGTATCATGGGGATAAGAAGTGTAATGTGGACTTCAATTCTAGAATTTCTATGGATAAATCCAATAGTTCTAAGAAAATAAATCACCCCTCTTGAAAAAGTTGTGGAATGAAGCACCCCAGAAATTGCCTAAAGGGGGCGAGGAAATGCTTTAGGTGTCGAAGAGAAGGGGACCTAGCCGTTAAATTTCAATAAGAAAAACTCGCAGCTGCAACATAGGAGAGGAATTCTCTATTCAACTCTCAACACATTGTTCATTGCTTAAACTACAAAGAACTAGGGCACCATGAAAATCAGTGCACTAAGCCAAGGATTTTTGGAGGCAACCAACAACCTCTAAGGCATCAAGGGAGAGATTTTTCCATCACTACTGCCGAAGTGAACACCGACAACAAATTGGTGATAGTTATGCTATTTATTCATTCAATAATAGTGAATGTACTTGTTTATTCTGGTTCAAAGAATTCTTTTATATCTCAAATGATTAGTATAACAATACCAATGCCACCAAAAATCATAGAAGTAAAGATGTTGTTGAGTACATAAAATGGGGAAATCATTGCATCCCATTAATATAACTCCTCCCCTATCATAATTTGTGGGTTAAACTTCCTGGTGAACCTCATCATACTCACTCTGGTGGAATATGATGCAATTCTCAGCATGGATTGGCTTTATTTATATAGATCCAACCTAAATTTCCATGAGATGGGAATCACTCTCCATATGGAGAATCGACCCCCAATTCTATACAAGTGAAAGGATGAAAATGAATCTTATTTAGCACCATTATCTCAAGTGTGGATATTACTTCCCTATGAGAACGTGTATCTAGATCAGTTGATTGAGTTTGATAATTCAACCATCCTTGAAGACATGCCTATTATGAGGGAATTCGCTGAAGTGTTTCCTGAGAAATTTTCTAGTCTTCCTCCTAGAAGAGATGTTGAATTCTCAATTGACCTTTTTCTTGGGGAATTTCCAATATCCACGACTCTTTATAGAATGATTGTTTTGGAGCTTGAGGAGCTGAAGAAACAACTACAAGATAATATGGATAAAGGGTTTATATTCCCAAGTGCTTCACCATGGGGTGAACCAGTCCTCTTTATCATGAAGAAGGATGGGTCAATGCACCTTTGCATTCATTATCCTGATCTCTACAAAATCACAATAAAGAACAAGTATCATCTTCCACAAATTTATGACTTGTTTGATCAGCTTCATGGAGCATAATAATTCTCCAAGGTGTATTTGTGGTTAGGATATTATTAGGGGAAAATAATGAAGATATCCCCAAGATTTTTTTCATACAAGATATGGGCACTATAAATTCATAGTAATGCCTTTCGGACTCACTAATGCTTCAGTAATCTTCATGGACGTGATGAATATAGCCTTTAGATATTACCTTGAAAAAAAATTTGTAGTCCTTATATATGATATTCTAATATACTCCAAAACCAAGGAGGATCATGAGAAGCATATAAGAACTGTACTAGAGACCTTGCGGAAGGATATGTTCTATGAAAAGTACAAAAAATGTGATTTCTAGTTAAATGAGGTCTCATTATTGGGTCATATCATCACAAGAAATGGGATATATCTGGATCCCTCCAAGACAACTACAATTGAATGAAGGTTGAAGCCAATATCTATAACGGATATCTATAGCTTCTTGGGGTTAGCTGGATATTATCGCCGATTTGTGGGAACTTTCTCACAATTGTCCATCTCTCTTACCAAGATAACTCGGAAGGGTGTAAAGTTTTCTTGGATTGATGAATGTGAAGAGAGCTTTAAGGAGTTAAAAAGGATGATTATCACTGCGCATGTGCTCACTTTACACACAAGTGGATAACATTTTTGTGTTATTTAGTGATGCTTCGGAGAAGGGTCTAAGTTGTGTGTTGATGCAAAATGATAATGTGATATCCTACGCCTCAAGGCATCTAAAAATCAATGATAAAAACTATCCCATGCATGATCTGGAGTTGGCGGCTATAATCTTCATGTTGAAAATCTAGTGGTATTATCTATATGGGGAGAAGTGTGAGATATATACAGATCACAAGAGCCTCAAATATATATTCAAACAAAAAAAGATTAATATGTGCCAACAAAGATGGATAGAACTCATCAAAGATTATAACTACTCGATCCATTACCACCCTGAAAAAGCGAACAAGGTGGAAGATTCTTTAAGTATAAAGGATCATGCATCTTTATCAATGATGAGAATTGAAAAGGATCCAATCTTCTTAGATTTTCATAGGATGGACATGGGAATCATTAAGGGAGGAACATCATAAATCCTTTCTCAAATGATTGCTCAACCATCCCTCAAGGAGAAAATAAAGGATGCTCAAAGAAAGGATGTGGAAATTATGAAAAATGTGGAAGATATCAAAAATGGGAAATCCTCAGAGTTTGTGGTTGACAAGGATGGAATTGTGATATTTGGGTCGCGATTATGTGTACCATCCAATCCAGAGATAAAGAAGGAGCTTCTGGAAGACGCACATAGCTCAACCTTCTATATTCACTCGGGGAGCACAAAGATGTATTGAGATCTATGAGAAAACTTTTGGTGGGACAATATGAAAAGGGAGATTAATAAATATACATCAAAGTTCCTAGTATTTCATCAAGTGAAGGTTGAGTGGTAAAATGCTTAGGGGATGATACAACCACTACCTATACCAACCTATAAGTGAGAAAATATTGCCGTGGACATTGTCACTAGACATCCAAGGAAATCCATAGGAAAAAATGCTATATAGGTCATTTTGGTTGGTCTTACAAAGGCAACTCACATTATCATGATTCGAGAGGAATTCTCATTAGATCAACTTGCACAGATTTACATCAATGAAGTGGTAAGGCTACATGGAGTACCACTATATATTGTATCTGATCATTATCCTAGATTCACCTCGATGTATTGGAAAAGTCTCCAACATCCTCTAAGCACTAAACTTAACTTCAGTACGGCCTATCATCCTCAATCTGATGGCTAATATGACCAAACTATTCAGACACTGGAAGATATGTTAAGATCATGTTCTATGGACTTAAAAGGAGGATGGGACCAATATATTCCACTGGTTGAATTCTCCTACAATAACAATTTTCACTCGAGCATCCGAATGGTGCAATATTAATCCCTTTATGGTAAAAGGCTTAGAACACCAGCGTGTTGGGATGAAGTTAGTGAGAGTAAGCTGCTAGGACCTGAAATAGTCAAAGAAATGGTGGAGAAGGTGAAAACCATTCAACAGCATATCAAGGCAGCCCAAATTCAACCTAAGAGTTATGCAGATAAACATCGACAAGACCTTGAGATCAAAGTTGGAGACAATATATTTCTATTCATATCTCCATGGAAGAAGGTCATGAGGTTTGGAAAGAAATGGATGTTTGGTCCTAAGTACATCAACCCCTTCAAAATTCTGGATCATGTCAGGGATGCGGCCTATCGACTAGAACTTCCACCAACCATGGCAAAAGTACATGATGACTTTCATGTATCTATCTTAAAAAAAACTACATACGATACCCTTTACATGTACTCTCTTCAAAGGTATCACAGTTATAGGATGGTCTTTATTATGAGGAGCGACCAGCGAAGATCTTAGATAGTAGAGAAAAAGTTTTATAAAATAAGACAATGCCCCTCATCAAGTTGTTGTGGAGAAACCACAAGTTTGAAGAGGAAATTTGGGAATTGGAGGAAGTGATGAATTAGAGCTACCCGCATCTGTTTTCAGGTAGGAAAAGGAAATTTTGAGGGAGAAATTTTTAAGGGGGGAAGATTGTAACGACCCAAAATTTTGTTAATAAAAATTCCTCTTGATCTAAGTTAATATATTATTATGTAAGATGGTTATATAACATATTCACTTCCTAGGTTTTATGTTTTTGGATTTTAAAATATTATTATGAATTGTGACCATTTCTAATATAGCTATGGAATAGTAATCAAATGATTAGTATAACTATAGGGATTTAACAAATCCAATTTACTCAGACAAAGGAAGTGATGGCCTCACCCAGTAGACTTTCCCAGTACGAAGCCCATTTGTCGGAGCTCGGAAAGGAGGTGGTTTCATTGGGTTTTTCCCTTGACCGATCCTAAGTCTAGCTTCAACCTATTAAGCTCAAACGGAACCACCTATGGAAGAAGTGGAAGTTGATAGAGATTACCACCTGAGCGATGTTATCTGAGCCAATCTAGGAGTATGCCACCATCGCACACCTTACCCTTCCATCTTATGCGGGTGGTATAAGGGGTTATGTAACAGGACCATAGAACTATGATTATGTGTATTATTTTTGTATATAATAAAAATTATACATTCATTTTATTATTTTTGTTACTTTGTAAATAGTTTTTAAGGAAAAAATATTATTTTTTGTTAATATTCATCTATGAAATCTATTTTGATAATTTATTGGATTTTTGAATTAGATAATATTTTAATAAAATATTATTATTATAATTAAATTACTTTTTATTAATAATAAATGATCGTATAAATTTTATGAATACAATTTTAATTTCTATTATGGTTTAGAAGCTATTTTTGTCAAAACCGATGAATTTTTGATAAATGATAGTTTTTTATTTTAAAAGAGAAAATTTTCGTATTTATAAAATTATTTGGATAAAATTAACATTATTTTTGGAATCCGGTTGTCAAAATTATCCAATGGTTAATTTTTCATAATTTTCTGAGATAGTAAAATTTTTGGGTAAAAATTAAATATAATTTAAATATATAATGTGTTTTATGACATCATAATGACCCAATAGTGATGTAATAAAATACTATAAACATTATTTTCGGCCAATATATGTTTTACCATTAAAATAATGAGATTTTAGGTCTGTTTGATTTATTTTACAAAGCCTTAGTTGACCCTAAAAGACTTATAAAACATTTTAGCTTTTGAAATTGTTTTCCTTCAGAGTGTGACTCACCTCCACATAAGAAGCCCCTTTATTTTAAGAAGCTAGGCCATTGGCCATATAAAATATTTTTCCCCTACCCTTTGGAAAAAACCAGGGGCAAAAAACATGGTCTGTTTAGTGGTTTGGATTAGTTTAATGTGTGGTGACCCAAACCTAAATAATAAATAATTCCTTCACCTTTCCTATATAAACCCACACAATCTCCCACTTCCTCTTCACTCAAATCCCTTGGATTTCGTCCAACATATTCCATACTCTCTCTATAATCATCCCACGATGCCCCAATCTCACAATAATCCTCTCTCAAGCATCTCCCAAGCCTTTTGGATCACACTTCCAAGTAATGGATTCCTTCCATTCACATTTTATCCAAGTTTATTAATATTAATATTCCATTTTATTTTCAATTATAAATGTTGGTGTATGGTTTCTAACCTCTCCAAAACATCCCTATTTATGTTTTAATTATGTTAGACCCCTTTCTCTCTCATTAAGGCCTTCCATATACACCTGTTACTATGCCAAAATTACATAAGGAATTTATCTCTCCTTATTTACATTCAAGAAATTATTTTGTTTTGTGAATCTAAATTCCATTACATATGTTCTGACATGTATCTATATGACCCCATTATTTTCCATTTCATGTACATATGATGATAAACCCCTTTATCTCTCATCAACAATTTTAATGAATTCTTACGTCACGCCGTTACGCTGCTGAAATTGCACGGATTTTCCAATCCAATGTTATTGTGTAGTGAATTCCATGATCATTTCCCTATCAAGGGTATTCACATTTATAAACATTTACTTATTGATTATAAAGCTTCATGTATTTAGTCCACATCCCTTTATTGTGGAATAAATGATGATGATTTATTCCATGTTGTATGATCCATGTGGCACACTTATGCATGAAATGAAATGTTTAAGAAGTGCACCGTAATAGCGCTCCAATGAATTGGGTAAAGAATAGTATCATCATACGTCATGTGTAATGGGTTTTGACTCATGATAATTCAATTTTAATGAGGTTTTACTTGTTCTTCATGTGCAATGAGGGTTTTCTCATGCTCTATGTGCAATGATCCTTAGATCATGGAAATACCATGTTAAGTATTTTTGCCACATGTCCTTGTTATGATTGTCATGATTTATCATGGCTTTATGTTAATGTTTCTATTTTTCTCCATTTATATTCCTATTTTCTAACATGTATTGTATTTATCATGTTATTCCATGTTTATTCCCTTATTGGGATTTATAGCTCACCCCTTTCTTATGTATGTCCTCAGTTTATCCCATGCAATGTTAAGTATGAAGGAATGTTATGGTCTTGTAAAGGATGTTTTTGATAAAGATTTTGTATTTCATGTTTCAAGTCATTTTGTAATTTTCATAAGTCTCAACGACACTAGACCTATCAATATTCTATGTTGTATTAAGTGAAGGTTTTATGTAATAAATCATGTCAAAGTGTATAATATAAAGCAGGGTAGTTATAAACCCTAGGAAGAGGAAGATGGAGAGCCGAACAGAGATCCTGAGAGAGGCCCTATAGAGTGAGGTTACATTACCATCAAACATTACATCCTACTATAATAATAAATTAAAATAATGTGATATCTAGTCCTATTAATAGATATTGGTGATATAGGTCCACAAACATCAATATAAACCAATTCAAGAACCCTTTTTCACTTATTATCTTTTTCCTTATATGTATTATGAATAATATTATATTTTTGAAAAAACATTCATGTGTGTGTGTGATCACATGAAAATTTAGGGTGATCTCAAGCTCTATCATTTTTTCACCTGATCATCTGAGGGTTGTTGGATAAAATGGCTAAGCCTTTTATGGAATAATATATTTTCTTATTCCTTGGATAGAAAGTGTATATCTATTTCTCCACTAACAAGGTATACATTCCACTTTAGGAAATTTGATTTTATTAAAAATTTATTTTCCAATACCATTATGATATAGGTTTTACTGTTAATTTTTGTTGTATACCCTGAGTCATAGAATTGAGTGATACTTAGTTAGTTGTGACTTAAGCCTTCAATAACCAATACATCTATGCATTTTTTGACTTCACCCCAAACATGGAATTTTCTAACTTGATAATTTTTAAGCCTTCATCATTTCCATATATAAAGACACCTTTATTATCATACTCAATTACTATGAAAATACCCTTATTTCCTATCATATGGGAAGTACACCTATATAAAGGCTTCATATAATAGTATAATCATACTCTTCAAGGGAAATATATGAATACACTACCTTCTCAACTATTTTATTTTTTATGAATATCCTTGACTTCATGCATAGTATTTATTGGTATAGATGATCATCATATGAATATTATGAACCTCCTTCATCTTAAAAAACTAAAAATCATTTTTTTTCATCCCGCTTGATGATTCTATTAGCTACTATATATGACCATTTTGGGTCTAAAAAGAAACATTCCTATTATTTTAGTATGAGTAATACCTTCCTATATTTCCATGTCGATAACACCAAAAAATATCAAGCGTCAAAATAATACCTTGAATATTCATCTCTATATAGATTCCTTTTTCATAGTTGTGCCCTCTGGTACCTCTTCGCAATGGAATAAACATTTTTAGATTGTCATATTTTTTCAAAAAAATATCACTTTATTTTTAGTGTGACCTTATGTGAAATTAATATAGTAAATATAGCCTTTATTTTATTTGAGTGTTCTAATTTTGATTCCTAACCAAATCAAATTTCAATTTTATTATGGGTTCTTCTAGCTTATAATAAACTAGAACTATCTTCTACATCTAATCATTCATTATACCAACAATTTCATTCTGATGTGAATTTTCATTCTACTAAAAATATTTAAATTTCCTTAATAAACTTATAGAATTATATTTTTCCATTTCTATCACTTGTTTGATATAATTTCTTTATGTCATAACATGATTCAAGTGTCTCTACTAATATTTTAATTTTCATTATAGGCTGACAGTATCTTCCTCAATATTTTTGATACATTTAACTTGATGTTTCACTATATGAGTGAAACCATCAATAATATTATCCTATTATTTTATCTTGATATTTCAATCACCAAAAGTCTTTGAGTTTTCTAGATTTTTGGTTTTGATATTTTCAATCTTTTCTTTTATATCAAACTTCCCCTATTTTTATTCTTTCATATAGAGTTTGAAATCATGAACCAATCTATTAGATTTATTTATTTTGGTTATCCAAACATCTATATCTTCAGAAGAAACCTATAATTATATTTAGAGATCAAATAAACCTTCCATTACTCCTTCATCATTGTCACTTTATTCAATTATCTTAAAATTGACTACAACATTCATGAGAGAATCTTTCTTTTTTCGTTACATTCCATGATTTATTCCACCTATATTTCAATCGAACTATTATTTGACTATGAAACAATATTATCCTTCATGAATATTTTTCACCTTATTATTCTCCTACTTTTCACATTATCTAAATATTTATTCATGGGAGATTCATTATCCTCTTCAACATATGGAGACTTCTTGGGACACTTTACTGAAAGTTGGAAACCCTTTCCACACCAAAATCATGAAGATTATAAGTTTCCATTTAAAATTTTCTTTTCCCCCTTCAATTGTTTAGGAATGTAATTAAATGAATTCATCCACCTCTTATTCTTCCTAATCATCCCCATAGTAAGAATATTAAAATCTTTGAATTACACCTCCTATGAATTACCCTTTTCGACAACCTCTTTATTAGCATTCCTCATTTCATAAGAAAAAAGAGTACTATGAATATTGTCCAATGTTAGATCCTTGGGATCTTTATCATCAACTATGAATACTTTTTTCATTGAATCGGGGTAGAAATATTATCAGGATGCAATTAAAGATCTTTATATCATCGAGTGTTTCTTCGTGACCATTCCTTTCCTCTAAACCCATGATAAACTGATCAAGAAATGCATCGATAGATTTATCCAGGTGCATCATCAAGTCCACATACATATTCCAGAAAACCAACAATTTATCTTCATAGACTTTTGAATCACCATCACATATATTAGTTAGCTTTTCCAATATGACATGTAAGTATTTACATGAAATCAAATTCATGAAAATTTTGTTGGATAAACCTCCCCTTCAAGAATTTATACCTCTTCTGTAGTCATATATTTATTTATGTTCTCATTATAATAATGTGTTGTTAACTATAGTGACAAAATTACATGTATAATATATGTATATACATCCTTACCTAACGATAAAAAGAAATTTTGCATCTAATTCTTCTAGGGTGGGAAGGTATTTCCTTCAAAGATCATAATCTCTTTATGATTAATTATCCTCATTTCTTCCATAGATAGTGTTTCATTTATTTTAACCTTTAGATTTGATACAAATTATTGGGCCCAATATGTTAAATATGCAGTAATGGGGCTGTATAAGGGTATTACAATGTTAGTTCCCTAAGGAACCTTGATAAGGGGTTGAATCAAGATGAGACCAATTTATACCCTTTTCTCACTTTTATTTATTTGTATATTGTTCTCACTTGAGTAGGAACCTTGTTTAACTAGTTTCATTTAACTCAAACTCATAAAAACTGTATTACAATATGTAGGAAATTAATTCATGTAGGTACACGAGTATTTTACTTGGTTCACCCATAATGGGAAAATCCAAGTAGCATGATATCAGTGATGTTTCAATGCACTATAATCTAATATTTCACTAGTTTAGTGGATTCAATAGGTTGTGCTAACTCCATGCTTAGGATCACAACCTTAAAAAAAATTGGATTGGATTAATACCACCCAAGGATCATTTCATAAACTTATTTTATAATTGTACACTACTCTAAGAAAGGATACCACAATACCAATATTGTTAATTCTATTTTCCTTAGAGGTCAGAGGAAGATCACACAAAGTTTATTGATATATAGGTCTATATTAAAATAGAAATTGGGAAATTTTTTATATCATTAAATATGTGTATATATACTATTGAACTCCATGTGGGATGCTTCTTCATGGACTTATTGTGAACTATCCCTTCAAATATCACTTTCTTTTTTCTAGAATAAATCCAGGATTATTTCTTCACATTGTTGTTACATATAAATCATCCTATCTACTTTGAGCTACACCCTTAGGACATGATTTATTCTTCTTATTGGAATACTAGGGCTTCAAGATAGAACCAGTCCATTTTATTTTTTGAAACCAGGAGGTTTTGTATTGGATTTTTTGAAAATGTGAATGAAGTAGGTATGGACACTAAGGACCTAGTCATGTGAGTATGATCATTAAAGATATGAAGAATAGGTTTATATGTCAGTGATGGTATATAAAATCAAAATAGACACCTTGATATCTCTATATAAATTAAATTCTTGGATTATTTCATAATGATCATTCACTAAAGATATTTCTTTATAACTATTTATGTTAGGTTGTTTATGTTGTAAAATCTTGTTAGTTTATAAGAGGTGGATCTAGTTTATTTTTTGGAAATTGTGATGTTTTAAGTGTTGATTTTCAAATGATTTTTAGCACTTAAATTTTTGATAAAAAATTGGTGGTTTAGACATTCCAGAGACTAGAAGACCAAGATTAAAGAAGGTTTTAAATGGATTATTTATAGTATATTCTAAATTTATAGGTGAAAAAAAAGTGTTCTTGGAGAATTTCCATGAATTTTTTGTGGAAAAGGAAAATGTTTCATCCCACGAAGTGGAGTTCATCATCCTTGAAGGATGTTTTTTTTGGATATTCATGGAAGGGTTTCCCACAAATTGGTTACGTGGTAGCTTGATCACATAGGGAGTTTTTGGTCACAAGTACATCATGTGATCTCAAATTTGTGTTTTTTGGTCAATCACAATGGCAGTAAATGGTTCGCATGTAAATTTACTGATGTTGGGGTAGATATTTGTTGATAACTATGAAGGAAGTACGTAGTTATCTTGGATGGTTTGTGAAGAACTATTTATGAAGGTTGTTTTTGACACACACACAATGAAGGGAGTGTGATAAGGGTATTTAGAAAAGGGTTTAATAGTAATTCTTATTTTTAGAGAGTTTATCAGTGGTATTTTCCAATAAATACCCCCACTAACTCATTAATTGAGTGTTAATCAAGAGTTAAAAATATTTGATGATCAAATTAGGAAATAATTACCCATAAAAGTAGGATCTATGGAGTTTGTACACAATGAATGGTCTATAAATTCCATTCATGAAGGTGGTACATAGAGGAGGTGATCATGAAAAAAGTTGTCAAGTTGAAATATATGTGGCCATTACATGGGGATTGTATCATTAATTTAGTTCATGAATCAGGAATTATCATGAAGGAAGTTAGTGAATACTACTAGGATGGTTCTCAAAGAGGACTCTAAAAAGATGGTTTATAATGGGGTGTTGTGTGAAGGTAGTGCATGAGGGTGTTCCACAAAGCACACATCATGATCCTTGAAGTTCATTACTGAATCTACAATCTTAGTACATGGGGAATAGTGTTTCAAATAGTTACTTCATATAAGGTAAATTCTATAAGGTATTTTCATATGAATATCTCAAGTGGGTATTCTAAAGATTAAAAATTACATTAGATAATCATAGAAAAATCTTTTCAGATGAAGAATAAAGGGAGTCAACGGAATAATTCAAGTGTCACAACATGTATTGAAAGAGAAGGAAAGCATCGATTTAATATCAATGTGATGTTATCCTCATTTGGAGAGAGAAGTTATTCTATATGAATACATTGGAAGGAAATGACTCTACTCTCATGTCATGGAGTTAGTATCATCTGGCATTTAAGAAGGATAGTGTAGCAAAGATGAGTGTAACATAGCATAAAATTCAGATATATGATGTAAGATCAGTATTATTCTAATCAGATACAAACTTGATTATACATTATGAGCTACAAGTGTATAAATTGTTGAATACCCCTTACCAAATTAGTGAGAAGAGGTGAAGAATAGGGAGTACACCTTAGGTGAGGAGTGAGGAAACCCAGAATCTTGTAAAGGCAGTGATCCTGGATGATAGTGAACATGACCAAAACATCATATTCATGGAACTAGTTAAGATTATTGGATCACAGTACACCATAAAAATGTTGTGTGTATGCTCATTGGAGTATCTCTTAGGGGTGAACCAAGTAATGTTTTTTTTGTTTTGTTATATCTTTACTTTACTATATATTTTTGCATGTTTTTGTGAATTGTCCATTAAGAGTGACATGTTGAGCACAACTCCTACCAATTTGGGAACAAGATACTAAATAAATTTAGACATTTTAACGTGAAATGTTTAAATATCCTAATTGACCCCCTCTCAAGGTGTCTCATTTTGTAACAAGAGGTATCAAATCACACAGTTTATAACTTTTCATTTAACCTCATAGTCTACATTGAATTTATGTTGATCACGGATTCAAGGATGAAGCCTCCATTTTTTAGTGGACAAACATTTTTAGTTGTTAGAAATAAATTCTTATATTTCATTAGGCTTGTGGAAGAGATGTTATGGAATAAATTCTTTATGATACAGATCTAACTAAGCATAGTAAAAGAGTTTTAAATTTAGAGGTAGAGTATAGCTTAACAATATCATTATCTGATGATGTTTCCCAAAATACTTTACACTGTTCTACTTACTTAGAGGTATGAAAATCATTGCTATATGTATATGAGAAATAAATGGAAGTAAATAATGATGGAGACACCCAATCAAAATAATCTTGAACGAATTTTCAGAATGGGAACCCAGTGATCAAAATTAATGAAGACTAAATCTTATCTAATGGAAATAATAAAAATAAGAAAATAATAAGAATGGTTATATATAGAAATATTGTCCAATTGAGGTGAAAAATTCATATTCTATTATGAAATATGAAATTGATGGTGAATTAGATATTTCTTAAAAATTTCAATACACATAATCTCCCTTAGAGTAATATATAAGTATTAGTTACCTAAAATAAGTGAAAATGTAATCTAGTTATGAATCTATGGGATGTTCATGCAGTTTTCAAGGATAAATGAAATACCTACAAGAAAATATGGATCAATTGGATTACATTCATAGAGTAAACTAATAAATCATGGAAGATCTACTGATATGGAATAAATTGATGAAGAAAGTGGAATTTTCCTTGAACCTTGACATAAAAATTTGAGTTCCGAAATGGAAGAAAAATATAATCTAAATGAAAAACATTCACAATATATTTTAAAGAATATTTTCATGGATAAGGAATTAAAATAGATTTTAGTCACTATCAGGACATATCTTGAATAGAGGAGAGAATTTGTAATTGAATCTAGATCATGTTTGAAAGAGATGAAGTCTTTGATAATGATGAAATATGAGAAGTTCACAAATAATGAGTAAAATATCAATTTCTATAAGGGAAAGGGTAAGGTTTAAATTCCCTCTAATGAAGTGTCTATAAGTGGATAATTTAAGGCTCAAAACCTAAAATATTAAATGAAGTATAGGGTCATGATGGGCTTAGAAGAAAGTAACCTCAAAGATAATTGGTAACAAGGTGCTACCTTTGGGTAAGAATGGGACACAACATGAGTGTTTATCTAGAATCCCAAGGGTTTTCTAGTAAAAAATAACTAGTTGCATCAAAACCTCAACTAAATATTAGTTACATGATGAAGGGTTTCTACATTAAATTATTTATATGTTCTAACCATGATCATATGGAATGTAATTTTAGTTAAAATAAATAATTGAATGTAAAATTTTCTATAGGGATACCCTCAAATCTTATGGAATACAAAAAAGTGCATATCCTAAAAAGAGACCTATTATACTGGAAAAAAGGTTCACTATTCTAGAGGGAGAACATGGAGATCAATGATGGTTTCAACAATAACCTTATATGTTACACACAATGTATCTCTCTTAAAAACAATGAAGGAAAATATAGAATAAAATTATTGAAGTTTATGAAGCTGTGAGTAAAATGGGTATACACCTAAATAAATACTCTTAAAGGTAAAAAAGGCTTATGTGGCTGTTATAGATATTAAAATGGAAATTAATGAATAATTACTTGGTGGATTATCATTTTATACCACAATTAGTGAAGTGAAATAAATAGAAATGTTCCTCTAATGGAGGGGGAAGAATGAGAAGAAGACCAATTCTAAGGGTGCCACTCAAAAAAAAGAATATTGAGAATGTATAAAAAATAATTATTAATAATATGGTGGAATTATTTGTAATTGTATTTGAATAGAGAATAATAATTGATGAATGATAGTAATTTACCTAACATTATGAATAATCCTAAGATAAGAAATTTTAATTTCAAATAATACATCGAAAAAGAAATAAGTGTTGTCTTATGAAGAAACACTATAGTGAAGGGTTGGTGGAGAATTGGAAGTCAAGGGTTGGTCTACCATGACTGACCATAATCATCCATTTAAGGATTATATAGGTACCCCTCCCCCCATATGTTAAATGTTATTAATATCTATTGGAATTAGTATAGGGTTATGGAGAAGATATGATACATGAGGTTTATAGGAGATAAAATAAGATATGTATGAGTTAAAATGTGTAAGTGTATTGGTAAATGAATATGTGATTGAGATGAAAGAATATCCAATTTAATAAAGGAGTCATAAAGATTGAAATTATAAATTGGTATCAGTTCTTAAGAAAAAAATGAATTGGTATCAAGCCTGAGAAAGTGGTTTCAAGATTTAATCTGACCCAATATGCAGTGTGAACAACCACTTATTTTAATTCGAAATATGAAATTTATATGTTTAAAGGAATAAGTTCAAATCATGTATAGCCTGATATAAAGTAAAATAGTTTCAAAGCCTCATCAAAAGAAACCAATGGTATCATGAAAAATATGTTACTCATCGGGTGAGAGTAGGCCATTTCATAAGTGGTATAAAACCATAGAATATGGAGAAGAAAAAATTATAAATAAATTTTAACGTATTTTTCATGTTTATTGTAACGTCTCGACCCGGAAGCCACTAAACCGGTGCTCCGACCCAGTTCACCACAAGGCCTCAAGTGCGCCTACCTATATGTCAGAGGCTGCCGACTAGCAGCGAGGGCCTATGGTGTGATAGTGGGGAGACTATACCCTCATACCAAAGTAAGAAACCAGATGAAATAACTAAGTATCATACAGAGAGGAAAGTAAATACAGTGTGGAAACAGTAAACAACTGAAATAGAACAAGTTGTAATATTAAAATGCTGTAAAAGCCCGAACAGCTGTGCAATACAAAACTACACTGGTCACCCACTGGGTCGACCATACAAAAACAAGTATAAAAGAAACTGAAAGTAAAAGTACAGGGCTCTGCTACTACCTCTGAGCCAAACCACATACCTGATCTCTATATACTGTTGAACTACAGCAACTCGATCCGTAGAACCACTCGAGCAGCTCTGCTCGGTCATGCAACACTCGGCCTCAGCCCTATCCACCATGCAACTTGTGCTCAACCTGAAAAGAAGACATAAGGCCTACACGTACACCGAGGTGCACGTGTAGGGGTGAGAAATAATCTCAGTATGTCACCTCAACAAGCAACCTACAACTGTGCTGTTAAAAGTGTATGCAACAACAATGTGCTCAGCCTAGCTGGAACAAAACAAAAAGGAAGTAAACCAAACGTGCAACCACAGTTGAACTCAGGGTATGTAATCCCTGTCAACTAGGAAAGTGCCTCCATGGATGTTCATATCTATATATGTACACATGTATAGGCCCATACCTATACACATAAACATAAATATTAATATTCATGATTAAGTGATTCAAATAACAAGAACAACGTCAGCAGTCAATCCTTGGGACCATAAGCCCAATCTCCTGGACATCCTGTGCAGGGGAATTGAGATGGATGTCTTTCCACTCAAGTCATGAATCATTAAGTCGATCTCTAGGTCAGTAATCCCATAGACATGTACCTGCTTCGGCCAATGCCATAGAGATTCCTCTGAACAAGCTAAACAAAGACAAGATATCCTCTAGATCAACCAACCAAACACAAGCAAGTAGATAACACAAAAGGTAACCCTCTAGGAAGTACTCATAGCCAACCCCTCTGGTCCTATCCAAGAAGTTCCAACAACCCTCTGGGTAGTGAACTCAGTCTAACCCCTCTCGTTTGGTCATAAGAAATTATAAAACTCTCTGGGGAAGCACACTCAGTCAATTCCTATCATAGTAAAGGGTAGTCAGGGAATCTCTAAGGAAGATCACACGGTCTAACCCTCTTATCCCCAAGGTCTAGAGAGTCTCTGAGGAATCTATCTAGGTCAATTTTTCCTATAGCCTCAGGTATACCATAGAATCTCTGAGGAAGCTCACTCAGTCAATTCCTCCTCTAGCCTGCGAAGGTTCTTAAAGAGATTCAAACAAGGTAAGACTCTCTGAGGAAGCTCACTCGGTCTACCCTCCTGTAGTATATAAAAACCAAGACTCTCTGGGAGCTCACTCAGTCCATCCCCACTATAGTCTGTAATATCTAAGACTCTCTGGGAAGCTCACTCAGTCTATCCCTTATAGTCTATAGCACCAGGTTCTCTCAGTCTTGTTCTAGTCAGTGCATAATAATGCTATAAGGCCAAAGTACCCCTATAGGGCTACTTGTCTAACCAGTCTATAGAAATAGGCATGTCAAGAATAAAATCATTCCATCATACAGTCACAAGGCATTGAAATATGTATAGGGGCCAAAGGCTAACAAGACCCAAAGGTCGTAAACAGAACAAGTCATGGGAAAAACAACCAAGAACAGAAACTTATCCTAAAACAGGATCAACTTAAATCTACAAAAGTATACAAACAAGGCAGGAAAACCACAATCAAGAAAGATGTCTCGCGTCAGGCTCACCAGCCAGTAACTAGAAAGCACCTCTGGTAAACACTACAACATCAGAAAAACCAAGTCAGATATAAACAAACAGTGAGGGTGGCCCGAACGCCCAACCCAACAATACATCCAAATCCAAACAGAATTACCAGTTGGCACGAGTTCTAGGTGACACCCGATCACCATCTCTACCCAAACCTGACATAACAACTCAGGGTCAGTCAAACAACGGGCACCCACTGGGTCCCTCAGGTCAAACACTATACAGGCATCATACTCGGGATCCTCCAGGTAAACACGAGCGAAGGTATCCAACATGGGATCCTTAGCGAAGAGTAAGGGAGGAATCCTACATGGGATCCTCAAAGGAAGGAAAACATAGTCATTCCGCAACATGGTTCTTGTCAAAGGAATAACAAGAGAGATATCCTATAAGGGACTCCCTAGGTCAGCACACAAGCAAAGGCATCCCTCAGGGGATCCTTAGAAGTACCTGGTCTCGAAGCCTCATAGGATAGAAGGGAACATCTTGCAAGGGAAACGTCCTGTAAAGCATGGGTTACAGAAGATATCTCATAGCTCATCTCTTATTAAAGGTCTCAACTGATTTGGTACAAACACCCAACCTATCATCTGCCCTAAGTCTCACTCTCAGGTGACAACTAAACTCGAAAAGTGGAAGAAGAACCCCTAAATTTATATAGAAACCCACAAAACTCCCTTTATATAACTTATAAATGTAAAAAGGATTCTACCATTGCGATCTATGTGAAAAAATGCTCATAATCGACTACTCACACGCCCAATGCTGACTTCCAGAGCCCAAGATATCTCAAAATTACTAAACTGAAGTAGTACATGGCCAGAGTACATGGCCAGAGCAAAATGGTCTGCCTGTGTAATAGTACATGGCATGTACTTTACTGTACACGGTGTGTAATGTTCAAAAAAGTCACGCTGTGTCCGTTTTCACCCGAACACATTCCCATGTACCACTACACGGCGTGTACTTAAAGTACACGGCGTGTAGTCCTTAAAAACCACTCTTTCCATGTTCTACTCCACACGGCCAGCCACACTGACACCCACTACACGGTGTGTACTCAAAGTACACAGTGTGTACTTAAGAAAACATTGTCTTCCCCAAACAGGAAGAACACATGGCGTGTACCCCTGGAATACACGTCGTGTCTTCTAGGTTTTCCGATGGGAAAATCCTGAAAACACCTGAAACGCCCATTTTCACCCCCGAAACATTAGATCCGGCCTTAGGAGGCCACAAGAAAGAAATATAAGGCATAAAAGACTTAAAAAACACATTTAAATGGGATCCATGTTAAAAACAAAAACAACCCTACCTTTGGGCGGAAACCGCCGAAGCATCGATTGATTTCATGGCTCACGGTTGCCGCACGCAGACTCAGCGCATTGAGAGCTTCGAATCGGTACCACTCTCGCCTTCCTTCTCTCCTATTTTCCCGATCTTCAAATTCTCTCGTAGTTCACGTCCAAGGAGGATCGATGTAGGAGACGTGCCCAAGGATGATGAGGAAAGAAGACAGAAGAAAAGAAAAGGAAGAAAAAAGGGAAAAGGAAGAAAAAGGGGCTCGGGCCGACCCCGGTGCCCGACATGAGTTTATGACTAACCTAGGCTAAACTCCCCATTCCGGACTCAAAGGCACAGACAAAATCTCAATCTAATGCTCCGTTTAAAATTTATTGTCAGACGAACCTACACGAATAATTTAATATTTAATTTAATAATATTAAATATTAAATATTTCGCAAAAATTTGAACAGCTCAGATTGCCTCCAAACTCTTGTCCTAGGGTAAAATCACTATTTTGGGACCAACGGAGTTGTCCGAAAAATTATCTGAGATTGACTGGTAGGGTAAAATGACAATTTTACCCCTCATGAGCATTCAACAGCAAAAATTCAAAATTTCTGCTCAAAGCGACTATCCGGAAAAACACAGGTTCTTACAAACTCCCCACCATAAACCTTCTCGTCCCCGAGAAGCCCAGAAAAAGGACTAGTAGTCGGACCAGCAGCCGTGCCCCCAACTCGAGCATCTGCACAACCAAGATACTGGAACCATCCAGCGACCAACCTTAGCATTAAGAACCACCTTCTACATAGAAGATCTTCAACTACATCCAACTAGTACTCCCCACCATAGGAATACCCTTTTCGTCATCTTAAAAGAAAACTCAAAGATCAAAGGCCTGCTGGAAAACACCGAAGTTTAACCTAAACGAGGAAAACCACCCTCAAATGCCAATGGTGAACTCCCCACCATATGGATTTCCTTACACCGCTTCAAGAGAACAACCAGAATAGGTTTCACCCTTAACAGGTAAAACCAATAAAAAATAAAAAGGAGATCGACGTAGGGTCGAAGCTCTCTCAGCATACTCAAGACGAATCAAGATAGCGCATGATCGTCTCTTACAAGAGAACACTAAGGTTTCACTGAAGGCGTGTCCATCTCCCTCCGAGCCATGCTAACATCCTGCCAAAACCCGACCAGTATTCAAGCACGGGTCAAAAATTTCATGGTAACCCAAAATTTCACAAAGTAACCTCTACAACAGCAACATCAAAAACACTGTTTGACCAGGCCAGGCACCCGAACATGCCTGCTCATCAAAACCAGTCATGAAAACAAACACCGCCAAAAACGCATTGGAAAACACTGGCCAACCTTCTCACCCAGGTTTCCCTAAAATAGCACAAACATCTACCTACAAAGGTTCGAGTAAAAACCCAGGGTATCTAGGCCTTCCACCTAGCCCTACAGAAAAAAACCATCACAACTGGGTCACAAGGTCTAACCACCTAGCCCAAAAGATCCAAAACCACTCAGAAGATGGTAAAGATCACAACGACCCAAAAAGGTCAAAACAAAAACACATCCTACAAGGGCCCCGATCCTCTCCGAGCATCCTCAGATGGAATGAATCCTTGGAGGTCACAAAAAAAATAGAGGATATAAGCTGAGCTAACACCCATTGGGCATCTGTATACAGCAATACCATAAGGAGGTCCAGTTCACAAGAAAATCCTTGGTATCTATCAACATCGTTCTCAGCGATCCGAGTAGATAACCACAGACTAGAGAAACAACACCCAATAAGGGGTTAAATAAAAGGCATCACATGCCACATAGACCAACTAGGGTCACTGCACCACCTGTGAAAAATTAATGAGTCATCAGCCCCATAGAAAATTCCTTAACGTAGATCCACGTAACCTACCATAAGAGTAAATATTATGTGTAAGTATACCCAAAGGTCTCAGTCGTTAGTAAAAAAAGACACTAGCAGGCCTATATGCTGTGAATCCTACGTTCCTAGTATGATATAGGAGATGCCTCTTGCCTTTTCCTTCCAAGAGTCAAAATCTATCTCTGGCATCTTACTAATGGCCAAGATCTAGAGATCCACAGTAAATCAAAACACCACACAACATGTCAGTTGCTCAAGGAAAAAATCATATACAACCATAAAATCGCAAAATCAGAACAAAAATCCCAAACCCTGGCAACCAGGACTTCTTACCGGAACAATTGTCCGCGACGCACCAGCACGATATCCATCACAGGTTCTGACACATTCCTAATACTCCTTTCTACCATATCCCAAATAGTAATGACCAAGAAGGAAAACTCCTCTGATACCACTTTGTAACGTCCCGATCTGGAAGCCACTAAACCGGTGCTTCGAGCTGGTTCACCACAAGGCCTCAAGTGAGACTCCTCGTACGCCAGAGGATGCCGACTAGCAACGAGGGCTTAGGGTGTGATAGTGGGGAGAAAATTACCTCATACCAGAGTAATAAACTAGTGGAAATAAATAAGTATCATACACAGCGAAAAGTAAATAGAGTGCGGAAATAGTAAACAACTGAAATAGAACAAGATGTAATAGTAAAATGCTGTAAAATCCCGAAAATCTATACAATACAAAACGACACTGGTCACCCATCGGGCCGACCATACAAAAACAAGTATAGAAGAAACTGAAATTAAAAGTACAGGGCTCTGTTACTAACTCCAAGCCAAACCACATACTCGATCTCCAGACACTGTTGAACTGCAGTAGCCCGATCAGTAGAACCACTTGAGTAGCTCCACTCGGTCAGGAAACACTGGGCCTCAGCCCTATCTACCATGTAACATGTCCTCAACCTGAAAAGAAAACATAAGGTCTACACGTACACCAAGGTGCACGTGCAGGGGTGAGAAATAATCTTAGTAGGGCACCCCGACAAGCAACCTACAACTGTGCTGCTAAAAGTGTATGCAACAACAATGTGCTCAGCCTAGCTGGAACACAACAAAAAGGAAGTAAACCAAACGTGCAACCACAGTTGAACTCAGGGTATGTAATCCCTATCAACTGGGCAAGTTCCACCATGGATTTTCATATCTATATACATACACATGTATAGGCCCATACCTATACACATATACATAAATATGAATATTCATGATTAAGTGATTCAAATAACAAGAAAAACATCAGAAGTCGATCCTTGGGACCATAAGCCCGATCTCCTGGACATCATGTGTAGGGACATTGAGCTAGAAATCGTTCCGCTCAAGTCTAGTATTATTAATTCAATCTCTGGGTCCGTAATCCCATTGAGATGTACCTTCTTCGGCCAACGTCGGAGAGATTCCTCTGAACAAGCTAAACAAAGACAAGCTATCCTCTAGATCAACCAACCAAACACAAGCAAGCAGATAACACAAAACGTAACCCTCTGGGAAGTACTCGCAACCAACCCCTCTGGTCCTATCTAAGAAGTACCAACAACCCTATGGGCAGTGCACTCAACCTAACCCCTCTTGTTTGGTCATACGAAATTATAAGACCCTCTGGGGAAGCACACTCGGGCAATTCCCCTCATAGTCAAGGGTAGTTAGGGACTCTCTGAGGAAGATCACGCGGTCTAACCCTCTTATCCCCAAGGTCTAAAGAGTCTCTGAGGAAGCTATCTCGGTCAATTTCTCCTATAGACTCAAGTATACCAGAGACTCTCTGAGTAATCTCACTCGATCAATTCCTCCCCTAGCCTGAGAAGGTTCTTAAAGAGATTCAAACAAGGTAAGACTCTCTGAGGAAGCTCACTCGGTCTACCCTCCTATAGTCTATAAAAACCAAGACTCTCTGGGATCTCACTCGGTCCATCTCCTCTGTAGTATGTAATATCTAATACTCTCTAGGAAGCTCACTCGGTCTATCCCTTATAGTCTATAACACCAGGTTCTATCAGTCCCATGCCAGTCAGTGCATAATAATACTATAAGGCCAAAGTGCACCTATAGGGCTACTTGGATATCCAGTCTACAGAAATAGGCATGTCAAGAATAAAATCATTCCATCCTACGATCACAAGGCATGGAAATAGGTATAACATCCAAAGGCTAACAAGAACCAAAGGTCATAAACAGAACAAGGCATGGGAAAAAACATCCAAGCACATCAAATTATCCTCAAACATGATCAACTTACATCTACACAAGCATACAAACATGGAAGGAAAACAACAATCAAGAAAGATGTCTCACGTCAGGCTCACCAGCCACTAACCAAAAAACACCTCTAGTAAACACTACAGCATCAACAAAACCAAGTCAGATATAAACAAACAGTGAGGGTGGCTCGAATGCCCAACCCAACAATACATCCAAATCCCAATGGAATTACCAGTTGGCATGGGTTCTAGGTGACACCCGATCACCATCTCTACCCAAACCCGACATAACAAATCAGGGTCGGTTAAACAACAGGCACCCATTGGGTCCCTCAGGTCAAACACTATGGAGGCATCAGACTCGGGATCCTCCAGGTAAACATGAGTGAAGGCATCCTATGTGGGATCCTTAGTGAAGAGTAAGGGAGGAATCCTACACGGGATACTGAAAATAAGGAAAACATATGCATTCCTCAACATGGTTCCTATCAAAGGAATAACAAGAGAGAGATCCTATAAGGGACTCCCTAGTTCAGCACACAGGCAAAGGCATCCCTCAGGGGGTCCTTAAAAGTACCTGGTCTCGAAGCCTCATAGGCTAGAAGGGAATGTATTGCAAGGGAAACATCCTCTAAATAATGGGTTACAGAAGATAGATCATATCTCATCTCCTATTAAAGGTCTCAACTAAGTTGGTACGAACACCCAAACTATCATCTGCCCTAAGTCTCACTCTCTGGTGACAACTGAACTCAATAAGTGGAGGAACAACACCTCAATTTATATGGAAACCAAAAAAACTCCCTTTAGATCACTTCTAAATGTAAAAAGAATTTCACCATTTCAATCTACGTGAAAAAAATTCTCAGAATCGACTACTCACATGCCCAATTCTGACTTCCAAATCCCAAGATATCTCAAAATTACTAAATTGAAGCAGTATATGGCCACAGTACATGGCCAGAGAACAATGGTCTGCCTGTGTAATAGTAAATGGAATGTACTTTACTGTACACAGAGTTTACTGTTCACAAAAATTCACCCCATGTCCATTTTCACCTGAACACATGTCCATGTACCACTACACGGCGTGTACTTATAGTACACGACATGTAGTCCTTAAAAACCACTGTTTCCGTGTTCTACTCCACACGTCCAGCCACACGGCCACCCACTACACAGAGTGTACACAAATTACACGGAGTGTAATTACGAAAAATTCATCTTCCCCAAATGGGAAGAACACACGGCGTGTACCCTTGGAATACACGCCGTGTATTCTGGGTTTTCCGATGGGAAAACCCTGAAAACACCCGAAACACCCGTTTTCACCCCCGAAACATTAGATCCAGCCTTAGGAGGCCACAAGAAAGAAATATAAGGCATAAAAGACTTAAAAACATTTTTAATGTGGATCCATGGTAAAAACATATACGACCTTACCTTTGGGAGGAAACCTCCGAAGATTCGGTTGATTTCACGGCTCACGGTTGCCGCACGCAGACTCAGCGCGTCGAGAGCTTCGAATCGGTACCACTCTCACCTTCCTTCTCTCCTATTTTCCCGATCTCCAAATTCTCTCATAGGTCAAGGCCAAAGAGGATTTTCATAGGATATGTGTGCAAGCAGGAGGAGGAAAGAAGAGAGAAGAAAAGAAAAGGAAGAAAAAGGGGAAAGGAAGAAAAAGGGGCCCAGGCTGGCCCCGGCGCCCGACATGAGTTTATGTCTTCCCTAGGCTAAAATCCCCATTCCGAACTCAATGGTGCAGACATAATCGCAATCCGAAACTCCTTTTAAAATTTATTGTCAAACGAACCTATGCAGATAATTTAATATTTAATTTAATAATAATAAATATTAAATATTCCGCCAAAATTCGAACAGTTCAGATTGCCTACAAACTCCAGTCCTAGGGTAAAATCCCTATTCCGGGACCAACGGAGTTGTCAAAAAAATTATCTGAGATTTACTGGTAGTGTAAAATGACAATTTTACCCCTCACAAGCATCCAACAGCAAAAATTCAAAATTTTGGCTCAAAATGACTGTCCTAAAAAACACGGGTTCTTGCATTTATTTTTTAGGCTTGAAGAATGTGATATCAGCTAAAAAATTTTAGGATTCCTAGAATATACTAGAATAAAATGGTATTTCCATAAATTGGATCTCAATTCTTAAAATTATCTCAAAATATGGAAACTAGAGCTTAATACATTCTTGGGGAGTTGGTGTTGACTACTCAAATGGTGTTCATCCCTTATCTAAAGAAAAATTAGTTTCCATATGAAGATGTTACATGTTCACTATGTAGTATCCTGAGTTTATAAAATAGTGGTATAAATTTATCATATATGTGGTATGTTTCACACACTTATACTTTAGTAATTATTTTATGATGATTCAATGTTAGTGTGATTGTGATCACAGGTTGTAGAAGAGAATGAAAAATTTCAAGTCATTAGAACCTATGGAATTTAGTAAGTGAAATTGAAATATTTGAGATTGTTAACTTAGAATCTTATTTCTTACATCAATTTTTAGATTTTTAATATTATATGATTTATTGATGGCTTAAATTCCAAGTGGTAAATTCCATCACTAAAAATCTATTTCTATTATAGAAATACATCTTTATGGAAGAAATGGTTTAGATAATAGAATTTATCAATTGAAAAGATGATAGGAGAATATAAAGTCCTGGTGGTGGAAAATGAGATCAATTATTTAAGTTCTGAGGCTGGTGGAAAAAATGTTGGAAATAAAGTGTAGAATAAAGGGGAAAGGGTCTCACTAAATGTAAATGCATAATATGTTAGTGGTAACATTATATTCCTCAAGGGGAGAAAAATATATGTTTCTTGAAAAGTGGTTTTAGTATTGGTATCACTCATCATGGGAGAGTAGATCTGAGAGGAGTTCCCCTATGTAATGCTATGAAAAATGGGTACTTATGGTAGAAATGGGGAAACCCTTTAGGGGGAGAGAACAAAAAAGTTAATTCTGGATATAAGGGACCCTTTTTGTTTTATTGAGAAATGGGGAGTTAGATTAATGTACCAAAAATTCTTACAACATTATTAGTATTGTAATAAAAATTCAAATGAGGATAATGTTCCAACCAAGAGGTTGTGTGTTGGATTTTTTTGGAAATGTGGTTGAAGTAGGTATGGACATTGAAGACCTTTTCATGTGAGGATTTTCATTACAAATCAAAATAAGGGGTGAACATATAAATGTGGGTTGAGAAAATGAAAAAATACACCTTGATATATCTATATATATCAATTTCAAGGTCTTTTGCATGAGAATCATTCACTATAGTAATTTTTAATTACATGGATCTTTTAATTCCCATTTATTTGTATTGTAAAATATGGTTAGCATATAATATGTAGTGATAGTTGAATTTTTGGAAGTTGTGAAGTTTCAGGTGTTGATGTCTAGATAATTTCAAGAACTCAAAGTCCATTAATAATTTGAAGGTTCAGACATTTTAGAAATTCGATGACCAAAATTGAATAAGGTCTTAAATGGAATTGGTTTCTATTGTTTTCTTAATTTTGGGTAAAAAAAATTATTTTTTTAGAGAAGTTCCATAAATATTTCATGTCAAGTATTAGTGGTTTGAACAGTGAGTACTCCTCCCACGTAGTGGAATTCGAGATTTGTGAAGGATAATGTGTAATAAAGGTTCATGATAGTGGTTCTCATGAAGTGAGTACATGGTATCATGACCACGTAGGTAGTTTTTGATCATGAGCATGCCACGTGATCTCATAGCAGTGTTTTTGGTTCATTTTGAAGATAGTAAACGGTTCACATGATAGGTTTGTGGTGTCAGAGTATAGAAATTTTTATGACCATAAAGTAAGTATGAAATTATCTTGGGTGGTATGTGAAAGAAATTTTATAAAGTAGGTTTGTGGTTCACACACCAAAAAGGGTATTTAGAAATAGTTTCAATAGTAATCCTAGTGGTTAGTGAGTTTCTTGAATGAATATTCCTATAAATACCCTACTAACCCATTCATTACGTATCAATAAAAATATAATTAATCTATTAAGATCTATGGGGAAATAATGATACATGAATTAGGAGTTTTGGATTGAGTAATCAGATACTAATTCATGAATTTAGTTCAGGAAGGTGGTACATGGATGAGTTGTATGTGAAGTAAGATCATGAGTACTAATTCATGAATCCAATACTCAATAATCATACAAAAAATTCATTTCATGAATTATTAATTACCAAAAATGAATTTATAAAAGATCATGAGATTTGTTCATGAATAGGAATCCATAATTACTGCTTTAAAGGTCAATTTTGTCAAAGGAGGCACACATGGGTGATCTGTGAAGTACAATGATTGGTCAGTGCATTATAGTATGAAAACCACAAGATTAATATGTGGTGAAAAAATTTCTTTATATTTACTTCACATAAGTAAGTTTTAGGTATTTATTATCACATAAATATCTCAAGTGGGTATTCTAAAAATCCATAAGTACATTAGAGAATCATGGAAAAATATATTTTAAATGGAAGACATAGACTCAACTATCGCATCGTGGATTCTGACTCATCCGAAATTTATGAAGGAGAGTGAAGCAAATCTATGTGATACAAAGCAATGAATTTGTATTTATATAGAAATTAGAGTCTCAAATAGATCAAATATCTACCAAATTATCCATTATCTATTGAATATTACTAAAATTATATAAAATGTGTAATATCCTTTATTTAAGTGATGATTATATGTGAAGAAGTGGGAGTTCCCCTTGGGTGAAGAGTGACTAAACCCAGAAACTTTTAAGGTTGTGGAGCCTGGAATAGATTGAACATGACCACGATTGAAACATTTTATTCATGGAACTATTTAAGCTTATTGGATTCTAGTTCATTGAAATAACACCATGTTTATTCTCCTTGTACAAGCCCTTAGTGGTGAACCAAGTAAAATATTTTTGTTTTATGCTTTCTTTTCTTTCCTCTATATTTTTATTTGTATTAGTGAACGTGTCATTAAGAGTGATTGGTTAAGAATAGTTCCTATAAATGTTGTGAAATATCCTAAATAAATCCAAACATGTTAAAGATAAAATTTTAAACACCCTAATTCACCCCCCCCCCCCTTCCCACTTTGTGTCTCAGGTTACAACATTTCTCCATCAATGTGTAGATGTACAAGGAATATTCATTAATATTGCTTCTTCTACCTTTTCAGATATATCAATCTGCACATGAGAGAGTCTATTATCCTTATCTCTAATTTTGAATATATAAAATGAATCATCTTTAAGAGACTCTCTACTTTTCATCAAAAATATCAATCAACACTATCTCTTCTAATTCGTAGTTTTTCTCCACCACGTTCTCTTATGGATGACTACACTGCTCCCAAAAACACCTTCCATATTTCTCAAATATGCAAATCACATTTCTTCATCTTCTCTATCTAGATTTAATGGAATGGGATATAGAGTTATATTTTTTATTAATACATATACAAAAAACATATATTAACATAGGAATCAACTTCTCTAATTTCTCACTACTTTTTATTTTCCCAAATCTTGGAAATACCGATCTTTTCAACTTATTACCAAATAATGTATTAAAAATTAAACCATGATACAATAATATCCATGTTTCTATCTTCCTTAAAATATTAAAGTGTGTTTCTTGGAGAACACCAGAAGCACTAAACCCATGATATACCATAAATCATGTAACCATACATAATATTTTTAGTAACTCACCAAGCACCCACTACTGTTTCATAACTTAAGATTTCTTTTTTTCTAGCATGAATGTAATTTATTTTAATCAAATAAAAATTCATTATAAATACCCAATTGATTTTTTAATAAATCATGGATCCAAATAAAGTTCGGTGACGTTTAGAAACACCTTCAAATAACTCAAAAATCATCTAAAATTAAGTAACAAACCTCTAGTAAATCAAAAATAATCTCACTAATTAATCCAAAATAATTTCTCTAGGGAAATAGTTGTGGGATGATATTAAGAATTTCTCTATGTCCCATATGAAACTTACCCAGACTTTATGACACCTATATAGTGTAAAAAACACCTATAACTATAGTAAATCACACATACTTAACCTATAAAACACACCAATGAAAACGGGTGATGACATGTACATTAGCCTATAATGGTAGTTACATTTTTCAAAACACACAAACACATACCTCATGCCTTTGCCAAATTTTCATAGCTAGCTAGAATGAAACCTGTTTCGGTGATAGTTGACACATATATTGATGTTTATTAACACATACACAGACCATAATCATGGATACACTTCACCTGAATTTTATAATTCTAATTTCCTTAGTTTGAATGACACCTACGCTCATTCTTATTGATATATGTCACCCTTTTCAGTCCTACAAAGATGATCCCATAAATATCCTACAATCATAACCACTATCTTATCAAGAATGAAATATAATTCCACACTCAATTATCCACATCTAAATCAATTCATACATATTCTATATATTTTAAATAAATATACATTTGGATAACTTCCACATGTATTTTTAAAAAAATACATTACACAGATCCATAGGGTTAATGAAACTCTCCCTTTTTTGTATTTTTTAAGCAACATATCATTTTTTTCTTGAAAATATTTCATACTATCCCCCTAATTAACAATTAAATTAAAATGGTGGGATTCATCCTTATGTTTCCTTTAAATTTAATCTCCCCATTAATGAATGGGAAGAAATTACAACAATGTTTACTCCCACTTTTTATTCAAAGTATAAGAGGTTCTTCTTCATGAGATTTCACTTTTCCTCCATTAAACATTTCTTTTCCCCCTTTGTGAATGAAACTAATACTTCTACACCTTTTGGATAGATAATAACTCCTATTTTTCTAATCATTTCCCCTTTTTAATTGGAGAACTGATCCATCTCATTCATTGGATTCCTCCACTTATTGACTGGAATTTGGTTCCATTCACCAACTACTACAAAATGCATCATTTCTAGTTAAACTCCCAAATCTAGAATTTATCTCGACAATTTATAACCACTTCCTTAACATTATATACATCAACTTAAAGAACCCAAATAATGGAATTTAAGACTTATAATTTGAGTAGTTAACAATGAATCTAAGCCTAATGATCCTGGAATCGATATAGAAAATAAGATTTTTTGAAAAAAAAACTTCAAATTTTTCCTTATCACTCACTTGTTTTACATTAAAGTACATGAAATAAAAAACTATTCACTTTTACAATAAAACACATCCTATAATATCATAATAATTCACACCAGATCTTTTAGTATAAAAACATAAAGTTACTTGAGTGTGAAAATATACCATTTTATGAATCGATTTATACATATAGAAGTCCTTTCATTTCGTACATTAACATTACATTACATTTTTTGTAATAATTAATACATTACACAAATAAATCCCAAATATCGTATTAGTATAGCGACTTTGGAAACATGGAAACACAAAAAATGCTACAAAAGTGGGATACATTATCTCCCAGTATGTATTTCTTGAATAACACCCTTCTTGGACTCATTAAACATTATACATATATTCATAACCTAGGGGAAGGAAAATATAAAAAGAGGTGATCTTAGATACTCAGTAATATTAAACAAGAGAGATGTGTAAACATGATCATGATCAGGAGGGTATGAGAATAAGATCATGAAAATAGAATATCATACCATGTATATCAATGATTATAAACTAGAATCGTGGAAAAATATTATTAGCTCATAAGACATGAATAACAAGAAAATAAACAACATAAGTCTTAAAAGCATTGCATAGGAATAATACTTGGAATTGTGGTAGACATATAAGCATAAATAATTATTTCTATAGTAGTAAATACATCACTACCAAGTCCATCTTACTAGTATGGGTTCACTCCCCATGCCATCTAGGTAGTCATGGTTCACTCCCATGGAAATCTTAGTAGTATGAGTTTACTCCCCATATCATTATGGTTGTCATGGTTCACTCCCATAGAAATATAAATAGTTTACATTCACTCCAAAGAGAATCATATTCTATATCATGAGATATAAAACATTACCCAATGCATTAAATGGATATATAGGTCCCACCCATATCATTATGAAATCATACATACATGTTCCACAAGATCATAAAAAAATCATATCATAACCCATGAAATGAAATGGGTGTCATAAACATGTAATCATGTCTTAAACTGTAAAAAAAGATAGATCTCATAATCATTTAATCAAATAATAACTCGTGAAAAGAATCCTTTTTTACAAGTATAAAACCCATGGAATAGGAATGGGTTTTATAAACATATATCCTATGAAAGAGAAATAGGTTTCATAAACATAATTCCATACAAAAATAAACTATTAATAGAAATAATATTTTTACCTAGGAAGGCATTATAAACACTAACAAATGAAATCTTAGATGTGAAATAATTTTCAATGTTTTTTAAACACATTTCTTGGAGAAAATATCCTTTCTTCATTGAAAAACTTTTTTTAAAAATAAATACTTTTGAAAAGATTTTTATGAAAAATTATATTTGAAAAATTATAAGGTAAGAATTGAAAACCATAAAATATTTTTAAAATAAATTTTCCATAAAAATTATCTTAAATGATCATTTGAAAAAAAAATTGTAAAACATATATTTTTAATTAAAATATTTTTCTGAATGAAGAGATAAATATGGTCAGATTTTCTTAAAAAATATTTTCTTAATTATTTTAAGTACCAAAGAGTGTAAAATGTTACTATTATATGGATATATCTTGAATAAATATAGTAGAATAAAACTCATGAGTGTTCTTGATATATTTATAATATTATTTCATCAATGAAATCATACTCATAAACAATCTCAACAATTGATAAGATTGTTTCAATAAACTCTTACCACTTGGTAACTTCGGATCATACTCTCCATGTACGAAAACAAAACTACATGAATATTAAAATAACATTAAAATAATTATTTTCATGATATAAAATGTCAAATACACCTCAAAAAAATATAGGTTCATAACAAAACATGTTTCTCAAACAAGGAAAATTGAGACAAAACTATCTTACAGATTTGTTAACTTTTGAAACATAAACCCCATGAAAGAAGGGTAATAGAATGGATATATAAATACCCATAACTTTAAGAATAATAATATTATAATATATTAATGGGTAGTATATACATCATTAAAATGAAAATATTGGTAAACATGACATTTATCTCATGGATATAAAAAGTGAGATGAAAGTTCTTTACCTTATGTCTTGAATTTCATCAAACAGGTAGAACTGTCCTTAATAATAAGTATAAGTCTTTTATAAATTTATTAAAGAACCATATTCATATATATAATACCATATAAGTTTTTTTATGACCTTCTATTACCTTTTATTAAGAATTACATGTTAAAGTAACATTTCAGATAATAATTGTTTTGTTCATCGTACATGTTTTGACATGTTATTCTTGATACCCCTACATAAATATTGATTTACTTATTTCCAGAATGTAAAACATGACTTATTTATCATACATATTCACTATAAAAATATTTTTAATAATCTATAAAATATATATATATGAAATTTAATACTCCATTCCTGGAGACGGTAGGTCGTAAGTACAAATGAACATTGTTTCTAATTTCATGGTGTATTGAAAGAATGAAAGTAAAAGACATATATATATATAATATCATTATAATATAATTATTATGTCATATATGTCATATAATTTTACTAAAATCATCCTTAATACATTCCATGTAAATTGTGAATGAATCACATTGCTTTGAGGAGGCGGAAGTCCACACTTCCACAAACAAAGTTATTATATTTACAAAAAATGGAAATCATGAAGGTAGGATTTATATAATAAATAAATAAGTATAAATATATCATAAATATAATATATATAATATAAAAATATATTTCCCATAATAACTCCCTACCATAAGAGTTGGGAATGTTAAAATGAATAACACCATTTTGTGAGGTAGTAGTTCATTGTACACAATAACGGTATGTTTGTTACCCATTATATAGAAGTGTTTTTAAGTGAATATTGAACACTTAAACTAAGAAAATATTAGTATATTAAGGATAATGAGGATATTATGTGTGTATTAAATAATATAAATTTATTTGGTGGATAAAGAAAATAATATAAAGGAGGTTGAGGAAGGATGTTACCTCTTTATTTGATAACTCCTTTTAGTTTGAACCAAAGGGGTTCCTGGAATGGATTTCATCCCTATGGGAAAATTCCAGGATTAAGGGTCATTTTGGGATGTTTATTGGGTAGATATTGGCTTAAAATATGTGGTTTTAGTGGTGATAATAATGAGGATAGGTGGTGGCCTTTTATAGGGAAGGGAGGGGACATAGATGGCATTTTTATAACAGGTTTGGTGTTCTCGTGCTTTTACCTAACAAGAGTCTTCCAAAACCAAAAAAAACTCAATAATGTATGGGTTATTGATGAATTATTTCCATAAAACGGGGGTTGGATAACTGTATAGGTCATTTGGGCCCTTAAATTATAATGTTTATTCCATTGTTAAGATTAATTTTTCCTTTTATAGGGAAGGGAGGGGACACACATGGAATTTTTTAAAACAAGTTATGTGTTCCCAAGATTTACCTAAAAAGAGTCATAAAAAACAAAAAAACCCAATAATTTATGGTTTATGGATAAAATATTTCTATAAAATGGGTTTAGCATAAGTGTATAGGTCATTTGGGCACTTAAATTTAAGGTTTATTCCATGGTTAATCTTTATTTTACCTTAATCATTGTAATTAATCTGAATCATTTTCACTAATATTTTGGGTCAAAAAATAATTTGATATTATTTAAAAATAATTATCATACTATTAATAAATGTGTATTTCTATTTTGTGAAATTAAATTCACATAAGTGATAGAATTAAGTTTAATGCTAATATTTGTAGACGTGGTGAGAAAGTGGGATTTTGAAGTGAGAATGCTCAAAAGGTCATTAACATTTTATATCTAAATTCAATATAAAAAGATTAAAATGACCTAAATTAGTTTAATATATATATAATTGATATAATATAACTTTAAACCCAACTTAAAATATAATTTAACTATATAAATAAATTTTACAAAAACGTAGTTTTGAATTAAAATTTAGTATTTTTCACTATTCATCCAAAAATAATGTCTATCAGAAAAATACCAAAAATTTACCCTATGGTAATTTTGGAATTATGAATTAAAAATGATATTTATTTTATCAAATTAAATTTCTATAAGTGTCTAAGATTAAATTTCTTATTTTTTAGAAAAGGACATAAAAAACAATTCTTTTGAGAAAAATAGTATTTTTAAACTTATAAAGGCTTTACCAAAAAATATATTTTTCATTATCAATATGTTCTATTTAAGTAACACCATTATAAAAAAATATTTAAAAAGTAATTATAAATATTCATATTACTATGTTCTATAGATAGGTTATAACTATCTCAATTAAATAATTATAATAATAAAGTGATGTTTTGTATAAGCTTAGTGTTGCATGTAAAGCATGAAAAGTTGATGTTTTATGTAGCACACACCATCTCCGAATTATGTGAAAGTAATTTTTGACTTATTTAAATTTATAGAAATCAATAAAAATTAAATCATTTAAAAAAAGGTCCATCAAATCTCAGAGGGTTACATTCTACCCCCCTTAAAATGAATTTCACCATCAAAATTTGGAATTCTGATAAAAAAAAGAAGATACATATGATTCATATTATCCTCAAGTTCCCACATATATTACATTAAATAATTATTTCTTTACAAAACATTTACCAAGTTAGTGGTCTTTTTTCATAGAACTTTCTCTGTTTGATCCATAATTTCAACTGGTTGTTCCTCTTAAGAAAGATACTACTCCAACGGTATGACCATAGAGTTTATTACATGTGAAGGGTTAGGTATGTACTTCCTCATGAGAGATAATGGAACACATCATGGACTTGAGAGAGATTTTGAAGAAGTTACAAGTAATAGGATACCACCCCAGTATGATAAAGAATCTCAAAGGGACTAATGTACCTAGGTCTTAGTTCCCCTTTCATCTCAAATTTGATAACCATCTTCTTGGGAGATATTCATAGAAACACCTTTTCACAAACATCAAATTCTATATCATGAATAATGTAATCAGCATAACGTTTATGTCGACTTAGAGATTTGGTTATATGCTGCTGAATGGATTTAACCATCTCTACCATTTCTTCAGCAATCTCAGGTCCCAATAGCATTCTTTCTCCATCTTTGTCCCATCACATTAGAGATCTAAATTTCTTCCCATGTAGGTATTCATAAGGTTCCATATGAATATTGGAGATAAATCTATTATTGTAAGAAAACTGAACTAGAGGAAGGTGTTTATACGAACCACCTTTGAAATTTAACAAACAAGATATCAAAGTACCCTCTAGGTTTTGAGTTGTTATTTCATACTGGCCATACTTATAAGGATTATAAGAAGTAATGAAACTCAATTATTTATAAAGTGATTGCTTAAAACTTCTCCAGAATATAGAGGTAAACCATGGATCTCAATCTGATACAATGTAATGTGGTACTCTAAGAAACCTTACCACTTCCTTGATGTATATCCTGGAAATAAGATCTGCATAGAAGTCTTATCTGATAGCGATGAAGTGTTCTAGCTTTGTAATGTGATAAACTACCACCCATATACCATTAAACCCTTTATAGTTTTTGGGGATTCCAACAAAAAAATCCATAATTGTTTTCTCCCATTTCCATTCTATTATGGGTAATGGATGAAACATTCCTTTAGACTTTTCTCTTACATCCTTAACTTATTGGCATACCAAGAACTGAGATAAAAACTCTACGATATCTATCTTTATATCATCCCACATGAATTATTCTTTCAAATCCATATACATTATTTTACTTCCAGGATGAATAGATAATGAAGAACTATGAGGTTCCTCTAACATCTCCTCCTTAAAATATAGTATAGATCGAACACATACATAGTTTTTGAACCTTATCATTCCATGCTGATTAAGGTTAAACTCAATAATATTTCTTCCTTTCTTTTAGAGCTCTACATCTTCCTTCTACCCCTATTTATATTCACTTAGATAGAGGGTTGAACATTCAATTTAGAAAGATATGATTTATCCCCTCCCATAAATATTGTAAAAACCATCCTTTGGAAATATTGAAATATTGGATATTTTTTAATCCTCATCATTCATAAGTAAACATGATCCTTTTGACTCAAATCATTGGCCACCTTGTTTACTTTACCAGGGTGCTAATGTATTGAGCACTCATATTCCTTTATCAAATCTAACCATATTCTTTGGTTCATGTTCAACTCCTATGTGAATATATATTTCATAATTTTATGATCGGTATATATATCACAATTTTCTCCATAATGATAATACCTATATATATTTAATAAAAAGGTTACTACTGCTAAATATAAATCATGAGTTGGTTAATTTTTCTCATGAATCTTAAAATGTTGTGAGGCATAGGCTATAACCATATTTTTTGGTATAATAACACATCCTAATCCATTATTGGATTCATAACTATAAATTGAAAATTCTTATACACTACATGGTAATGTAAGAATAGGTGCAATGACAAAACTTCTCTTCAGATCCTTGAAATTTTCCTCACATTCATCTATCCATATGAACTTAGAACCCTTACAATTTAACATGGTTATAAGATTAGATAGTTATGAGAAATTCTCAAAAATCATTGATAATATTAAGCCAAACCAAGAAATATACATATCTCAATAACTGTGGTTGGTCTAATCTAGTATTTAGTATCCTACGTCTTTGATGGATCTACTAAAATACCATCTATTGAGATTATGTGACCCAAACATGAAACCTCTGGTAGTAAAAAATCACAATTTTTAAATTTTTCATATTGTTTATCCTTCCGTAGGGTATTTAGTAAAATTCTCAAGTGGTATTCATTATCTTCATTACTCTTTGAATATATAAGAATATCATATATAAAGACTACAACAAACTGATCGAGGTGATCTCTAAAGACTTTACTCATAAAATCTATGAAGATTGAAGGGGAATTAGAAATCAAAAAGTCCTCACTGTATATTAATAGAGTTTATACCTTGTATGGAATTCCTTTTTAGTTATATCCTATTTCTAGACCCTCAATTGATGATATCTAGAAAAAAGTTCAATCTTGGAAAATTATTGATCTCCATGCAGTTGATCAAACAAGTCATAAATAAGGGGAAGCAGATACTTTTTCTCGATTGGGATACTTTTTAACCCTTGATGATCAATGCAGAGTCACATTGATCCAACTATTTTTTTCACAAAAAGAACAGGCTCACCCCAAGGAGACACACTTGGAAGAATGAATCCCTTACCAAGGTTTTCTTGTAGTTTATTCTTCAGTTACTACAAGTCAATTGGGTCTATTCTATAAGGAGTCCTAAAAATTGGTGTGGAAGTAGGTATGAGTTCTGTTGAGAACTCTACGTCACGTTTTGGAGAAAGACTAATTCACTCTTTTAGAAAGACATCAAAAAATTACCAAACAATATTCACACCATAAATGTCGTTTTTCCCTAACCATTTGATATAAACATACCTTCTAAATGGAAATTAAGACCCATATACTAGATGTAATCTCCACAGAAAGTTCATACTTATCATCACATTGATGGAAAATCATAAGAGGGTTTGAAATATCAAATGAAACATCCCTTACAAGACAGTTGATGTGGGATTCAGGCATTGAAATCCAATCCATGCCTAATATGACATCAAATTCGTCCGAAGGAAAAATGACAAGACTTTCAGGAATCACATTCCCACAAACTTCAACCATAGAGGAATCATAGACTTGGGATTCAACAATCATACCATTAGAGGTTTTCATTGATAATTCCTCCTCTAATAGTTATGGTGGAATCTTAACACTCTTACAAATTTTTTATGTAGTAAATAGTGGGTATATCAAGAAGGAAATAAGACATTAGTAGTTCTAGAGTGGATGGTAAGTGTAACCTTCACTGCGTTTTTATCTCACACCTCATCAGAAATAGAAATTACATTAGAATTCCCCTTATCCCTCATCTTAAGAGGTTACTGGGCAAGATCATCTTCACCAGAACTTGGGTTTGGGCACTGGTTATCAGAATTCACATTCTCTTAACACTTGTAGAATTGAAGTGTATGTGGTTCATTATGTGCATCTTTTTCACCTTTTTCACAATTATTAAACTTCTTCCCATCAATTAGGAAATCAAATTCCAAATGACCATACCTTATACACTTAAAAAAATTATTGGACCCCTTAATTAAATTTCCTCTATGCTTCTTTCAGTACTTAGAGAATAAAGGAAAGATCATATTCTTCTCTTCATGATTTTTAGATTTTTCCTTTAAACTCCATCTTCCTCTTCTTTTCAAAACCATGATATAGATACGTGACTCCAAACTCCATTTCAACCTTGATTTGAAAATGCACAATATCTTCATATATACTCAAGTCTATTATGAAAAATTCCCTTTTAAGACTTATATTTAATAAACTAAATAACTTATCAACTTTACTTTTAGGTTGGATGATAATTCCTGAATAATACCTCACAAGACTTGAATAATTATCCCCGTAGGTACCAAAAGATTCACCATACCTTTACATCAACTCAAGGAACTCTTTCTCTATAATTATATGAATAATCCATGTAAATTTATTATTTAAAGATATGTTATTGAACTCATCTCAATCCCTAGATTCAATTTCATTATGGTAACTCATATTCTTAATTATATTCCACCATGGTTCTGCTTCTCCTTCTAATCGATAAATGGCCAAAATTAATTTCTCATTCTCTGAACTCTAGAGAATAGAGAATATCTTTTCAATAGTAATGATCCATTATTCCACAGAAAGTAGATTATAAAACTTTCTAAAAGAAGGTGGATGTTTCCTCATGAAGGACTCAATATAATGTTGTTCCCTCCTTTGTTCATTTTGAATTCCACCATGATTCATAGCATGAGAAATATGGGTGGGCATAGAAATAATATTTTTCATTATATCTCCCTTGGCATTAAGTTTATCAGGAGGACAATAGTTTCATTTTCCATCATAATCACCATTAATGTGGTTCCTTTGGGTTCCATCTATTGACTAAAACCAAAATCGTAGAGTAAGAAATAGTTATCATAATGATGAACCACATAATCATGAAAATTCACTTATATGATGTATAACTTATGAAACCGTCCTCAATATATGACACCTTGGGTTTATTCTAGGTTATTCATAGTCAACGTCTAGTTAAATCCTTCATGATGGTATATAAATAGTTTATGAATTTCCATATCCCATGGTAGTGTCAAACCATGTGTGTAGTAAGGCCCATTTTCATATACTAGGTTACACTGAGTCGGGCCTAATACACCTTATTGGAGTTATTACTACTAGGAACATATTTTCTAGATCCATTTCCACTTGTAGTATCCAAACCGGTATTTATTTCTAGGAAACCACTCTCTCTAACATTTACCAAGATTCCATGACATTTTTATATAATTTTCATTATCCAAAAACTTATCCTTAAACATGCCATTAGGGTTCTCACTAAGGTTTTCACATCCTAGATTCCAAAGGTTATCTAAGACTATTATATGATACCAACTATAGTAACCCTCACTTTTGATACATTAATATTAAGTTACTTCTTTGGAATACTTAATACATTACACAAACAAACACCCAAAGACTACATTAGTCCAGTTCCTTTAAAAACAAGCAAACATAAATACTAGTACGAAAGTGAGATACATTATCTCCCACTCGGTTATTGACTAGAAACATTCTTAGAAACATAAAACATAATACATATCTTTGTAACCTGGGTGAAAGGAAACATAAAAATGGGTGAGCTAAGATGCCCAGTAAGGGTAAACAAGGGAGATATACAATCATAATCATGACCATAAGGGTTTTAGAATTGGATCATGAAAATAGAAGATCATACCCCGCATATTCAAGAACATATATAGAAATCATGGCATAAATATTGGTAGTTCGTAATATATGAATCGAAAGGAAATAAAGAACATGAAGAGTGAAATCATAACACGTGAACAAGACACAGAATTGTGGAAGACACATTAGCTAATAAAATGATTTTTTTGTAGTCAAGGCGTCGATTTCAAGGCTATCTTAGTAGTATGGGTTCACTCTCTATACCATCATGGTATTCATGGTTCACTCCCATGGCCATATTATTAGAATGGGTTCCCTACCCATTGCATCTATGTATTCATGGTTCACTCTCATTCCCATCTTAGTAGACATGGTTCACTCCCATGACCATATTAGTTTATCTCCTGAGATATAAATCTTTACCTGATGCATTGTAATGAGATATAGGTCCCACCCATATCATAATTTAATCATACATACATGTTCCACAAGATCATAAGTAATCATATTATAACCCATGAAATGAAATAGGTGTCATAAACATGTAATCATATCTTAACCTGTGGAAAAATATGTCCCAAAATAATTTCATGAAATAATATGCCATGAAAAAAAGAAATTTTCAATGGCATAAAACCTGGGGAAGAGGAATGGGTTTCATAAACCTATAACACATGAAATAGAAATGGGTTTTATAAACATCATGGAATCAAAAACATAAACCTTTTAAAAAATAATATAAATGAAAACTTTGAATAATTTTTTCTTTAATGCATGAGTAACACCAAAAATATCATCTTTGATGGGAATTTATTTTCAAGGATATTTAAAAAGCATTTCTTGATGAAAATATCCTTTTTTCTTTGAAAAATACTTTTAAAATATCAGGAAATATTTAAAAGAGTTTTCTTAGAAAATGGATTTGAAAACATATAAGGGAAGATTTGAAAACCATAAAGAATTTTTAAATTCATTTTTCAATCAAAATTATATTCACATATCATTAAAAAACATTTTAAAAAAAATTTAAAATATTTTTGAAAACATGGTTTTTGAAATAAAAGAGATTTCTGACTTAAGAAAGAAATACAGTCAAATTTTTCTTAAAATCATTTTACTAATTATTTTAAGTGCCAATGAGTAGAAAATGGTACTAGTATATGGATATATCTTTAATAAATAGTGTATAATAAAACTTATGGGTTTTCTTGAGATATTGATCATAATATTTCATAAATTAAATCATAATTATAAACAATCTTGATAAACGATGAGATTGTTTCAAAAAACTCTTACCACATTATAAATTAGGATCATACTATTCATGTAAGAAAATAAAATAAAATTAATATTAAAATGTCCTTAAAATAATTATTTTCAAGATATAACATGTCAAATAAACCTTGAAAAATAATGTAGGTGTATAACAAAACATGTATCTTAAAGGATGAAAATTGAGACAAAACTATCTTACTAATTTGGTAAATTTTGAAACATAAACCCCATGGGAGAAGGAAAATAGAATGGATATGTAAATACCATTGAATTTAATAATAATAATCATATAATTTATTTTTATGCATTATATACATCACACAAAATAATATAGTGGTGAAAATGGCATGTATCTCATAGATATAAAAAGTGAGATGGAATTCCCTTACCTTGTATCTTGTCTTTCATCATACATGTACAACCCTCCTTTATAATAAGTATAAATTTATAATAAATTTATCACAGAACCATATTCATATATATAATACCATATAATATTTTCTTATGAGCTTCTATTACCCTTTTATTAAAATTTCCATGTTAAAGTAATGTCTCTAGTAATAATTGCTTTGTTTATCGTACGTGTTTCGATTTCTCAATATTGATCTAATTACTTAAATCGTGATTTAATTATTTACATAATGAAAAACATGACATATATAACATATATATTCAGTATATAAACATTTATCATAATCAATAAAATATAGATATATTAAGTGGAATACACAGTTCCGGGAGACAGACGGTCATACATATGCATGAACATTTTTTCCATTTTTATGGCGTATTAAAAAAAGAAAGTAAATGACATATATTTATATATGTATATTACATAATTATAGTAGAATTATTATTTCATATAAATCATATAATTTTACTAAATCTATCTTTAATACATTCCATGTAAAGTGTGAATGAATCACATAGCTTTGAGGAGCCGGTAGTCCACACTTCTACAAATAAAGCTATTGTATTTACAAAAAATGGAAAGAATGAAGCTAGGATTTATATAATATATAAATAAGTATAAATAAATCTTAAATATAATATATATCATATAAAAATATAGTTTCCATCATAATTACCAACCGTAATATGTGTTAATGTTAAAACAAACAACATCATTTCGTGAGGCAATAGTTCGTCGTACACTAGAACGATAAGTTTGTTACCAATTAGATTGATGTGTGTGTAAGTGATGGTAGAAATATTAGCAAAAAAACATCTAAGTATATTACGTATAATAAGGATATTATTTTTTAACTAAATAAGAATAATTTTTTTGGTGGATAAAGAAAATAAAAGAAAGGAGCAAGAGGAAGGGTGTTACGTCTTCTTTGGGTAACTCCTTTTTGGTTTACACCAAAGGGATTCTTGGGATAGATTTATTCCCAAAGATAGGATTAAAGGATTAATTAAGGTATGTTTTGAATTTTATTTTGAATATATATATCTAGACTAAGAGGTTTTTTGGGTATGAATATGTGGGATAGGTGGTGGGATTTATAGGGAAGGGAGGGGGCACAGTCGGCATTTTTGAAAATAATTTCAGTTTTCCCACATTTGTTCCTAAACCAATCATAAATAACCCAAAAAACTCAATTATTTATGGTTTATGGATGACATATTTCCATAAAATGGATTTTTTACTTGTTTCCTGGTCATTATTTCACTTAAGTTTAATGTTTATTTCCTTATTAAGCTTAATTTTACCTTAATCGTTGTAATTAATTTTTATCACTGTCACTAATATTTTTACTAAAAAATTACTTTTATCAAATTATAATATAAATATAATAATAATTACAACCACGTATGTTCATTTTTCAAAATTAAATTCACATAAGAATCAAAATTAAGTTTAATGTTTATCTCGTAGGCATGGTGAGAAAGCGGGTTTTTAAAGTGAGAATTTTCAAAAGTTAATTAATATTTTATATCTAAATTCAATATAAAATTATTTGAATGACCTAAATTTAGTTAATAGATTTATAATTGATCTAATGTTACTTTAAAACCAACTTAAAATATAATTTAACAAAATAAAAAAATATGGCAAAAGGTGTTTTTGAATAAAATTTAGTATTTTTCATTATTCATCCAAAAATAATGTTTCTCAGAAAAATCCCAAAAAATCACCCTAAGATAATTTCTAAATTACAAATTTAAAAATTATATTTATTTTATCAAATTAAATTTCAAAAAATTTCTAAAATTAATTTTTTTGTTATTCATAAAAGGACATGAAAATCATTTCTTTTGAGAAAATAGTATTTTTAAACATATAAAGACTACCAAAAAATATATTTTTCATTATAAATATATTCTATTTATATAAAAACATTATAAAAAATATTTGAAAAAAAGTTATTAATTTTCATATTACAAAGATTAATAGTTAGGTTATAACTATCTCATTTAAATAATTATAATAATAAAATGAGGTTTCATAGAAACTCAATGTTACAAGTAATGCACGCCAAGTCGGTGTTGCGTGAAGCGCACACCAAGTCGGTGTCATGTGAAAGGATTGTTTAACTAAGTGAAATTTCAATACATTAGTGAAAATTAATTCATTCAAAGAAAGTCCATAAAAACTTGGGGTGTTACAATACCACGTGTTACATATGATACCAATTTAATACCACTCTTTCCATGTATTCAAAAAATTCTTCAGTTTCTAGATAAGGCTGAAAATCCTTGTAAATTAAACATCAACTACACCTTAATTTTAACTATTGACACCACTAATTTTTACTCAATTTGGTAGAATTATTTACTAGATAAATTAATTGTGTTTAGTATCTTTTATTTTCCTATAAAAATCTAATACTACTTATTAAACCATAAATATAAACAAAAATAATTTATGTTGTTATTATTGATAAAAATCTATCTACTTACATTCAGTGTTTTGACTCCAAAAATTTTATAGCCTGATTATAATAATTTTAATCTAAATTCAATATTATTCTACTATATACTTATATGTTTCTTTTACAACTCTTTGTTCTCAGATCATACATCTCCAAACTACTCCATATTCAATATGAAATTAAATTTTAGTATATAGTTTTCATATTCCATATTTGATAAATAACCTGGTTAATTGAAACCTCTATATGTTTAATTTTAATCTTATTTTCTCTTTTTTATACCCTATACAAAATAGGAATTTTAATTCTTGTTACTTCACTTGTTTAATGAATTTTCTCAGATCAAAATTGATATATCTTTTAACTCATCTTCTCATCCTTTTTTAGCACAACCACCTAATGGATCGTATATCCCCCTTAATTTTTAACATCCTCAAAAATAGTTAGAAAAAAATTAATTTCATGGGGAGAGGGGTACCTTCAATCTTACTCATTTTTAATAAAGTTTTTGTCAAATTTATATAATCCTTTCTTCTTACACCTTTCTTTTTCTCTTTTTTAGATTTAGGAAAAATAATTTCATCACTTCTTTAACTTTATCTGCTTCATCTTGACCATATCATGTAGGTAGGTTATTCAACCCTTGGCCAATATATCTTCTTTTTTTAAACCCACTTATTCAAATTTCTTCATGGGTGATAGAACTCTTGTTCTTCCTTGGTTGGGTCATTTCAATAATTGTTGAATAGATTCCACCTATATATATCTTCTCTTGTTTTATAACAATAGTGTATCTATATTTTTTCTTCCTTATCCATTATAGGAAAGCTCCACCAATATTAACTTATTACCATTTAATGGTTTTTATGAGGCCAGTTAGGCATGACTCTTCATTTTTGGTTATGAGAGCCATATTAAATTTATTTAGTGGATCCTTCTTCTCAAGTTTCCTTTCTCTCATAATTGGGGAATCCTTTTTATTCTTTTAATTATAATCTTTTTTTCTTTACTTTCAATATTTTTATTGAGATTATCCATTTTGGGTGATTAATCCACCCTTTTATGAAATAAATTTCACTTATACAATATAGTGACCCATTTTTTCATCTTAATAGGCTTATTCCCAAGGTATGCCCTTTCCTTGTATGTCATGAGAGTAGAGGAAAACCTTGTGACTTCTTTGGTTATCCTTATACTGTAATTTATTTCCAAATTCCTAAGGTTATAATATATATAGAATTTTTCATATAAACCATACCTAATGAGATATCCTTTTTAGTGATATGATGATATAACAAGTTTTTCTCACATTTGGGCCTTTAGGCTTTAAAACATGTGTTTATAATATTCCCAAATATTCTATTATAGTATCATTTTACTTCTACCTTCCCTAGGATTAATCCTTCTTATATTTCCCATGAAACTCCTATTTATTTTTTATTTAATATTTTTTATTTTTTATTCTCTAATAGTTAAGGTTACTATAGAGGGATCATATATATTTTCTTTTCTCTTCAAGAAACTGATTTTTGTTTTGAGTTCCTTGATCACCCCATCTTTATTTTCCAATTTTCCATCCATTATTTTCAGCCTTAGGGCACCTTCTTTTTTGGATTTTTTCCTCTATAATAGTTTTTCTTGAGAGGGATTATTCTTTACTTCAAATCCTTTTTAGTGGTTATTTGATTAATGATTTCATAGGATAACTCTTAAGTAAAGTCAATTTATTCTTTCATATTTGTTTCCATATTCATTATTTCAATGTGAAGGGCCACATAAACTCTTCTTAGACTTTTATTTTCATGGTCCACATATTCTATGAAGGTGTTGTACACATCATGAATGAATTCCCATTAATTCACCATCAATTATAATATTGGGATTTCCTCTTGTTTGTTGCATGAATATTTCCTAGACTGGTAACATGATCTTGTTTCCACTACATCACCAAAATCACATATTATTTTCATCTCTATGAGAAAGATTTAAATTCCTAATGCAAATAATTTTTCAAATCGAGGTTAGAGTTAGATAAAATATTATATTTAGAATTTATTACCTCAGTTGGAGAGGCTTCGTTCTTATGATTACTCTTTAATTTTCTCCTCTTCTTCATGTCTTTAGATATTAGAAAGTCTTCATAACTTATATTTAATGGTTCTTCTTGACCATATTTTCACACTTCCTTCAATAAGGATTTCATTCTATTCATGTTTTTTAGCATTATCCATATATCCTTAGAAAATTTACCATGATAAACTTTCTTGTATATGTATTATTTTAAATAGAACTTCAATGACTTATTTATTGAAGAATAAATCTCAATATTCCATTGATTTGTATCAAATATAACTCCATGTCAGCTTAACAAAATAATTACTTCTTGAAACACCACTTAGGAGGACTTTCAAAACTGCTTATACATATATCATGAACTCCCATTACCACCAATTAAATTTCATACCATTGAAAATGGTATCTTTATTGTCTCCTTAATTTATGAAAGAACTCAAAAATTGCTCCTTTGATAGAACAAAAATTTGGAAACTATATCTTTAATACCAATGTTTTGGTCCCTAAGGAACTATAAGAGGCTATTGAACCTAGGAGTGATCAATTTATACCTTTTTATCACTTTTCCTAATTTGTATCTTATTACTACTTAAGTAGGAACCTTGTTCATCTAGTCTCCTTTCACTCAACCTCACCAAAACAATATGAAAATTTGTAGGAAATTAATTCATATAGGAAAACAAATATTTTACTTGGTTAACCTGCACTGGGATAGTCCAAAGATCATGCTATCGATGATGTTTTGGTGTACCCAAATCTACTATTTCACTAGTTTGGTGGATATAATATTTTTTCGTCACTCCATGCCTAGAATCGCTACATTAAAAATGTTTTGGGTTGGATTAATAGAACCCAAGGCTCACTACCCTCACTTCCTCTCTCATTTCATGATACAATGAGAAAGGATACCATTAGATCACTTCTTATTTTTCTCTTTTTCTCTCTACTCAAGTGAAGATCACCCATATTTTATATAACATATAGATATATCTTCCAATAGTAACTCAGAATTTGTATGAATATTTGAATAAATGCGTATGTTATTTTGAACACTATATGGGATACTCCTTCATAGGCTCGTTTTAAACTCCTCTTTCAAATAAAACTTTCTTCTTTCCGCAATATATTTGGAGTTCCTTCTTCACCTTGTTGTTACATATTAATCCTCCTCTCCACTAAAATCTAGACTCTTGGGAATAAATTTATTATTCTTATTCTTGGAATTATAGGCCTTCAATATGGCACTGGTTCCTTCTTCTCCCTCAAAGTGAAGATATATAGGGAATATGCATTGAACTCTCTTGTCCTACATTTTCACATATGTAAATAATCACACGATATATACTCTCTTTATTCGATCATATTTCATAGATGTGAAATGAATAATCTTGTAGAGTCCCTCTCTTTTATTTAGATACATCAATTAGCACTATCTCATATCCTTCTTTTTCTTCCTCCTCCTTCTTCTAGATGACTGCAATGATCCCAAAAACACTTTCCATGTTTACTAAATATGGAAATAACCTTTATCTATATTCTCTGTTCATTTGTATAAGAACAATATAGAAAGATATTTATTTTCTTAATGCATATTTCAAAAGTGTCTATTATAAGGTGGATTAACTCCTTCATCCTCTTCCAACATTTTTTTTTCCTAAATGATGGAAATAATACTCTTCACAAATGTCACGACCCGTCCTCGGGGCCCGTGCCGTGACTACCCCAAGCCCGCCTTCCATAGGCCAGGGGCTGGCGACTAGCACGAAAGGCGTAAAATCCCAATAACTGGGAAGGAATTGCCTTTATAAAAGAAAACAAGCACCCCAGAGTGCAAGTGGAAGTAAAACACTAAGTACAAAAGAAATGCTGAAAAGTAAATGGGCCAGAATACAATCCCAGAAGAAAGTACGACTACAACTGAACAAGGTACATCAGCAAAAAGACAAACAGCTGGAAGAAGGAAGAAGCTCCTGGGTCATCCTCCTCGGATCCTACCTGAAGGGTAGGTACAGATATCACAGCTCCTGGTCGTCCACCACGGATCCTACCTGAAGGGTAGGTGCAGATAGCCTCCTCCACGCTCTCATCCGTCAACCTCCTCTGTGAGTCGTCACGTCGTGTAGTCCACCTCCAAGTACTGGCTCGTCGTGTAGTCCACCTCCGGGTACTGACTCGTCGAGTAGTCCACATCTGGGTACCGTCCAGTCCTCGAACACTCGGCCTCCGTCAGCACTTTCCGTCGTCTGCAACCAACACAATGAGGTGTGGGCATAGCCCGTGCAGGGGTGAGTATAACGATACTTAGTAGGGACCCCGAGACCCTCAAGGTCTCACTAAAACCAACAAGGATAACCACAAAGAAGATCTCAACAGATAACCTCTACTTAGGTATATGCCCATACATATACCTAAGTTATCAAGTAACCCATCTCAATCATGAGGAAACACAAGGATTGTGAAATCAACGGATAACCACTACCCAGGTATATGCCCATACATATACCTAAGTTATCAAGTGACCCATCTCAATCATGAGGTAAACACAAGGTCAAAAGTCTCAGCTCAAACCAGGATTTTCATTATCGAAACCGTAACTGTTGAAGAGCTCCGTCTCTGAAGTGTACAGTGGTCCTGTCACGACTCCGAGGTACTGGTCACTAACCTAAGACTGCTGAAGTACTCCTCCTATCGAGTACCGCGGGTAAGCCACCCAGACACAGTGGTGCTTCCCGCCGAGGTATGTCACCCAAACACAGTAGTGCACACCCCCTAGTAGCCTGCTGAGGTACTCTCCGGACGAGTACCATGGGTCTGCACTGTCACACAGGTAGTGCTCCGTCCGCCATGGGTCTGCACCTCAGAAAGTAGTGCTCCGTCCACTGGGCTAGTCGACTCACTCCAAGTCGATTCGGTCAAGCAGTCGTCAGGTCTCAGCCAGTTACACGGTCTCCGTACTCCCCACGCTCGTCCCTGGGAGGGTCCGCTCCATGAGTTACAGGTTTATACTCCAAGTATCTCAAAGTCCCACGAAGAAGTATCTCAATGGACAGCCTCGTCATAGGGGTCTCAACACAACAGACGGTGCGTCAAACGGACACCCGGTCTGTGAGTTATTAGCCTTTTCGTCCCAGGGGCCCGGTTGGTTTCGTGAGCGTACCAAACCCGGCCGTATCTCAACTGTACCCCGAACTCTCATAGGGTATACTCATAGGGACCGTTTCTCAACGAGATCACCAACGCCGCTGACGGTTCTTCAAACGGACGTTCTGTCAGAAAGATATCAGCTTTTCCGTTCCAGGGGCCCGGTTGGATTTCGGTGCGATCCAACCCGGCCACTATCCATCTACATCCAATTCTCGGGCGGAGGATGCCAAAAGTTCCGTATCGTCAACAGGAACTCAACGCAACAGACGGCGCGTCAATCGGACGCCCGGTCTGAGAGTTATTGGCTTTTCCGTCTCACACCCACCCTGGGAAACTTCCCAGGAGGTCACTCATCCGGATCACTACTCTAGGCCAAGCACGCTTAACTATTGAGTTTTAACCACGTAGGCTCCCGAAAAGGAAGGTGTACCTTGAGTATAGTATACTGAAACGACCGTCTCGATCCAAGGATCGTGTTGCCGCTGACGGCGAGTCGTTTGGAGGCCTGTAGCCCAAGATACGGGCATTTGACCAAAAGTGGTCCGAAAACTGGGGGTTTGGGCCCGGCCCGACCCCCCCCCCCCCCCCCCCCCCCCTCCCCCCTTGGGTCTGCCCAACTGGGTCGACCCGCCCCGGGCGGCGACCCGGCCCGGCTCGGAAAACCCGGCCCGGCTCGGAAAACACGGCCCGGCCGGCGGTGCGGGCCGGTGCGGCGGCGCGGTCCGGCGCAGCGGCGCGGACCGGCACAACGACGTGACCTGGGCGCCGTTCGGGTGCCGCGCGCGGGGGGCAAAGCCCCCCCCCCCCCCTTGAGAACTGTGACCCTTTAATTAGGGCCGCTTTTGAGACCCGGCCGGGGAAATTAATTCCCCTGGTCTCCACTGCCCGGCCGGCCCGCACTGGCCGGCCGGTTTCGCCAGCAAAGACCGGCGACTACCGGTCCTTCCTTCGCTGACACCGGCGGCCCGGTACCGGCCGCCGGTCATCTTGCTCCGCCGCGGCCCAGAACCGGCCGCGACCTATGCCATTCGGCGCGATGCGACGACATCGCTTCCCTCCACCGCGGCCCCGCTCCGGCTGCGGCGCCTTTGACTTTCTTCGACGCGACGCGACGGCGTCGCGTTCTTGGATTTCTTTCCATGGCGCGGCGCGACGGCGCCGCGCGTATCTTCCGCAATAAATTGCGTAGTGCGACGGCACCACGTTTTCTCGTATCATCCTCAAGAAACCATCACGAAAACATAGGAGGAGGGTCGGCCGTGTTTGTGCGGTCTGACCCCCTCGCGTTATTCGATAACAAAAAGGGTTTTAATCCACGATCATCACCAAGTTTGTATTCATGAAAAATTAAATAAATAAAAACCCTCAATCATCAACCGCTTGATCAGACGATCTGCGGATCAACCCGGTATTGGTTGGTACGCGCTCGTCGTTCTTTTCTCAAAAGATAAGAGAATTCCAAAATAAAATTCCCCTACCTCAGTTTCAAGAACGGAGTTCTTCAACGACCCGCGAAAGACAAGCGTCGCGGAGGTCGGGCGTCATTCCGTCTAGGTTGGTGGGAGAAGAGCTCGGTGAAGTCGAGCCTAGACGTCACCCTCTGTATACTTTTTAGGTGGCAGTGCTTCCCTTCCTTACTCCGGTTGAAGATGGTCGGAGGTGTTGCTTCACGTTCTTCGGAAACGTGGAACGTTCTTCCTCGAGAGGTTGGTGATCTTCCAAGAGTTCTTCTCCTCTCCTTAGTTCTCCCCACAAGGTTTATGCCAACCCAAAAAGAAGAATATAATCTCTCTTTTTAATGTTGGCAAAATGAATTCAAAAGAATTCAAACACTCAAAATAATTGATTAAGTTGGTTTAATTAATTAATTGCAAAGTGTTGGCAAGAATTTCAAACGATTGAAATTCAAATAAACCATACTTAACTCACCTCATTAATTAATCAATTTGTGAAATATTAAAGAATGTGAGTTAATGGGGAGTTGGAATGTGAGGGGTTAAGAGGGTTAGGGAGTTTAAGGAATTTGAAAAGGTGGGGGGGTTCGTGTGGGCCCCACCCTTTCAAATATCTACACATGGGAAGTTGGATGGATGTGGGCCCACTACTAACTTCCCATGGGAGAAGTTAACCACTTAACATTGTTAAAATTTGATTTAACAATTTTATTCACTTTTTAATTAAACCCCAAAAATTAAATTCACCTCCCGCACAAACCCAACTACGGTAAAGGTTCTCTTAAGCGATTACTGGAGTTGCGAGTTCATCGTTGCAATCGGATTTCAATTCTAAGCACCGATTCAAAAGATAGAAATTCCCGCTCGCTCATTCACTGAGCGTACCCGAGCCAAATTTCGGAAATTAATTCCGGGCACACTGGGCCTCGGAATCAGGCACCGTCAGAAACTGCGTTCTTATAAAATTCCAAAGAAAATTAGAAAAAAAATTCCTTGAAATTTTCGGGTCTTTACATTACTCCCACCTCAGGGATTTACGTCCCCGTAAAGCTTCAACACAAACTAGGGTCACAAAAGCGGTACAGAGCAAGCATCTAAGCCTTCCGCTCCCATGTGCTTACCTGGAGGTTCCGTACTGCCAAAGAAAGTGCACCCGAGAAATCGATCATCCTCGTAGAATCTTCTCCTGTCGATCCTCGATCCCCATTGGAATCTCCATGAAAGACACCACATCGCCATCGTCCAGCTCCTCATGGTCGATGGTATGCGAAGGGTCGAGCACGTATCTCCTCAGTTGAGATACGTGGAAGTCGCCGTGCACCTGGTGCAACTGCGGTGAATGGGTCAAGCGGTAAACCACCCCGCCTACCCAGCTGGGGACCTAAGACGGTCCGCTGAACCCTGGAGATAACTTGTCGCCTTGGCCACATCTCCGTAAACCTCGTCAAGGTGAGACCCGTATAAGGACGTGATCGTCATCCTCGAACTCCAGAGGTCTCCATTTTCTGTTAGAACTGGAACTCGAAAGGCTGCTGCCACGAGGGTAAGGTTGACCGACTCAAGAGTGATCGGTTTCACCCTCCTGTGCAAGAGTTACCCTGCGCTGCCTGGGGTTTCCTTTTCCGCCGACCAAGGAAAACCCATCCCGACGTTTGCCTAAAACCGTCAATTTGAGTATGAACAGTTATTGCCCATTCCATACTCAAACTAACGTCGTAAGGCCTCGACGCTGCCACCAAGATATTCCAACTGAAACTCTTGCCTCGTGGGTCTGACCACACCATCGGCGTAAGTGTGATTATCGAGTCTCCTCCCAAGGTATCTCCAGACATGAGGGTCAAGTCCACGGCTTACCGAAAACTCTAGGTCTGGAACAAGATTTGTGAAAGCGAGGAATTATTCATATCGATGTCTGTTACTATAGCAGCTAGTAGTGGACACAGACTGTCCCTTGAATCATTTCTAGAGCCATTGGGTCACACTCCTTGACCGCATGCAGCCGCATTCTTCCACCGCCCTCCAGCTCCCTGAGCTTGGCGGGGATAACTAAGGCGGGTGGTTGTAGCATGTTAAGATGTACACCACCTCATGCTGCTCTCCTAGCTCTGCCTCCACGTCTACTGCTTCGTAGACTCATCTGTCCTTTAAGCTTCCTCTTCTTAACACGCCCGAGTCTCTAAGACTGGAACCGGTTTCCTGTTTCTTACTGCACTGTGCAGTATTCATCCTCTCTTGGATGTCTTGGACCTCCTTTAGTCTCACAAGAGCTGCTATGATTTCTTCTTTTCCGATAAGAGAAACCCAGTCTCATCCCCTGGATGAACCACATTTGTTGCCTAATACAGTCAATCCTGACATGAATGACGCATTCATGCCATGGATGATGTTGTAAGGCCTCGACGTAACTACTAAGAGATCCAACTGTCACTCTCGCCTCCAAGGGTCGAGTCACACTGTCGGCATTACTGTGAGGTCACTGGGTCTCCTCCAGTAGAAATCTCGAAAGTGAGGGTCAAGTCAAGAGTCTTAACCAGGACCACTCAGTATCAACCAAACAAAAAGGAAAGGAAAGAAAACATCACAAGATAAGTGTCTTTTTATTATTGAAGCTCATAGTACAAAGACATGAATACAAAAGCAACATGGAACTAGAAGTACAAAGGACGTATCCACTAGTTCCTCTCCTGCCCACCTGCTCTCGGAGCTCTACTGCCTTGTCCACTGCTCGGTTGTTGCTCAAGCACCAGCCGCTGCTTCTGTCTCGGTGGCTCCTCCAACACCCGTTGTTCAACCGTACGAGGATTCAGACAGTCATGTGCCAGGTGACCCTTTCCGCCACAGGAGTAACATAGTCCGTTTCTGGCACGCCTGGATCTAACCCCACCTCGAGTGCCCCGCACCACCGGTCCTAAAACCCAAGATCGTCCAACTGCTGGTTTGGTCCTCCTGGACCTTTGCATCATTTGTCTACTTCCCACAGATGACTCGGCTACTGATCGAAAAACACGCGGCAAAGGCAGAAGCTCCTGTACACGCTCGGGGTGAGAGCTACTGGCATAAACTCCACCCTGAAGAAGGTCTCGAAGTCTTCCCATGCGAAGGTCATCCCGTCGCAAAACTGAAACAAGTGGCTCCACCACCTGCCTGCTGCTGCCTAAAGGAGGCTGGTAGCAAAGATCACCATGAAGTCTGCCGGCGTCCCCACTAGCCTGAAGACTCTCACCACAGCGCCCAGCCAAACCTCAGCCACCTGCGGGTCCGTCTCTCCCCGGAACCTGGGTGGCCTCTGGCGCTGGAACTCGTGCAGCGCGCTCAAGCGTCATGCATCGCCTACTGTTGGGGATGGTGGCATCGGTGGCCCAACGGGTAGCAGTACCGCTGGTGCCTCAACTGCAAGAGGGCCCTGCACCGAAGCCTCGTTGCTCGACAGGCTGTCAACACGCACATCCCTCTGGGCTCTAGCTGGTCGTCCGTGAAAAGGCATCCTGAAAGAAACATCGTGACATGGTCAAACGTTTATACCTGGTGAGCTGACCTGGTTTGAGCTGTTTTAAGGAAAAACCTTTGAAAACACACACGCAATCAGTGTTTTCGTGCACAAAGTTGGGAATCAGTTGTCAGGGTCCTGGTGTATGGATACGTCGGCCGACCGCACCAACACTGGACTCTCTGAACTGAAATCCACACTCGGTACTCTTAACACTATTGCTTCACAGAAAGAAAAAGTCAGAGTCATAAGTTCTGCGGTAGAACCGAACTCCTCTGATACCAATTTGCCACGACCCGGCCTCGGGGCCCGTGCCGTGACTACCCCAAGCCCGCCTTCCATAGGCCAGGGGCTGGCGACTAGCACCAAAGGCGTAAAATCCCGATAACTGGGAAGGAATTGCCTTTATAAAAGAAAACAAGCACCACAGAGTACAAGTGGAAGCAAAACACTAAGTACAAAAGAAATGCTGAAAAGTAAATGGGCCAGAATACAAACCCAGAAGAAAGTACGACTACAACTGAACAAGGTACATCAGCAAAAAGACAAACAGCTGGAAGAAGGAAGCAGAACCTGGGTCGTCCTCCTCGGATCCTACCTGAAGGGTAGGTACAGATATCGCAGCTCCTGGTCGTCCACCACGGATCCTACCTGAAGGGTAGGTACAGATAGCCTCCTCCACGCTCTCATCCGTCAACCTCCTCTGTGAGTCATCACGTCGTGTAGTCCACCTCCGGGTACTGGCTCGTCGTGTAGTCCACCTCCGGGTACTGACTCGTCGAGTAGTCCACATCTGGGTACCGTCCAGTCCTTGAACACTCAGCCTCCGTCAGCACTGCCCGCCGTCTGCAACCAACACAACTAGGTGCGGGCATAGCCCGTGTAGGGGTGAGTATAACGATACTCAGTAGGGACCCCGATACCCTCAAGGTCTCACTAAAACCAACAATGATAACCACAAAGAAGATCTCAACAGATAACCTCTACTTAGGTATATGCCCATACATATACCTAAGTTATCAAGTAACCCATCTCAATCATGAGGAAACACAAGGATTGTGAAATCAACGGATAACCACTACCCAGGTATATTCCCATACATATACCTAAGTTATCAAGTGACCCATCTCAATCATGAGGTAAACACAAGGTCAAAAGTCTCAGCTCAAACCAGGATTTTCATATCGAAACTGTAACTACTGAAGAGCTCCGTCTCTGGAGTGTACAGTGGTCCTGTCACGACTCCGAGGTACTTCTCACTAACCTAAGACTGCTGAAGTACTCCTCCTGTCGAGTACCGTGGGTAGGCCACCCAGACACAGTAGTGCTTCCCACCGAGGTATGTCACCCAAACACAGTAGTGCATACCCCCTAGTAGCCTGCTGAGGTACTCTCCGGACGAGTACCGCGAGTCTGCACTGTCACACAGGTAGTGCTCCGTCCTCCATGGGTCTGCACCTCAGAAAGTATTGCTCCGTCCACTAGGCTAGTCAACTCACTCCAAGTCGAGTCGGTCAAGCAGTCGTCAGGTCTCAGCCAGTTACACGGTCTCCGTACTCCGCACGCTCGTCACTGGGAGGGTCCGCTCCATGAGCTACAGGTTGATACTCTAAGTATCTCAAAGTCCCACGAAGAAGTATCTCAAAGGACCGCCTCGTCATAGGGGTCTCAACACAACAGACGGTGCGTCAATCGGACGCCCGGTCAGTGAGTTATTAGCCTTTTCGTCCCAGGGGCCCGGTTGGTTTCGTGAGTGAACCAAACCCATCCGTATCTCAACTGTATCCCGAACTCTCATAGGTTATACTCATAGGGACCGTTTCTCAACGAGATCACCAATGCCGCTGACGGTTCATCAAACGGACGTTCTGTCAGAAAGATATCAGCTTTTCCGTTCCAGGGGCCCGGTTGGATTTCGGTGCGATCCAACCTGGCCACTATCCATATGCATCCAATTATCTGGCGGAGGATGCCAAAAGTTCTGTATCGTCAACAGGAACTCAACGCAATAGACGGCACGTCAATCGGACTCCCAGTCTGAGAGTTATTGGCTTTTCCGTCTCACACCCACCCTGGGAAACTTCCCAGGAGGTCACTCATCCTGATCACTACTCTAGGCCAAGCACGCTTAACTATGGAGTTTTAATCACGTAGGCTCCCGAAAAGGAAGGCGTACCTTAAGTATAGTATACCGAAACGACCGTCTCGATCCAAGGATCGCGTTGCCGCTGACGACGAGTCGTTTGGAGACCCGTACCCCAAGATACGGGTATCTGACCAAAAGTGGTCTGAAACTGGGGGTCTGGGCCCGGGCCGACCCGGCCCGACCCCCCCCCCCCCCCCCCTGGGTCGGCCGAACCGGGTCGACCCGCCCCGGGCGGTGACCCGGCCCGACGACCCGGCCCGGCTCGGAAAACCCGGCTCGGCTCGGAAAACACGGCCCGGCCGGCGGCGCGGCGGCGCGGGCCGGTGCGGCGGCGCGGTCCGGTGCGGTGGCGCGGTCCGGCATGGCGGCGTGGACTTGCACGGCGGCGCAGACCGGCACGGCGGCGCGGCCTGGGCGCCGTTCGGGTGCCGCGCGCGGCGGGCAAAGCCCCCCCCCCCCTTTTGAGAACCGCGACCCCTTAATTGGGGCCGCTTTTGAGACCCGGTCGGGGGAAATTAATTCCCCTGGTCTCCACTGCTCGGCCGGCCCGCACTGGCCGGCCGGTTTCGCCAGCAAGGACCGGCGACGACCGGTCCTTCCTTCGCCGACACCGGCGGCCCGGTGCCGGCCGCTGGTCATCTTCCTCTGCCGCGGCCCGGAACCGGCAGCGACCTATGCCGTTCGGCGCGATGCGACGACATCGCTTCCCTCTGTCGCGGCCCCGCTCTGGCCACGGCGCCTTTGACTTTCTTCGACGCGACGCGACGGCGTCGCGTTCTTGGATTTCTTTCCACGGCGCGGCGCGACGGCGACGCGCGTATCTTCCGCAATAAATCGCGTAGTGCGACGGCACCACGTTTTCTCGTATCATCCTAAAGAAACCATCACGAAAACATAGGAGGAGGGTCGGCCGTGTTTGTGCGGTCCGACCCCCTCGCGTTATTCGATAACAAAAAGGGTTTTAATCCACGATCATCACCAAGTTTGTATTCACGAACAATTAAATAAATAAAAACCCTCAATCATCAACCGCTTGATCGGACGATCCACGGATCAACCCGGTATTGGTTGGTCCGCGCTCGTCATTCTTTTCTCAAAAGATAAGAGAATTCCAAAATAAAATTCCCCTACCTCAGTTTCAAGAATGGAGTTCTTCAACGACCCGCGGAAGACAAGCGTCGCGGAGGTTGGGCGTCGTTCCGTCTAGGTTGGTGGGAGAAGAGCTCGGTGAAGTCGAGCCGAGACGTCACCCTCTGTATACTTTGTAGGTGGCGGTGCTTCCCTTCCTTACTCTGGTTGAAGATGGTCGGAGGTGTTGCTTCACATTCTTCGGAAACGTGGAACGTTCTTCCTCGAGAGGTTGGTGATCTTCCAAGAGTTCTTCTCCTCTCCTTAGTTCTCCCCACAAGGTTTATGCCAACCCAAAAAGAAGAATATAACCTCTCTTTTTAATGTTGGCAAAATGAATTCAAAAGAATTCAAACACTCAAAATAATTAATTAAGTTGGTTTAATTAATTAATTCCAAAGTGTTGGCAAGAATTTCAAAAGATTGAAATTCAAATAAACCATACTTAACTCACCTCATTAATTAATCAAGTTGTCAAATATTAAAGAATGTGAGTTAATGGGGAGTTGGAATGTGAGGGGTTAAGAGGGTTAGGGAGTTTAAGGAATTTGAAAAGGTGGGGGGGGGGGGTTCGTGTGGGCCCTACCCTTTCAAATATCCACACATGGGAAGTTGGATGGATGTGGGCCCACCACCAACTTCCCATGGGAGAAGTTAACCACTTAACATTGTTAAAATTTGATTTAACAATTTTATTCACTTTTTAATTAAACCCCAAAAATTAAATTCTCCTCCCGCACAAACGCAACTACGGTAAAGGTTCTCTTAAGCGATTACCGGCGTTGCGAGTTCATCGGTGCAATCGGATTTCAATTCTGAGCACCGGTTCAAAAGATAGAAATTCCCGCTCGCTCATTCACTGAATGTACCCGAGCCAAACTTCGGAAATTAATTCCGGGCACACCGGGCCTCGGAATCAGGCGCCGTCAGAAACTGCGTTCTTGTAAAATTCCAAAGAAAATTAGAAAAAAATTTCCTTGAAATTTCCGGGTCTTTACAAAAAATTTCTTCCAAAACATGTATTAAAAATTTAAACACCTTACAGTAGTCTCCACATCACCATCTTCCTTAAAATATCTTAGCTTGTGTTATGGACATCACCTGATTCACTGAAGTCATGATCTCCTATAAATCATATTGCCTTACTGAATATTTTTAGTAAATCACAAAGTATCCACTACTACTTCATGAATATTTCATTCCTCCTTTGTAACGTGAATATAATTTCATTTAATCTTCTAAAAATGTATTTCAACTCCAATCTTGATTTCTATTTCTATCATAGATCCCACTAAAGTTCCATTATGTTTAGAAATAATTTCGAATATGTCAACCATTATCTAAAATTAGGGGAAATAGAATATAAAAATCAAAAATAATATAGCAAATTCATCCAAAATAATATACCTATAGAAAATATTATATACCAATATTTATAATTTCTGTAAATATCATATGATAGTTTCACGGTCTAGGATAATACCTACATAGCCATGAAATACCACCTACGTAGCCTAGAAAACACGCCTACGTAGAGGGTGATGGGACATACCTTGACCTGGAATGATACCTTCACTGTTCTAAACACATGTACAAAGACCCCATTCCTTTTAAAAAAAACTTATATCCATCCATAATGATACCTATATTGGTGTAAGTTAACAAATACATTGATTTTGGAATACAAATACGTAGACTAGAAACACACAAACACTACCCTTCAATTTCCAAATTCTCATTTCCATAGTGAGAATGAAACCTATGATCATTTCCAAATACATATGTCACCGAAATGAGTCCTATAAGGATAATTCCATAACAATCCTATAATAATTACAAATGTCTTATTACTAATTTCATTTAATACCACACTTAATGATCCACTTCAACATTCATTCACCCATATTCTATATATTGTCAATAAACATACATTCGACCAAATTCCACATGTAAAATAAATAAATCCACCATAAAAAATCCATATGGTATTTTTTCATCATTAAAAAACACTATTCTCTATTTTTTTCTCACATCAATATGTAATGAAATGAAAAACATATATGAGATACAATAATTTTTATTTGGTTCACCCAAACCAAGCTAATCTAAGGATAATATAAAGGTAATGTGCAAATATAATGGAATATCTAAAGTGTACTACTGTTAAAATATTTTCATTAGACTCATTTCCCCTACTGGTTTACTACCAATCACATATTTAAAGCACACTACTCTCTCTACTTAAGTGTGCTCATTGTTTATTTAGTAGATAGATCTAATGAATTGAATTACCATTGATTACACCAAAATTAGTGTTTCATGAAGCTCTTATTTCATCAAAATGATTAAATCTAATTTACTGTATAATTTTTTTGAAATTCCCTCCAACTTCTCAGAACTTACATGCATATAACTCACTTTCATGCAAATCACCTTTTTACTCAAAATATGGTCGCATAAAACCTATTTGTGCAAATTATATTCACATAAATACATATATAAAATCCTTTGTTCATGAGAATTAAATACACTAAATTTATGTACTTGTAAATATAAATTCATGTAACTAATATTTGTAAAAAAATTATTCTCATAACTTATTTTGTGTCTAACTATTATTCAAATAAATTCATTCATATAAGAAATAAATTTTCATATGTCTTACACAAAAATTGATAACATGGATATCCTATAAGTACTTTTCACACTCTACAATATTATTATTTGTGAATTTGGTATTTATATTTAAATACAAATCCTTCGTAAAACTATGCTTAATGAAACTTTTCTATGTCACGTACCATTCCATATTTGTACAACTTTCCTTCTTCACACAAATTCATAGTTCACACAAATTCTATTTGTGAAGAAAACTATGAAATTTTCCTTCAATTCCAATGTTTTCATTAAAACCTTAAATCTGACTCCAAACACCTCTAAACACCACATCTTTATTAATGCATTAATTATATACCTCTCTAGTACTTTGTTAACATTCTTTGTCATCAAACACGACCCAAAAAGTATGAAATGTAATATTAAGGAATTTTTCTGAAAACATATCATTAAAACTTATCTATAAATTATTTGGAAGAGTTTTTGTATGACCCACATATATTTTATTTCACTTTTTATATACATTCCTTTCAAAAATTCAACCTTATACATTAAGGAATAAATATTTTGAAAAATCCATTCAAAACTCACATATAAAATCACTCATCTTCTACCCCTCCCAAACCAATATTTATCCTAGATTATCTCCATAATACCTACCCATTTTACCTATATTATAGTATTCTTAAACTTTTGGTAGCCTATAGTCCCAATAAATAGTCATAATTCTTCATTCTTAAGGAACCCATTTCAAGAAAGAGTGAATTCATCAATGTACATGCTTCTTGACAATATTTTCCAATTACCTTATCATATTCAATATTTATAAATCTCATTATCCAATATAATAATATTATATTAAAATAACTATTCTTCTAAGAAAGTGATATTAATATTATATAACTATATACCCTTACTCATTCATTAATATAGAATGTTCTTTTTTGGGTCAGTTCAACCACATACATGAACGATGTTTTACTATCTTTATTGTTTCCAACATGAATGAGTATCAAGACAATAATACTAGTAATATATAATATTAAGGAGTAATTTATGACTTGAATATGGTTCTATAAGTGTAATATAAAAATTAATTCTCATTATAAAGTAACTTGTTGTCATTGAAAATTTATTTGAAACATGCTAATCATGGATTATTTTCACTGAAACCATACTCATACCTTCCATAAAATGAACATGAGAAGGGGTAAATAATTTAAAAATAACGATTCCACTGCCACAAAAAAAAATTAATGATTAACTTGGTCTCATGTAATGGTGATTGACATCACCAATATGAAACTTGGATAAAAACAATGGAAATTGCTAACATGTGGAGATGAAAATAAACAATAAATAACTAATATATGGGTAATAAATGATTATAATTGAAGTTTATATAGGGAAGTAGATATGAATAAGGTTGTTAAATAATTAATTAGGATAGTTGTGTTTATTATATAGGTGGTTAAATTTATTTCATGAAATTCGGGAGAAAAGGTAAGGGTTGTTCATCTTAATTTCCCTTCATTTGGTAATGTTTCATATTATACAACAATTTTTTTATATATTGTACTTAAAACCCCCATTGAATTATATTATCATTATTCAACCTTCATTAATGGTATTTTCAAGTCTATTTAATTATCCCTCATTTATATTATTTTGATTCAATTGTTACCAAATTTGTAAGGGTTTCTTTTCTGATCTCACTTTGAATTCTAGATTTTTTATGACTAAATTCCCATTTATAGAAATTGAATGTTATTTATTTCTAAAAACCCATTTATTTTCTCATCCTATAGTAATTTATGGGGTTTTCATGTCTTATTACCATTTCCCCACTCTTTTTTGTGTAATTAAATGGAAACTTTTCATATAATAGGAATAAGTCTTATCTCCTCTCTTCAGTTGGGTAACTTTATCCTCCATATACATATTCATTATATTTTTTAATAAATGTCCTTATCTATACTTATCTAATTTATTAAGATCACTTTACATTAAGTTTTAATTTATTTATAAAAATTTTCATGTAATCTATTTAAATATTTTATGCATGTTTCATTTTCTATTGACTTTCCTTTATTTAGAAAAGTGTGAAAATAATATTTCTTTTTAACATATTCCACGGGAACACATTTTGCCACATTATTATTAAATTTTGATTATAAATATTTATTCCTAGTTTTCATGGTAATATAAATAAATTATTTTCCCATTATTTTATAAATTGTTTTTAAATTAAAATTTATTAAAATTAAAGTATTTTTCTATTCGTTTTTTAAAGAAATTTTCCAAATATCTTATAAAAGTGTTTTTAATATAAGTCAATATCCTTTAATGTTTCTTATGCTTCACCAGAAATATGATTTAATGATACCATCCACCTTATTTATTTGTATGGATTGTGATAATATATTGTGAACATTTTAACGAAATCCATTTCTTTCCCACATGTTAACTAAGTTATGATGAAATTATGAATGCTTTAAAGTTCTTATGGCCCAAATATGTATGGTTTATCAGTATACGATTGGTGTTATTATTATAGACCTATAATTCATTAGGTAAATTTTTATATCTCATGAGATAATGTGTGTGAATTATTATGTTTTCTCATAACCAAATGGGTTTGCATCATTGGGCTTTCTCACAACATAAAGTGTGGGCATCATTAGGTTTAATCAATGTCACAAACCAAGCCAAAGGACTATCTAACCTAACACCAGACCCGGCCTATGGTATAGCATGAAGGGTGTTCCAGATCCCTACAGGATATAAAATAGTGACTCGGTATCAAAATTATTCTTTGGGAATGATTTCACCCATATAGAAATGCATAAATAACAAGAAAAAATAAACAAGACATACCAGAATAAGAAAACCCAAACATGGTACAATAATTTTCATATTCAATGTTGTAAAATTTTAAACAAAAACCAAAGTACAAAAAAATAAATGAAAATGAAAAGACCAGACCAAGCCTTTTTGTAACAAGAGGGTCATCCCCCCCCCCAATCCACCAATAACAACAACACCCGCACGAGATAGAACATGAGAATTGAGAACCACCATCATAACACAACTTGCCTTTACCTAATTCATATAAACAAAGACTATATACACCTAAAGGTGTATCTAGGGTGTGAGGCAACGCCCAGTAAGATGCCACCCAAAAGAAAATATTTCATACTATAACATTAGTATAAAAATTAATATGCGGCTTTATATCAAATAATTTGAAACATATTTAGAAAAAAAATTAATGGAAAACCATTTTCAAGGGCATACTTTCAAAGAAAACCATTCCTTCGAAGAAAGGTTTTCAGCACAAAACTTTTAAAGGTAACATTTAAAAAGGAAAACATTACTAAGATAAACTTTCTTAAAAAGAGATAAAATACACTCATGGTACACTATTTTCTAATGGATGTAACTATATAAAATAAGCCTCATGTTACTAGAGAGCACAATGGGTAAATCCATGAGGGTGATCTAGCTCGAGTGGGACACAAGATCCTCACACCTCAGTGAAAGGTGGTATAGTAACCAGAACCATCTACTTTCTCATTCAAAAGATGCTAGTATTGGAAACACCATGGTCCTAGTTATCTTCAATCATCAAACTTGTTTAGTCAGTATTGTTATCATCAAACTTGTTAAGTGAAATTGGGACTTGCCACATCTATATCATCTAGTATTAATCCACTTGAATAAACTGGGATTTTTCACTTCCGTGTCACTAGCGTAATATATCTAAACAACCCACCTAGATACTTGGGATTCCCTTAGGCTCAAATAATTATTTTACATTTCAAAAAAGACACCCTTTTTACATACACATTCCAAGCATTATAAATATACCAGGAGATCATCGTTTTCCAAAAACCAAAACACTTTCCATTTTACACACACCAAAACAACTTTTAAATAAATTTACCACCACTTATGAATTTTATAAATCCCCATTTGTAAAAATACACGAAAAGCACCCAATTGATCAACCAATTACATCGTCCAAGACCTATTTCAAATACACACATAAACCAAGTTTATTTTTAAATAATATTTCCCATAATTTAAACAATATAAAATTCATACTAAAGGTTCAAAACAAGGGAAAAATTATTAAACAATTCTCATTTAATTTAGAAAACTCATTCAGACATTAAAATCCCTTTGAAATTCCATTTACAACTTTCTATAAAAAACATAAAACACTTTTTAAGAAACATCACAATAAAACATACACAAACATAACCTTTACCTCTATAAAATCCACCTTCTTCATAAAAAAATTCCGAAAAACTTCCAAAAATATATTTTGTTCCACACTATTTAACCATAGAACATGTTTAAATACACAAACATAACATTAAAATCATCTAAAATTTTTAGGTTATGGAACTACCTACCTCAAGCTTGGAAACATCCAGAAATTTGTGTGAAACCACAACCGCACCACAAAAAGACCCTAATATGAAAATATTTAACAAAAAACATAAATATTTAACCCTAAATAATAAGATTAACCCTAAAGTGATCACCCAAACCTTTGGAGATAAGAAACCCCAAATAAAAAAATATATAAACCCTATAAAAATGGGCAAAACAAGAATAAAGGGAACTTACTTGAGGGATCTTGGAGAAACTGCACCAAATATTCCAAAAAAAAAGGATTCCAAGGAAGAAAATAGGAGGTGAGGGAGGTTCTTATGTATAGGGAGGCTGAATAGGTAATGAAAAGGGGGAGTTAGGGATAAAACATTAGAAGACACAATGGGATTTTAAAAAATTTAATGACCTAGACATCGTGAATGGTTTTACCACATGGTTTTCTATACCATGTGACAACCATGAACCCCTAACTATTTAAGAGGAACTTACTACACTATTATACTATATGGAATGATTTACCATGTGAAGGTTGTTTGGTAGATTCTGCCCAAAACCCCCCCACTTATGGCACAGTTTCCCAGATTGGGGCAGACGGTTTCCCCTAATCATGTGCCATATGATGTATGGCCCAAATATTAAATTTTTCTCTAAAAATAAAAAGAAAACTTGAGGGAAAAAATCTATACCAAAAATAAATAGAATATTAGCTCAAAAATTCAGACTTGTTACACTCAGTTCTTAAGAGAAAAAATGAGACCCTTAAATGAAACAGATCCAAGAATAAAATCAAAAACCTAGGTGTGAAAATAATAACTTAGTGTGTGGACATAATTGGGTTTTCTCATAACTTAATGAATGGGATTCATTATGTTTTCTCAAAAATTAATTTTTCAGTTTCATTGGTTTTGATCACAACTTAATTTTTGGTAATCGTTGGGTTTTATTGATGTTTAATGTGTCAAAATTATTGGGTTTTCTCACAATTTTATGATTTCCTAGGCTTATTCTTATACAACACCCTTATGTTATTCCTTATGACTATTATAAAATCATGATTATTGACTCATGAATACATATTTATATATATATAATTTCTTATGTTATTCCATAATATTGGTTTCATGACTCATGATTTTATGATCTATTTTTTTATTGAGTATGATTCTATAATGTTATGTTTATAAACCTTGATTATGTTCTCATACACACATGCTCATATTATGATTACTAATGATATTTAATTGTTATATCTTTTGTTTACACTTACTAAGCATATGAGCTCACTCATTTCTTTGGTTTTCATTCCCTAGGATATGAATAAGAGTGTGACTTAAGACATGAAAAAGAAGGGGGTATAGTGTGGTGGTACTATAGGGAAATGGTAACAATGTTTTAAAATAAATTTTTATGTAATAATCTTCAAATAATCTAAACCTATAGGTTCTAGGGTGTGATTTATCATGATATGTAATTATTATTAATGTAAAATGATATAATAGGTATGTATTCTATGGTTGGGTCTTCTCAACTGGTATCAAAGCAGATGTATAAAGTTTTATTTTGTCACTAGATCTGGGAAAGTGGGAATGGGGTGATTCAATTAGTATCAGAGAGGGTTTATGTTATTTTTTAGGATTAATTTATGAATTATAAATGATATAACAAAAAAATATCATATGATGAACTAAAAGTGATGTAGAATGATCCTAAATTGTCATAGGTTGAAATGAAGATGTCATAATTTAGGATATATTGGGATTTATTTTCCTTATTATATGATTTATTACTCTAGTTATTATTTCTCGATACTCACATTAAATTTTTGGTTTTAGTCAATGGTTGGAACCTAGAGAAATCAAGTTAGCTATGAATTTCATTGATAATGCAATGATTGTTCCAATGAGAAACCAAATGGGATGGGAGCTGGTATTGAAAATATGGTGGTTGTGCTTACATACATATCTTGAGTTATGTTTATCAATTTAAACCTTGACTAACTTCCAAATACACTAAATAAGGTGGAAATGGAACTCTAGGTAAGTACAACTAATAAAGACAATGTAAAAAAATAAGATTTAACTTCTTACTTGTCAAAAATGTAAAAAGAAGCATTCAAGGAAATATCTTAAAGTTTCTAGAAGATGTTTTATATGTGATAAATGAGGGAATTGGGAAACAAACTACCAAGGGAAAAGGAAAATTTTACTTAGAATAATTTAGGAAAATAAAGTTATTCCTAAGGTTCTATAAGAACCTGGATATTTTTAGAGATGCATCAGGCTTGTTTTCTGGTACATGTTTGTCTAGTTTTAAGTTATTTTGATTAGGAAAATTCTTGCAGAGTTTTTTGGTGAATTTTTTGAATTTATAAATAAAGAAGGGTAGTTCAAAGTTAGTGTATTATTTTCCAAACTATGTTCCATATCCCAGCTAACCAAGAAAACTTAGGAAGATATGATTCACAAGGATTTTGCAAGGTTTGGGAAATTGTGTTCCCTAAAAGGAGAAATCGTGCAACACCCCCCCCCCCATAATAGGTGCACGATTAAGGAACATGGTTAGGGGAAACTATTCCCCCTGAGTAGCAAACCAGGTGTATGATTTTAATTAACCTAAAAATTAGATTTTAAAATACCTTAACCCCTATATTAACCCCAAATAGACCCACACTCATCCCCTAATAATTCATATTGATTTTGGAGGCTCCTGAATGGTTTATTTGGTATCCTAACCTCCGTTGTTGGAGAATCGAATGGCAGATTCAAGACCTTCACCTCCTCGGGTAAGTGGTTTATTCCCATTTAGATTTCCGTTTCTCTCATACTCCTCTTCCAAGATAAAAGAGAAATGTTTATCTCCTGTTGGATCTAGATTCAGTTCTAGGTTTTTTAGATCTTGATTCATTTAAATCATGCATCTATGAATTGAATCAGGATCTCATTCTTTATCATTGTTCCACTAAAATTAGATATTTTCGTTGGCGAGTGTCCATCACTGTTTTGGAGTTAGGTGGTCTATAATTCAAATCCCAAAGTCAGGATTGTAATTATTTGTATGTAATTGTATAATTTCTATGAGATCTTTAATAATTGAGTTCTTGATTGAATTAATTAATTGATGGAAATGTGAAATTGGGGATATTGGAATTATAGATTCTTATTTTGAATAATTAATTGATGAATTAATTGGGGGATAATTAATTTATTGAGATAGAACAATTAATTTTGGAATTAATTGGGGGTATTTAATTGATTGAGATAGAATAATTAATTAATGGATTAACTGGGGGATATTGAATTGATTGAGATAAAATAGTAAATTGAGAAATTAATTGGGGATAAAGAATTAATTGAGATAGAACAATTAATTGAGGAATAAATTGGGGATATTGATTTGATTGAGATATAGAAATTAATTTTGGAATTAATTAAGGATATTGAATTGATTAATGTGGAGCAATTAATTGATGAATTAATTAAGAGAGTAAAGTGATTATTTAATTGTTGAATTAAATAATGGTATTGATAGGATTAATTAATTGATGAATTAATTAATAGATGTAATGTGATTATTTAATTGTTGAATTAAATAATGGGATTGATGGAATTAATTAATTGATTAATTAATTAATTGATTAATTAATTAATTGATGAATTAATTAATTGAAAGTTTTTATTATATAATTGTATAATTAAATAGTGGGATTGATTGGATTAATTAATTGATAAATTAATTAATTGATTAATGTGATTAATTAATGTTTAATTAAATAATGAGATTTATGGGATTAATTAATTGATATATTAATTAATAGAGAAATGTGAATATTTAATTATTGAATTAAATAATGGTATTGATGATATTAATTAATTGATGAATTAATTAATGGAAGTAATGTGATTATTTAATTATTGAATTAAATAATGGGATTGATGGGATTAATTAATTGATGAATTAATGGAATTAATTTGATTAATTAATTAGAAACTAATTAAGGAAGTTGACCTGAAAAATTAATTAGTGAATTAATTGAAGGTACTTAATATGATTAATTAATTATATAATTAACTATTAGAATTGGCATGAATAACTAATTTGTGAATTAATTGAAGGGATTGAATACAATTGGTTAATGGTGGAAATATTTAATAGAGTTGATGTGAACAATTAATTGGTAAATTAACAGATGGAATTGAATGTGATTAATTAAGGGTATAATTAATTAATGGAGTTGACGTGAACAATTAATTTGTGAATTAATTTAATTGATTTAGTGTGATTAATTAATGGTTGAATTAATTGATGCAGTTGATGTGAACAATTAATTAGTGAATTAATTGAAGGGATTTGATATGATTAATTTATTGTGGAATTAATTAATGAAAATATTGTGACTACGAAATGGAAATAATTAATTATTAAAATAATTATTTTGATATTGTGATTATGAATTGGGAATAATTAATTATTGGATTAATTAAAGTAGTGTAGAAATAATATAAAGTGATTACCAACTTATTGAATATATTAATGGGATAAATGTGAGTATTTAATTTTTAAATTCATTAATTGGATAAGGGTGAGTAATTAAGTGTTGAATTAATTAAAATAAATTAATATGATTAGTTAATTGTTAAATTAATTGAAATAACTGGCGTGGTTAATTAATTGTTGAATTAATTAATGTTATTGACATGATTAATTAATTGTTGAGTTAATTAATGTTATTGAAGTGATTAGTTAGTTGTTAAATTGACTAACGGAATTGATGTGATTAATTAATTTTCAAGCTAATTAATGTTATTAATGTGATTAGTTTGTTGAATTAATTAATGTTATTGATTTGATTAGTTAATTATTGAATTAATTAATGTTATTGATGTGATTAGTTAATTGTATAGTTAACTAATGGAATTGTTGTGATTAATTAAATGTCAAATTAATTAATGGTATTAATGTGATTAGTTAATTGTAAAATTAATTAATTTTTTTGACGTGATTAGTTAATTGTTGAGTTAAATAATGTAAGCAATGTGATGAGTTAATTATTGGATTATCCAATGGAATTTGTGTGACTAGTTAATTTTTGAATTAATTAATTTTATTGATATGATTAGTTAGTTGTTAAAATAACTATAGTAATTGATGTGATCAATTAAGTGAGGAATTAATTTTTATTATTATTATTATATATGTAATTAATTAATTTTTTTATTAATTAATGTTATTGATGTGACTAGTTAATTGTTGAATTAACTAATGGATTGAGATGATTAATTAATTTTTGATTTAACTAATGAGATTCAGAGCATTAATTAATTATTGAGTTAATTAATGACATTATGAAGGTTAATTAATTGTTTAATTAATTAATGAAATATAGAATGGTAAAAATGGAATTTTAAGATATGAAATGTATTCTAAAAAGGTAATAATGAAATTTTGAGATGTGACATGCGATATAGAATGGAAACTATGGAATTCTAAGATATAACTTGTAATTGAGAATGGTAACAGTGGAATTATGAGATGTGACATGAGATATAGAATGGTAAATATGGAATTCTAGGATGTGATATCCCTTGGGAATATTTTAGACTCTAGCGTGTACTGAAGCAGGTATTATGGTTCAGGTATCCACAGGAACCAGGGGGTTTATGTGGTTAAATTAATGTTAATTGATAATGTGATAAGTGTTTACTTATGGATTGTAATTATTTCATTATACAAGTTCATACACTGTTATTTAATAGGATATATTTTTAGATGTCGTTGGCGGTGGCCTATTGAGTTTTACTCACACCGTAATTAGGATTCTTGATTGATACTTTAATATAATACATGTTTTTTCAAAAGGTTAAGGGAAAAGGTTCTTGATTAGATAGTTGTTTTGGGATGGATCATCGATGAAGGAATCAGACTTGGTTTAGGATCTTCTTGGGAGTTTTCAGTGTCTTCAGTTTTCGGTTTTCATTTTGACACATAGAATATACTAAGAAAGGCCTATCTATTATTCAGTTTTGATATTGTATTTATATTTTAGGTTATCATGTTTACTGGTATTGTTCATGTTGTGGTTATATCATTCTTTATTGTTTTTTATTTTCTACTTGTTTATTACTCAAAGGAAAAAAGATGGTATAGTCTCCTCACGATTGATAATAGACCCTTGCTACTAGTCGGCAACCTCTGGAATATGGGATGATGCACTTAAGGTTGTGTAGTAGACCAACTCGGGGCATCGATATGTGGCACTTGGGATGAGATGTTACAAAGTTCTATTAGAGCCTAGTTTTCTTTTCTATTCTTTTTTTACTATTTGGGAAAGGTAGATAGGATAATAAGAAGAGTCGGGACCTGGTTATGTGCTCATGCTTGGGATTATCTAACCCATGTATAAGGTAGAAACCAAGTATCCAAGGTGGGATTGTTTTTATTGTTTGTTCTATTACAGTTGAATATTATTTCATCTTGGGTGACACACTTGTTGCCTTTTATGATTATTGATGTTGATATTTTCTATGATTTGACTTTTAGCCTAGTAAGGCACAAGATTTTAGTATGCATGAATCATTCTAGGTACTTAGGGTTATTTTGTGACATACATCATTTTTAGGCACGCATGGGAAAATGAGTTTTGGGTAAGTTGTTGAAATTGAAATATTATTCCTTTCCTACGAAAATGAACTATAAATGGTGTATAATGTGAAATATAGAAAGATAGTAAAATGATTTAAGATGAGAATAAATGGGTCTCTAAATGAGAAACTTGAAAAATCGAAATGAGTTACCCTTTTAACCTTTAACTAGATGTATGATGGTAAAGGGTAGTGTTAGCACCTCGTTTCTAACCATGTAGTGTGAAAATGGGGCAAATACTTGTTATGGTTTTGTGTAAATCCCTTCTGTTAACTATGTTAATGTTTTGAAATAAGAATCCTTTGTGTTTTTTGTTTGGCCCTTGATGTGGGTTGTTTGGATAGTGAGAATGACCTAATTTGAGAATTCGGTTGTAGGTTGTGAGAGGGACCCTCTGGTTTTGGTTCAGTTTGGTGAGATGTTGGCAGGCAGGGAATCCTGATACTTTTAAAAAATTAAAGTGTTTTCATAGTAGTACATAACATCGGTGATGGAGGATTTTTTTTTGTGTTCACCAATGACATCTTAGCATATCTTTAATTAGTAATGATCACATCCCCTACCTTGACATCATCTCAAGTACACTGAGAAATCTATGGTTGTATGCCTAGTTACTTGAATGTGTATTGGTTGGATATGGTGACCCTTATATGTTTTACTTATGAAGCGATATATGTGGAGATTGATGGTTGGAGGTGTTCCATGGATAGTTTATAAATGAGAAATTTGTAAGGAGCATGTTTAAATTCCTCAGGGAAAGGCTATGTGGGCCTTGGAGGTGGTGTATGTACATCTTGTCCAGGAACATTTTAATGGAAAAGCTATGTGTCGTTGTTGGATGGTGTTTTTCCAGTTGTTGGTAATATTGATTTTGAAAACACATCATTTATGTTGTGGAATTTGAGCTTAGGAATGATGTTCCCTTTTAGGAGAATCTGATATGTGTGTTAGATCATAGTGAGAAATTGTTTCAGGGAAAGTTCATGCTTATAGTTCATTTATTATGGAAATATGGATGAATTCAAGAAGAATAATAGGAGAGATAAGCGGATAATAGGGCACAGTGGACTGATATTCTTGACTCCAAAATATTAGGGATTGTTGGGAGTATAGTTCGAGGAAGATATATTATAAGGTAGGCAGATTGTAAGAACAAAACTTTTTCAAGGGATGCCTTGGGATTGTTTTCAAGTGTACTTTTGTCAAGTTTTGAGTACTTTTGATAGGTAAAATTCTTTGGGAGTTTTTGGTTGAATTTTTAGAATTTAGTAAGAAAGAAGGGAAGTGCCAGGTTGGTGCATGGCTGGTCAAACCATGTGTCATAGCCCAGCTAATTGTGTGAATCTAGGAAGAGTTTATTCACATGGTTGGCACATTTATTGGAAAAATGTTTGCCCTAGAAGTAGAAATTGTGCACCCCCCCCCCCAAAAAAAGAGGAGAAAAGTTAAGGTGCATGGTTATGGGAAACCGTTCACACCGAGTAGCAAACCGTGTGTGGTTTTAATTAACCTGAAAATTAGATTTTAAAATACCTGAACCACTATATTAAACTCAAATCGACCCCCACTCATTCTATAATGATTCATCTCTATTTTGGAGGCCCTCAGATATTTTTATAGGGCTCCTAACCTCTATTATTGGTGAATCGAAGGGAAGATTCAAGATTTCCACCTCTCCAGGTTAGTGGTTTCTTACCATTTAGATCGCTCTTTCCCTCCCGCTCCTCTTCTAAGATAAAAGAGGGATGTTTATCCACTATTAGATCTAGGTTTGTTATATCTTGATTCATTTAAATCTTGGATCTAGGAAATTAATTAGGATCTCATTCTTCGTCGTTGTTATGGTGAAATTCTGGATTTCCGTTGGCAAGGGTTTGTCGCCATTTTTGAGGCAGGTGGTTTATAATTCAAATCAAAAAGTCTTAATTGAAATTATGTGTATGTAATTTTTGAATTGATATTATGTGTTTATCAATTGAGTTTTGGTTGAATTAATTACTTTAGTGAATTTCTTAAATTAGGGAAATGTAAAATTAAGGATAGTGGGATTATAGATTATTGTTTTGAATAATTAATTAATGAATTAATTGTGGGATTTTTAATTGATTGGTAGAGAAAAATTAATTTCGGAATTAATTTGGGATATTAAATTGATTTATACATAAAATGAGATAGAAAAATAAATTGAGGAATTAATTGGGGATATGGAATTTATTGAGATAGAATAATTAATTGAGGAATTAATTTGGGATATTTAATTGAAATGTATTGAACAATTAATTTTTGAATTAATTGGGGATATTGAATTGATTGAGATGAAACAATTAATTGATGAATTAATTAATAGATTAAGGTGATTATTTAATTGTTAAATTAAATAATGGGTGTCACGAACCGAATCTAGTCTCCACCAAAACCGACACTCGACCTGACCCGTGGCAAGTCCCAAAGGGCATTTCTGATCCCCATGGGCTGGCACAAGTTCCTGGGTATCAAAAATGAAAATTCGTAATAATTTACTCGAGTTTGTATACTTAAAACAACAAATGAATCCAAGAATTCAAATCTGGATTTTTTCAAACCAAAACATCTTTTACTAAAATTCAGAACTGAATTACACAATTTTAAACAATTTTTGAATACCATTACAAAGTTACAAACTCATGAAATTACATCCCAAGAACCTCCACATGGAAAGAGGCACCACCCTCAAGTTATCTCCACGACACTGCATCACGATGGACTGCTAAAAACCCAAACCAATGGCATAAAACCTGTACTCAAACCTGTGACACAAAATAAGAAGGTCTACTTACACCCAATGGTGTAAGTAGGGTGTGATAAAAATCCCAGTAGGATACCACCACTAAGAGATTCCATATGATAAATATTTAAAGATGAAAAGCATGCAAGTTTTTAAAAACATGAAGCTAGTTACAATTTCTAAAAGATGAAACTTTGAATAATAAAAGTTTTCAAGTGGGCTATTGTAAAGGATGAACACTTTTAAAATAAACACTAAAGCTACTGAATTTTCCATCCAAATGTACCATATGCCGACTGTAAGTATAAAGTAACTAATGAGCACAAGCAATAGGAAATAACCACTAGGCACTAGCTAGCTGTGGGTCCCAGGTACCTCGTATCTCGGTGAGAGTAACCATCAAAAATATCCATTCTCATGCACAATCCACTAGTAGGGAACATACCCATAACCTAGTTGTCCCAAATCATCATCATCATAGTTTAGTTAGATTTGTAAGCATCAATCTTGCTAAGTGAAACTGAGGCCAAACCCCACGGATTCACTAGCATACTAGTACACGTCCACCCACCTAGATACCCAGGATTTCCCCTTGTGCTCAAACAAGTTCAACCAGTCAAGAAATGTACATTGATTATGAAAATATCATTTCCACATAACAAATTCACCCAACAGCCCATATGTATACCACACAAGTTACAAAATTCCATTTTTCATTCAAAATGATTTTGAAATCTGACTCACACCAAAATAACCCACAACACATTTCACATTTCTTCAACACTTCAACAAATCCATTAAATAATTTTATAAAACAATTATAATATATTGCAACTCATATAATATCCCACACACATGGAACATAACACTCCTTTCATAATAAAAATTTCAATTTTTCACATCACACTCACACAAAACAGTCCACATCACATTCACATCACTTTAACACCGAAATATCTCCTTCAAACAATTTAATAAAATATTTCCAAGATGATACATATGACATAACAGCCTTTTCAAAAATGAAATGGAAGTTTTAAAAATATACTCCTACCAAAACATTTTTCTGATATAGTTTCACCACATACACAACTCAATAAACCATTCAAAACATTCATAAAACAATTATAAAGAGTATACCCAAGCATTTCACATAAAACCCATTTCAAAAACATCTTTTTAAGACAAAAGAACACCAAGCCCCTACCAAAATAGAATTTTCAGCCCTATCAACATGTAATAATCTAATTTCAAATGTTATATAGTCACCTTGAACAATATCACAAAAGGTACCCATGAGAACACACAAATCCATAAAAAAATCAAGGAGTATAACAAGGTTATACACATAAAACCCATTCAAATACCCCCCCTTTCTAGGTCCACATGACACTATATCATTACCCAACCAAAATTGGTAGATTTTTTCAACAACTAATAAATCCCTTCCACATTTTACAAAACTACCACATGAGATAACACATGAAATAAATTTTAAAAATACACACTTCAAACAAAAATGTAACTTTATTACCAAATGATTTACTATTGCTACCAAAAACAGTTTTTTCACATAATTCAAAGAATATAAGGAACATGAAAATTTATTTAATCAAGAAAACTAACTCATCATTAAATGGTAACACACGGAATCACCTACCGAAATTGTCGAATCCCTCAAAACATGGTGCGAAACATCAACTGCACCAACCTCGCACCACAAGGATGATAAATACATCCCTAGACCACAAAGTTTCACAAAAAAGACTCCGGGTTAAACCCTAGGTACAAAACCTAGGTTCTGGACACTTTGGAATATCAACAAAGGGGGATGAAACCCTAAGAAAAGAGGAGAAATAAAATAGAGAAATACTTACTTGCAAAAATATTGAAGAGATCGCCCTAAATCCACAAAAATATGAATCTCCAAGTACCCAGAACGGGTATAGAGGTTCTAAGGATTCATATTAGGTCATTTGGGGACTGAAATTGGGGGAAAAGGATGAAAATTGAAGGAGTTATGAAATATTCATTTTACCTCGACAAATCTGGTCGATTTGCGAAAGAGTATGAAAGATCGCCCCAATTCGCGGTTCACCTGAGCTCCAAAATGTCTAAAACGATAATGGGGGTGATACATGTGATATTTTCCTTGAGAGGGATGTGGAATCATGGAAAACTATAAAAAATTAATTAGATATGGAAAATTTAAAAAAATAATTTAAAGAATAAAATGGGCTTACAGGCAGGCCCATTACCTTAATCAAAAACTCAAATCCATCATGATTTTCGATTTCAATGTAGTCCAAATGGATATGGTGATTTTAATATATTAGGGTATGACAATTGAAATGTGTAATGGTTATAAAATAGTAAATTTTGAAGGAGTTATAGGAGAAATGATATTTGTTTTTAAATCTGGAATTGGGCTCACGGTTTGGCCCAAATTTTCAAAACCCACCATTTTCACCAAAATGAGTGGTAAACAACCAAACAAATCAGGGATGGAAATTAAATTAATAATGAATTTAAAAAAAGTCACGGGTGTGAAAATTCTCCCCACCATAAAACTTTCCTCCCTCGGAAAGCCACATCAAGGACAAAGTAAAAACCAAACCGAACCGAAAGGCAGAAATGGACTCCTTTGCTAAACTTCGCCCCCAAAGGCCAAAACACCTCCAGTGATCAATTAAGGAAGGAATACTTCACAACCAAAACATACACCTCTTTACTAAAATTATAAATCACATTCATGATTTATCCTAAAATTAAACTCCTCAAACACTATTTGAACAAGGCTCAAGCGATTTACCCAAACAAACAAGAACATCGAACAAGGTTACACATACCTTGATATAACTAAACCATTGGGAACTCTCCAATCCCAACGTTTACCCAAGGAATATTTAGGTGGTTATATAGCTCTGAATGAGACTACCCACTTCCATGGAAATACCAAGTACAAAAGTGAGTTACTGGTACAAGGATACACAAATGGGCTCCCCAACCAAAAGAGACAACTTAAATTTTTTTCCGGGACAGAATCAAGACACCAACAGGGGAGCCCTGAAAAAACTCCCCAGTACAAGGGGTAGAATCCCATTAGGAATTTTCAAAATAATACTCATAGTGGGTATCCCCACTATAAGAACCAACCATATTAACTGACCAATATAGGCCGGCACAGAAAAACCCCAAAACTTAAAGAGTTGGGACGGTCGCACGGTTAGCCCGCATAGTTTGGGAAACTATGCGCTAACCATGTGGATCCTTATACCTACGTGGTTTTATGGGGAATGGTTACTATTAAATATTCGCATAACATGTCTATACAAATCTAAAACCATTCCCCCGAACATAAAGGAAACCAAAGGGGAAAAGAAAGTCATTGGGAGATAACATGGGGATGAGGCCCTCAACCTCTTTCCACCGAACGAGAACAAAAGAAGTGAGATGACAACAACAAATGTTTAAACTATTCCTATCTCTCATACTAAGAATAGTTATTTTTATAAGGTTAAAAACTACACTGGTATTTCCTCTGACTATGTGACATCTTCTCTCCGGGACCTATGGCTGGAGCTAGAATGATTGAAGCATCTTCGGGCTCGCAGTTAGGATTTGGAAACCCCCAAATAGAATTTCTTATTTTGATGCTACAAACAACTACATGCTATCCCAGATGGGTTCACTAAGACAAAACACACTCCAGAAATCACTTTACCCTAACATGGAATTTAACTGAAATAAGGGTTTAGAGGATGAACTCACATCACATCTTGTTTCTTCGGGTGAGAAACAACAGAAATAAAGGACACATATAAACACCTTCCTATAAAATAGAGGATGCCAAGATCTCCTGAAAGAAGAAACACTTCTGAAAAAAAGGATCACAAAATATTGTATAATTTCACCTTTAAAATCAAATGATCACATGACATCACAACGCATTACCGAACCTGACCAAAGTGACTCATAGAAATAATACAAGGAGGGGGCCTTATACAACATCCCCAAATATCACAGCATTCCATAAAGTGTCCATAATTGCCTCTCCTGGCCAGATTTCCCACATAAGTGGTCTAACATAAACCCCTTCTTCAAAGAGACTACGAAGGACTCAGAGGCCCTCTTAGACACTATCCATACTGACAACCCCAAACAACTTCCACCTTTGACGAATCAGGTAGCTTATGAAACTATGGTCTCTTTCAACCATCCACAATCACTCTTCCACAACAAGAGGATCCAAAAAAACCAAGAATGGAAATGTTGTAGACTCATTCTACAAATATCAAGAAAAGTTTCCTTATATTGATCAACTAGAGGATTTTCCAATGGCGAAACAATCCGGGTTGCACTTCAGTTGTGAACTAACCCTTAATGGGGGCGTACCCTATCCAACGGGAGAACCCAAGGACCCAACCAAGATGTTCCATTGGTAAAAAAAATTCAACAAAACAGATCCAAACACATTAATGGAACCATCGTAAAGGTGTCCGGAAACATATCTCATAGGAGACTACTGACCAGTCCTTATACCCAGCTTACCAACCAAACACAAACCTAAAACACAGTTCGAACATGAGGGGTTCTTGGACTCAAAACATCCCACAACATCAACATTTTCCAAAAACACACAATATACATCATCCCAAACAATTCATCAAGACATCATGTTTTTCTTTAAAAACATTTCTTTCAAAACCAATGGTTCAACGGTTAGCGTATCCACCAATGGTACCCCATGGGCCTCACACATGCATGTTTTTGTGCCACACCGGGCACCCTCCTCATATTCATCCCAGCACTCATCCAGTCATGCCATCAACCATCCATAATCCCATATAACCCCATTCATGTGGTCTCTCATTGAAATACCAAATGATAAAACTAAAATTCTTTCCACTTTTCAAAAACAAAATGGTCAACCAACCCATCCTTTTTCTCAACACTCCTAACAATGAGATAAAAATCTAAATTCACATCTTACAAAACTTTTCATAAGGACACAAACATTTAGAAAAGAACTCACTTTCAAGTTATTCACATCAATTTGAAAACATATCATCCCATTAAAATACAGTTTAGTTTTTTAGAAAACTATATTGGAAACACTTTTGAAAACCAACTTCAATATGGTTCCTAGTTTCAAAAGAGGTGTAAGCACACTATTTTCCATTTCAAAACAATTATGAAAATTCAGTTCCACAATTTCATAAATAAAACCATTCCCTATTTATTTGAAAATAATTTAACAAAAACTTTACGCTTCGTAAAACCAAGTCACTTTAAAACCAAATTTCCATGATTTCAAAACTAAAGCACAAAACAATGTGAGAGGAAACATGTTTCGGTGGGTGACTTGTTCATATGGTTGGTATCCATATTCCATTCACTTCACCATCACTGAGAGTGTTTTAGGGAATATCCCCGGCTCAGCATGGCTTGCCAGACCTTGCGATCTCACTGAGACCATTAACCCAACTCTCTTTTCATTTCCCCTAATCATCATCAGACCAAGAAAACCAAAAGACATAGATAAATCTCGACTTCCCCTAGAGGCTTGAATCCCGACATGAGGTGTGCTGATCAAGAACACTACCCATAATCATAATTTCATGTCTAGACAGTCTTAACTCCAGACTATCCCGACTATTTCCCAAATAACATGACTCAAATAGAGCGAACATCCTCTGATACTGTTTTGTCACGAACCGAATCTGGTCGCCACCAAAACCAGCACCCGACCCGACCTACGGCAAGTCCTGAAGGGCGTTCCCGATCCCTATAGGCTAGCACAAGTGTATGGGTATCAAAAACTGAATATTGGGAATAATTTACCCATGTTTGTATACTTAAAACAACAAATGAATCCAAGAAATCAAATCTGGATTTTTCAAACCAAAATATCTTTTACTAAAATTCATAACTAAATTACAAAATTTTAAACAATTTTTTAAGACCATTAAAAAGGTAAAAACTCATGAAATGACATCCCAAGAACCTCCACATGGAAAGAGGCACCACCCTCAAGCCATATCAATGACACTACATCACGATGGACAGCTAAAAAACCCGAACCAATGGCATAAAACCTGTGACACAAAATAAGAAAGTCTACTTAAACCCAATAGTGTAAGTAGGGTGTTATCCATAGCATAGTAGGACACCACCACTAGGATATTCCATATGATAAACATTTAAATATGAAAATCATGCAAGTTTTCAAAAACATGAAAAGCTAGTTACATTTTCTAAAAGATGAAAATTTGAAAAAGAACAGTTTTCAAGTGGGATATTTTAAAGGATTAACACTTTTAAAATAAACACCAAAGATAATAAATTTTCCAGCCAAATGTAACTTAAGCCGACAGTAAGTATAAAGTATCTAATGAGCACAAGCAATAGGAAATAACCCCAAGGCACTAGCTAGTTGTGGGTCCTAGGTACCTCGTATCTCGGTGAGAGTAACCATCACAAATATCCATTCCTGTGCACGAGCCACTAGTAGGTAATATACTCATAAACAAGTGGTCCCCAATAATAATCATCATAGTTTAGTTAGAGTTGTAAGAGTCAATATTGCTAAGTAAAACTGAGGCTAAATCCCACGGATTCACTAGCATACTAGTACACGTCCACCCACCTAGATACCCAGGATTTCCCCTTGTGCTCAAACAAGTTCAACAAGTCAAGAAATGTAAATTGATCATGAAAATATCATTTCCACATCACAAATTCACCCAAAAGACCATATGTATACCACAAAAGTCACAAAAGTCCATTTTTTATTCAAAATGATTTTGAAATCTGACTCACACCAAAATAACCCACAACACATTTCACATTTCTTCAACACTTCCACAAAACCATTAAAAAATTTTATAAAACAATTATAAGATATTGAAACTCATATAAAATCCCACACACATGGCACATAACACTCCTTTCATAATAAAAATTTTAATTTTTCACATCACGCTCACACAAAACAGTCCACATCACATTCACATCACTTTAACACCTCAATATCTCCTTCAAACAATTTAATAAAATATTTCCAAGATGATACATATGACATAACAGCCATTTAAAAAATGAAATGGACGTTTTAAAAATATAATCCTACCAAAACAGTTTGCTGATATATTTTCACCACTTACACAACTCAATAAACCATTCAAAACTTTCATAAAACAATTATAAGGAGTATACCCAAGCATTACACATAAAACCAATTTCAAAAACCTCTTTCTAAGCCAAAAGCACACCAAGACCCTACCAAAACAGAATTGGCATCCCAATCAACATGTAATAATATACTTTCAAATGTTATATAGTCACCTTGAACAATATCACAAAAGATACCCATGAGAACACACAAATCCATAAAACACTTTCAAGGAGTATAACAAGGTTATACACATAAAACTCATTCAAAGACCCCACGTTTTAGGCCCACATGACACTATATCATTACCCAACCAAAATTGGTAGCTTCTTTCAACAACTAATAAATCACTTCCACATTTTACAAAACTACCACAAGAGATAACACATGAAATACATTTGAAAAATACACACTGCAAACAAAATTGTAACTTTAATACCAAATGCTTTATTATTGCTACTAAAAATGGTTTTTGAATAATTAACAGCATATAAGGAACATGAAAAATTATTTAATCAATAGAACTAACTTATCATTAAATGGTTACCCACAGAATCACCTACCGACATTTTCGAATCCCTCAAAACATGGTGTGAAACATCAACCGCACCAACCCGGTACCACAAGGATGATAAATCCAGACCTAGACCACAAAGTTTCACCAAAAATACTCAGGGTTAAACCCTAGGTACTAACCCTAGTTTCTGGACACTTTGGAACATCAGGAACGAGGCATGAAACCCTAAGCAAACAGGAGAAATCAAATAGAGAAATACTTACTTGCAGAAATATTGAAGAGATCGCCCTAAATCCATCAAAATATGTATCTCCAAGTACCCAAAACTGGTATGGAGGTTATAAGGAGTCATATTTGGTCATGTGGGGACTGAAATGGGGGGGGGGAAAGGATGAAAATTGAAGGAGTTATGAATGCTTCATTTTACCTCGTCAAATCTGGTCGATTTGATAAAGAGTATGAAAGATTTCCCTAATTCGTGGTTTACCTGAGCTCAAAAATATCCAAAACAATAATGGGGGTGATCCAAGGTATATTGGATTTGAGAGGGAGTTGGAATCACGGGATAAAAGTAAAAAATGAATGATATGTGAAAATTTTTAAAATATAATTTAAAGCAGGAAATGGGCTTACGGGCAGGCCCATTACCTTAATCAAAAACCCAAATCCATCATGATTTTGGATTTCTATGTGTTCCAAAGGGATATGGTGATTTTAATATATTAGGTTATGTCAATTGGGAAGTGGAATGTGTATAAAATAGTAAAAATTGAAGGATTTATAGGAGAAAAGAAATTTGTTTTTAAATCCGGAATTGGGCTCACGGTTTGGCCCAAATTTTCAACACCCACCATTTTCACCAAAATGAGTGGTAAACCCCCAAAACAAATCAGGAATAAAAATTAAATGTATAATGAATTTAAAAAAAATTCATTAGTGTGACAATGGGATTGATGGCATTAATTACTTTATAAATTAATTAATGTAAGTAATGTGATTATTTAATTATTTAATTAATTAATGGGATTAATGGGATTAATTAATTAAATAATAAATTAATGAAACAATGTGATTATATATTTTTTGAATAAAATAATTGAATTTATGGGATTAATTAATTTATGAATTAATTAATGCATTAATGTTATTATTTAATTTTTGAATTAAATAATGAGATTTATGAGATTAATGAATTGATGAACTAATTAATGGAGAAATGTGAATATTTATTTATTTAATTAAATAATGAGATTGATGGGACTAATTAATTGATTAATTAATTAAGTGAAGTAATGTGATTATTTAATTATTGAATTAAATAGTGGGATTTAAGGAATAATTAGTTGATGAATTAATTAATGTAATTAATGTTATTAATTAATTGTAAATTAATTAATGAAGTTGATGTGAAAACTAATTGGTGAGTTAATTAAAGGGATTGAAAATGATTAATTAATTATATAATTAATTAATGTAATTAACGTTAAAAATTAATTTCTAGACTAATTAAAGGGATTTAATGTGATTAATTAATTGTATAATTATTTAATAGAGTTGATGTGAAAAATTTGTTGATGAATTAATTGAAGGGATTGAATGTGATTAATTAATTATAGAATTAATTAACGGAGTTAACATGAACAATTAATTGGTGAATTAATTGAAGGGATTGAATATGATTAATTAATGGTGGGATTAATTAATGGAGTTGGTGTGAATAATTAATTGGTAAATTAATTGATGGTGTTGAATATGATTAATTATTTATGGAATTTATTATTTAATATATTGTGATTGTGAAAATGAAATAATTATTTATTAAATTAACTATTGATTTAATTATTGTGATATAATGTTTGGGAAATGGGAATAATAAATTATTTAATTAATTAAGGGAGGTCTGAAATCATTTATTGTGATAAATTTATTATTGAATAGATTAATTGTATAAATTTGATTAATTAATTATTGAATTAATTAATGGGATAAAGGTGAGTAATTAATTTTTGAATTAATTAAAGGAAATTAATGTGATTAGTTAATTATTTAGTTAACTAAAGAAATTAAAGTGCTTAAATAATTATTGATTTTGACATGATTAATTAATTGTTTATTTAAATAATATTATTAATGTGATTAGTTAATTATTGAATTAACTAAAGTAAATGACATGATTAATTAATTGTCGAATTAATTAATGTTATTGACATGATTAATTAATTGTAAAATTAATTAATTGTATTGATGTGATTAGTTAATTGTTGAATTAATTAATTTTGTTGATGTAATTATTTAATTTTTGAATTAATTAATGTTACAAATTTGGTTAGTTAATTGTTGTGTTATCTAATTGAATTGATGTGATTAATTAATTGTAAAATAAATTAATGTTATTGATGTGATTAGTTAATTGTTGAGTTAACTAATAGAAGTGATGTGAGGAGTTAATTGTTGGATTAACAAATGGAATTGATATGAGTAGTTAATTATTTAATTAATTAATGTTATTGATGTGATTAGTTAATTATTTAATTAAATAAGGGGGTTTATATGATTAATTAATTTTTGAATTAATTAATGTTATTGATGTAATTAATTAATTGTTGTATTAAATAATTTTATAGATGTTATTTGTTAATTTTTTAATTAACTAATGGATGTAATAGATTAATTAATTTTTGATTTAATTAATGATATTGATAATATTAATTAATTTTTGAGTTCATTAATGAGATTGAGAAGATTAATTAATTTTTGAATTAATTAATGAAATATAGAATGGTAAAAATGAAATTCTCATATATGACATGTAATCTAGAATGGTAACAATGGAATTATGAGATGTGACATAATATATAGAATGGTAACAATTAAATTCTGAGATATAACATATATTCTAGAATGGTAATAGTGGATGTCTGATATGTGACATGAGATATAGAATTGTAACTATGGAGTTCTAGGGCATGATATACCTTGGGGTGGTTTAGACTCATATGTAGGCCGAAACAGGTATTGTGGTTTGGGTATCCTTAGGAACCTGGGGGTTTATATGGTTAAATAAAGAGTAATTGATAATATGAAACTGTTTACTTATGAATTTTAATTATTTATTTATACAATTGTATACACTGTTATTTGGATGGATTTTGTTTTAGATGTTGTTGGTAGTGGCCAACTATGTTGTATCCACACCCTACTTGGGTATGGTGTGTAGTTAACCTAAAGGATTTGTGATTGTGGTTCAATGGATGGTGGGTTATCAATTGTTATCAAAGTCTATATTTCATCCTCAGCTGCCCAAACCCACTCTGACCTTGGGTTCCAATATTCCACTCCAGGTCGGAGTTGGAGTGATGGGTACACAGGGTTTTCGACCATAAAATTTGTGGTCATCGAGGTTTATTTTTGGGTTTCATCCCATTCTTTCTTTATAGTTTCATTCCCATCCTTCTTCAGGGTTTTCCCCAGTTTCATATTTCCCTTTTTGGTCTTCTTTCTCGATGGAGGTTCTTATTTTTTTTTCAGTGGTCTCCTCTTCTAGTACTATTTTTTCGGTCAATAAGTCGATTTTGTGGATTCTGTGTTGAGTTTCTTCATTTTTCTAGGATGCTTGAACAGTGACATTGGTGGTGATGGTGGATTATATTCGGTGTTGTTTCGGTGTCAAATTTTTTTGGTTCAGGTGAAGTTGGTTTTTTGTACAAGAAGTGGAAGTTGGAGAAGTAGCCGGTGGTGGTGAGTCGTGGATGATGAAGACCTTGGTGTGGTGTTGATGTGATGAGGGTGATAGGGATTGGTCAGTGATGTGATGATGGTGTGTCTCATGATGGGTGTGTGACTCAAGGTAGTTAAATGATTCATGATTATTTTTTACCGAGATGGGTGATGATGACATTAAATTTTAATTTTGAATTTTGTGGTTTTGGAAGTCGGTAGTGGCGGTATTTGTTTCTGGGTTTGTCTGTAGTTAATTTGGTTTTTGTATTTCGAATTCTATATAATAATTGTATAAGTGTGGTTTGTGTGGATGTTTTTTTGAGGTTTTTTATATGGTTCCCACTACCAAAAAGTTTCTTATTAAAAAAGTTTATTGTGGTATTACTCTGATGAAAAAAAGAGAATGTGTATTCTCCCCATGATCGATAATAGACCCTCACTGCTTATTGGTAGCCTCTAGCGTATGGAGAGTTGTGTTTGAGGTCACGTAGTAGAATGAATTAGGGAACCAATGCATGGAATATAGTTCAAGACATTACAAGTTCCACTAATACATAAATTTTCTAGACGTGAGGAATTTGGGAACTATAAAAAATGCACAGAAATAGGGGATAATAAGGAAAATTGATGTCAATAACCTACAAAGTCAATGGTGGAAGGTAAATCCTATCCAATCACAATTGTTAAATAGGTTCATGAAAATGAAGTGGTGATAGGTTAACTCAATATTATAAACATATTATTTGAGACTAGTTATATAAATTTCTTTATATCCTGAAAAGTCTGTAAGATTGTCCATATCCCCAATAGTTAGATATTCAATTATCGTTGAAAACTACAAGCACTATGAAGATTGAATCATATGTCTAAAATTCCTTTCTGGTAAAAGTTTTTGTTAATGTGGTCCCTATATATTTTATTACTCTCTCTTTAGTTAAATTTGTGATTTTGTGCATGGATTGTATCTCTCTACATGGAACTCATATTAATTATTGGGATAGGTAAATCACATTTTATATCCATAATAAAACTATGGCCATTTATCAGTGTACAAATGACTATAAAATCCATAGAATTACATCCATTATATGGGTCTTAATACCCAATCATAAGGGGTATTTAACTTAAATTATTGGGGTGGAAATAAATATTGAAGAAATGGAAACCGTATAGTAATATAATGATGTATTTCCAGAAGAGTCACCAGATCTTCTCCTGATAATGAGGTTTATATCTCATTAGAATTTATATCTTGATTCAATTTTATCTTATGGATACCATCAAATATTTTCATCGAAAACGGATAATTAAAATTTTGAGGATGTAATTTATTTAAGGGGAAGAATGTAACACCCTAGATTTTAGGAAGTATTTTTTTCATTAACATATATTCCAATAATTCATAAATATGTTTTTCTGTTCTTTCAAAATAATTGAACCTTAGTAGAAAATAATACATGCAATATATAGATCAAACTAATATTTTACTCACATATAGAACATTATAAATAAAATTACATGAAACCATGTATTACATCAACCATGTATGATTATATCCCCTAAAAGTGCATAAATCAAAATGGGACAATAAATAGAAAAGATTAATATTTTAAAAACAATGAGATCCTATGGGTCATCTTCAGCCTTGAGAATCATCATTTATAGAACTAAACCTATGATGAAAAAACACATCATAAAAGGTGAAATAATGTTGTAAAATACATAATGGAAACTATAAGAATGAGAAGTGTGATCTATAAAGATAGAATGGGATGAATTTATAAGATTTAATGAGGGTAATATAGTCACTATATGATAGTTATAAAACGGTATCACTAAAAAAATGGAATTCAATCATGTTTCTATTTTACATTAGTTGGGTTTATAAACATTGCTAAAATAATTACTTTTATTTTATAGAATCATTGTTAACTGAGGTATCGGTAAATTTAGGTATGTTTCTATCCCCATTTATCAACATTAATTATAAATGTTAGTAAGTGATCCCCATTGATCCGTAATTTTATAAATGTCAGTAAATGTATATTTCTTTTTAAAATTTCAATTTTTAATTCATGTAATAAATAAATATTTCTAGTTTTTTTAATACCACACACACCCCTTATCCTGTAGGATTCAACTCAACCCCCCCCCCCCCCCCACTATTACTTCCAACTCACCTGCACCCTACTACCCCCTGCCCATGAAAAACTACCCACTTTCCCTGACACCCCCCCCCCCCTTCTCTTGTGTCACTACCTACATCAGCAAGCCCCCTCACCATGCTTTGTGTTTTAAAATTTGAGGTTTGTGGGAGTAGAACCTCGTCTATGAGTTATTCTTGTCTATTTATAGCATTAAAATATATATATATATATATATAATTTATATATATTTATATATTTGTGTGTGTATGTATATATATATATATACTTATATATTTATATATGTGTGGTTTAATATGTATATAATTTTATACATAAATTAGTATATATGTTTTATATTAATATATAAATTAATATATCTATTATAATCTGTTAACATATAGGTTATTATATGTTATATATATGTGTGTGTGTGTTAATATATGTTATTATATATTTATTTATAAATTGACATATATGTTTTTATATAATAATATATATGTTATTATATGTTATTATTTATATATGTTACTGTAAATTAATAAATTTCTTGTTATATATTTATATATAAATTAATATATATCTTTTTATATGTTACATTTATATATGCTACCATATGTTATTATATATTAATATATATGCAATAAATATTATAATATATAAATTAACATATATATATATATAAATTAATAAAAATATACTTATATATATTAATATTCTTTTATTCAGTTATTATTAATTAATTATAATTAAATCTTAAATTTTTTGTTGTCATATTTATATGTATGTATGTGTATATTAATTTTATATAAATTACATTTATTTTTATTTCTATATAACACAATTATATATGTAATATTATTAATATGTGTATATATCAATATATAAATATAAAATATTCTTATAAATTCATATATTCATATATAGAATAATATGTGTCTGTGTGCATGTATATATATATATTCATATGTATGAGTGTATGTATGTATGTATGCAGGCATGTATGAGTGTGTGTGTGTGTGTGTGTCTAGATTCCTTTAAATTTTTTCATTTAATTTATCCATGTTTTGAAAATTTTGTTAAATGTAAATTATCAAAGTTCAAAATATAGATAAAAAGCAATTAATTATACACCTTTATTATAAAATCACCTATAAATATAAAATTGACTTCATTTTAAAAGGTGGATAAAATATGGTTAAATTATCCATTTTATTATGAAAATGTGGTGAAATTAAAAATTATTCATGTTTTAAAATGTGACAAAAAAATGTGACTAAATTAAAAAGTAGCCCCTTTTTAAAAAAACATGGCTAATTGTCAGTTTTGTGTAGTGTATATAATCATTGGGTTCAATACTAGTTAACACTTAACCTATTCAGAATTACCAATATGTATTTAATATACATAACATTTATTTATATGTTAATAAATATATATATATATATTCTTTTTAAATAATTTATTTGACATAAAATATATGATTTTGGAATACAAAGAAACTTATTCACTTGGGAAAATATCATTGATTCTAAAGATTTTTTTTTGAATTATGTATTTTAGTTAAATTTATTACTTTCAAGGAATGATATCAAGAAAATAAAATTCAAGGAATGATTAGGAAAATAAACATATATTATCTAAGAAATAATTGAGGAAATGTAGGGAAAACTAATTTAATTATTCCTATACAAACAAAAATATATTACTTAAAAGAGTTATTTTTATTATATGTTATATGTTTTTATTTAGAAGTTAAATTTATTACATTTAGATTATAATATAAACTTAAATTTTAATAAACTGGCCTGGGATACTCTCAAAACTGGTACCCAAACCGATCCTCCACATACTCGAAGGACACTCTTGATCCCAACGGGTTGACAACTAGCTCCCGGGTATCAAACAAAAACAGAGGGAATGATTTTTCCTAATATGAAACAAACTACTTGGAATATATATATATATATATTATAAATAAATAGTATAAGATAAATAAATAAATATATTCCATAACTAAAGAGAAATTGTTGTATCGATACAACTCAAAGTAGGTAAACCAAACTCCAAGGTACATGTTCGATAACAAAGGACAACTAAAACAATGTACCACTACTCTATGTGATAATTTGGGAAATGATCCCCCATATCACCACCATTTACCCATACCCAGCTGACATAATCTTCATTGCCTCATTGAAGTGCCTTTACTTTTCCTACATCAAAATAAAATACTATTTCAACACAACTCCAAAGGGGTGGGAAGTGTGTGAGCTGAACAGACTCAGTGGGATCCCACCAAGGTGTTCCATTTCAAGTATTTGTACAAATATCACATATTCTCAATTTATAAAACATGAAATTATAACCATTAAAGTGTTTTTATATCAAAATCATGGTGAATAGTTCAACTTTTTTAACAGTTCTAAAACAAAGCGAGGTAAAATGGTTTCAAGGAATATTTCCAGCAAACCATTTCCATTTTATCAAAAACAAGTATGTCAAGTTAAAGTAGTAAAAATCCAAAAAAATAAAAGATAAACACAAGAAGTATGAATCTCATTAATGTTAGCAAGGTCACTCAAACATTATTCATGACTATTGCGTGCTACAGGTCCAAAGTAACCATGCATCAAGGCATAAGAAATAGAGGAGCACCCCATAAAGTGAACCCTCATACAATATCAATCCAAGCCCTAAAGCCCAATTTATCTTGTTCTTGGTACCAATGAACACCACATAAATTGATCCTTTCTAACAATATCAAATGATGATCCCTAATAATACACTCCCTCCTAAGTACCAAAGCCTCCCATATGCAGCATATCAAATCATTTCTAAGGCCTTATACATTCCACAATAAAATTTCAAACACACATTTCTTTTCATAAAAATATTATTTTAAACACCATTTCGCAATCCATTTCACAATTATTTGGAAATAAACTTTCTTTTACAAATAAATGGGGAAAATTGGTAGGCAACTACTGAATGCGGCTTTAGATTTCAATAGGGTGGGCTGCCCACCCCCACCAATCCCTTATGTCTACTTTTTTACTACCTATAAATGGGTAGTGCAACCCCCTTTTGATTTTAATAGATGAGTGATAGATACTTCTGTGGAAACTCTCTAACAAATTTTCTACCTCTCCCTATTCTACTTTAACATATTCTCTGGTAATCAATTTCTCTCTGTTTTATTCTTTGTTTTCATAACATGTTATCATCAAAAACTCTCAAAGATGGAGAAAGGTATGTTTTTATTTTAAACATTATTCCCACCACCTAGTTAGATGGTTCTGATTATTTATTCTTTTTATATTAAACATTATTTTCACTGCCTAGTTGAACAATTTAAATTATTTATATTATATTATTTATTTACCATTGGATTAGACGGTTTATGTGGTTTATTTAATTACCACCATAAAGGTTGGGTTTCCTCCTATTCGAATGGTTTTAATTAATTTATTTTACACTACCTAATTGGACACTTTGATTAATAAATTAGTACATGTGGGAAAATTTTAAATGAGTAATCTAATATATTGATTTATTTATTTTAAACCCCCATGTGACATATTTATTAGTCGATTAAGGTGGGATATATATGTGTGTATAATATAAAATGATAATATTAACCTGATTTTAATTTTTTTATACCTTTCTATTTTCTTTAACCTGAATTTAAATTATTTTTTTATTATTATTTTGAATAATTATAATATTTTTTTCTCTCCTAGTCATCATTGTTTCAAATCTTGTAAAACTTAAATTCACTACTCTTGATATTACTGGAAGTAATTACATATTGTGGATTATGTATGTTTAAATGCATCTCGAATCGATGGATATCATGGAAAAAATTAATGAAAATAATTACAAACCCTCCAAAAATAAATAAAATGAGACGATATTCCTTAGAATACATATCGATGAGGGTTTGAAATGTGAATACCTCACAAAAATATGTCCATGTAAGCTCTGGAAGAGTATAAAAGAAATGTATGATTATCAAATGTAGGTTGTTATTCCAGTGACCCATGATGAATGGAATGATTTATGCTTCTAAGACTTTAAAAGGGTCAGTGATTACAATTTGACCATATATAAAATTTTATCATAGCTAAAGTACTATGGTATTATGATTACATGTGTAGATATGATTGAAAAGACATATACGACATTTTATTCACATCACATCAACCTACAGCAGCAATATCACTTGTGAGGGTATATAAGATATTACGATATCATATTATCATTACTTGTATTAGAGAAGTACAATGAGATTTTGATTAAAAATCACTAGTCTCATCCTACTAGTTAAGAAGTAACAGTTCTTGAAAAAAATTCTATATTTATTGAAAATAATCATGAAAGAAGTCAAAAATATGATTCTCATGGTGGATGTGGTTTTGGTGGCAGGCACAGTTGAGAAAGTGGTCCTAACCATGAGAATACTTGAAATGAATACCATAATCATAAAAAATTAGGTCAAGAACTCCAAGGAATCCTAAGGATTCTTGTTACAGATGTGTATTTAAGGGACATTGTCTCATGTTTTCCTAACCCCATAGCATCTGTGTAAGCTATATAAAGAATCTCTCAAATCAAAGATAATGAACCACATTTTTCAGAGACATCTTATAAAAGGATGGAAAATGATGTTAATTTTACTGAGAATCACAATACATAAGATAATGATTTCACTTTCCATAAAGTGGGATATTTTATATGTGAATATGATGAGAAGATAGCTGTAAATCATTCAGAAAAATTATAGTAGTTATGAAATATGATATGTTGTTTTTTCTGTATGCTTTATATTTTTGGATGTTATGTTATTTTAATTTCACAATGTGTTTCTTATAATATTATTGTCTTTACATTGAACCATAGAAATGGATTTTGTAAATGGTATAGATATTTTCATACCAGATAGTGGAACAATACAAAAAAATCCTAAGAATAAAAAATAATTATCTGATCTTAAATCAGCCAGACCAATTGTGAATACTATATCAGGTCTTTCAAATATGATAGAAGACACTGGTAAAAAAAAATTCTTTACCTAATAGGACACAATTATTTATAAGAGATGTGTTTTTTCCAAAAATCCCAAAGAAACTTGTTATGTTTTATTTATATATATCATCATGGGTATGATACTCAAACTACATTTGAGAGAAATGAACAATACATGCTTATTACCATTCATATATCTGGTAAGCGTCATGTACTTGAAAACTACCAAAAATTATCATATGGATTTCATTATACATTTATAAATGAATTTAAAACACATATAGTAGTAAAGAATGGAAAAAAATGTTAATTTGTGGTATGATCAATTAGGTCATCTGGGTTCATGAATGATGTAAAAAACAATTAAAATTTCTCATGGACATTAAATAAATTTCTATCAAATCTACACACTAAGGAAAATTCAATGCAAGGATTTTTTGTACTGAAATCTGATTGTGAGACCATCTCTAGCTAAAATTAATTCCAAAATGCCAGCCTTTCTTGAATGAATTCAAGTGTATATATTTTGACCAATTCATCCATTGTTCATTCCATTTAAATATTTTATGGTATTAATTGATGCATCTAGTAGAGGGTCACATATATGCATTCTCTCAACATGTAATTTTTTGTTTTCATTTTTTCATTCTCAAATAATTAAATTGAGAGCACAATTCCATAATTATGTCATCAAGAAAGAAAGGATCGATAATGTTGGAGAGTTTACCTCTCAATATATCAATGATTATTTTATAGAAATGGGGATCACTATGGATCATCTAGTCACTCATGGGCATACACAAAATGGTTTAGCTGAATCATTAAAAAAACGCCTCAAACTTATTTCCAAGCCATTAATAATGAGAAAAAAATTTCCAAGATCTGTATGGGGTCATACAATATTTCATTCTTTGACATTAATTTGCATCAGACCAAGTGCATGTCAGAATCAATCTATACTCCAATTGGGTTTTTTCCAAGAGACTGACATCTCCCACTTAGGAATCTTTATTTGTGAAATATGTGTACCAATTTATCCCCCACAACATAAAAATATGGTACCTCAAAGGATGTTGGGAATATTTGTCATATATGAGTCCTCATCCATCATTAGATATCTTGAACCACAAACCAATGATGAATTTACAACATGTTTTATTGATTTTAACTTTAATGAAGAAGTATTCCCAAAATTAGGAGGGAAATAAACAAAGGAAGTATATTTTTAGGAATGTACACATGTTATCTTTTCTCAATCCTCCCACCCAGTAGTGTGAAATGGAAGTGAAAAAGATTTTACATTTTCTAGAACCAGTAAATCAATTTCCTGATGCATTTATTGATTCAAAGGGAGTGACTAAATCACACATACCAGTTGTAAATTCACCATCTATAATTGATGTCCCAAAGACACAATTACATAATCATGTCACATAAATCTCAAAAAAAATTCATGGATCATGGAATACCAATTGGATCTAAGGATATAAATCCTCATAAAATAAAAGGGATGAGTATAATTAAAAAAACCCATTATATAGGCATGTGGTCCATAAGAAACACATAATTTAAGTATTCTTAAATAAACACATGATGAGAATTATAAATATAATTAATAGGATATAGAAAATCCACAAGGTTTGGACTATAATGAAATATCTCTTAATTATACCACTAAAATTGATATATGGAATCAAAGTAATATGGAAAGTATTGATGAAATATTTTCATATTCTATTTCATATGATATAGAAAATGAATACCCCAAACCAAGGACTATTATGGAATGTCAAAAAAGACCGAATTGGAATAAATGGAAAGATGAAATTCATGTTGAATTAAATTCACTTAATATGAAAAAGGTTTTTGTTCATATTATACTGACACTAAAATATATGAATACTAATAGATATAAATTGGTTTTTATACATAATCATATTGAAAAAAATGAGATTGTAATATAAAAATATCATCTTTCCACACAAGATTTTTCTCAGACACCTGGAATTGATTATGAGGAAACATATTCTCTTGTTATAGATGTTATTATTTTTAAATATATAATTATCCTTATAGTAGATGAGAATTCCAAAATGCATCTTATGGATGTTGTCACAACTTATTTATATGGGTCCTTGATAGTCGTATATATTTGATAATCCTTAAAGGATTCAAAATTCCTAAAGTATTGAAATAAAAAACCAAAGACCTATATTAAATTAAATTTTAGAAATCCCTGTATGGATTAAAACCATATGGGAATATGTGGTATAATCGTTTGAGTAGATATATTTTAAATAAATGGTATGAAAATAACCCCATATGACCATGTGTTTTTATTAAGTAAACAATATTTTGATATGTAATTATTAGTTTTTATGTTGATGATTTAAATATCATCAAAACTCCAAAAGAGATCAATAAATAAATTATAAACATAATGGATAAATTTAAATGGAATGACCTGGGAGAAACAAAGTATTTTCATGGATTAAAAATTTAGCATATTCCAAGTGGTATATTTATGCATCAATAAAATTACACTAAAAGGGTATTAAAATTATTTAATATGAATAAATAGAATACTTTAAGTACACAAATGTTTATTTGGTATTTAAATACCGAGAAATATCAATTTAGACCTTGAGAAGAAAATGAGGAGTTGGTTGGTCCAGAAGTACCATACCTCAGTGCTATCGGAGCACTAATGTATCATGCTCATTATAATCATCTTGATATTTCCTTTTCTACTAATTTATTGGAAAGATTTTTTTCATCCACTACACTAAGTCTCTAAAATATAATTAATCATATTTTTCATTGTCTTTATGGAACTATTGATTTTAGTTTATTCTGTTATAACAAATTAGAAAAGAATATGAATAATTTTGTAGATGCAGGTTGTTTATTTGATTTTCATAATCCATGATCACAAACTAATTATGTGTTCATAGTTGTAGGTACTATAAAATATTTGATATCAAAAAATCATACACTCATTTCAACATCTTCAAATCATATAGAAGTAATATAAATACATAAATCATGTCGAGAATAAGTTTGGTTGCGGTCTGTGACTCAACACATTTGAGCAGTAAGTGGATTGCCTATGGATTATAACCTAACAATATTATTCTAAGATAATATTACATGAATCACACAATTAGAGGAACTATTCTTAAATAATTATCAAACAAAGAACATACCACCAATAGTTTTCTCCTTTACACAAGAGTTACTAAAGAACAGAGAAATCAACATGCAATATGTTCGATCCAGTAACAACATTGCATATTTATTTACAAAGGCACTATAAATTTTTTTCTTTAGAAAGATTTTACATGATATAGGGATGCATATATTGAAATTTTATTAATGTAATATAACCTTTAGGGGGATTATATGTGACTTTACACTTTTCTTCATTTTTATTTTTATCCCACTATATTTTTTGGAAATAATTTTTAATGAGGTGGTATCAAAACACATATGACATTGGTAGGGGTTTTCATCCTAAGGGGGAATTAGGAAGATGATTAATGCAGCTATTGATTTCAATGGGGGTGGGCTTCCCACCCCTACCAATCCCTTCCACCTAGCATTTCCTTTCCTATAAATGGGAACTGTAACCCCCCCCCCCCTTCATTTTAACATATGAGTAAGAGATACTACTGTAGAAATTCTCTAATAAATTTTTTATCCCTCTCTCTTCTACATTATCCTCTTTTTAGATACTCAATTTCTCTTTGTTTTATTCTTCATTTTCATAAAAAAACTATTTTTTTTAAAAAAATCCATTTCAATTACAAAAATCAAAAAAATTCAAAAAACATGCAATTTATTCAGAAAATCAGTTACAAATAAGGGAAATCAATAGTTCGTATAACATAATCTAGAGAAAAAACTAGTCACCTAAAACTTAGACCATAAACCAACCATGATGGGATCCACCCATGCTATATGGAACACAGAACAACAAACAGTGGCCCTAGAATTGATCCTACATCTTATAATTTCATTCCTTAAATAATAATAGCCAACAAAGTGGTTAGATCAGACATTCCTTGATAACCTCACACACTACACCACAACCAATATAAGGATCGAACTGTATAAAAAAATCACTCAAAGAATCAATAATAATCAAACAATAATCAAAACATGATAAAATTATATTATAAACACATCCCAATGCCACTACCACAACTAATAGAAATGAAGAATAAAAAAATTTTACTCACCCAAAGAGAGAAATTCAACCAAGTTGGAGATCAAGCACTGAACGAAGCAATCCAAATAATGAAGACACCAAAAATCGCATGGATGAGAGATAGGGATTGAATGAAAATAGATATAATGGATTAAGGAGTTATATTAATGGTAGATCAAACATACTAGGAACTCTAGTTTTACATTATAAACCCCAGTCTTATTGTGTAAATCTCTCATGAATCATGTACGTCAGAAAAACAAATCAATTCAGGTTAAATAACCCTAAGAGAATATTTTATAATGTAAAAGGTATTTACATAATAAATGGATTTACACCAAAAAATATTTTTAGATATTATTCCCTGTAACACATTTATGTCGTAAGCCAAACATTTATGGAATAAATTCCTCCTATAGGCACTACCAAACACAGACCCCTGTAGAAAACTCCAAAATTATTCTTACATATTATGAACCTAAAATCACACTCCAAAACATAAAAAAGAGAATAAATTGAAATATAACATGTTAATATATCCCCACCATAAGATTTTAAATCCCCTAGAAGTCATACGTAAGAAATGTGATCTAGAAAGAGCTGTGGTCACTTCTCCTTCACTGATGAGTCTCAAGTTTCATGAGAATCTGATCTATATCATCATACCACTCTAACTAATGAAATAAAGTTCCCAAACAACAATTTACCCTAAGAATAAATGATATTCATTGGTCACTCCATAACTGAAACATCTGGATAAAACTTGATCTCTTCCCAACTTAGAACATGAGAGGGATGAGGATGATACTTCCTAAACTTAAATATATAGAAAAAATCATGGATATTTTTCAACTTCTCTAATAATTCCAACTGATAAAAAACCTTCCCAAGATGTTAAATGACCTAAAATGTCCTAACATATCTCAGGGCCATCTTCCCTTGTTTCCCAAGATGACAGTGACCCAAACAAGGAGAAACTTTCAACAAAACCTAGTCACCTATAGAAAACTTCAAAGGATGAATTAAATGATCCAAATATGATTTCTATAGAATATATGATATATCCATACATAATTGTATATCCTAAACCATTACCAATGTCTCCTGAATGATATTTGGTCCCATAAGAGTGGCTTCACCCACCTCTTCCCAAAAAATAGGTGACCTACAAGGGAAACCATAAAAATCCCCAAAGCGTGTTATTTTGATCGATGAATAGTAACTAATGTTATAATAAAACTAATCCAATCCTATATTATTATCCCATGATCCACTTAAATCAAAGATATAGAGATATATAATATCCTCTAATATCGGAATATCATGCTCTTTCTAACCATCTATCTGTGGATGGTAAGTTTTACTCAACCTGACTTGAGTCCCCATTTCTTCTTGGAAACTCTTACAAAATCTATAATTAAACCTAGGATATATGTATGAAGTGATTTCATATGGAAACCCATGTAAACTCATAATCTCTTACACATATATCTTACCCATATATTTGACTATAGTAGTGTCCCTGATCAGAAAAAAAATGTTTCAATTTTTTCAACTGATCAATCACCGCACAAATAGAATTATCCCCTAAATTAGTCCATAAAAATACAAAAAAATGTACATGGAAACCTTATCCCATTTAAATATTTGTAGTGGTGGATGCTGGAGTAAACCAAAAGGTTTCATATGCTCTTTATTTATTGGCAGGTGTAAAAAAATGAAAAAAAACACCAATGTGGCACTTCATACCTGGCCACCAGAAATGTTGTATCATGTCATAATACATATTTGCATCACTCAGATAAAGTTTCCATGAAGAAATATAACATTCAAACTAAATTAATCTCCTCACAAAATTTGGGATGAGAAACCAATCCCCAAAGAAGATAATAAAATCAAAAGTGAGAGACCAACTATAAATGGTCTTCCCACCATAAAGGGTTTCTCAGATTCCTCAAACTCCTCATCTTGTTACTAAACCTATAGAATAGACTCAAGGAGAGATAATGATAAATTAACACTAGTCAGAATCATACCCAAATCATCCTCATAAGCAACTAGATGAAAATAATTGAATATCCCCATAAGGTTCCATTATTCGTTCAATTCTAAAACAGCATGTGATAGTACTTTCTTGTTGAGAGCATACATAGTGACAATATTGTTCCCAAGGGTGTAGGAGATGTTGAAATCAAACATTTTAAGGTACTCTGCCCACTGACTCTATCTGAGATTCATTCCCTTATAATAAAATATATAACTTAGAATCTGATAGTAAGAAAATACTATGAACCTTTCTCCAAAATGATAATTTCACCAATATTTAAGTTTATGAATTACTATGGAATGCTCTAAATCATGAGTGGGGTAATTATTCTCATGTGGAAAAAGTTTTCAAGGTCCACAGTTCACCACATGATTATCCTTCATCATCATACATTCTAGACCAGCACCAGAAGCATTGCAATATATCACATACCCATTACCAAAATTAGGTAAGATCAAGATAGTTGTTGACATCATAATTTGTTTCAACTCATCAAAATAATTTTGACACTTAGCATCCTATATGAATTTTACCCCTTTCCTTATAAGAGAATTCTAAGGTGATTACAACTTCAAGAATTCCTTAATGAACCATTGATTGTATTCAATATGACCCAATAAACTCTAGAATATCAAAGAATTTTCTTGTCTCCTCTCATGAAAATACATCCTTTAGCATCTTAGGGTTGATTGATAGTCCATGTTTAGAAACCATGTGTCTCAACAACTTCACTTCCTAAATCTAGAAATCATATTTTGAAATATTTTTATAATGTTAGTGTTTTCTCAAGAATTAAAAAACCATATTCATTTGATTCTCATAATCACATTTAAATCTAGAATAAACCAAGTTATCATCCTAAAAAACAACAAAAAATCTTTTGATATACTAATGGAATATTCAATTAACCAATGCCATAAAAAGTGAATGATCATTAGTCAGACCAAAAGGCATCATAAGATATTCATAATGGATATACCTACTCCTAAAAAATATATTCAAAATATTAAACTCATGAACTTTGAGCTAATGATAACCTAACCAAAGATAAATCTTCAAAAACCACCTCACCCACCATAACTAATCAAATAACTCATCCATATGGGGAAAAGGTTACTTATTATTAACTATAACTTGGTTCAGATTTCTATAGTCCACACACAAATGAATTGAATAATCTTACTCCTTAAAAAGAGCATAGGGGATTCCCACATAGAAACACTATAGTTAATGAATCCTTTCTATATCATAACATCCAACTAAATATTGATCTCTTTTAGCTCTTTTAGTGCCATGCGATATAAGGGTATCGAGATTAGCTGATTACCTACCATCAAATAAATCATAAACTCTACCTCCCTCTTTAGGGTAAGGCTAAAAAAGTCATATGAGAAGACATAAATAAGGTGCCTAAAAACAAGGGAATATCTATAACTAATGAAACATCATTGATTTCAACTACAATAGAAGAAAAAAATTGGAGATCTGAGAGGGAAGTCCATGCATGAGCAGACCTTAGATTCTTCTCTCCCTGAAAACCCTAGATCACTCATCGACAACAATGAACCAGAAACACTGATGATAAAAAATCAGTCTCATCAAATGATAAACAATAAAATCCATCCTAATTATGATTTTAAATAGATATAGATCAATAACAAGGAAATACTAGGCTAAATATGCATTATTTATCAATAGATAATAGGATAGCCAAAGAAACCCATGTTCCTCCCTCTTTCCAAGAGGTGGTCTCTAACTCCATAACAAATGACATGACATCCATTGGAAGTTTCAGCATATCCAAAAAATGGGTAGATAAAAATGAATTTGATACACCAGTATCAAACATAGTGGTTTTTATAGAAGATGCAACAAAAATGGTACCTCTCTCCATCACTAGATCTGCATCAACCTCTGTTGGAAACTCGTCCATTATGTAACTGTGAGTAAATACTGATCCATATGGCTAAATAATTTTATACTTTTAAGAATATAACTTCCCCATATAGGCCTTGGGAACTGAATATCCCTGAAAGTAACTATTCATAAACATAGCTTGGAAGGACCTCTACAAATAGCCCCGATGGCCACAAGAATTTAAAATATTGACGGGTACAAGATAAGTGCATCAGGTGTGCCCTACCTATCTACTCTAATAGTAATTCAAGGGAAAACTAATGGAATATATTGATGGTGTAGAGGAATACCATGATAATGAACTGCCTCTCCCACCCCTGATATGATCATTCCACTTCCACTTTTTTCCCTACAAGCCATTGAACCTGTAACTAGGTGGAATGGAAGGGGAAGAATAACCAATATTACATGTCATATCCATATCTTCCATCATAGAACTATCTACCATCTCAGTATAGGTGTAAATATTTATAATATATAACTATGATTGAATTTATAGTCACAAGACCTATAGGTATTTTTGAGCTTTCAACTTATCCTTCATCACCACTTTTGGAGGAAAACGAACCATCTCCCCAAACAGATTTTTGTGCTCTGACATAAAATGATCTCCCTCCTATAAATAGAGAAACTATTGAGACTACTCTATTATCAGATATCTTTGGTAGAACTGCCAAAAAAATTGGTTTTTGAAATCCTTATAATCTAAACCCACATGTTAGTTTTCTTATACCATAGAATCTCACCATATCTTATTGGGACCCTTGAGCTTGAACATCATGCACTTCACTTTGATATCCCTTGGTGTATCCAAGAAATTTAATACTTGTTCGATCTTTTCTAGATAGTATTATTCCTATTCATTTTTATTCATACCTTTAAAGGACAGGGGTTTCTTTCATAGGAACTCTTGTGAATAGTCTATTTATTTATTAACTTCTTATTGCACCTCAACAACTGGGTTCTGAACTCAGAATACAGTCTGGCCCATTCTATGAACTCATGCATGATGGGCTCTATAATATTTTGATCCAAAGTTACATTCCCTTGAGGAGAATCTCTTACAACACCCTATTGAGGAACACAAGGAATATATATCAGAAGAATATTTCTATAGATGAATAATATAATAAAACAATTCTACAAAAAAAAGAAAGCCCTTATTTTATACCAGATAAAAAAAGTAGATGATGAGATCAAGGTCAAAACTCAACACAGGAGACACACATCCCAACATCCCATGGTAACTTGAGGCTTGTCATAGAAAGATCTAGTCATTCAATAACCATAAACCACCTTTCAATTCCCAATAATCTTATCTCTAGTCTACCAAATTTTCCAAGATTAGGACTCTTAAAGAAAAACCACCCTATGATATTTATTTGTAACAAACCATCCTAAGATTCCATCAAAGATAGTACTGGAAGTGATCTACCATATACTCAAAGGGTGTTCATGATCCCCATGGGATAGAGACTAGAACCTGCATACCAAAAAACAAGATAGGGAATGATTTCACCCAACCTAAAAATTCATGGAATATATATATTCAATGAAAAGAAACAGTGGAAGATAACTAAAATAAATATATTCCATAACCAAAGATAAATAGTGGTATCAATACAGGTCAAAGTAGTTAAGATAAACTCTATGGTATATGTTTGATAATAATGGAAAATTAAAATAAAATACCACTAATCCATGTGATCATGGGGGAAATGTCCCCCCATCTCACCACCATCCACTCATACATAGATGACATAAAACTCACCACCTCACTGCGGTGCCTTTCGATTTTTTTCATCAAAATAAAATTCCAGATCTACACACCACTGATGGGGTGTATGGGGTGTGAGCTAAATAGGCTCAGTTGGATCCCACCTAGGTGTTTCATATCAAGTCTATATACAAAAATCCATTGTGTTCAATTTATAAAACATGGAAATACATTTATTAAAGTAGTTTTATATAAAAATCATGGTAAAGAGTTCCCCTTTTTCTATAGTTCTAAAACTAATCTATGTAAATATTATTTCAAATAATATTTCTAGTAAACTCTTTCTGTTTCATCAAAAAAAGGTACATCGGATCAAATTAGTACAAAGTCAACACATAAAAGATAAACATTATAGGGATAACTCATAGTCAAGGTATCTAGGCCACTAGTACATCAGTTATGAATTTCACACACTAAAAGTCTCATGTACCCATGAATCAAGGTCTAGGGAACAGAGGAACACCCCCAAAATTAAACCCTACAATAATTACAAGCCAAGTCATAGAGACAAATGCATCTTGATCTAGAAATGAAATAATACCCCAGAAAGTAAACCTTCATAATAGTATCAAAAGAAGAGCCTCAATACTACACCTCCCACCTAAGTACTTAAGTCTCTCATGTGTGGCATATCAAATCATTTCAAATGGCTTACACATTCCACAATATAATTTAAAACGCCATTTTCCTTTATTAAAACCTTTTTTGAAAACTCATTTCACAATCTATTTAACAATTCATGTAAAATAATATATCTTTTACCAAAATGATGGAAAACCATATTTTTCTCAAAAATCCATTTCAAGAAAAAAAATAAACCAATTCAAAAATAAATAAAATTTATTTATAAATTCGTTTAAAATATGAGAAATTAACTATTCATGTAACAATGGATAAAGGTGAAACAACCCACCTTAAAATCAAGTTAAAAACCACCTAAAATGGGGTCCACCAACATCGTATGTAATGAAGGATAATAAAAGAAGTACCTAGAATTTATTCCTATGTCTTATAATCATATTCCATAAACATAAAGATCTAGTAGAGAGGTAAAATCATACATACCTTGATAACATCACATGCCACACTAAACTCAACATGGGGTTCGACCTCTAGAAGAATATCACTCGATGAATCTAGAAAAATAAAACCAGAATAAATATGTGATCAGAAGATCCTATAAATGCAGCCCAACACCACTGTTGTGACCAATGGAAATAAATAAGTAAATCTTTTTCTCACCAAGAGATAGAAACATAACCAATATGGATATCTAACGCTGAATAAAGCAATCCAAAAGAGGATGAGACACCCAAAATCTCCAAGATGAAATATAGGGTTCCATGGAGAATGGATACATGATGAATGACCAAAGAAGTTGTGTGAATGATAGATAAAACCTACTAGAAACATAAAATTTATATCATAAACCCATTTATTATGACGTAAATCTCCCTTGAATAATGTATTCCAAAAAACATATTACCTCAGGTTAAATTACCCAGAGAAACTATTTTACATCATAAAAGGTATTTACTATATAAATGGATTTCTACCACAAATTTTTTCCATGGATTGTTCCCTATGACACATTTATGTGGTAATCTAAACGTTTATGTCATAAATTTCTCCTAAAAGGAAATACCAAACACAAACCCCTATAGAAAACTCCAAAACGATTCTTATGGATTCCAAAATAGAAAAAAATTATTAAAAATCAAAAAGAGAGTACCTTGAAATCTAGTATGTTACATAAATAAATTTTTTCCTCGGATTATGTTATTCCTTTAGAAAAAATTATGTAACTATAAATCCCTTAATATTTATTCATCATTTTTTTCATTCAAACTAATAGGGGACTAAAAATTACTATTAAAGGAACCTTATTCTATATTTTATACTTGTTAATAATTATATATATGTTATTATGAAGGGATAAAAAGTAGAATGTAACCATAATTATCCATGGATACCTGGGAAATTGACTATTTACACATCATTTATCACTCAATTGTTTTCTCCTAGTATTATAGTCACCTAATTTTAGTGATTTTCCCATGATACCTAGTTCTCATTGATGATTCCATATAGGGGACTCTCACCTTGTATTCTACTATATCCCCTAGTTCATTTTATTTGTGTGAAACATTATGTGGTTGTGTTTTATTTACCTATATTTGTTTCATTTATTCTATAGTGCCCATATTTTTATTATTTTCACTCTTCATTATTTAGTTGTATTTTAAATGGTTTTGTGAATGTGGATTTTAAAAAGGGTGATTTCAAATAGAAAAGAAATTTATTTATGAATGAGGTTTCTAGAAAATCATTTAGATAAGTATAAATTATTTAAAATTGTTTTTTCTTATAAACTCGAGAGTCTTCATTTCAAGGTATTCAATATTATTTTATATAAGTAGTTTATTTCACCATTTTTTTACATAGAAATGGTGGATGTTTTATAAAATATATTATGCTATGATTTTTTTATTTTATACAATTACTTGTGAAAACCTATCTTCTAATTATATTGAAAACTATTATTAATTAAATGCATGTAATTACATAAATTATTTGGTAAAATTATACTAGTCTTGTTCAGCTCACACCATATATGCACACCCATGTGCATGTATATATCCATCATATTTTTATATAAGTTCCTATGTGGTGATTCTAGATTTGGTTTTGTTTTTTTAGTTCATTAATGGATTCATTGGTAATTGGTTAATAATTGTAGTTCATATAGAGAAGTTCTAAGGGAATATCAGGTTATTATTTTTGTAGTTCATTCCAGGAAGTATATATATCGTTCAATTTATCTAGTTTTAGTTTTATTTAAAATTATTTGTACTGGTTTATACATTGTATTCATTAATGGTGTATTTGTTTCCATTTTTCATTATAAAAGTGGATTTAGCAATTTAAATTTTTTATATTCCTAGAAATATGAGTAATCAATTTTATTAATTATATGGCATTAGATGTTTATTTCATTTATGTCATGTTCAGATTTTTTATTTATCTAAAAAAGATTATATACATATAAGTCCAATGTATGGAGAAACCATTTTAGGTTTTTAGTAAAATTATTTTACTTAATTATTATTATTATTATTAGTAAAAGGTGAAATTTTTCCCACCAATTGATTCATTTGATACCCCAACACTAGTTTTCATGCCATGGTGATCAAGAATACAGTTTAGGGCATGTCATAGGATGACCCAGGTGATGTGATAGATTCCAGCAAGATAGTTTATGAAAAAATAGTATCATATAATCCTCTTGTTATTTGGGTGTGTTATAGTATTTTGAAGACTAATACCACCATAACATGAGAGGTAGGTTATGAGTAGGTGTTTAATCACCACCTTTCATAATGAAACCTAAGTTTCCATGGTTTTCTGGATTTTAGCATTAAATTTTAATCCTTTTCCTTATTTTTATGGTATTCTGATCCCAATTGAGTTATATCTGATACTTTGGTGTCCCTTTTGTATTTTTAGTGAAAATAGAGGATAAACTATAGCTACATGGCTAGGTATCATGCGTTGGAAAACCTTGTGGATCTAGTGTGCATGGGTATGAGATCCTGATATTTTTTTCACATGGTTGGCACACAATTTTCCAAACCATGTGTCCAAAATATTTACAGCTCTACATTCCTCTGGAAGATTCCATTTTAACTCATTTTGATTTTTAATTTCTCCCTAAGTGGCTGTTTCTAATGAAAAAAACAACAACAAAAACATGTGTTTTTTCATGACAGTTGGTTGTGGGTGGATCAATGTCTTGTAGAATCATTTACATCAGGTTCACCATTTTTGTTTAAAATAAAAAAACAATAAAGACAAAAATATGAATTTCCTCCAAATAGTTGATTATGGGGGTTAAATTTCTTGTAAAATCATTCATGTTGGGATTAACATTTTAGTCTTATTGGAAACACCCAATGGTTCCCACATTCCTAATTGAGGACAGACCTGCTTTCCAAAGGCAGGTAGTAAAATGGGGTTTCATACCCAATGAAACTTAGGAACTCACACTCGTCAAGAGGATGGGAGGTCAGGATCATCGCAACATTTTGGGTGGAATTTTTTTCTACTTAGGAACTCTCTTATATATTTAAGATATGTTTGTGAATCTACTCTTAATCCTGATGCAGGACCAACTACCTAAATAAGATGATAATGTTTTGAATTATTTCATGTGTAAAGGGGGGTTTATTAATGATTCCATATGTATGTATTAGAGGTTCTTTGTACATTTTTCCATGGTTAGTTGATTATATTTTTAATCAATATAACCAAGAAATCTTGAGTTTACTGCTAACTAGGGAGGTGATTAATATTTCAAGGATGGGACTGAAATTTTATGAGGATTCTTGCATATCTCATTTATAATAAGAATCAAAACCCACATAGTTTTTTGAACCTGTGTAGTTTATCATCATGTGAAAAGGATATTTATGAGGGAAATTATGCACTAGTTATTGAGCTAGATCCTTAGGAAGGTGTTCTACATATCCTATTTACAACAGGAATCATAGTCATTATAGTTTGATCATGCCCTTATGACTTACCCTAAGTTGGATACCCTTGTATGGGGGTAGTCTTATCATACAGCTGAATTGGGATTACACACTAAGGTTTCCATTTCTGGGGAATATTCATGATGTGAATGATATTATCATCACAAATTCCTAATCCCCTGTGATCCATGACTAGTAAGCGAAACAAGGGATAGAAATAATCAGTCTCACTATATATGAATGTTGGATTTATAGTATAAGGTGACCCTTATAGTGTACTTGATATAGAGCTTGGGACTTAGGAAGGCATCCTATATATCCTTGTTATGGTAGGAATTAGTTTCATCGTAGTTCAATTTCCTTGTCAATCCACTAAGGGATGATGAAGAATGATAATACCATGGGAGAGATTGAGTCATGATGGTTAGAATATTGGAGACATGGAGGGTCTTACACTAAGTTGTATGCCCATGTGAACTCCGGACATAGGAAGGAGTCCCACATATCCTAGTTATGGAAGGAATGAAATTCACCATAGTTTAGTTTCCTTATCAATCCATTGGTGGATGAGGAAGAATGATAAGCTCATGGGAGAGATTGGGTATCGATGGATAGAATGTGGGAGACATGGAGGGATTTAAACCAAGGTGTATTCCCATTTTCTCTTGGGCATTAGTAATTCATCCAAAGTATCCTAGTTATGGTAGGAATCAGAATAATTATATTTCAATTTGGTTTATTCCCAAAAAAATCCATTAGATAAGGTTACCAGGTCCCAGGATTTTTGTCTGACATATTCTGATTATCTGTATGACAAGTATGGGGTTCCAATATGGAACATATTAGGATTTATGGACATGTATTGATTTCCTATAGTACATGACCAATTACAATCACATGATCTATTTTACTTTTCTGAAGGATGTTTCATAATCTGAATTTCATGTCTAGGTGGATTCACATGATCAATTCGGACATGTCTGAAGGGTGTTGCATGACTTGGATGACATGTCTGGAGGTTGTTGCATGACCTGGATGACATTTTTGGACGTTGATGCATAACCAGGTTGATATGTCTAGGGGGAATCACCTGACCTAGATGACTTTTTTGGAGGACATCACATGACCAAGATAACTTATCTACAAGACATCATGATACATGGGTGACATTCCCTACTGTTTCTACAAAACTTTCTTGACATATACAAGGGACATCATATGATCCAAATACCCAATCTAAGGGGTATCACATGACTTGGGAGACATTACCTAGTGTTGTATAATTATCAGGATGGGTCATGTGAAGTGCAAGATGGTTAGTGTATCTGTTTTCCCATAAGTATCCTATCTTTATCAGTCCTTATTCCAAACATAATTGTGCATGTGCCTCAAGTTTTATCTATTGTTAGCTTATTTTAGATTTCCCATGACTCAGTCGATATGCGGGGACTCCTTCTCAAAATACTTTTGGCACACTATAAGTCTTTAATTTGATCTATAGAGTGATCACGAGAAGTACATATTCATGTCGTGTGATCCCTTTAGTTTTTCCCGAATTTTACTAGGTGGAAGACCATCGCAGTCGGATAATTGGATTCTATGAGAATTCTTCTCTTGTGCTCCCATGTAGAAGTCACCTATGGTTTTTTTCCATTTATTATTGAAGGGGATATATTTATAGGACTCTCTTACCTGTTTATATGTCTCATTTCATGGTGTGTATCTTGAAAATATGATCTGGAGTCTGTGGAGGGATTATAGTATCATGTGCTTCATAAGATCATTTTGTTGGTCATCCATGGCACCGCATGATGAGAGTGACTTTGATAGTGTTCTACCATCACCATGTTTATTGGACCCCATATGATCCATGGGATTTTTACTAACCACTTTTACATGTTAACGATCTTTCACAATGTCATTTTGACATGTCTATGAGTCTTCATGAGATCAAGCCACCCGAGGAAAGGCTTTCAAGTGATCCATGATTACTTGTCTAGGGTCATTAATGAGACTAAGGTGGCTTGTCAAGGGGGGGATCTAGAGAATCAGTATGATATTTTAAGGGGCTCTCATGATATCAATAGTGACCACTCAAGTCATATAACCCCTTTTTCATTAAGATTAGTGTATCTTACCTTTGGGAGAATCTCCCATTTTTTACACTTTTTATTTCCTTATTTATTTTGTAAGGATAATAGATCTTGTTACATCTTATGTGTGTTTTAAAGTAAAATCACTCTCCATGTATGTGATGCATTATGTGATTAATAATGAATCTCATGATGACATTCAAGCATTTTCATGGACAACCCATCTTCTTATCTATGGATTAAAAGGGGCAACACATAATCTAATGGACATGGTGTACTTCTCTCTATGGGATTCACAAGGTCTTATAGATTTTATGTGCAACATCTCACTTTTTTGAGTAGGTTTAAAATCTCCAACTTTTTTTAATTTTTCTTATTTTTTGGTCGGACCAACCTTTATTTGGATCTTTAGAACCTAATTCAAGGAGATTATTTGACCCAAGGTCTTTTTTAGATATAATTTAAGGATCATAAAGTGCCTCAATTTTTTGGGGTAGTTACGGCTATGGCGGGGTCTGGAAAATCAGTTTTTGGAAAGTGAAAACTGATGCATATGGTTTGGAAAAACTGTGCGGCCTCCCATGAGAAAATGTTCAACCTACCAGCTGCATTGGGAATGGTTTTTCAAATCGTCAAGGTAGGGGCCATAGTCATGTGACACCTCTATAAATTTTAATAGAGGTAATTCATAAAATTTTCATATGGTTTGTAAAATAATTCACCATTCCCATGTTTTTGTGGTTCTTAAGAAGTGATCACTGCAAATTTAGTGCACCGTTATCCAAATTGTACAGTAAAACCATGCAGCTCATTTATTTGGGAAAAAATACTATTTTTATCTCCTTTATTATTTTTTCCTCCTTTATTCTTCTCTAACCACACATAAAACAAAGGTATCTCCTTTTACTTCTTCCTACCTAGGCTTTGAGGGATCTTTTTCATTTGAGCTCTAATCCGAGCTCAGTTGGTCTCATTATGACCTAATTGATAAGACCTTCAATATGCTATCCTATTTTTTCTGTTTTTCTTGTCATGTGGAATGCAAAATCCATGCAAGATATTTTACCCTATTTTTAGTATGTTCTTCTAAAATTCCATTTTCTTTTGATTTGGCTTGAGTTAGATTCCAATATCTAATGATCGATAACCTACAAGTATGATGTATGGGGTTCCTATATTTCTCTATGATTTTGTGGATGTTTTGGAGATTCTCTATATATGTTCCATGTGATTCAACCAAGGTAGTCCAAAATTAATTAACTTATTATCTTTAAATTGTTAAATTCATTATTTGAGATGCCTTGTGAATTCTCTGGATACACTATGAATGGTTGATCTGGGTAAGGGGCTTGGACCACTTGGGAAGGTTAGGTCAGGTGTGTTTATTGTTTAATTAAATTAATTATATTAAATTAATTAATTCTATAGGAATGTGACATTCACGTCTTGATGATTGAGGTGGTGTTTCCCACTTGAATTTAGGTGATGTGGTTTTTCCGGTTGGGTGAGGATTGAGAAATATGAAGTGAAGATGATCACTAAGTTGGAGACATGGTTGATAGATTAAGGTGATGAGGTCATCAGGTTGGGGCATGGTCTATGTGACTTGAGTTGGTGTTGTCCATCATGATTTAAAAACATGGTCACAGGGTAATGAGGTGACTCATGATGTGTATTAGGTATTTTTAGTGATATATGTTCACCAATTGTTGTTTTACATGTTGTTGGAGTAATTTGCACACAAATATGAATCATATTGAGGTGTTGTTAGCCACACATTGTGGGTTGATGACCCTTTATACTATGTGTCTTTGGTGATGGTGTTGGCCATTAATTACGGTTGAGGGGGCTCACTATATAAATCCATGTGGATAGTGATGGACCATCTATTGATGGTTATGATACTACCGGTTGGGGATGAGGCTCACCAATATGATTATGACTATTTTGTCAAGACTTGGGAGGATGGATATCGATGTGCTTCAAGATGAAATCTATTGAGCTGATGGTGATTATTATTTTGATGATAGACATCACTATGCCTTAGGACATCAGGATTTGAGACAATGGGGATTTTCTGAGTTGAGGTCCAAGGGACAAGGTACTTACTTCTTGGGCCTGCTATTTGGAAATTGGTTGTTGATTGATGGAATTAGGTGTCGATGAAATATTTTTTATAAAACTCAAGGGTTCACCTCTATTGCTATTCATCAAGGGATTCTTTGGGATCTATTCCATGGATCCTCATGACTACTGTTATATACATACATATAGATATTGTATAATATATATATATATAAATAATTGAACCTATTCATAAATTATCAGTGATGGTTGAAGCAGGTGATAGCTTCCTTGTGGCTGTTGATCCCAACGAAAGTGGGTTATTATTAAATGTGCATGTGTTGTCCTTTTATTTATAATTAGAAAATTTTATTTATCGTGGATATAAGATAAGAACACATTGATGGGGTCCTACTGATATTTATCCTCACACCCTACACAGGCCCCTTAGGACACATGTAGACTTTATGTTTCTATGATCGGGTAAGGGACCAAGATCAATAGTTAGACCTTAGTGGTCAAGTTGGAACCTTTTCATGTTATGGGTGGAATTGGACCATGATGGTTTCTATCAAAAGTTGGAGTTTAATTTGGAGTCTTCAATATGGATATGTATGTATGTTTGATGGTCATCCATGAGAGACCTTGATTACTAGTTTTGTATAATTTGATATGGTATGTGTGTCAACAATTGTTATTTTGGCCTTTGGTATTTTTTTATTTATTATTCCACTATGGTTGATTCATTATTATTCCACTAGTTTATTTTTATTCCACTGAGTATGACTCTTCTTCAATTGCTATATTTATATATTGACCTTTATTATTATTACCACTATAGGGTATAGTCTTCCCACTATCACCTCTCAGACCCTCACTACTAGTCAGCATCCTTTGGCATATAGAGATTTGAGCCTAAGGCCTAGTGATCAACCAGTCCAGAGCACTATTTAAAGTAGCATATAGGTTGGGGTTCAACAAATGGTATCAGAGGAGTTTATTTTTAGTGTTTACTCGCAGGATCACAAGACCGGTATATTTAACAATAACTACATTTATTTGGTTACAAATGATATAAAAATTTTACTTTCCTTTTGGCCTTTTTATTTGGGATATGGTAGAACAGATACTACGATGTTATCGAAACTAGGTACAGAGCTCGTGTTTGGGCAATTTTATCCCCATGCATAGGGGATAGACCAGGATTTCAGGGGTGTGAAATTGATTTACGATTTTCTATTTAATAGTTGATTTGATTTCCACCTCTAGTGGTGTACTTGGGTGTGATGGTTATATAATATATGGTTTTGACCCTTGTCCTAGTATGGAAAGGGTGTATTTTTCATGTATCATGATCGTCACTTATGATCATATTATGTGTTTTACTTATGATTTTTATTGGGAACCTAGATTTCACAAAGAGGGGTTGGGATGTTTAAAGTGTCAACAAAGAAGCTAAAAAAATTCCCCACTTAACCTCTTTTGGTGGTATTTTATTCATCCAACCTAGGATTTTGGTTCTAATGTGATCGACGTGTGATGATATGTGATTCTATATTCATGTGATATATGGGATTGACCCCGATATGAGTAGGAAGGGATGGTTATAGGGGTGATTTGTTTAAATTTTCAAAAAATAAGCTAAATAGTATTTTTCCTTCATATCCTCTTTGGTGGAATTATACCCACCTACACGATATTGATACATGATACTTGATTCCTAACTCGGATCATGGTAAGAAAGGTTCCATGGGTTTGGGTTATATTTGATGCCTGACTCTGATGGGGGTAGGCAGGGGGGGAATGAGGCTGAGTTACATGTGATATCTGACCTTGATATAGGTCAGTAAGGGTCCTTAACACCAGATGTCTTATGAATGGGTGTGAAAGGGGAGTGTAATGGTGGTTATATGTGATACCTATTACAACAATCCCTATCTGCAATATAAATATATTGTTATGGATGTTTCACCATTATATGGGTATTCAACAGGAAGAAATCTAGATGGACTATGATGGAGCTTCAGGAGGATGGTGATATGGTGCTGAATGAGTGTGTATGAGTTGAGGTACTTGAGGGTTAGGATAATCCCCTAGAGGGTTGTGTTATTCATGATCCACATGTATAGGCACAGGTACAACCTTAGGTATCGGTAGGACAACCACATATGGCATAATTTGGGAAATGAATATACGATAATCTTAGGGTGAGCCTTGTTTGGGTCATACAAGGTATTGATAGGGGAGGTCTGGGAGATAATCCATCTTTGGAATACCTGACTTGAGAGTTTTAGTCATAGAAAACACCTCTATTTTAGGGTGATGGTGGAACACAAGAGGTAGATAACTCGATCAAGTTGGTCTAGACTATCTTGGACCAGCTCGAGACACCCCCAAGTAAGAGAGTGAAGCTGAAATAATAGATTCTCGTAAGACTGGAAAAGTGCTTCTGGGATGTATAGGTTCATGTAGGAAGACATGAGGTACTGTCTTTGAAGGAATTCAAGGCCAAGTTCTTCGATAACTTCTTCCCTAATATTTTAAGGGTGGACCAATCCCATGATTTCCTGAATCTCTAGCAGGTAAATACATCATTCATGGATTATGAATCCAATTTTATGGACATGTCATGATTTTCACCTTCTATAATGGGATATGAATTCATTCAGGTGAGGCATTTTAAGGATGGATTGTAGCATGCCATCAAGTGTTGGTGAACATATTTAGACTGACATCCTTTTTAGAGGTATTTAATCAGGCTCTAATAGCTGATGGGAACTTGAAATACTGGTCTTATATGAGCCAGGTGATGGCGTTAGGTGATTTTAGTGGTGATGATTTAGGTAGTTGATAGTGGGTCCATAAAGAGTCTCAGATGGGCAGTTGGACTAGGGATTTTGGAAGACCGTCAAGGACCAGGCCTTCTATAGTGTGATTCTAGTGTGGTATATTTGGACATGTTCATACCTAATGAGATAAAGTTATTAAGGAGTGTCGGTAATGTGTCTAGATAGTCCATTTAGAGAGGTTTTGTTAGAAGCCTTCTCGAACAGTTGGGATCCAAGGTTTGGGGTAGACTAAGGGTTCTGAGGTCGGTCTAGGAGTGGTTCCAGGAGCTGGTAGCCGGGATTTAGCTACATGTAAATGTCATCGAAAAGGTATTGGGACACATTAGTGGGGGTTAGTTTCTAGTATATAGGTCAACTTCATAGGGAGTCCAGCCTCAAGTAGTTGGGATTTGGGCTAGGTGAACACTTTCAAGACACCAAGGTTAGAGCAATCCTAGTAGATGACTATATTTAGAGGTATGTCATGATTATGAGAATGGCCAGGGTTTTTTTTTGTTTTTGTCTTTGGATATTTTTGGTGCACCAGGTGAACGGTGGTATTGATGTTAGACTAACCAGGTGTTGTTTGGTAGGTTGGCACCAGATATGATGTAGGGTGTGTGTGTGTGTGTGAGAGAGAGAGGTGTGTGGAACCAAGAATTATTTTTGGAATCAATGTAGTGTGGGTTTTATATTTAGTTGTTTAGGGATTGGGATTTTGATGGGCATGTATATTTATATATAATGTGGGTTTTTTTGGGAATCTATTGAGATGAGGGTACTTTTGGCATTTGATGAGATGATGGATATGATGAGTGTTAGATATGACGTGGGTATGATTGAGAACCTGATAAGGTGTAGAAAAGTTAATGCATTATTGGAGGACTTTTGAGCCTGGGGATGGTTGGTAGACCATCCGAAATTATTTTATTTTGGGTCATGAAGCGATCAGGTAGGTAATTCCTAATGTGAGGATCACCTCAATGGTAATTGACCTGTGACTTGATAACTAGGGTTGACCAAGTTGATTCCAATGAGATGGGTATTCCATCTCTTGGTAATGTTTGATATCTCAGGGATGAGCTATGTAATGGTGGGAAGACTGTGAAATCATGGGTTTTTTAGTGTGTCAAAAATCCCCAAACTATTTGAATTTATCTTGTTTGGTGGTCGTAACAACCTTTCATTAGGCCTTATGAACCTAATTATCAGATTTTCTTTGACCCAAGTCCTTATTTTTATAAGGTTTTTATGGATTTACAAGTTACATAGGGTTTTGGCTGAGTTTTAGGTGTGGTAGGGAAAAGAAATTCAGTTTTAGGAGAGCATGGATTAAGGCACATTGGTGGCACAAACTATGCGGCCTACTTGTAGCACTAAGCATGGTTTTTCAAACTGCGCATGTAGGGGTGCATGGTCATGTGGAACCTTTTTAGTTTTTAACAGATGTTATTTTCATTTTTTGTAGGGTTTGGAAAATTGTGCACCATGCCCATGCATGTTTGGTTCTTAGGTAGTGAGCACCGCATGGTTGGTGCATGGTTAACCAAATCATGTGTCCAAACCTTGTGGCCCATTTATTTGGGAGAAATTACTATTTTTCCCCTCCTTACTTTATTAGTTATTCCTCATATTTTCCTCTCTACCCACACACATAGTATAGGGAAGTGCATTTCTCTTCTTCATACCTATGATTTTAGGGAACTTCGTCATCCAAGATCAGGTATAAGCTTTATTGGTATCGTTGGAACCACATTGGTAAGGCTTTCAACCAAATATTCTATGGTCTCTATTTATCTTGCCACATAGAATGCTAAATTTATGTGATCTATTTTACCCTATTTTTAATTCATTCATCTAATACATTATTTTCTTCTTATTTATCTTGAGTTATAGGCAGATATCTTATGATTGAGTGCCTACTAGTATGAGGTAGGCGGTTCCTAGATTTCTCCATGATATTTGTGGTTTTTTTGGAGTTGTGATCTATATTCACCATGTTAGTAGACTAAGGGAGGCCCAAATTAATTAATTACTTGTCATTAAATTGTTAAATTGATGATATGAGATTTATATGGGAATGTTCCTACTACACTATGGATGGTCAAGTAGGGTGATGGGCTGAGACCACTTGAAAGGTTAAGAAATATGTGTTTATTATTTAACAGAATTTTTTATATCAAATGCATGAGTTTTGTGGGTACATAATGGTAATGGCCTGAGGATTGAGGTTTTTTTGACCACTTGGATTGAGGTGATGTGGTTCGTCAGGTTGGTTGAGGCCCGAGACATATGATGTGATTATGATCTCCAGGTTGGTTACATGGTTTTTAGATTAAGTTGGTGAGGTTTTCAGGTTAGGACATGGAATGTGTAACTTGAGGCGGTGTTGACCATCATGATTTAGAGACATGGTCATAGTTTCGTGATGTTTTTAATCATGTTTCTTAGGTATGTTTGGTCATTTCCACTCATCATTTTTTTATGAAGTGTCATTGGAGTCATGTTCACATAAATAGGACTCAGATGAAGGTGGTATTTACCACTCATTATGGGTGGAGGCCCAAACAGACTATGAAGCTTATGTGATGGTGTGGACCATCGATTACGGTTGGGGGTGCTCACTATATAAATCTACATGGATAGTTATTTACCAAAGAATTATGATGATGATACAATTGGTTGGGGGATGAGGCTCATTGATACACTTGAGGTTGTTAGGCTAGGACTTGGTGGGACAAATATAGCCATGCTTCGGGAAGTCGACTATGGAGATGATGATTATTATTATTTGGAGGGAAAACATCATTATGCCTTGAGACATCGGGATTTGAGTCGTTGGGGATTTTCTGAGCTGAAGTATGAGGAACCAAGTATTTGCTACATGGGTGTGCTATTTAGATGTTATTTATTTATTGATGGCATGAGATTTTGATGAAATATTTTTAGGTGGAACCTGATGGTTCACTTGGATTTATATTCATCCAGTGATGTCATGGGATTTATTTCATGGATCATTGCCATTTCAGTTATATATATATACAAAAGTTGTTGTATTCTATATATATAACCAAGGGCACGTATTCAGAGATTACTAGTGATGGCCTAAGTATGTGATCACTTCCTTGTGGCTGCTAAGCATAAGGAAAGAGGGTTATTATTAAATGTGCATATGATGTCCTTTTATTTATATTTAGAACAACTACTTTATCATGGGTGTAATATAGGGAAACATTGGTGGTTTCCTATTGAGATTTTTCCTCACACCCTACACAGGTCCCTCAAGATGCATGTAGACTTTTTGTCTCTGTGATTAGGTAAGGTATCGAGCTCGGGATTTGGATGTTGGTGGTAAAATTGGACCTTTATGGGATTGATGGAATTGAACCATAATGGTTTCTTTCTATCATATAAAGTTTACTTTTGAGTCTTCATTGTGGTTATATAGGTATCTACTATTATGGTCGGCCATGGGTGGCATTAATTATCTATTTTTTATGACTCGATGTGATATGTGTATCTATAAATGGTATTTTTTATTTGGTATTTTTTATTTATTATTACAATATTGTTTATTCATTGTGCTTCTATTGGTTTATTTTTATTCTACTTAGAATGATTCTCCATCCACTTTTATATTAACATATCAAGTATTATTATTATCACCACCACAGAGTATAGTCTCCCCATAATCACCTCTTAGACCCTCACTACTAGTCGGAATCCTTTGGTGTACAGGATAGAACACATAGAGCCCAGTGGTCAACCAACCCGGAGCACCATTTAAAGTGGCATCTATATCAAGGTGATACGGTATGAGAACTTCACATGAAGATTTACGTAACTCTCTATTTCATGAGGCTTCCTCATATATCTGAAATTCTCATAATTTATTTTATAAGGGGGTTTTTTTTATCAGATGTATGCTATATGAAAAGTTGTATGATTGGAGGATCATGTCTGGTATCCTTCACATGATCATCAGTGGTTTTTTGGGAACCATCCCAAGAGTAGAAGGGTTTAAAAAATAGGCCATGAATGGTCATAAGAAGGTAATTTTATATGCATGATCCATTAACATGACCTTCTAAAGGTTATGTGATCGTTTATCCTTATAATGGTTATGTGATTTGTGTGAGTCAGTCGCCTTTTCTTCCTTTGTTTTATAAAGAAAATAATACCCACAATTCAAGTATTTCATCCATTCTAGATTTTTATGCTCATTTAGGGGGTGTCAATAAATCCACACCCCCTCAAGAGTGATGTCAGCATGGACAAGGTCTTAGTTATGAGGAAATTAAATGTCCACCTGAGGATTTGGGTCTACATCCAATCAGTGTCTTGGGCGACTTTTGGCCTCCTGGGTGACTGTTGGTATTCAGTAGAGTACCCTATCAATAGGGGAAAAGGTGGAGCTCATCCCACTAGAAACTTAGAATCTATAGAGATATTTTTATCCCTATCATCACATGATACCTTTGAAATACATCATCATAAGATCTAATTTTCAATATCTCTCTATATGAACTAATCATAAGACATAATTCATGTGACTATTTTGCGAGAAAAGTTCATGTGCTTGTGTTGTGTGCTCAAGCTACTTGACTGATGTGCCCTATTACTTGTTCAATCTAATCATTAATTGATTCTTAGTAATTTCTTGAACCTCAACATAGGTACTTGGTTGTATGATTATCTTATAGGTTTCACATGATCTTTTGGTTTGGTCACATGATTTCTTAACCATCATGTAGTTAACACGACCATATTTGGTTCACATGATCGTGAGTCTTATGATTGGTCATGTGGTATATAGATTCCCCATTATTCATGTCATATATGATATCTCCATGGGTTATGTAGTTCATGACACCTATATCAGGTCATTTGGTCGTGAATCACTTCATGGTTCATGCTATTCACTTGATACTGCTGGATTAATGTACTTATTTTGGTAGTATTTCTCACTCATCAGACATATAATTTATGATTTTATACAAATAGCTTCTGGTTACCTACATTGTTCTCATAAGACTTCAAAGAAAGAGTCCATAATAGTGGTGGATTTTTAGAAAATTATTTTTTCAAGTGTGGATACTCGATATCATCATAATGTCTAACCATCGTAGACATGTTACAAGATAGGATTAAACCTTAAATAATATCATATTTAATACTCCCTACATCTCTATGGGTTTTGTCTTACCAATAATACTCCCTTACTACCCCTATATTCATCAATTTTCCCTCCCTCTTGGATTTTGGAAACCTATAATACCTTCCAGAAAAAAATATATTATATAGGACATTTCATTGTTGAGGATAAATTCATAGATGTGTATATGATGAAGTTTATTCCCATATAATTTAATAGGAACCATCACAAAACTGATTCATACATCCACATGTACCAATAAATAATGTGTAAATCCTCCAAAAACTGGATGTTTGGGTGGTTTCCCAACTAGGACATTTGATTTGGGAGGTGTTTCAGAATGGATTGGGGTTGGACTTTCTGGGTGCAATATATTACTTAAAAATTTTCCATGGATATAAAATAGATCAGGATGTACGAGGTCATATTAATCTCAGAAACCATTTCCTACTATAACAAGGGTTTGATGGAAGATATGGTCAATCACTAGAGTCCAAATACAAACACGTTCCACCTTACGCATGGTGAGGTGTATATCATTCACTAAGACATCGAGTAGATTTGTAGTGCACCCATATTGGTAGGAATGTATGATGATTTTTCCCCAATCTCTACATGGCATAATATATATAGGAACCATCCTATTTCAGTATATTTGATCAGGTTGGATGAAAAGGTCCTTGATAAGGACCCTCTTCCTGGGGAAGATATCCCATTCAAGAAATGGGTGAGATACATCATCAAGAAAGTCTGTTCTAATCTATAAGATAAGAAGTCAAAGGATTTCCCAACAAAGGAATCCTACAATTATGAGAGTGCATATTGGTTCATTATTGAAGAAGGTTTAATCACTAAATGAGGTTGGATGTTATTTCTAATGTTGAATGGACCATTCTATTGGTCGGTATTCTTTCCATGTACTTAAGAAAGTGCCTGATTCTGGTGAAGGAAAACAGTGGAGTTAGAATCTCCACTTTCATGATGGAGATATATATATATGGAAGGTGTCAATCACATTGGGTTAACAATCCCCATTTTAGCCAAATTGTAGCATCTCATGACCCATATTTATAGGGACAGAACCCCACACCAAATTTCTATCTCCTTTTAGGTGTTATGGGGTTGGATGGGAGCTCATTTGGGATTCTATGAGTACTTAGGCATCTAGAACATTCCTAATTCTCATTTCAATCCATTTTTTCAATGCATCAGTGTGGTAAGGCCTATTTCACTAAATGATTAGGATAAATGGGACTTATAGAGACATCATAACCACTTCTACTTAAAATCATATGAGATAGTTACCACTGTAAGTGTTGTCTAAAATGGTGGGGTATTTTTCAGGATCATGCCTACATGATGTCACGTCATGAATAAACTTTGTATACCCGCATTTATGGGAATATGCTTTTTTAATGGTATGAACCTTTTTGATTTAGTCATCATATTCGATGTGTTCATAGAATATTTCATCCCCCTATTCACATTCTATCCAAGAAATTTTTGATTGTTTCTCACCAGTTTTTATTGATTTTCACTAGAGATGAGACTTTGTTCTATGTAGAATTCCCTCCATGTGATGTTGAGATTTTTTTCTCCCAAAATAATGTAGATATTTTGATCCACTCGTACCCAAATGGGAAATTATCCACATTAGTAAGTGAGGATACAAAATTTCCACTGATTGTTAAAGCCAATCTAATGCTCAAAAAGTAGCTTATTTCGAGAGGAACAACAACCCCAATAGAGCCTCATAAGGAAGTGAAACATTTACCAGCTGTTTTGTTTCCAATAGAGGTGTCTACTATCATGACTGAATTGAGTGCAAAGCCTATGAGTGAAGTCATTATAATGCTATTATTTTCCACTAAAGTTTAGTGATGGATAACCCATATGAGGAATAATTCCTATACTGAGCTCTGGGTATTACTGTGAAAGATAGAGATACATTTAGATGGATTTCCATATATTTTTGTTCCCAAAGGTATCACCGTCAAAGATTATCCCACTAAGGTCAAGGCATTCCTTTGAGCCCTTTATGCAATGATGGAAATCATAAAGGGTCAAATACATTATTCTCTTTTGGTGTAGTGAAAGTTGGTTCAAGGAACATTGGAGGTTTTGTGAATGAAAAGGGTTATCCCATTGTCGAGACAGGGGTGAGGCTGATTTTGATAATGTATTCAAATGGGCATACTACTGTTGCACCTATACTGACATCTTTTTTTCAATTGAAATAGTAGAAAGATGTAGATAGTTGGCCTCTACTACTAACCCTAGTATAATAACCTAGGGGTATGGTTGTTGAACCTAAACTGAGTGGTGACCAGAGGAATGGGTATGAGGGTTCCCCAAGTCAACTAACTCTAATGAGGGTGGCGATTATTGCCCCTATAGTGAATCCCTTGACTTCAAAATATTCTATGGGTGATTTCTTAACTCCATTAATGTTGGAACCTTCTAGAGACCTTTATTCAGATGGGAAAGGGAAAAGGAAGCGCTCTAAACTATCAGATCCCTCTCCCCAAGAATTTTCAAGTAAGTGCTACATTTTACTCTTTCCCTATTTTAGACTATTCTAGTAACACATAATTATTTGTCAAAAATGTGTAGGTCCCTACTGATATCTCTTGGAGGAGCATGTATCTACTACTGAGGATGTTGGTGAGTGTTATGTTTCTTCAATAAAACCTCCACTACCAGACCCAGTCAGTCAAATAGTAGAGAGGGTCAATCTTCAAACTTAGTTAGGATTGGAACCTAATGATGATATTCTAGTGGTTTTCCATTCAACCCAGCATAGGTGAATTCACTCGTGGAGTAAACTGATACAAGTAGCTAATATGCCACTGATTTAGCTTTGATGGTGGCCCGTTTTGTAGAAGGTGAATTTTTTTCAAAAATTGGACACATGGTTCATTTTGTGTCATTACATATAACATTTCTTATGATCTAATATACCTTAATGGTGGAGATAAAAGTATGACTTTAGATAAAGCACTGGTGATGCCACCAAGAGAAGCATTATTAGAGGGTGTTTCCTTTTCACTATACGATGGGGTTTGGGAAAAAGACATTTCCAGTGATGAAACTAGGAAATGTATATCACAAATATTAATCATATTTGTTGGTAACTTGATGATATCATGGAATATATCCTCTGATTGATAAGCCCTTATTCCTCTAGTTGTACTATCTTCACCTTAGGTCTTGTATGTTCCAGCACATTTTTCCTCGAGAACCCATCTGACCAAGTCAACCAACACAAAGGTCGGTTCCTTACCCACTTCATCGAAGATTGTGAGAATAAATCCCTCGCTTATTAACTATGTCCCAGAATATGTTCCTATTACTAGGATGGTCTTGGGTCAAGGTTCAGAGTTTTCTTCACTCTATCAGTTGATGTACTAGCAAGTGTGGAGGGAGATTTGGACCTTAATTTCATAGGGGCCTTTGGAAGGGTTGAAGGATTAGTTGGGTCATTATCATTTTATGTTAACCATCCTTATTTATGATTTTTTTGATTATATAACCCTTCACACCTGGGTAAATTAGGTGACCTCCCTAAGGTGGAAAGATAGGGCCCTTGAATTAAGGTCGGTATAATATAGTGCCTTCTATTTTGAAAAGAGACATTGGGACGAGGCCTTGAATGGAGATTCCTAGCATGTAGTGGAGGATAAAACTCACCAGTACATAGTCATCATTGGTAAAGTTAAAATCATCCATTTATAGTATAAAATTATCCATATTCAAGATGATATATCTCAATTTCATCATGTACTTAAAATATTATAGAAAAATATACCGGAGTAGTAGGGGATCCTTGACTTGGAAAAGAAGGACAAGCTTGATGTTGTTTCTAGGGAGGAGTTGAAGTAGATTTCAGAGGTGGAAACTGAAGCTATTAATCAATTATTCCAATCCATTACATCCCTAGATCAAAATTATGGAGAGATCAAGGACTCCTATAAATTCATTCTATGAAGGGATTGTAATTTTTTGATCCTTCCTTTACTTGTGTATCCATGGGAGAAACTATAGTATGTGGATATTCCTCCTTCTACATTATATCAATGTATAGATCTTCAAAAATTTATATTTCATTATCTATTTTTCTTTTACTCATCATGTGAATGAAATTTTTTTGATCTGATTCCGCATAGATCATCGATGATGACCATCCTTTATATAATATCAAGTGAACCTAATCATCTAGATTTGAATGTTTTAAATCACAACAGAATTTTATCGAGAAATGATCATGAATGACCAACAAAATGATATTACTTATCGATGTATCTACTCTAGTTGTATTGATATTAACTTATTCACAAAAGGATAATTTGGGGAAAATATATCTCTGAGAGGGATAATGTTGTATCTTTTCCTGAAGTCATTAGACATAGTGATCATAGCGTGATTTTTTCTAATTCCATATGGTGGGATCATAATATTTATATATTTTTATTAATATTTCCCTAATTTTTTCCTAAGCTTCATATTGGGAGATTATTAGTGGGAATGGACTTGAATTTTTCTAAGCTACTCTCTTATGGGTTTTTTGGTCTGACAGGTTTGGTGACATTTCCATTTTATGAGTGATAAATATTTCCTAGAGCATGAAAAGTGCATGCCCAGCGAGCAAAGACTTGACTTCTGAATAGGATTACCTTATCTGGTTTTCAACCTAGTGATAATTTCATATATTTTAGTTATCTATTTTAAGCTCTAATAAAATAAATCATTTATATGGTTTAGGTTCTTTTAGCCTTGAAATTTTATTGCTAGTAATATACCATCTATGAATTAATATCCTCCATAAAGTGTAATTTCATGTGGTATGGAAATCTGTTGTGAATTATAATTTCATGTAGTAAGAAATAAAATATTATATAAAGTTTAAATTATTACTACCATGATTGATTGATGAATAGGGAATGGGTCATACATGTCGGGGATGACCCAAAACACCATAAGGAATTGGGTTCAGCCATGGTATTGTTAGGGATCATGATTATTGGAGTTTCTTTTCTACAATGAGTAGATTCTTGTAGTTGGTGGGTCACAAAACCGTATACATGATCCCATAGGGATTGCATGTATGGTCAATCAAATAGGATTCCCACTCTTTTCCAAGGGCCATGAAAGGTTTGTGAATATAGTATTGATTGAGGGAAAAGTATTAGGGAAGCCAAGTCCACCTAGATAGTTGGAATATGGGTGTTATAAATCATAACCCAAAAGTTTGAGATGGTGGATATGAAATGGGGAAGACACGTCAAGGATGACCCAAAACACCCTAAGGTGTTGGGTTCCACTATGGTGTTACTAGGGATCATGAGGATTATAGTTTCTTTTATATAAGGAGTAGATATTTCTAGTTGTTTTGTCATAATACCTTATTCATGATCCCATATTTATTACATCCATGGTCAATAAAAGAGGATCCAGAACCTTTTCCAAGGGATATGAAAGATTTTTGAACACTCAGTTGGGAGATGAAATTGGATATGGATCTAAGGTTATCCGTGAAGGTTTTTGGAACCCTTCAGCAGTTTAGATTATTATGGGGAGGCTTGGGCCCTACACCATGTGGTTTTGAGTCATGTGTTATAGGACATGAAAGGGTCTGGGAATGTATTGTCACATTCTTACTTTAAGAAATGGCATAAAACATTGTGACATAATGTCGAGGATGTCAAATATTCTTGAATAGTTTGGTTATATGGGTTGTAAATCATAGTCCAAAGTCATCGAGTCATGAGTGTTGATATAGGAAAATCATATCAGGAATGACCCAAAACACTCTGGGGTTATGAGTTCTTCCATAGTGATATTAGGGATCATAAGGATTAGATAGTCCTTTTAAAATTTATGACACATTTAGTTGATGACCATGGGCTCATATATAGGAACCATAGCTAGACATTCATAGTCAAACAAAGGCTCCCCTGAAACTGAGTTTCCTTTTCTAAGGTCCATGAAAGGTCTGCGGTGACCCAAGGTTCTCAAATCATGAAGTGTCATTTATGGAAAATGTAACACTCAAGAAGGGTTATAGCACCCTAATAGTTGTGTCACTGGCTAGTGAACATGTTATTGTGGTGAGGAGATATATAAACCCATTACTCTAACTTTTTCTTGGACAAGGGGGGTCCAACGAACTTGTTTTGGATTTTACTAGGGCCATGAAGTGGTCCCTATGATCTTTATTACATGTTTATCTATGCTATAAATTTTACCCAAACTCTTGATATAAATAGTTTAGTGAGAAGAGACTTGAATTTTTCTCAAGCCTTCCATTGTGGGTTTTCGACCTCACATGTTTTATGTCTATTTCATTAACAATTTCAGGTATTTATGATTTGGAACATCAAGGGATAAATTTTTAAGGTCATACAACTTTGACCAAAGTATGTGTGGTTTAATTTCATGATGTATGTGGACCTATTATGAGGGAAATGTTACAAAACAACCTAATTAGGATACCTAGGGTCAAGAGTACTCCAACACCCTTTTGACTGGGAGGTGAAAATGTTGAAAATTGTGGCTCAAGATTCTCATGTTAGGAGTAGTGATATGGAAAAATAATTATGGGGATGACTCAAAACACTATAAGGTGTTGAGTACTGCCACCATTATGTCTAGGATCATAAGGATTATAAATATATTTTTTTCAATTTATGATGCATTTAGTTTATGGGTGGAAGTTCATACACATGAAACTAGGAGATACATGTATAATCAGTAAAATTTTCCATTGAAGCTATATTTCCTTTTCTAAGGTCCATTAAAGGTATTATAAAACCCAAGTCACTCAATACATGAAGTTTGATTTATCAGTTGAGGTGCTTAAATGATGTTTAAAGCACCTCATTATCTAGTTGACTAGGGTCAGGCTCTTATGGTCCTTTGATAAAAAAATATGATGGGTGATGGCCTGTAAATTTTAACATCATGTAGTGGGGATGTATCTATTATGTAGTTTTAATGTCATGAAACCAAGACATTTTCCTTTCAGTTTAACATCATGCGGTGAAGATATATTTCTTGAAGTTTAACATCATATTCTAAGGACATAAATATTTTATGCAGTTTAAATTAATGGTACTAGGAAATGATCCCCTATCTAAGATATTTATCAATCGCATAAACTAGAGTGGATTTCTAGGTTCCCTAATCTCACATGAGCCATGATCGGTGTCAGAAACAAGGGGAAATCAGGAAATCAATTTAGTTATGAAATAGTGGTCTTAGATAGATTGTTGCATAAGTCCAGCCCATATGTCATTATGGGTGTATTATTTTTATCAATTTATATGTTGCAGCTAAACCTATGATTTTATATCTATGCATTACTACATATCATAAGATGATAGGAATCAATCCATACATATTTCTTGCATGAAATTTCCCTATGTAGGAATGACCCATATGTGGGGAGTGGGAAAAATTTATGTTGTGGCTAGAACCAGGATTGAAGATTAGAGCATCATTATGTATATTTTTATGGTAATAATCAACCCATATTTGTTCCCATTGATTGTTGTATCTAGACCCAGGATTTGAGATATGGGAATCACTTCATATCATCAAATGATGTGAATCAATCCATACGTAGTTATTGAATGGGAAGCTCTGCACATAAGTTTGAACCATATGTAGAGGGGAATTTTTTATTATTGATTGTTGTAGATGGACCTAGGATTAGAGATCCTCAAATCACTATATATCCTGTGGTGGCAGGAATCAAGCCACATGTAGTTCTTGAAAGGGAAACTCTCTATGAATGTCTGACCCATATACATAGGGAGAATTTCCCCCATTGATTATTGTATTTTGACCTAGTATTAGAGATCTTGGTGTCACTACATATCCAATGATGACAAGAATCAAGTCAAACATAGTTCTTGAGAAACCATGTAGTCTGACATCATGCGGTAAGGATCTAGGTTCCCCAACATAAAAAGTAAATATTGTAGATGGATCTAGTAATAGCGATCTGGGTGTCACTATATATCCTATAATGGTAGGAATCGATCCACACTTAGTTAGTGAATGGAGTTGTGGTGGGAGACCAACACCATGGATAGTGGTCCTCTCAGGTGAGGTCCATGGTAATGCATAATTTTATATCATGCAAGAGGAATAAACCATATAGTTTAACATCATGAGGTAAGGACTTATGGTGTTTTTTAGGTTATTTTATGCAAGAACATGTTATCCATGTCATGATATGATGTTTCTAGACCATGTGGGGAATCCTTTAGCGAGTTTCCTAATCCCACGTCATCTATGCTTGATGTGAGAAACATATAATGGAAAATGTTTGTTTCACCACACATAGGAAACTAAAGGTAAATATGGGGGAATATTATGTCAGGTGGTGTAAGGTCCACGATATAAGATATATTTATCCCTACGTATCTCATTGGAATGAGAATCAATCCATACATAGTTCTAAAAAACCTTGTGGTTTAACGTCATGCGTCAAGGATATCATCCATGCAACATATCATTATGCGATAAGGGAAAAGGTGACTCAATGTGAGGAAATTTCATGGCTAGACCCATGAATAGAGATCTTGGTGTTACTAGGTATTCTATGATGACATGAATCAAGCCACACATAGTTCTTTAAAAACTACATAGTTTAACATCATGTGGTATGGATGCCAATCGTGCAATTTAATGTCATGCGATAAGGATATAGGTTATCTATTGTGAAAAATAAGTCTTGAACATTGTCATATAGTTTGATTTATTGTAACTAGGATCAATATATTGTGGATGGACCCAGGATTTGTGATATGGGTATCTCTATATATCATGTGATAGTAGTAATCAAGCCATGCATATTTCTTGGATGTGGAGATTACCTTTAGGGATCTAACTCTCACACAAAGATGGGAGAACCTATTTTCTCTTTCACACGAATATAGATCATATGTGTTGAATAGTCAGTGAGAAAATTCCTCCGATTCAGTTTAATGTCATACAGTAAGGACATATCATGTTGTTTTACATCATGCAACCAAGACGAGTGACATCGTGGAATTTAAAATCATGTTGACATAAATTCTTCCATATAGTTTAATTTCATATGGATATGACCAGAGATATTTTATAGTTTAACATAATGTGACTTGTACATGTTTTATATAGTTTTATATCATGTGGTTAGGACATATTGTGTGGTTTTACATCGTTTGTCCAGCATGTGTTCTGTACAAATTATCACTATGTGTTTAGGATGTGAGGGTCTTCGATGGTGGATATGAAAAGTAATTATTGAGAAAATATGCATTGGTAGGGGTTGTGACACATTATATATCCATTATGGATAGTGATTAATCTCTAATGTGATAGAAATTGTGTATGGTATAAGGTTTCTCCCATTTGGGTTCCAGATTTCGAGGTTTCTTCCCTAGTATCATTAGAGTTCTGAGAGACAATAGTAGTTCTCCCTAAAAGAGAAAATATAGGAGAACCTTTTCATTAATATCTCATGAAATATGGTTCTAATGGACTAAAATTTTGTACAATTTTTGAAACCATTTCACATTGAGCTACTCTAATTCAACCAACCTCCTTTGAGATTTCTCATCATATGAGAGTTATCTAAAAATAACTATTAATATCAAGGGAAATTGTACTTATATGGGAAAAATTTCTTCAGTTATATACACTAATTAATATGGATTTTCTTGTATAATAGTACACATGGTGGTATGGTGGGCCCATAAAGCATGTAAGAGCTTGTCTGACCAGGACTTCTTATCCTTATTCACCATATTTTGGATTATATTTGACATAGTCTAATTGAAGGCATATATTTGTCAATTTTTTCCTATATAATAGTGGGATGAATGGTTGGAATAAATGTTATATTCCTCATATAATTTCTTTAACTTAGTAAAATAGAAATTGGTTCCATTGTTCATCAATATCATGTGAGGGAATCTGAATCTGGTGATTATATTGGACTTCATGAAGTTGATGATATTCTTCATCCCAACATCCTCTAGGGATATTTCCTCATCCCATTTGGAAAGAAGTTGGTAGAATTAATTATGTACTTAGATTACATAGATATGGCTGGGGGATATGTACCCGCAACATCCATTCCACACATGGAAAATAGCCTGTAATATTTAAGTGTGAGTAGCAATTCTAGTGGTTGATGGATAAATTTTTCATGAATCTGGTATGCCTGAAATTTCCTAGTGAATTCAATGTAGTCCTATATAATTATTTTTTAATAATAACCCAGCCTCCTAATTGGTGTGAGATCCTAGTCCTAGACTGATTAGTTCTATTGGATCCTATAGTAAATTCTTCCATTATGTCCGTAATCTCTATTTCTACTATTCATCTAAGAAGGATTCCATTGAATCCTTGTTTTTAAATGTATTTTTTTCTTATTTGGACCATCTTAGAGGGTAAAGTTCAATTCTTGGCGCAAAATATATTCCCTTCCAGATCAATCTATTAGTAGAGTCCCATTTTGAAGATAATCAATCAATTTTATCCATCTATCCAGGGGTTAATATTGGTTCATCACACTCTGGGGTGGTGTTGATTTGATTAATTTATTCCATTTTTTTATAATAATTGATAAGACCATCCTTCAGTGTGTGGTACGAAATACCAACTCACCTTGATCAGGGTCATCTAGAACTATAATTGCATTTCTTATTGCATTGATGCAATCATTCTGTGATTGGGGACATGATGCAATGTGGATTCAACATGGAACTCTACCATTATTCCTCTGATATAGCTAGTGATAGGGTCCAATTATTCCTGTTTGATGGAATATTATCCATTGATTTAATTTATCACTATCTCTGAATGTACTTTGATGTCCAGGTACACTATTTTCAGTTATAGGGCTAGTTCTAATCTAGTAATGAGGGCTTGGTATTCGACCTTGTTATTTTTGCAGCCTTCAGATAGTGATAAAGTGTACGTAAAAAATGATTTGTCTTGAGAAAAAATATAATCCCCATAAAAAACAATTTTGTTGCAGTTTTTCTTATATCTATAAAATAGGACTTCGGGATGTGTCATCAAAATACATCTCTCATGTCTAGGGATTTTTATTAGAATAGAAAACCTCTTCATCTGGAAGTTCAGTGTCCACTATTGTACTTTCCAGGGTGGTATGTTCTATGAGGAAACCGACCAGGGCCTACCCATTCATTGAATTTTGTGAAATAAACAGATTTTAAATAATTGAAAAATAACCTCTCATTAGGCCAAATTCATATTCAATGAATGACATACAAGGATGTACTTGATTGGGTTGATGCAAGATACCAAATGGACTTCATGGTTCTATAAGTAATGCCTCATATTTTTTACTACAAAGATGAGCATGATGTAGTAATTAACATAGGAATATTAGGTCTCAGTTTCTAGCATCATTCGGCTGAAGTAGTAGTAATTTTTATCATTTCTTGTATTATTTTTCTATGTGAGGAGAGTGCTAAGTGATCATTCCATGGATGCCACATATAAGATGAGTGTCTTTCCTTCTACTGGGGGCATCCGGACCAGTGGGTGTAGTAGGTACTACATGTGACTTTTGAAGGTTTTGTATAAAACCTCTTCCCATTGATAGGAAGCTCCCTTATTCATTAAATAGGAAAAGGGGATAGATTTTCTAGCCAATTTAGCTTTGAAACACCGAATGTAAGTGAGGTACCCTAGGATCCCCCTCAATTCAATGAGATTCTGAGGGGTGAATTTGTTAGGATTGCACTTTTCATTTCAGGGTCGACCTCGATTCCATGGTGGCATACCACAATGACAAGGAATTTCCCAAATGTTACTCCAAAATCTCATTTCATCATATTCATCTTCAGAATATATTTTCATAACTTTTCAAAGACTTTTTGAAGATCTATAAGGTGATCACATCACTGTTAGTATTTTATCACCAGGTCATCAACATAACATTCCACTATTCATTCCAAGAATGGATTAAATATATAATACATGGTTCATTGATAAGTATCTCTAATGTTCTCTAACCAAAATGGAACGTCCTAGTAGCAATAAATCCCTTGAGGTTCTTCAAAGGTAGTGGTTTCCTCATCTTCAAAGGCCATATTTGTTTTATTGTACCCTAAATACATTTCCATGAAGGAAAGGGATTATAATCCAACAATTAAATTGATCAAGAGTTCTATGATCAATCATGGAAAATATTCCATTGGAAAGTGTCAATTAAGGTCTCTAAAATTGATGCAAAACCTTATATGCCCATTATTTTAATTTATAGGGCTGATGTTGATGAGCCATCTTGGATATTTCACTTCCTAGAAAAAAATTATTTGATCATTTTTTCAATGTTCGACTCTACATTATTATCATGAGAGGGGTTCACCCTCTTTTACACCTACCTGAAACCTTGATTATCATTGGGTAATCTGATATGGTGTGTGGAAACCTCTGGGTTTAGTTAGGTAATTTTTTTATAAATCCAAGAGAACATGTATCAATGCTTATCTAGAAATTAAATATACATATCTTGTTCCATGAGAGGTATGAAAACACTAATCAATGTAGTCTACATGTCTTATTATAATACCATATTTACTTTCCTGATCTCTTCAATGGTGGTGGAGAATCATTCCTCAAATGTGGAGGGGGAGTTCATGTGGTCATCCTCTTCTTCTTCCATCTATGAGTCCATAGAGTCATATTCAGACAAGGTAGGAAATCTGAGGGTGTCTCCATCACTATTGGAACAAGAGAGGAAATGGGAAGATATATTTCAATCCCCTACTTCTAGATTCATTGTAGAGATATCCTAGAGCTAATAATTATTTAGGCTGTCTCTAGGGATATAAGGAACTTGGACATCTGGGATTAAGTCTACTGCCTTAATCAGGTTTATAGGAAGCACATAGTCATTGTCGAGTATACTCTAGGGATTCGTAAGGTAAATCCCAAAGATATTGGGGAATTCAACCTATATATTTTCACCCACCAATGGTTGTTTTCATTACCTTTTATAGAAACCTTCCTCTACATATGTGGATTGACAAAACATAAAGGTGGAACTATCACCATTTATTATGTATACCTTTACATTAATGGGGTATTTCAAACATTAATGAAATATTGAATGTATTACCATAGGGATATGAAGACAATGCCTTTCGAGTGGGAAATTATATATAGTATCTTGTTGGATAACCATGAACTCATAATTAGATGTGGTATCCTCAAACTAAGCCTTGAGATTGATCTTCTCGATAGGTCTTTGTTCGCTATTATCATGCCCCTTGAATGGTTAGCTTTGTGCGAGATAAATTCCTCTAACTATATCCAAAACATCAAAGGGTCCAAATCGTGGTGATGTTTCTCCCAAAATCATTTTCAATTAGATCCATTCAGATTTCAGCATTATCGAGTTTTATTGAAACAAATAGGGGTCTAACGTGTCCCTAGATGACCTCTTCCTGATCTTCCTCTATGTATGAGATGGAGATAAGGAATTATGATCGTATAGTCTTCACTCGATAAACCATAGATTTATAAACCTCTATCTCATACTCTTTTGGGCTCCAGAAAGCTTTGAAAAGTGCCTCTCTGAGTTATTTTTAATGATAGAGTGCATTCAAGATTGATAGTTTGGATGTACCTCCAACTATTTCATAATTTTCATACTTTTATTCTAGTAGTTGGAGCTTCCCAAGGTGGTGTTTATCATTATTATTTGGTTCAAGAGGTAAGGTATTTGAGGTAGATGGGCCTAGTGCTTATGCAGAGGTAGATGGAGAATCTTCTGCCAATGGCATTGGTCATGCCTATCTACCCCATTGTATGGGATGATCAAACAATCGCATCCCTTCTAGATGGTCATATAAGAATACTGGACATAGATGACTTTTGGAGGGTTTTGGGACACCTCTATTTCTATGTTTGTATTTTTTTGAGTGCTTTCCCATGGGACTTAGCTAAATATATGTTGGCTATGGGGATGTGACATGGATATTAGGTCTGAACATGTATGCACTATCCCCTATATCTTTAGATCCTATGACTTCAGCCTCTGAATCCCGATTTAGGTATAGGGAACTCATACTCAAATACATATTCATCATCAAAGAAGGGTTTCCTCAAGTGTATTGTGTTAACATACCCTAATATGAGTTCTTTGTAAAGTCCTGACCCCGGTTTCCTAGAGCAGATGCCTTATTTTATTACGTTGGCATATAAACAAGGAATATGTATCCTGAAGGGCCAAGTAGTTTAGTAGATTTTGTAAACAAGATACATATATAGTTTCAAAATTACATCATTAATGGAAATACAACAGAAATTTATTCCATTAGAAACATCCATGCCTCCTAGATTATGCATGCAAGTCATTCAAAATTTACTTCTTCATATCCTGGGAAAATGAAACATATGAAAGGGGTGAGATAAAATGATCAGTAAGAGTAAGCAATACATCATAAGATAACATAAACATAAACATTAGTCATGCTGAATAATTGAAAACACATGCCTTTATAAATAATAAACTTGAACACGTTATGGAAATAATATGAGCTGAGTAAATAATGCCAACATGATCATGGGTATTCTACTAATTGAATAACCACATGAATTTTCAATTACTATATTCATAATGAGGGAAGTGAATATGATGGAAATTTTGAAACATATTTTCAATGCCTCGTCTAAGATGTCTAAAAAATGATTAAGGCCTCGGCCAAAACCATATCTCAAATTTGGAAATACCTCGACCAAGTCCACGTCTATTTGTTTCATGAGACCTACCGATGAATAGAGGGGCTATAGAATGCCCCACCCATCACATAATAATTCTAATTAATTCCTCATATGAGTTGAGATAAACATAAACAATATATACATTCATATTTGAACTCACATAGGACATGTAAATAACTTTCCCCAAGCATTAAGCTTAAACACTAACCATTCCGAGTAAATTGGTGAATGGTTTTAGGATAGAACATCCACAATAAAACTAGTAATAAACCATAAAATTAAATATTTTAGATTATATAATAAAATAATAATCCAAATAATACATAATAATCAAAAATAGTGTTGAAACAGATGAAAATACTCTTATAAAATCATTAAGTAATTCTTGAGATAAATGCTATTTTTTTTAAAAGAAGAGTTCTATTGGAAAAGTATTTATATAAAACCATAATTGAAGTAAGATATTATTTTCACAATAAAATGAGTAATTTTATAAAGATAATTTTTTCAAAAATAGATTATAGAGTGCCCTTGAAAATAGGTAAGAATTTGAGAAACTCCCTTGAATCGGGCTTGTATTTTGGAAATAATTTTGAAAGTTCATTTTAAAGTGTAAATCCCCATAAAATAAAGTAATATTCTGGTTGGTAAACATATGTATAAAACTGAAACATAATTTATTAGGAGTAACTAAAAATACATAAGAATTTTACTGAGGTAATTAGATAATAAAAGTAACCCGAATGAAAATGGAGGTTCAGGTGGAAAACCCTTACCATAAGTACGAATGTGATCTACTCTTGAACTTAAGGTCCAAGAATATGAAATTAGAATTATTAATAAATTATTTAATAACCTATTAGACATTTATTTATTTTATCATAATTATGTTTAGTTCCTTTATGTCCTTATTTATAAGTTATTATATTGAATTTCGTCGTTTCGGAGTGTCTGTTTTCATGATTTTCATAATCGGTTCACTTGTATTTAAGTAATGGAGTTCATGTGGAATGGATGTAAATCTACAGAATTAAAATTAAATATTACTTATGAACATCCAAAAGTTTTAATGGTCATTTCTATCATTTTGTTACATTTAAAGAGGATGAATCATTAGATGAAATGATAATGACATTCGCTTAGATTATTTTAGCGGTATTTTGATTATTAGGAACTAGTTTGGTCATTTAATTTAATAATATGTATGTATACTGGTTTCTGAATATTAATTAAGTTATATTACATATATTATAGTCTTATGCGACCATTAAAATGGTTTCATGACCAGTAATTAAGGAAAAATTTAAGAATGAAACTTCGTCGTCCACGAAGGTTATAAATTGGAACCTCATGGACGTTGATTTCATTTATAAAATAAAAGGGAGAGATTAAGAATATTGATGATGGTTCTTCCATTCACATGATATAATTATATTATATATATTATAATAGAGTTATAATTTTCATTTGGATAGATGAGGTGGGGTTAGAATAACAAAAGAAGATAAATTGAAATGAAACTAAATGAAAAAGAAATATGATTTACCTTTTGTAATAACCTCATTGAGAACCTCCTTAAGGGAAGGGGTTTTTGTATTTTGGAAAGAAAAAGAGATTATTGGACATGTGTAGTGACTAGGGAAGGTTAATTGGGCAGAACTTTGAAGAGATTCAAGGCATAGAGGAGTGAAGAAAAGAGGAAGTGAGGGGGGGTTTATAGTGGAGGAGAGAAATTAATTTTGAATCTTTTATTCATTATTTTTTTTTTCCCTCAATACAACCAATAGTGTTGTTTAATGTGAACCCTAATAGTAATAAGTGTATTTTAGTTTGAACCAAGTGTCCTTATATCACTTATGATGTCATATATAGTGTATTTAACTGATAATTTTTATATACGGTATTTTATCGTATTTCACTATTTATCAAAAATTTAAGAATTTTAGAAAAATCCCAAAAATTCACCCCAACCATTTTTTGACGTTTATATTTCAAATATAAACTCCATTTTTCAAAAATAATTATCTAAATTTTATTAATTTAATTTTTAAATAAAATCATAGTTAATTCAAAAAATTACAATTTTAAAGGTATAATTAGTTTTATTTCACATTGAAAAATTAATTAAGATCTTATTATCCTATTACCTTAATAATTTAAATTAATATCATTATTTAATACTCATAAGGTTCATATTACTATTCATAAGGGTGTGTTACTATTCACCAAAAACAAGTTTGTTCTATCAGTCTCCAAATGACTTACTGATCACAAATCTAGATGATCGTTTTTCGAAATTCAAAACATAGGAGAGGAAAAGTTGTGTTTAATAGCTAGATTATAAAATGGTTTGTTTTATAGGGACTCATTGTTTCATGCATTCAATGTTTATCTTCAAAACCATGGGGTGTTAAATTCTCCCCTCCTTAAGAAAAATTCTTCCTTGAAATTCACAAAATATTACCTCACAAAAAGATTTGGGTATGTCTTCAACATAAGATCCTCTGGATCCCATGTTTCCTCTTTGATATTATGATTTCCCCAAAGTACCTTTACCAGACGAGTCGTCTAATTCCTCAATACATGTTATTTAGTGTCTAAAATCTAGAGAGGATCTTCACAGTAAGATAGGTCAGGTTCCAACTCTATACCTTCAGACGTTAAGACATGTGTTGGGTCTGGAATTTAGTTTCTCAGCAATGATACATGGAACACATTGTGTACCTTAGATAGCCTAGGCAGCAAATCTAAATGATACACAACAACTCCAATTCTCTCCAGAATTTTAAAAGGCCCAATGTACCTAGGGTGCAGTTTTCCTTTCTTCCCAAATCGTGTAATACACTTCCATGGAGATACTTTTAGGAAAATGTGATCACCCACTTGAAATTCATGATCCTTCATTGATTATAAACATATCTCTTTTGTCTGCATTGAGATTGTTTGATATGACCTTGAATAGTATTTAACTTTTCTATTGTTTCCTCCACAAACTCTATACCCACAATCCTCCTTTCTCCAACTTCATCCCAACAAGTTGGTGTATGGCATCTCTTTCGGTACAATGCTTTATATGGAACCATTTGAATACTTGGATGGAAACTATTATTGTAAGAAAACTCCACTAAAGGTAAGTATTGATCCCACATACCTTGTAAGTCATGTGAAAATGATCTAAACATGTTCTCTAAGGTTTGGATCATCCTCTCTGATTTCCCATAATTTTGTGGGTGGTAAGAAGTACTCAATCGAAGTTTGGTATCTAAATATTTCTAAAGACTTTTCCATAATTTCAATGTAAATCTCAGGTCACGATCAGAAACAATTGAGAGAGGTGCTCCAATAATTCTCACAACTGCATTGATATAGAGTCTATCTAGGCACTCCAGTTGAAAATCCTCCCTTATAGCGAGGAAATGTGCAGATTTCATAAGTCGGTCCATATATCGCATCATTCTTCCTTGGAGTTTTGTGTAATCCAGTAAAAAAATCATGGTTATGGCATCCCATTTCCACGTAGGAATAGGTAGAGGTTTCATGACTCTTTTTTTATGTTTCCTTTCAGCCTTCACTTATTGAAAAACTAAATATATTGATACATAATCCACAATTTCCCTCTTCATGTTATCCCACAAGAAATGTTCCTTCAAATATCTATACATCTTAGTGCTACTAGGATGTATAGAGAAATTCAAACTATGGGAATCATCTAATAAATCTCTTTTTAGATCAAGTATAGCTAGAACGAAAACCTCTTTCCAAATTTTAGAACATCATCTTCACAGACAAAGTCGGCCATCTTCCCATCTTTCACAACATTAATTTTCTTTTGAAGTTTCTCATCATCAGGACAAGAAGCTTTAATTATTTATAATAAATATGGTTGGTCAACCATTTGAAAAAGTAATGATTTTTCACCTTCTTTAGTAATTCCCATGTCCATACTTACTAGATCCATGTAAAAGGATCCTTGACAATCCTTATTTTGTTGAGAACTCCATGATCCTTCCATCTCAATGCATCAGCTACCTTGTTTGACTTTCTAGGGTGGTAGTGTATGGTACAATCATAATAATTGAGTAGTTTGAGCCATCGTTGTTGCCTCATGTTGAGTTCTTTCTGTGATAATATATATTTCAGGCTCTTCTGATCTGTATATATCTCACATTTCTCGCCATAGAGATAATGTCTCTATATCTTCATAGAAAATATTACTGTTGTTAACTCAAGATCATGAGTGGGATAGTTTTGTTCATGAATTTTTAACTGCCTTGATGCATAAGAAATAAATCTATCAATCTTCATAAGGACACAACCAAGTCCTTTATTTGATGCATCGCTAAAGATCACAAACCCATCATTCCATGATTGTAGGGTTAGGATTAGATCATTAACTAACCTCCTCTTCAATTCTTCAAAACAGTCCTCGCATTATTTTGTCCATACGAACATAACCCCTTTACATATAAGCTTGGTCATTGGGTTGGAAAAACGGGTGAAGTTCTGAATGAAACACAGATAATAACCTGCTAAACCAATAAAACTATGTACCTCAGTTATGTTCATTGGAGTAGGTCATTCTTTCATATCCTTTTTATTTTCAAGATCAACATATATTCCATCTTTACAGATGATGTGGCGCATAAAGGAAACTAATTGAATCCAAAATTCACAGTTGCTGAACTTCCCATATAATTCATTTCTTCTAAGATTCTTCAGAATAGTGCACAAGTGGTTTTCATGATATTCATAGCCTTTAGAGTATACCAAAATATCATCAATAAATACCAATAAAAAGTCATAAAGATATTCCTTGAAAAAGGTATTCATTATATCCATGAAAACATAGGGTTCATTAGTCAGTCCAAAAGGAATTAGTGTAAACTCATAACGCCCATACCTGGTTTGAAATGTTTTTTTGGAATGTATTCCATCCTCACAAGAAACTGATGATATCCAGATCGAAGATTAATCTTCAAAAAATATGTTTCTCCATGAATTTGATCAAATAAATCATCAATGCAAGGTAGGGGTACTTTTTCATTATTGTTATAGCATTGATTTCCATGTATTCAATGCACAACCTCGTGGATCCATATTTCTTCTTAATGAAGAGAATATGGGCTTCCCATGGAGAAAAACTAGGGTGAATAAATCCTTTATCACTCAATTCCTACAGCTTTTTCTTCAGTTCCACTAACTTCACAGTGTTTATTCTATAAGGTGTCTTTGATATGGGCCTTGAACCAGGAATTAAGTCAATAGAAAACCCAATTTTCTGCTCTGGAGGATGTCCAGGTAAATCTTTTGGAAAGAAGTCAACATATTCTTGCACAATAGGTACGTCCTCTATCTGTAGATTCCCTTACTCATATATAGTTATTAAATTACATTCCTCACCAATAATTGAATTTATTAGATCTAATGGGGGTGGATCTAGATAAGAATTATATAGTGATGTATCTTCCCTAAAGATAAGGGATTACACATTATCCTCAAAACGTTTAACCTCCTTCTTCTTGCAATAAATATTCGCATCATGGTTTGAAAGCCAATCTATTACAAGGATTGTATCAAATTTGATCATGGGTATGACAATAAACTTTGAAAATAAAGCACATTTATATTCTATAATGGGGACTACCTAACAAAAATTTATTTCAATGATACTTCCCATGGGAGTTTTTACTAACAACTCCCTTGTTAAATCAAATTGGAAATATCTAATTTTCTTGGAAAACTGTGAAGATATGAAAGAATGTGATGATCAATAATCAAATAAAGCATTGGATAAGTTTGAATAAATGAATAAAATACATGCCACCACATCATTGGGAAATTCAATATCAGCAGTTGTGATCGCATAAACTTTTCCCTGCTCCCATGGCTTTTTCTGTTGTATGTTTCCTTAACACTTTGGAAAATCATTAGCATAGTGTCCCGTCTCCCAACAATTATAACATTAAACGTTAATGGATTATTTCTTCCCCTTACAATCACTAATAATATATCCTTTTTGTCCTAATTTTTAGCTACACCTTTTCCTTTTAAATAGGCACCAGGGTGTTTCCTTGCACAATTATCACAGGGTGGAAATTAAACTCGTCCCTTCTTCCCCATTTCCTTACTTCCTTTTACAAAATTTTCATCAACCCTCTTCTTCTCTTTCTTTCCTTTAAAGTTATAAGACTTAGAGAATTCATTTTCTGTCTTGATAGAACATGAAACTACATCCTAATATGATGAAAAACGTTGTGAGACCAATGACCGTCAGAGGAATGGTTTTAGGCCATCAAATAATCGATCAATCATGATCCTCAGATTCCATATATATTCTATAATATTCCTTACTAACCTAGTGAAGTTAGCTTCATACTTTCCAACATTATTCTCTTCCTTTTACTTTAAATTCATAAACTGCCTTTACATATCCTCTCTCTATTCATGAGGAAAGTATTTCTCTAGGAATATTTCCTTAAAATCCATCCATTATATCTCTTCAATCTCTTCCTCCACCTTTTTGTTTTGGATTAATGACCACCACTGATCCGCATCTCCCAGTAGATGATAAAATTCCATGATGACCTTCTCTCTTTTGTTACATCCCAATGAAATAAATATATTCTCTAGGGAACTTATCCACTGCTCATATACAAATGGGTTTGCAGTCCCATTTAATGATGGAGGATATTGCCTCATAAAGTGATCTAACAAAGCTCCTCCATGTGGTAGATCTGGATGCTCCATACTGGTAAGGTTATTGTTCATAAACTGAGTAAGTTGTCCCAATACAGTTATAGGTTTCTTTGTTCCAGTTGCATCTCTAGATCCAACATCATTATCTTGCATCAGAGGGTAATCACTACATAGGATACGCGTGTTCATGTGGTTTCCATTTCTTCCACTAGGCATCATTTCTAGATAATGTCATACACAAGATTAGGTTATGAATCATAATTTATAATCTTAACCTAGCAAAAATACTAAGTATAAATTGAAATCATACACATGGCTAACCCTATAATCACAAAAATGGTTTCATTAAGGAAAAATTTCATTTCAATCCTTCATAATGGATTTTAAAGAAAATGTGAATTATCCTAAGAATATCCCCCAGAAGTGTCAAACTAGGTGCATAGTAAGGTATGTTGTCATGTACCAGGATACCCTAGGTCAAGCCCAAAACTCCTTGTCGGATTTTTCATTCCAAGGTACATCTGTTCCAGAACCACGCCCACTTGTAGTATCCAAACAGGGATGTATTTTCTCAAAATATCCACATAATATATTCCTTACCAAAATACCAGGATGTTCTTGTATGCATATCCTCAAAGAATATATTAGGAATTTTTTCTCTAATATACATTTTCTAAATCTATTTTCTAGGTTTTCTACTAAACTTCCTCCGATACAAAATGTAAATACTCAACCCTAGTTTCCTAGAGCCAGTGCCTTATTTTGTTACATTAGAATATAAACAAGGAATATGTATCCCAAAGGACCAAGTAGTTTAGTATCTTTTGGAAACAAGATACATATATAATTTTAACAATACATAATGAAAGGAAATACAACACTAATTTCCTACATTAGAAACATCCATTCCTCATATATTATGCTTTAATAGTCATTCATCATTTACTTCTTCATATCCTGGAAAAATGGAACATAAGAAAGGTTTAAGCTCAAACACTCAGTAAGAGTATGAAATAGAGTGTAGAATAACATAAAAATAAACATTAGGCATGGTGAATAATTTAAAACACATGCCTTTAAAAATAATAAAGTTGAATACATTGTGGAAGGAATTTGAGCTGAGTAAATAATGCCAACATAATCATGGGTATTATAATAATCAAATAACCATATGAAATTTCAATTATTGGATTCATAATGAGGTAATTGAAAATGACAGACATTATGAAACATATTTTCAAGGCCTCTACCAAGACATCTAAAAATGATTAAGGCCTCGGCCAAAGCTATATCTCAAATTGGGCAAGGCCTTGGCCAAGTCCACGCCTATTTGTCTCATGAGACCTACTGATGCATCGAGGGACTATAGAGGGCCCCACCTGTCACATAATAATTCCAATACATTCCCCATATGAGTGGGGATAAACATAAACAACATATAAATTCATATTGTAACTCACATATGACATGTAAATAAATTTCCCCAAATATTAATCTTAAACACTAACCATTCGAAGTAAATTGGTGAATGGTTTTAGGATAGAAAATCAATAATAAAACTAGTCAAAAAACATCCAATTAAATATTTTAGATTATATAATAAAATAATAATCTGATTAACACATAAGAATCAATAATAGTGCTAAAACAGACGAAAATACTCTTATAAAATCGTTAAGTAATTTTTGAGATAAATGATCTTTTATATTAAAATGAAGAGTTATTTTGGAAAAGTATTTGTATAAATCCAGAAGTAAGTAAAATATTATTTTTCACAATAAAATGAGTGATTTTATAAATATAATGGTGTCAAAATAGATTATAGATTTCTTTTAAAAATAGGTAAGAATTTGAGAAACTCCCTTGAATCGGGCTTGTATTTCATAAATAATTTTGAAAGATCCTTTTAAAACATGTAACTACCCATAAAATAAAGTTGGATTCTGGTTGGTAAACATATGTAGAACACTAAAAAAGAATTTATGAGTAGTATATAATAATACATAATAATTTCATTGAGGTAATTAGACAATAAATGTAACTCGAATGAAAATGGAGGTTTGGGTGGAAAACCCTTACCTTAAGTCTAAATTTGATCCGCTCTTGAACATAAGGTTTTGGAATATAAAATTAGACTTATTAATAACTTATTTCAGAACCTATTAGACATGTATTTATTTTATCATAATTCTTTTTAGTTAATTTATGTCCTTATTGATAAGTTGTTATATTGAATTTAATCATTCTGGAGTGTTCATTTTCTTGATTTTCATAATCAGTTCACTTGTTTTTAAGTAATGGAGTTCATGTGGAATGGATTTACATCTCTAGAATTGAAATTAAATATTACATATGAACATAGAGAATTTTTAATGGTCATTTCTATCATTTGGTTACATGAAAAAAAGGATAAACCATTAGATGAAATATTAATGACATTTGCTTAGATTATTTTAGCAGTATTTTGGTTATTAGGAACTAGTTTGGTCATTTCATTTAATAATATGTATGTATACTGATTTATTAACATTAATTAGGTTATAATACATATATTATAGTCTGGTTAAAACATTAAAATGGTTTCATTACTAGTAATTAAGGATAAATTGAAGAACAAAACTTCTTTGTCCACGAAGGTTATAAATTGGAACCTCGTGGATGTTGATTTCGTTTATAAAATAAAAGGGGGAGAGTAATAATATTGATGATGGTTCTTCCATTCACATGATATAATTCTAGTATATAGATGATATTATAGTTATCATAGTTATTTTGACAGAGGATGTGGGGAGAGGATAACAAAAGAAGATAAATTGAAATGAAACTAAATGAAAAATGAAATATGATTTACCTTTTGTAATAACCTCCTTGATAACCTCCTTAAGGGTAGGGGTTTTGGTCTTTTGGAAAGACCAAGAGATTATTGGACGTGGGGAGTGACTAGGGAAGGGTACTTGGGTAGAACATTTAGGATCTTCAAGGCTTAGAGGAGTGAATAGAAGAGGAAGTGAGGGTGGTTTTATAGTGGAGGAGAGTGAATTTTGAATATTTTATTCATTATTTTATTATTTCCCTCAAGACAACCAATATTGTTGTTTCATGTGACCCCTAATAGTAATAATTTCATGTGAGTTTAAACCAAGTGGCCTTACATCACTTATGATGTCATAAATATTGTATTTAACTGATAATTTGTATATACGGTATTTTACCGTATTTCACTATTTATCAAAAATTCAAGAATTTCAGAAAAATCCCAAAAATTCACCCTAAACATTTTTTCAATGTGTAGAATTTAAAAATGAACTCCATTTTTCAAAAATAATTTTCTAAATATTATTAATTTAATTTTTAAATAAAATCATGGTTAATTTAAAAAATAACAATTTTAAAGGTATAATTAGTTTTATATCACATTTAAAAATTAATTAATATCTCATTATCTTATTACCTTAAGAAAATAAAATAATATCATTATTTACTATTCATAAGGGTCATATTACTATTCATATTACTATTCATAAGGGTCTGTTATTATTCACTAAAAATCAATTTGCTTCTATCATACTCCAAATGACTTACTGATCACAACTTTAGATGATCGTTTTTCAAAATATAAAACATAGTAGTGGAAAAGTTGTGTTTAACAACTAGATTATAAAATGTGTTGTTTTACAGGGACTTAGTGTTTCATGAATTCAATATTTATTTTCAAAATCTTGGGGTGTTATATCTTTATTTTATGATTCTTCCATTTTTTAGGGTGTTTCCCATGCATTAGACATTACAGGAAAGAATTATACAATATTCTAAGCTTGCGTAGGAGCTATATATGACTCTTCCTCTTGTGTATCTTATTTTTTATAATGATTACACCTACATCTAGGATGTGTATTTTATGTCACATCCCTTGGGGGAGGGAATTTTATTAGTTTGTGAAGTCTTTATCTTAGGGTGGCATGGGCTAAGTTAACTATATTTTGATCCTTCCAATTTCCAAACTTCTATCCATGTCTAGTTGAAACCTTTGGTCAATCACCCTCTTCTTATGATTGGGAAATGGTAACACATGTTACCTGTGCTTGGAAATTTTCCAGCATCACCTACCAAAATCAACCATGACTTAGAGGATAAATTTCAAAATAAAATCAATCCTAGATGGTGTGGCCTAGCCTCCTATGGAAAGGGTAGTAGTTGGGGAGATCAGTGAGGTTGACCTCATCAGGTTTCCTGGGCTATAGCATCTTGACTAAGTTATTTTATATGGATATAAGGAAATAATTGGTTAATTTTTTATTTCATAAGGATTTTGATTTATTCGTATAATCCTCAAATACCAAGTGACCCTGGTCTCTTTTTACTTTTGGTAGAGGGTAATTTTGGTATTAATGCCACTTGACAGGATGTGTTGGGTAGTTCTGGACCTTCCTAGGTGATTGAATGGGTACTGATACTAGTTTGAGGGTAATAGAAGTATTATTTTACTTTCCAAACCCTTTCCCCTATGCTAAGTGCATGATTCAAGAATTATCTTGGGCCCACTAAATTATATCTTCCAAAAATTGTGTCATTTCTGCAAACTCATAGAATCCTCCTGGATACTTCATCAAGATCAAGGGTGTTTACAGATCATCCTGGAGATTTTTAGCACAGAGCTCTAGCTATTTCTCCTATGAAATAAGGATGTTTAGTGAATAGGTTAATCCTTTCCATCTGGTTTTGAATTCATTAACCCTCAAATTTCACATTACTTGTAGATTTTTAGGTCAAAATTTTTCATTTTCCTCAACGTGGAGATAAACTAGTAAAGTAATTGACAACAAAGGTCTTCTCATCCTACAAAAAATGATGCTATAAGGGTATTATAATAAAAAAAGGCTAGCTATATCAGATAATACACAAAACACCTCAGCTTGGTCACCTCCTTCTTGTCTCATGGGACCATCATATAACTGCATAGGGACATTAAGTGTGTGAGATGTTGTTCTATATCTCATTTTCCATCAAAGGTGGAGAAGGCATGATTACCAAAATTTAGTAGGGAAAAAGTTTCATCCACCCATTTGGGATATGGATTACTTATGGGATATACAGGTGTATATATCTCTTCCATGTATCCTATTTGAGAAATCAGGTACTCAATGGCATTGAGAAGTTCTGAAGGTACCTCTTTCTGATCCACCTCCCATCTACAGGGAGCAAGTGGGGATTGATGACGTAGCCATGTTTTCATCTCCCACTGATTCTTGATTCGTGATAATACTGAATGATATCCCAAGAGGGTGAATAGGTTGTTTTCTTAATTTAGGGTAGTTTCAATCATATTTTACTTTCTCATTTATGTAGACTGTTTTTTTGGATCTAGAGTTGGTTTAACACTCAGATGACACTCTTGTAGGTGGATCAACTCTTTCATGATGTATGGGAGAAGGGATATTTGTTTTAACCTAAATATGACACTCAGTTGGAATGTTTCCCCTAAGTAGATCCTTATTGAGTTGTCTTAGATTATGAATCTCATTCTCATATTTTTCAACTACTCCTCCATGGAAGGAATTTTGGTTATTCATAGCAATGGCTATGATGTGACCACGTCTTCCCTTTATCCTTGTTAGTGTTCCACTATAGAGGTGGAAACTAAATATTTGTAGGTTCCTAGTTTTAGATTATCCTAGGGTTATGTGTACATCAATCCTAAATAGGTTCATCAAGATAACTCTCCTCTCAAGGTATATTTTATGTATTACATACCATGGTATTTGTGACTTGATCCAAATTATCTATTTTGTTGATGGTGATGAAATTCAAAAAGGTATATCAGGACATGGTGCTTCTCCCATTAATCATAACATAATATGAAAATTATTCACTCCTTACATTAGGTTCATTTCTTGAACACTTGTAAACATTGGACCTTTTGGATTACAACCCATGTGGGGTTTGATTGCCTTTGTAGTACATTCCTCTCATCCTGATATGCAAGTAGTGACCCTGAGGGAGTTCCTAGTCGTACTTGCCGAACATGACCTAAATATAATTGTTTCATCTTATGGCTGGAGGAATGGGTTGAATACTGACCTTCAATAGTTACCTCCTAAACTAGAAAAGATTGGTACCCTCTGTGGTGATGATGATGATGAAAATTCCCCTAGCCCTATGGATTGGAGACTATTCGGGGACACAATTGGAATTTTTCATCTTATTTTTGATGATATGATGATTATTTTTGAGGATTTGATGAATCCTAGGACCATTATTGAGATATAAATATCCCCAATCCTATGATTTGTGGTAGATCTGGAATCACTGTTGATTTCTCTAGGACCCTCTTGGGGGTGATGAACCTGGTGATATCAATTGAGATAAAAATTTCCCCATCCCAATGGGTTGGGGTTAGTCTGAAGTTTTTTTCGATATGTCCCAAATCCTCTCAGGGATTGATGATCCTATGAGTGGAGGAGGTTGTAGATATTTCCTTATCCCAATGGGTTGGGCTCACTCCTAGATGACTTCTTTTGTAGTTGTTATTGTGACTTTTTTTATTTGGTTCAACTTTTCTCATGTATGAGCTAGGTGTAATGGAATACCATGAAGGGAATCATTTTCAATGGGAATTTTTTGGGTTGACCACAAATTTGGTTTTTGTGTCTAAAATGCATCCTTTTTGATTCAAGGGGCCTAGTTTAAAGATCTTATTAAAGTCTTGTCCCCTTTTTCATAATTTTTTGGCATTGTTAAAGTGTGGGAATTACACTGTGGTGACTAACTGGCTGACTCGTTACCTGATCCTCTATTTTTTTAAGATTCTATGACATTATAGGATGTTGTATTTGGGTATTTCTGCTATTCTAGGGGTTTAGTGAAGTGAAACTGTCCATACCTTCCCCATACTTAGATATAGATACATTATGAGGCTTCAGAAATTAGTTTTTGAAGAGTTTTGATGTAATTGTGTCAAGAATATTTTATATTTTCATTGTTCTTTTCTAGTTTTGGGTCCCACACTATGGATATAGTAGCTAGATATAGATTTAAATAGATTATATTGATGGTCTGAATTTTACCTTCATATCTTGTATAATGGAGTGTTTATACTTTAATCGCTGATGATTTGCCCATATATTTTGGTATAGATAAGTAATTTCCTCCTTCTCTAGCTCATTGAGGGTCTCATAGTCAAAAATTTTGACGGACTAGAACATGGTTGGGAGGTTTTTTCTGGTAAAATCTATTCATATATCAATGTAGGCTTCCTCTTTGTTAGACATACATGCCTCGTCCTTATCAGACCACAAAAGTTTCTTTTTAGGGTCTCTTGTTGACCTGGTGAAGGTTTGTTTGTAGTTGATGGGGAACTATATGTGGTTGACCTCAGTGTTTCAATCACCTATCTATATGAAAGAATCATATTTTTGAGATCCTATATATATATATATATAGGTGTCTGATAAAGGGTATTTTTCCTTTTCCAAGGGAGATATAGTCATAGGAAGGTTTAACATAGAAGATGTCTGGAGTAGAGCCCCTATGATCCATATCCACTCTACCATGACAAGTCCTATCACATTAATGATCACCTTATACATTGGTTTAAAAGTTGATAGACCGTTGAGGTGTTGCGTTTATGTGTCGAATACCCACAAGGAAACTGGAATTAAGTTGGTCAGGTATATGAGCCTCATTTTGTGTTTTGTACGTAATATATTGACCTACCTTTAGGGGTTATGTAGGGATATGAGATCGGTGTATTATGACTACCAGAATATGTTGATAATCTTATAATGAGGTGGGATATTATTCCACTGATAAGAAGTAGATAGATTATGCCAGTGAGATTCTTCATTATTAGTAGGAATATGAGCCTTCCTGTGGTTGGTTACCAGAATATGTCAATCAACCCTAGCTAAAGCAGGGATATGATCCCATTCCAAATATTAATTCCATACCATAATATATTGACTGAACTTTTAAATGGGATAAGGGACATGAGCCTCCTATTTCATATCCTCTGAAGGATTTTTTTACAGTCATTCATCAGCAAAATTAAGGGTATGATTCTAGTTTCCAAGAGCTTCTGGAATATGCCAAGTAGCTTCACTAATAAGAATATGAGCATGTTCTGAGGTTTTTTCCACTCTAACCTAGTTGGACCTAGTTTGATCATGGATATAAACCTGATTTTATGACTTTGACTTATTCCATTAGTCATTTTCGATAGGAATATCAGATTTCCCTGAGGAATGTGCTGCTCTCACATGGTGAACCCTGATTGGAATTGGATATGAGCCCATCTCGGTGACTTTGGAGTATATATCCCATATTTTTTAACATAAATGTGCACCTATCGTGAGGCACATGTCACTCTCACTTGTTGAGACCCTATTAGGATGGGATTATGATCCTGGGTTGGTGCCTCATCCTTTACTAGAATATGATGATAATCCTCATGGATATGAGTGAGAATGTGTACTTTCTCTAGAGCAGCCACTTGTTCATACTGATCAGAATGTTATGTTTGTTCAGCTATAGGGATAATAATATGTTCTCATCCCTATATTTTTACCAGTAATGAAATATTCCAATATATTTCTTCATATTTTTCTAGAATGTAGTGAAATTTTAGCAAATTTTGTGCAGGAATAATGGCCTACACATTTTCTTTATCTAATATATACTGGCATATATCTTTTTTTGAAGCAAGGATATAAGCCCATTTCTTTCCTCCTTGAAACATAAAATTATACTGATGGCCTTCATACATGGGATTAGTGATATTCACCCCCCCCCCATAATTTCTACAGGAATATGCCTATATACTTCGTCTGAGTGACCAGGTATATATGCATGCACGCTGGCTATCGCCAGAATATACTAGAGGGATTTGTCAGTGGAAGCAATTATTTTATCCCTCTCCTAATTTTCTAGAGACTTATGTTCCTAATGTGGATTCCTTAGTTCTTGTGCATGATCATCATAGGTGGTGATGTATCGGGTTGTTTTCTTAGCAGGAGACTAAGTGGCACCAGTGGGATAGTGTTGGTGATGGTGGTTGATAGGATCCCTCCTCAGCAAATATATAACTATAAGGGTGTTATAGTTGACTACTTGATCCACCTTTATTAGATACTAAAGTTGGTGATTATAATTCTCTGGGGATAATCTTTTGAATAAATCAGTGATGGGAACAAGCACTACTGGATTTATTATAGATTTCTTTAGAGTATGAGGACTTGTTGGTTTTAGTGTTTAGAAAACCTCTCATATAGTCTCAAGGGTCAAGATAGTACCATATAGATTGTATTTTAGAACCATTGTATTTGAAACTTGATGTCAAAGGTGTTGGATGGGTGAGGTCATTCTGCAACTTTCATGGGTTGTATCAATAGCCTATTTTCCATAATGGTCACTAAATGAATACATGACCTTGAGTTTGGGGTTGTTTGTGAGTATAGTGTCCATCTTATGAAAAAAACAAGGAACAATATCAATTATCAATTCATCATTGCAGGAATGATATGTTCTCAATAAAATATGTACAGATAAAACAATTTTCCTTTCTTATTCATGGTTTTCACATTTTCTTGCATGGAAGTTGCACGATGAGAATGGACTATTTCATGAGAACCCTGATTAAAAATGATTTCACATCAGTCATGAAATTTTTATTTATGTAGGAGGTTCAAAATGAATTGTACCAATGCATGGTCAAATGATAATTTTTAATATTTTATATATTCATGTAATTATCACCATTTTTTTCCAATGAAAAAAATAACAACAAAATGTGGTTCTGCTCACCGGTTGATTATGACAGGTTTAATGTCTTGTAAAATCATTCATGTTGAGTTCACCAATTCTTTTCCAATGAAAAAAATAACAATAAAAGCATGTGGTTCTGCCTAATGGTTGATTATGGAGGCTCAATGTCTTGTATAATCATTCACATTTAGCTCCCCATTTTTTTATAATGGAAACTCCCAACGATTCCCACATTTATAATTGAGTACAGGCATACTTTCTAAAGGTTGTAGTCAAATGGTGTTTCAAACCAAATAGAAATTAAGAACTCATATTGGTTGACAAGTTTAGAGTTTGATATCATCACTCTTTTGAGGGGAATTTTTTCCTACTCTAGGACTCTCTTATAAGTTTAAGATATGTTCATGAATCTATTCCTAACCCTAATATGGGATATGTTACCCTAATTAGATGATAAATTGTTGACTAATTCCATGTGTAAAGGGGAGTTTATTAATGATCCCATTTATTTGTATCCATGGATCATCATACATTTCTTTTCAGGGGTAGAAACTTATATTTTGAAGTTATATAACTAGGCACTCCAGAGTTTATTCCCATATTAATATGTGATTAATATTTCAAGGATTGGATTGAACCTTTATTAGGTGTCCTACGAATCCCATTTACAATAGGAATAAAAATACACATAGTTTTATGAACCCATTCAGTTTATCATCATTCATAAAGAATTTTTATGAGGGAACTTATGTGTTGGGAATTGAGATCCATCCTCAGGGAGGTTTCCTATTTATCTTATTTATCATAGGAATCAGATTCATCATATTTTGATCATTCCCTTAGGACTTACTCTAAGGTTGATACCCTTGTATGGGGATATTAATATCATGACATTGAATGGGGATTACACACTGAGGTTTCCCATTCTAGAGAATATTCATGATGAGTATGATATGATTATTACAAATATTTAATCCCACATTATCCATGCTCGGTGTGACAAAAAATGGAGAGTAATTAATCAATATCACTACATATGAATACAGGACTTACATGCTAAGTCAACCCTTATGGGGTGCTAGATATGGAGCTGGGTCCATAAGAAGGCATCGTGTGTATCCTAGTGGTGGTAGAAATCAAAGTCATCATAGTTCAGTTTCCTTCTCAATCTGCAGGTGAATGAGGAATAATGATAAGATTGTTGGAGAGATTGGGACTCAATGGTTAAAATGGAGACATGGAGGGACTTACACCAAGGTTGATTCTATGTTTTCCTCAAGCCTTAGGAATTAGTCTTGCATATCCTATTTATAGAAGGAATCAGTTTCATCATAGTATAGTTTCCTTATCAATCCACTGGTAGGTGAGGAAGAATGCTAATCCCATGGGAGAGATTAGGTCTTGATGGTTAGAATTTTGGAGACATTGAAGGACATAAATCGAGGTGGATTCCCATTTATGCTCAGGCCTTATGAAGGTGTCCTACATATCCTAGTTATGGAAGGAATCAAAGTCATCATAGTTTAGTTCTGGGTATTCCCGAATATATCCCCTATAAAATGTTATCATGTCCTATTAAATCTACTCGAAACATTCTGATTGTCTTTCTAACATGTATGGGGTGCCTATATGACATGTTTGATGATGTCTAAACATGTCTTAGTTGAATAGTGGACACGTCCAAATACAATCTCATAATCCAGCTTACTTTTCTAAAAGATGTCACATAATATGAATGGAATATATGGATTGCATCACATGATCAAGATAGGCATGTTTGGAGGGTGTTTCATGACCTGGATGACATGTTTGGAGGGTGTCGCATGACCTGGTTGACATGTCTGGAGGGTGTTGAATGACCTGGATGACATTTTTAGGGGACATCGTGAGACGTAGATGATTTTTCTGGAGGACATCACATAACCTAGATGACTTTTCTCGTGTACATCCTAAAATGTAGTTTATATTCCCTACTTATACCTCATGAATTGTTTGATATATCCAAGGGACATCACATGATTCAAAAATCTTGTCAGAGGGGTGTCACATGACTTGGGAGAGATTCCCTATTAATATCACCTGATCTTTGTAGGTCATGAAAAGAACATGAAGGTTAGTGTATCTATCTTCACATAAATATTCTATATTTTTATCCTTTATTCCAGCATTTATTACATATGTGCCTCAAGGTTTTTCTAGTGTTTTCTTATTTTACGTTTCACATAACCCATTCGACATGTGGTACCTCCTTCTCATAATCTGGATGACATGCCAGAAGTCCTTCAGGTGATCTATAGAGTAATCATGTGAAGTGCTTATTCATTTTGTCTGATCCCTTAGGTCATTCTCAGGATTTTACCTTGTGGTAAACCATTTTGATCATATGACTGGACACTCTAAAAATTCCACACCTATGCTCCCATATAGAAGTCTCCCTTTGTGTGTGTACATTTTTTTCTAGGAGAATTTATAAGCCACTCGACCCTGGTTATATAACCATTTAAAAAACATTGAACTTGAAAATATAAACAGGAGTCGGTGGAGGGATTCTGGTATCACACATTTTTCATGATCCTATCATGAGTCATCCATGGTTCCACATAATGATAGTGATTTCAAGAATATTCCTCTATCTCCAGGTTTATTGGACCCCAATCGATCAAAGGGATTTTGTCAAATCACATTTACATGTAAAATATCTTTCAAAAGGTTAGGAAGACATGTCCATGAATCTTCCTGAGATTAGGTTTCCTATGGAAAGTATTTTTCATGATTTAAGATGAATTATCTAGGTTCATTCATGAGATTAAGTAGCTTGTTAAGGGGGGATCTGTGGGATTAGTCTGACATGTCAAGGTGGTATCATGAGACCAATGGTAATTGACTAGGGAATATAACCCCTTTCATGTGAATATTATCATATCTTCCCTTTTATAGAATCTTCTATCATTTCCCCTTTTTATTTCCTTTCTTATTTTACAAGGATATTAGATCTCACAACATCGTACGAGTGTTTTTGGGGAAAATAACTCTTCTTGTTTTTGATTCATCGCGTGATCAATAATGAATCCCTAGATGATGTGTGGGCATTGTCATGGAAAACACCTCTTCTTTTTTATAGAAATGAAGGTTCAACACATAATTGAATGGACATGTTTGAGACCCTTCACATGATAAAGTTGGCATTCCAACATGCTCTTGCGTGTCAAGGTGGATATGTCGTTAGGGGATTTGTGAGATCTTACAGATCATATGAGCATGTTGCATGAATATCAAAAAACATCTATCACATGAGGCCTTATTCTATCTCAACCTATATTTTATAAGGGGTTTTGGATCCCCAAGATGACAATTCATATAATTGGAAGAGCCTATATTTCACTATTTTCATGATCATTAATGATTGTCTGGGCACCTTCTCAAGAGCAGGATGGTTTTCCAAAGGGGCCTCACATGGTCATAAGAAGTGATTACACTGCGTATGATCCATTCGCATGACCTCCTAAAGGTTATTCGATCATGTATCCTTATAAAGGTTATGTGATCCATGTGAGTTAGATGCCTTTTATTCATTTTTTTGTGGATAAAATAATACTAATGCATTGGGTATTTCTTCTATTCTAGACTTTTTTATTCTCATTTGGATGGCGCCAATAGTGGTTTATACTTTTTGGGGAGAAATTGAATATGGTTTTGATGAACTTTTGATGTTATTGGTGTGGATTTTGTTTGATGTGTCATGGTATTTCTTATTTATTCTTGATGTTTTAAAAAATGGTATAAAATGAGTATTTTTTGAAATGTTTTGGTTTTAAAACCAGTCATGGTGGTTATTTTGAAAGAGGATTTTTCTTCCCATATAGTGATTTCAAAATTAGATGATTTCATAATGAAATTTAGGATATGTTATGAAATTAAAGTATATTTTATGAAGAAAAAAAATTAAATTCCATAGTAAGGGAATTTGGATTTCTATCTTGTGGTAAATCCATAAAATAATTTTATTTAATTTTGTAAATAGAGGGAAGTGTTTTAAAAGGATGGTTTTTTCTAAATTTGTGATATTTTATTAAATGAAGTTCAAAATATTCATCTAATGTTAGTAATTTTAAATAAAGTTGGCTTTTTCAAATGTTCTTTTCTTTGGTAGATTTTTTCTTTTACATTTGTCCCTTGGTTCATATTAGGGTTGTTTGATTTAGAATTTTGAAGAATAAACTTATTGAGTTCATGTTTTTTGTTATTTATAGTATCCCTCCAATAAATATATCAATTAAAATTAGAAATTATATCTCTTGGGATGGTTCTTAGTGTGATTCCTCTTGTTTCCTAGGAATGACTCTTCTAGTTGAGGGATCATCCAAAAACTTTCAATAGAGTGTTATATCTAGAATTTTATGCATTTTTGGACTTCAAGAATCATAATTACCTATTATTTTATTATTATTAGAATCTAATTGAGGTGATTCAATGATTATAGGGGATTAAGGGAAACTTTAATTCTCTAAAAACTCTTGAAACTTCAAATATGAAAGCTTTTATAAAGTTATTTCTTAGAGTTAGAATTTTTTTCACCCAATCTTATTACTGATGACATTATGAATGATCATATCTCTAAGAGTGGTCTTCTCAAATAGCTCTAATGAATTATATTAGAATTTGGACTAATGTTTTTTAAGGAAATGGATTAAAGGGCCATGATTATAGAATTGAATTAAATAAGGCCAGATGATCCCAAGCTTGATAGTCAAATTAATGAAGGTTAATATTTTGAACACATTTATTATCATTATGGTAAAAAGCGATATCTTTTGTGTTATTTTTGTGGAAACCCCAGTCATTATAGGTATTATTGAATAAAATTTCATAAAATTCACCTTCATTTTGATCATTGAAGTTATCTTTATTTTTTGGTTTTCAAGTATTATCTTGGGTTTTATTTTTTTTAAAAATTCCAAACCAGTTTCTCATATGGTTTTTATGATTGATGGAGGATTTTTATTTCCATGTGAATTTATAGAAATAAATTTATATATAGTGATATATTCATCATGGGAGTTTTTATCCTTTATCTCACCATTTTAAATCAATTAAAAATGGTGGTAAGACCTATTTCATGTCTTTATAATATATGAGTATCGTTCCTTTTGATGGTGATTTATATTATGTTTGGATATTTTTAATGATAATTTAGGAATTATTTATATCAATTTAGATTAATTTTATGGTTTATCTAGTTCTCATTACCCACCAGGCCCTACTTATTTTTTTTACCCTCACACCACTTATGTTGGGTTTTGAGGTTTATAATTTTTCATTACCTCATTATTTTTTCATACCTTTATAAGGAAAGAAATTGACATGGTGGGGAGAACTATGACACCCCCATGTCACTATTATTTTCAATATTATTTAATTATGGGTTAGTTTTTATTTTTGGTATTTTTTTACTTTAAATTTGAATTTTTTTTTAAGGGTTTTACATATTGCAATGTTACTGAATGGTTAGGGAAAACCATATGGATTTTAGAGGAAATAATGTGGGTGTTGTAAATTTTATAGTGGTGGATTCATGGTTATTGAATGTTTTCATAAACTATGTAGTCAAACCATGTGATGAGTGAGTATTCATTCTAGTTTGAGTCACATGGTTGGCTTATGGTTTGGTAAACCATGTCAGCTATCCAAATTATTTTATAGTTTTTCCCTTACTTGATTTTATATCATATTTACATCCCTACTTCCTTGTTCACATCAAATAACCATAGGAGATCTCAAATTAGATTCTCCCTCTTAACTCCTAACTTCCAATACCTTTTCTTCATCAATTCCAAGTGGATTTAGAAGGTCATTCCTCTATTATTTTCTTCTTAATATTCCTCCTTCCATTTCCCTTGGTTTCTTTTTTCCCATACGAATGTCCAAAGGGGTAAAATCTAGGTTTTAGGTTGGTTATAATTTGTTTCTTCAGTTTTATAGGGATTTTAGATTTCGTTTCATGATGATATTCTTCTTTATACATCAAATGTGACTTGTTTTGATGATTAGGGTAGGTATTTTTATGAATTTCCTTTATTTTACATGTCATTAAATGATTTATTATTTTAAATTTATTTATTATCATTGTATGACTACATGTGATTCCATTTTTTAATTTTTAAATATGTTTCTAATGCTTTTCATATAATGAATTTCCATCGTTTTCTAGATTTTTATTTCTAAATTGAAATATTATGTATTATAAGTGTCTATATAAATTCCTAAAGGTATATTTCCCAATTATTTGGATGATAAATTTTATTTTACCCCATTTGGGTCATTGGTATAGTGGAAGTGTGGTTTTGAGAAATTGGTTAAAAATAAAATAGTGTTTTGGTACTTTAAATGGTTTCAAAAGAGTAGAAATCTGTGAATTTGAAAGGGGGATTATTCCTAAAATGAATTCAAGTATAGGTTTTTCATGGTTTGGTTATAAATGAAATTTTTAAATATTGAAATTGAAATTATGTAAAATTACTTGGCATCCTTAGTTTGTTTTTCAAATGAGTCATTTGGAACTTTCTAAAATAGTTTTCATGATAATCATGAGACCCTTGATTGGACCCCTTGATTGTGTTGTGCTTGATATGAACTGTGGCCCCACAGGGCATATTTTATATTATTATATGGTTTTTATGATTAGAAAGGAGTTGTTTCTTGCATGGTAGTCAGAGTGGATATGATATTTATATTAATTGAATTATTATTGGTTGATGTGACAACCATATGATGTATTTATTTCTCAACTATAATTGATTGTTTTTCATGTGAAACCTAGGCTAAGAGAGAGGTCTAGATTTATACTATGCTATTTTAAATTATACAATATCTAGTGTAAAATAGTTTTATGATACACTCTAGTTAGGGGAGTTACCTCGATGAGGCTAATGAGATTAATTTGTGTGGGTAACTACTATTACAAACACAACATAGTTCAGTGGTTGGTTCACATTAAGAGTTATTTAAGACCCTATCACCTTAGGACCTAGTTAATTTCCTATGAAACCTAGTTCTAAATGATCCATATAGAGTATTTCCACCTTGTATTCCATTATATCCCCTAGTTTTATTGATTTTTGTGGCACCACTATGTGGTTGTGGTTTATTTACCTAAGTATGATTTATTGATGTTATAGTTCCCAATTTTTTATATTTTCACTTGTTATTTTTTATTTTACTTTTAAATGGTTTCTCAAACATGTATTTAAAAAGGGTGATTTCAAAGAGAGGAGAAAAAAATTTTACATGGGGTTTATAGAAAGGTTTTGATATAAGTATAAAGTTTTTAAAATTGTTTTTTTATAAACTTTAGATTCCTAGTTTCAAGGTTTTCAAAATGGTTTCCTCTAAGTGGTTGGTTCCACCCTTGTTTTACTTAAATAATGATATATGTTTTATAAAATGGATTATAGTATGATATTTTTCTTCTCTACACATTCTTGGGAAAACCTATTTTATAATTATAGTTCAAACTAGCATTCATGAAATGTATTTTGAAATGAATTACACAAATTCTTTGGTGGAATCATATTGGTCCTACTTAGTTCACACCCTGAATACACTCCCATGTGTGTGTATTAAACCCTCAAGTTTTTATATAGGTTACCAAGTGGTGATCATGGATTTAGTGTCATTTTTTTGTCCATCTATGTATGTGTTAGGATTTTGTGAGTGATCGTGGGTCATATGGAGATGTTCTAGTTGTATCTTGGGTACTTATTTTTATAGTTCATATAGATATTTCTATTGTAACACCCCATGATTTTACTATGTATATTTCATGTAAATAAATATTGTGTTGAATATATTGTTTCACACAAAACAAAAAACCAAAATGAATCATGATGTATTTTATTGGCATAAAATATTACAATGAAATATAGACTTCAATACAATTTTAAAATATAATATGAAACATCATTAAGAAAAGTACAAGTGGAATAAATTATTAAGAAAATAAAAATACCATGAACATAAAATCTTTATCCTAATGGTTTTTTTAAAATAATCATCCCATTTTAAACTATGATAATAAGAAAAACAATTATAAATATAATATACATGTTTATAGATAAGTAAATGGATAGAATGAGTAAAAGGAGCAGCCCCAGAATAGGATTCAGAGCATGTGCACTCACCAGAGCAGAGCCAAATGGATTGTCAGAATGAGAGGGTTTGTTTATGCCATTGGTCCAGCCTATTCTTACATGGGAAACCTATCCAGATTATCATGCAAAGGTGGAGAGCTACTATCAGGATGCAGATACTGGGGAGGGGCAGTTCTTTATAGATAGTCTGGTTGAATTCCCTAAGACCTTCAGGACATTTAATCTCCTAATCATACAAGCCAAGTAATCTCTGAGCCTATGGGCCTTGTAAGGGTTCCCCCTCATACCTTGAAAGGGGGGTTATCAAAAAATCAATAAAAATTAAGGTTTTCAGGTCATTCCGGCAAAATGGATAGGACGAGTATTCTAAGAATTTCTGTAAGGTCATATATAGGAATAAAAACTAACTATAGTAGATATAGACATTGGAAATATAGACATTAGATATATATCCATTGAAATAATGGTTATTAGATATAATTTAATTGGTTATATCTAATGGTTAATTATTTTAATTGAAAATAATATAATAATAAATAATTTCAGAATTAAATAAAAAGATAATATTTTATTAAAATATTTTATTATAAAAATATATATTTTTTATAAATTAAATATTATTATTATTAAAGAATGATTTAATGTATTTATAAAATTAATATAACAATTTCAGTACCAATTTATTTATACAATTAAATGTTTTGAAGATGAATAATTAATTTTAATAGGATGTGGTTAAAATTATTTAACGTTAAACAATTATATTTTTCAAATAAATAATTTTGAAGTATTTTGTATTAATAAATTAAATTGGTCACTTTTTAATGATTAATATAATGTACCTTTTCAATTAATAAACAAATAAATTAACACTAATTTAATTTGTAATTTATATGAATTATTATTAAGAACACAAAAAGTTTAAAAAGTTTTTTCTATAAAAATAGTTTATGTATATTATTTCTTGATTTAAAAATAAATTGACCACATTTAGAAATTGAATTAGATTAAATGGATTATTAAATTTTAATCACCATGTTAAAAATTTTATGGAGATCAATTTCATTTCTAGGAATAAAAATAAGTTAGGTAAAAAAATGAGTTATTGCAATAAAGGTAAATTATGGTATAAAGGGGTAAAACTAACGGATAAAGACTTAAAATATCATAAAACCCTATATATAAATGTGTGTATAGGGATTTTATTAACTATAAATTATACAGCCTCTATTATTTTCCACTTTTTATCCACTTTCCTTTTAAAATGAAAACCATATACATTAAGTAAAGAATATTTGTGGAAATGCTTCTCAAGAAGAAATTATAAAAGGGACCCTCCAATACCCCTCCCAGAGATCTCAAAAAATTAATTTATCTCTTGAATATCTGATCATTTCCATTATAAAAAATCCTTATTATATGATTTATTTCTTTTGGTTCAAAGAAGGATTCTTAAGTCCATCATTTCAAAGGAACTTGTGTCGAGTATGAGAAAATTAATCAAGTATCTAATCTCTTTTATAACTTTTCCAATTACCTTATCATATCCACTATTTATAAATTTTATTCTTTACTATAATTATATTATATTAACATCATTATTTTTATAATAAAATGAAACTTTTATTATATAACTCTAAACACTTACTAGTTCACTAGTATAACATATTCTTGTTTGGGTTAGTTCAACCACCTACATGAACAATGTCATACCAACACCTCCATTTTCACCATGAATAAGTAAAAGAACAATAATACAGGTAATATATAATATTATATATTAATATATTTAATGAATATGGTGTAACACCCAGACCTCAAAATCTTGGATTCATTTCATTATTTTAATACATTGGCATGATTACAAGGAATAAAATCCTAAAGGACTGATCAGTTTAGCAGTCTTGGAAAATAGATTACATAAATGAACTTTAAATTACAATTTCTAACATAAAACAAAGTATATATAATCCTTTTATAAATCCATTATTTCCCTAGATTAACCATGCATATGAATCATAAAACACTTTACAGAATCCTGGGAAAATAAAACATAGGAAAGGGGTTAGCTCAAATGCTCAGTAAGGATAAACAGTATAGCGGAAGATATCACAAATAAGCATAAACTTTTATTTCAAGGTACAAAACTAAAACACAAGCATTTTAAAAGATTATCTTCAGCATAATATGGAAATAATAAATCCAATAATTCCATTTAAACATTCACATGGATATTTTACTTGTCGAATACTCACATTCATTATCAATAACTAATCTCATGATGAGGAAATGTATAATACCGGACATCATAACCACTATATCAAGGCCTCATGCCAAGACCATACACAAATATTCTATCAAGGCCTTGTTCCAAGACGCTAGTTTGTCTCGTGAGACCTACCAATTCATCGAGGGGTTATAGTGGTCCCCACCCATCACTTACTAAGTCCAATGCATTTATCATATGAAATGGTTGAAACATAACATAAACATTAGTATTTAAAAATATTATACAAAATGTTAGTACTTTAACCATAAACCATGAATTTTATAAAAATAGAACATCCATAGTAAAATATATCATAAAACCATCAATACAATATATAATATTGAATCATAATAATTCAACCTCAAACAATCATAAAATACAACAAAGGATGTTTAAATATATGAAAATAATTTAATAAATTCATCAAAACTCTTTGAGGGAAATATCCCTTTTTACTTTAAATCATTTAAAAGTCATGAAATAAAACATTTCTTTTGAAAATAACCTTGTAATATTATAAGGGAAGCTTCAAAATGGTATGTATACATAATTTCATGAAATATTCACTCGTGTTGTACAAGTTAAACAAAACATTCTTTACTTAATTTGTCAAAAAGGTCATAAAGTACCTCATTTGAAATATACAGAAATATTCCTTTCAAAATGTATTATAAAAATTAAAACATGGGAATAAATTGCATTCAAAAATATTCTAGGAATATATATATATATATATATATTATTTTGAAATACATGTATAAGAAACATGTATATGGGTGATAAATATTCCCCAGTAGATACTTACGTATAAACAATCTCAGATAAAAAAATACGATTGTAAAATTAACCCTAACCTTGTACTTTCCTTTAGTCAAGGTTGTGTTAAACTCTTATATAATGGTTAAAGATTGTTAATAAATTACACCAGGACCATATATATATTTATTATATAATATACTATCCTATTATCTCATTTTGTTGATAATATTTCTATATTACCATTATTTTAGGTGTTAACTACTTTGTTTTCCTATGTATGTTTTCTTAAGAAAGTAATGTTTCTTATGAAAGGGTTATATTAAATCTATAATGATATTAAGTTCATAAATATTATATTTACTTGTCAAATGATGTTTATAATCACTTTTTAATAGTTAATGTGGAGAATTAATCTCATCGTGTCATGGAGATAATAGGTCATACGTACCCACGAGTGACGATATCATTCCTTTAATGGTTAAATGATATGGAACTGGATGGTATATTAATTATACAGAATCTTAATCAAATCATATTAATTATTTATTTCTATTATACTCATCAGTATACCCATCCAAATAAATTAATGTTGAATAAAAAATTACACCATGATGTGAAGACGGTAATCAATATGTACGCACGCATGGTGATATTATTATTCATAGGATAGATAAAATGATGAATATAGTTATACCATGATTATAATAACATCTTAGTATATGTATGATACTGTATTTATTACTTTGGTATTGAAACAACATAGAAATAGGAAGTAGAATAAGAAAAAGAACTTTGAAAGAAGAGATAAAACGATTACCTCTTCTTCGGGTGTCTCCTTTTTATTTTCACAAAATAACTCCTTAAGTTGGTTTTCTGGAAAAAAGGTGGAATATAGTATGAATTCAGTGAATTTTTTAGGAGATTTATACAGGTTTTTCCTGAGACAAAGGACTTTGGAGGTGTGAATAAAAGAGAAGGAGAAGTTCCCTTTTATAAGAGAGGTGTGGGGCATTTTAGGAATGTCATGAAATATTAATTTATTATAAATTGATTTTCATTTTCAAATGTATAAGAAGTGATTTATTTCTAAGATAATATGAGTATGGGTATAAATTCTCTCAACCAATAGGTTTTATGAGAGTTTAGTTCACAAATGTAACCTTATATTTTGGCTTTAACCCATAGTTAAATAAGTTAACTCTTACCATGTCTTCTTGTATTTGTATACTCTATGGATAAACTATTTACTATAAAATTCCAATTGAACCTCAAGTGGATAAATAATGAAATTTTTAACACTATATAAGTCATTTTCCTGAATCTTTTATTTATATAACTATTATATCATTTAATAAAATAGTGTTTGTTTTGAAAACTCATTTATGTCAATTTTGACACTATTTAGTAATTGATTTTTGTTAAAGTCATAAAAACTGTATTACTAAGAAAAAATCATTAAATCATCCCTAAAATTTCAATGTTGTCTAAAAAAATTGTGTATGGCATCAGAAAGCTTAAATTAAATTTATTTTAATATTTATAATGTCATTTATTTGAATCTTTCATTAATAAGTTAATCAGTGCATCATCACTGTATCATAAATAAAATATGTATTTGATGTATAAAAACTATAAATGAAATATCATGATGTAGTAAATATTTTTATCTTTATAATGAATATTTATAGTCAAATATTTAATCTAAATAACCCTATAATAAAAAAATATTAAAAAGATACATATTTATGTTATATTTCTCTTTACTTTAAATTAATTGTTATAACATGTCATTTTCACACTTAAAGGGATCCAAAATACCAAAAAAATGGACTAAGGAATATTTTGGTCTCCCATGACTCATAAAATAATATTATGACACATTTTAGGGTAGTTTTATATTATTATAATATTATTTTTACCTTTATTTATTGAATTTTCCCTTTAACCATGGTAAATAAAAATAATTACTGAAGTTACTATTCATAATGTACCAAAATAAAATATACATATTTACATAATTTGGACTATATGATTCCAAATATGGAACCCATTTTTTCAAATTCAAATAATAGAAGTTTCATTAATTAATTTAAAATTAATTTCCATTGTCAAAACCAGAAAATGGGTTTTTAAAAGTAAAAACCATCAAAAGATTGAAAAATTCTTATGTCACATTTCAATGTGAAATTACTTCTTATGAATTAAATTATATTAAATGATAAAAACTTAATATAATTATACTCTAAAACCAACTAAAATGATAGTCTAACAATATAAATAAATTAGATGAAAAATTAATTTTTAATTAAAATGTAGTATTTTTCACTATTCATTAAAATATGAATGTTATCTGAAAAATAATAAAAATTTATAAAAACTAAATTTTTATGTCTTTATTCTAAAGAAGAAATTAATTTTGTCAAATTGAATATATAAAAGTGTAAAATATTGGATTTAAAAAGGTTTTCCCATTAAAAGGTAGTAAAACTGCATTTTTTGTAAAATACTTCTTTTATTCAAAAATTGGAATTTTTTATTATATCATGTCTGAAAAACATATAAGATGAATATAAAAATTATATGTAATATATTAAATTAAAAATGTGGTTAAAAATATTTATAATCTCTCTTTAAATGGCTAGTTTTGGTGCGCTAGAATTCAGTGTTGCATGTAGTGCAAGATATTGAATTATTAATAAGAAGTGTATCGTAGAAGCTTAGGGTGTTACATTATCCCATCCTTCGGTAAATTTCATCCTCACAATTTAAACTTGGTATTGAAAACTAGGGTTTTGAAATTTCAAAATATCATTGTTGAAATCCCACATTGAAAAATGGATTAATGAGACCTCTATTTTAAAATAAAAAAAGGGAAGTATGAAGGTTATTAGAAATAACAAATACTAGGGTTCAATGTAAGAAAACCTGGACATGAAAGAAAATGTAACCATAAAGTTCTATTAGAGAGTTATATATAACATTATTTGGAGAATGTTAACAACCAGAAATCTATAAATCTATTATGATCCAAGGGACCATTGTTTCATTGTAAAATAAAGTACTCATAAAATATTTTTGGTTCTATGATCATTTCCCTTGTGTTGTAGAATTAATTTACTTCATAGGATAAGAACACAATGAATAATACTTAATTTAAATTTCTAATTTCATCTGTTAAGTAATTCTTACCACAAACTCATCTTTCTCTTTAAAAGATAATAAAACTCAAAAATATTCTATTTATCTTAATCGTATAAGGTTCCAAATATAAACTTATGAACTTTAAATAAATAAAAATATGTTATACTAACCAGGGACTTCCTATAGTACAATGGTAGGAAATAAATCCTTGTTGCACTTTGGTTGTGGGTTTGATTCCTGCATCCTTGTCCAACATGACAAGTTTTTTCCCGACCTATGGGTTGTCTTTTTTCTCAAACAATATTATTATAACATTATTGAAATAAACCTAATAAATGTTTTATCCTCAAAAAAATATTATCCAATATATAACTTAATCAATTCAAATCTTAAAACTTTTCCAAAATAATTCTGTCCAAATTAATAGTCTAAAAAGATCTATAAATTTCCAAAATCAATTGTAACATAATATTCCCAAAACAACATAATGTATCTATTATTGACAATTACCTTTATAACCTCAAAAGACTTAATGAAATAATTCATGCTTCAAAATCCTTAAAGAATAATTACTACAGTATAATATAAAATATAGTAATATAATTCTTGAATCCAAAAACATAAATACATTAATTATTCCTCTTCAACTATATTAACAGCATTAGATTGACTTTGATCCAACTGCTTCTTTTGAGCCACATTTCCCTGAAGATTTGGAAAATAATTTTCATAATGTCCCATATATTTACAATTATAGCATTGCACATTTATATCTTCTTTCTTTCCCTTACAATCATGATCCTAGTAACCTTTTTCTCTACACTTGTAACAAACTCTCATTCCTTTTAGGAAAGTACCAGGGTGTTTCTTTCCAAAAGTATCACATAAGGTAAAATTATTATTTCGATTTTTACATTTATCCATCTCTTACTACATTATTCTATTCATTTCTTTCTTTACTTTAATGTCATAAGACTTAGAGATTTATTTTTCTGTCTTGATGGAACATGAGACTGTATCTTCATACGAAGAGAAATATTGTGGGACTATTCCCCATCAAAGGAATGGTTTAAACCCATAAAATAATTTATAAAAACATACTTCTTGGGTTACATATGTATTCTGCAGCATGCCCTGCTAACCTTGAGAAGTTAGCCTCATACTTTACAACATTCTCATCATCATTTTTCCTCAAACTTAGAAATTGTCTTTCTATATTATCTCACTATTCACGAGTAAAGTATTTCTCTAGGAATAGTTCTTTAAACTCCCTCCATTCCATACTTACTAGTTCTTCATCTTCCTTTGTGTTTTTAATTAATAAATACCATTAATCCACATCTCCTAAGAGATGATAAATTACCATGACAACCTTTTCCATTTGGTTACTTCCTAAAGCAAGAAATATTTTCTCTAAGGAAATTATCTATTGCTCAGCTACAAATGGATTTGTAGTCCCATTGAATGTTTGAGGTTGTTGTCTCGTGAAGTGGTCTAACATTGATCCTCCTCATTATGGATCAGGCTTTTCCATATGGTTAAGGTTATTATTCATAACTTGAGTCAGTTGTCCTAGTATGGTTATAAGATATTCATCACTAGTTGTGTCACTAGCTCCAATATCATTATCTTGCATAGGATGGAAATACCTATATGAATTGTGTGTGTTGATACAAATTTCATTCCTTCTCCTAGGCACCATTTCTAAACAATTTCATACACTGATTAGATTATGAATCATAATGTATAATTCCAAACTAGTAAAATACTTAAGTAAAATTGAAATTTTTATACATATCTAATCCATAATCATAAACATGGTTTATTTGAGCTCATAGTTAAACATAAATGGTTTGTAAAGAAAATATAAACTATCCTAAGTATATCCCCTAGGAGTGTCAAACTAGGTGTGTAGTAAGGTCTATTGTCGTCTACCAGGTTACCCTGATTCAATCTCAGAACACCTTGTTAGAGTTTTCACACCTAGGTACATCTGTGACAGAACCAAATCCACTTGTAGTATCCGAACAGGGATACATTTTCTATTAATACCCACATAATATATACTTTACCAAAATTCTAGTATTTTTTTCAATACTTATCCACAAATCCTATCTTAGGGTGATGTTCCCTAATCAATGTTTTTTAGAATCTAGTTTCTGAGGTTTGTACTAAACTTCCTTTCATACCAACTGTAACACCCCAACCCCAAAATCATGGATCTAGTGCATTATTTTAACACATTTTCATGATTATAATGAATCAAATCCTAAAGGACTGATCATTCTATTAGTCTGGGAAAATATATTACATACATGAACTTTACATTAAAATTTCTAGAATAAAACAAAACTTAAATAATCCTATGAGAACGCTATTATTCCCCTAGATTAACCCTACATGTCAACACTTCTTGGAATCCTAGGAAAATAAAACAATATAAAGGGGTCACCTCATATGCTTAGTAAGGATAAACAGTATAGCAGAAGCTATCACAAATAATCATAAACTTTTAAGGCAATGTAAAAAACTAAAACACAAGCCTTTTAAAAAATTATCTTCAGAATAATATGGAAATAATAAATCAAATAATTCCATTTAAACATTCACATGGATATTCTACTAGTCGAATAGTTACATGAATTCTCAATAAATAATCTCATAATGAGGAAATGCATAATGTCGAATATCATAACCACTACGTCAAGGCCTTGTGCCAATACCATACACAAATATTCTGTCAAGTCCTTTCTTCAAGTCACTAGTTTGTCTCATTAGACCTACTGATTCATCAAGGGGTTATAGTGGGCCCCTCACATCAGTTACTAAGTCAAATTCTTTCCTCATATGAAAAGTTTGAAACATAACATAAACATTTGTATTTAAAACTAGTATACTAAATGTTAACACTTTAACCATAAACCATGAATGGTATAAAAATATCACATCCACAGTCAAACATATCACAAATCCTTAAAAACAATATGAAATATTATATCATAATAAATCAACCTAAAATAAGCATAAAATCCAAAAAATTATGTTTACATAGATGAAAATAATTTAATAAATTCATTAAAAATCTTTGAGGGAAATACCCCTTTTTTACATTGAATAATTTAAATGCCATGCAATAAAACATATATTTTGAAAATAACCTTGTAATATTGTATAGGAAGCATAAAAATGTTAAGGTTACATAATGGCCTAAAATAGCCTCTCGCGCTGTATAAGTTAAAAACATTCTTTCCTTAATTTGTCGAAAAGGTCATAAAGTACCTCATTAAAAAAGATAGAAAGATTCCTTTCAAAACATTTTATAAAAATTCAAACATGGGTATAAATTACTTTCAACAATATTATAAGAATATAAATATTATTTTGAAATACATGTATAATAATCATGGATGTGGATGATAAATATTCCCCAGTAGATACTTACATATAAACAATCTCGGAAAAACAAATGTGATTCTAAAATTAACCATTACCTTATACTTTCCTTTACTCGAGGGTGAGTTAAACTCCTTTATAATGTATAAAGATTTTTTATAAATTATACCAAGACCATATACATATTTTTGATATCATACACAATCCTCTTACCACGTTTTTTTAATAATATTTCAGTATTACCATTATTTCGGGTGTTAACTGCTTTGTTTTACTATACATGTTTTGTTAAGTATTGTTTCTTTTAAATATGTTATATTAAATCCATAATTATATTAAGTTCATAAATATTATACTTACTTGTTATATGATGTTTATAATCATTCTTGAATGGTTAATGTGGATAATTAATCTCATCGCGTCGTGGAGATAGTAGATTGTACGTATGCACAAGCGATGATATCATTATTTTAATGGTTAAAGGATATGAAAATAGATGGTATATTAATTATAAATAATAATAATCATGTCATTTTCATTATTTATTACTATTATAATCATCATTATACCCATACAAATAAATTAATGTTGAATAAAAAATTACACCATGGTGTGGAGACGGTAAGTCGTATGTATGCATGCATGGTGATATTATTATTCGTATGGTGGATAAAATGATAAATATAGTTATCCCATGATTATAATAACATATAATTATATGTATTATAATAGAGTTATTAAATTTTTATGGAAACAACATATAAAGAGAATGTATAAGAATAAAAGAACTTTTAAAGAAGAGATAAAATGATTACCTCTTCTTCGGGTGTCTCCTTTTTATTTTCACAAAAGGACTCCATAATTTGGGTTTCTACCCAAATTTTTGCCTCTAGGATGAATTTACGGAAGTTTTTAGGAGTTTCTTTCAGGGTTTGGTAGAGAAAAAGGGCTTCGGATGTGTGAATAAAACAGAAGGAGAAGTTCTCTTTTATTTGAGAGGTGAGGGGCACTTTAGGGAAGTCTTTAAATCTTAATTTATTATAAATTTATTTTCAATTTATAATGGCCCTAAAGTAATTTATTTAGAGCCTAATATTATTATGGGTCTATAAACTTTCAAAATATTGGTTTTAGACATGTTTAGGTCACAAATGTAACCTTATCTTTTGGCTTTAACCATTGGTAAAATAAGTTACCTCTTACCGTGCCTTCTTGTATTGTTTTACTATATGGTTAATATAGTTACTATAAAATACAAAGAGGACCTCAAGTAGATCCTTAATGAAATTTTTAATATTATCTAAGTCATTTGGTAAAATATTATATTTTTATGACTATTATATCATTTAATAAAATAGTATTTGTTTTAAAAACTCATTTATGTCAATTTTGACACTATTTAGTAATTGATTTTTGTTAAGGTCATAAAAACATGATTCCTTACAAAAAAAAGAATTAACTCGTCCCTAAAATTTCAATGTTATCCAAAAAAATATTTTATGGAATCAAAAATCTCAAATTAAATTTATTTTAATATTTATAATATAATCTTTATCTAAATCTTTCATTAATAAGGTAATCATTACATCATCATTATGTCATAAATAAAAATATTTATTTAATGTCTAAAAATTATAAATAAAATAACATGATGTATGAAATATTTTTAAATTTCTAATGAATATTTATAGTCAAACAGATCAGTTAAATAACATTGTATTAAAATCATTTTAGTAAAAAGATACATGTTAATGTTATATTTCTCTTTAATTTAAATTAATTATTATAACATGTCATTATCACACCCAAGTGTCGCCCAATTACAAAAAATTAAGTGTAAGGATTTTTTTAGTCACCCATGACTCATACAATAAGATTAGGATATGTGTTAGGGTAATTTTACATTATTATAATATTATTTTTATCTTTATTCACCAGATTTACCCTTTAACGGTGGAAAACAAAAATAATTAATGAAGTTACTATTCATAATGTCCAAAAAAAAAATATACCTATTTACATAATTTTTATCATCTGATTACAAATATAGAATCCATTTTTCCAAATTCAAAACACAGAATTTTGATTTATTAATTTAAAATTAATTCTCGTTGTTAAAACTAGAAAACAGGTTTTTAAAAGTAATAGCCATCAAAAGATTGAAACGTGTTTATATAAAATTTCAATATGAAATTACTTGAAATGAATTAAATTATATTAAATGGTAAAAACTTAATATAATTATACTTTAAAACCAACTAAAATTATAGTCTAACAATATAAATAAATTAGATGAAAAGGAAGTTTAAATTAAAATGTTGTATTTTCACTATTCATTAAAAAATGAATGTTATTAGAAAAACACTAAAAAAATATCCCAAAAAAATATTTATGTCTTGATTATAAGTAATAATTTAATTTTTTAAAATTTAATATATAAAAGTGTCAAATATTGGATTTAAAAAGGGTTTGTCATTAAAAAACAGCAAAACTGTATTTTTGGAAAAATACATCTTTTATTCAATAAATTGAATTTTCTATTATATCATGTCTAAAAAATATTGGATTAATATTAAAATTATATGGAATATATTAAATTCAAAATGTGGTTAACGATATTCATAATCAATCTTTAAATGGCTAGTTATGGTGCGCTCAAACTCAGTGGTGCGTGTAGCACAAGCTATTGAATTATTAAGAAGAAGTGTACCATGGAATCTTTGGGTGTTACATATGTTTATGTAATAATGACACAAAATATAATGATTAATATTAAGTAACTCGGTGTTATAGTTAAATTCCCTTAAAGATGTTAATCATGGATTCCATTCTCATAAACCATGACCATACCTTCCACCAAATGAAAATGGGAGTGAATAAATAATATTAACAAAATTATTAAAATAGATTTAAAAATCCTGGAATTATGAACTTGATATCAAATAAATAATATTGACATATCCATTATGAAACTTGTATAAAAAAATAACTGACATTAGACGATGAAAATAAAAAATAACTAAATAATATATTTAAAATAAATGGTTATATTTGAAGAGTTTAAAAGGTTATATATATGAACGAAATTATTAAATAAGTGACTAATATGGTTATTTTTATTAAATAATAGGTTAATGTTATTTCCTGAAATTTGATAGTAAAGGTAAGGGTTTATTTACCAATCTATTTTTAAAATAGATATTTTTTATATTTAAACTTACCTTTGATGGAATTATATGTCATTATCTCTAAAACACATCATTTTTCTTAGAATATGGTTATTAATACGTTTTACATGTATTATTACCATTTTACCTTTATTTGGATCATAATTCGATTGAAAACATTTTTGTAAGTGGAGATGACCTTATCTCTTCATTTTAGACAGGAACTGTTCTCCTTCATGTTCATATTCTCTATTTTGTTTTATGAATTTACTTATCTCTATTTATATAATTGATTAAGGTATTTTAAAATTTCCCTTGAATTTATTTACAAAATATTTAAAGGAAAACTTTTAAACTTTTTCTACACCATTCATTTTCCATTGTGTGGAATTTATTTAAAAAAGAGTTAAAAGAATCATCTTTTGACTTTATCCACATGAATTATTTTTCCTAAATTTTATTTATAAATATTCCTTTTCAATTTTTCATGGTTTTCCAAATAAATTATATTATTATTGTTTTTGGGAATTTTTTTCCTTGAAATAAAATTTATTAAAAACATAAAAGGGTATTTATTATAATTTTTCAATATAATTTCATAATTCTATTATAAAGTGTTTTTGAACTATGTCGACATCCTTTAATATTTATTATGCTTCATTATGGATATAATATCTATCCATACTTTTTATACATAAATATTACATCATTTTTTATGAATATTCATTTCATATTATTAATATCCACGCCAGAATTTTTTGAGGTTTAGTGTATTTGGAAACTTAGATACATAAAAACTCAGTTCATAAAAAACTACATCATCTCCTATTAAGTTCTTTATGACTATTACCCTTTCTAGTAATAACATACTTAAAACATTTCTTCATATCCTATAGAAAAACATAATAAAGGGTGAGATTAGATGCCCAGTAAGGGTAAACAAGGGAGATATCAAAGATCACTAAATTATAACATGATCATAAGGGTAAAATAATATGAGATTAATATTTTAAAAACATTCCCATAAATTCATAGATCAAAAACATGATTCATGGCATAAATCTTAGCAGTTTATAAGACATGAATAATAAAGTAATCAAAGAACATGATCCATGATATCATAAATTTTGAAAAAGATCATGCCATAAAAGAGTGGTATAAAGTGTGGAATAATAATAATCATATAAATATTATTTCAAGGATACCTACCAAGATATTCATCACATATTAGGATTGGGTAACCACTCGTGTAACTATTTCGGGCTCGGCAGAACATCACGTGTACCCTCTTTCGGGCTTAGGATAACCTCCCATATACCCTATTTTTGGTTATTATGATAACCTATCATGTTCCATTTTCCATCATAAAAAATTACTCTTTATACAATTAATTTTATGGATATATTATTTTGGGCACACCCATCAAAAATTCATACCCATTCATATGTATATTGAAAGATCATTAAAACTTTCATCATAACATAACTCATGGAAAATAAAATAAGTTTAATTGATATTTCATCATCATAACCACAAACCATGTTGATAAAAAATACGAATGGTATTATATAACAATATATCTAGTAAAACATAATTAATATCAATGAATATCATCATAGATGAAAAAATCCTTTAAAAGATCATTGGAGTATTTCTTGTGGAAAATTTCATTTTCATTTTGAAATAACTTATTCAAAATCTAAAAATTTACAAAATATTAAGGAAAAATTTTCATTTAAAATAACCTTGGGAACTTATAAAAGAAGCTTTAAATCATTGAGAAATCATGAAAATGGAAAAATTAGTTCATGTTGTGTATGTTAAAATAACTATTCCTTTCAGATTTTTGATAAAAAGTCAAAAATGCATCTTTATGAAAATGACAATAAGATTCCTTTAAAAAATTTATCAAAATTCAAATATTTTTAAAAATTAATTTAAACTGTCATTTAATTTTAGTAAAATAAATCTTTAAATCATTTAAGAAAACATAGATAAGGAAGAAAAAGGATTTCCAACTAAAGAGATAAATAAATTTAGCTTTTATTAAAAAGAATCTTTCAGCCTCTTGAGTACTTAAAAAGAGGAAAATGAATTAAAAATATGTAATATACATAAATACAGGTGAAAAAATATAATATTTGGAAGATAAATATCATATAATTTCATCATAGTAAATTTAAGCATAAAAATTATCGATAAAAATAAGATTTTAATATAAAACCCTTACCACTTTGATAACTTTTTAATCATAACCCCCATGAAATAAATACAATCAAATGAAATATTAAATAACATTAATATAAATATATTAATTATATAAAATATCAAAGGAGAAATATATACACCCAGTATAATAAATTAGGTGTATAACATAACTTGTCCCAAAGAAGATAATTTGAGCCAGTAAATCCTTACCACTTTGGTAATCTATGGAAAAAAATATCATAAAATAGATAACAATATATGGTTTTTAAAATACTTATAATTTTCATGAATTCATTATAAAATACATTTATGTATATTATATATTCCACACAATGGAAAAACTTGGTTAATATGATATATGTCTCATAGAAATAAAAGTGAGATGAAAAACCTTTTCGTAAGTCTCATCTTTCTTCACACACATTAAAAAATTATATATAATAAATATATATTTATTATAGATATATAAAAAACTATATTAAAACTTATAACATCAAATATGATCCACTTAAAACATTTAAACACACATTTTTTTATAAATTTTTATTAAAAATGTCATTTCAAGGTGTTAACTAATTTAATTCTCATGAAGTATTAATTTATGATATAAGATAATTATACTTTGATATTGGTTCAATTATATACATAATATTAATCATGTTATAAATATAATATTTAATCATTATATACATTATTATGTCCATTAATATAAATTAGTGGTTAAAAATAAATTACAACACTTCATGGAGACGGTAGTTCATATGTACACACGACTGTTGTTTCAGCTTTTTAATGGATAGAAAGAAAGAAAATTAAATAATAATTCACATTTAAAAATATAATAATATCATAAATATCATATATATTAGATAAATATATCACTATAAACATTTATGTGGACCAATGATGAAAAACGAAATGCATCGCTTCGTGGATGTGGTAATCTGCACATATGCACAAGCAATGTTTTATTTTCCCATAGGATAGAAAGGAGGTATATAATGGTTTTTAAATCATCATAATAACAATAAATTATATTTAAGATACTAAATTAATTATATTATAATTGATACAATATATCTATATGAAGTAGAATAATAAATAAAACTGAAATTACTCGATTAAGAGTTATACCTCTTTGTTGAGAAACCTCCTTTGGATTAAACCTTAAGACTTAAAAGGATGGTATTTTGGGAATAAGAGAAGATAATTGAAATGGGTGAGGAATATAATATGGTATTAGTTTAGGATTTTACTGATCTATAATTCTCAAACTTAGGGAATGAGGGAGGATAGAAGGTTTCCTTTTATAAGTGAGGGGAGGGGTACCCTTGGAATTACTTAATGTATTTAATTAATATAAAATAATTTTCAGGGTAAAGTGGATAAAAATTTATTTATTAAAAATAATGGTGGATTCTAAGTTTATTTACTATAATCCAATAATATTTATAATATTTTATGTTATGTTTTAACCCATATCTCTTAGTAGTAACCCCTTCTTAACCCTTTTAACAATTACCATGATATCAAAGTTGTGTACCCTTTAGAGATCGTGAATGTTACTATAAAAGGAAAATTGAATCATAAGTGTAAAATTATTAATTTTATTGACCACGTACCATTAAATTTTATTAATATATTATTTTTAAGAGTTTTATATAATTTAATAAAATATTATTTAACATAATATACCATAAAAGTCATTTTCGAGACTATTTGCATAATTTGGCTTTTAAAAAATATCAAGATTATTATTTAATTAAAATATAAACCTTTAACACATAAATAATATATTAAATTTATCTAAAAAATATTTTATCATAATAATTCATCCAAATTATATTACTTTTAACATTTTTAATAACGTTTATTTTATTTTTCTATTACTTGAACAAGTATTATGTCGGCATTGAGCAAGCATTTAAGTTAATTATTGTGTCAATAAAAATTAAAAATAAATTAATTTTTAAAAAATAATTAATATTTAAAATAAAAAATTATAAATGAACATAACCAATTTTTATCCCTATGAAAAAATATTATATAAATTAAAGTTAAGAGAGTGACATTCTGTACTTATCATTTTCTTAAAATAACATAAATGTCATAATCAAAGAAAAATGGCACCAAGTTATCATATTTTCAAAACTTTTATGAGTATGTATGAAAACCACTCAACCAATAGGATAAATTAAAGATTTAAGAAATTTTGAAGCCATATCCTAATGTTTTAACCATGTTTTACCCATTTACCCTTAACGAGGTGACACGTATTTACCAAGGTTTCTATTCATAATGACCAAAAATAAATTGGACATCTATAAAAAAATTTATCATCCTAGTTCCAAACATTGGATCCATTTTCAATAATAAATTTCTATAGGTGAAATAAATCAATTTTAAAATAAATGAATAAAACATGATGAAAAAAGTTTTTTTTTTTAAAATGTTTTTAAGCCCAAAAAAAAACTTATACCAAAATTAATTATAATAATTATTAATATGTAATTAATTAGAATTTATATAATTAAATTAGTATTATATTACTTTAATAACAAATTCAAAAACATTATTTTAATTTTTAATGAATGGAAATGGCTGTTTGAAAAATGATAGTTTTTATTGTTTAATAAAACATTCATATTTTCAGAAAAATATCAAAATTTTCACCTTAAGATAATTTTGTTATTTTGATTTAAAAAATGATATAATTTTAATAAAATAAAAATTATAAAAGTTTCAAGTATTAATTATTATATTTTTTCCACAAAAATATTTAGAAACCATTTTTGAAGAAAATTTATTTTTGAAGCATAAAATGACTTAACTAAAAATTGAGTGATTATTTCCTAAGAATTAATTAATAAATTAATATTTAATAATACCAATATAAATATAAATCATAATTAAGTTACTCATATTCATACCTACCAATTCAATGGCTAAGTTATAAAGGTCATATTTAATTAAAAATATTTCTATAGTATAATGTAATTCGCTTAAAGATTAGTGTTGTGTGTTAAGAAAGATATCAAGCTTATTATTCATTTAAAATAAATTTTTTAGGTTTTATATACCATCCTAAATAAATTTTTTCTTCACAATTTTATCTTGGTCATCAAAAGTTCGATATTTGAAGATACCATTTTTGAAAACCAACATCATACAAAGGGATAAAAAAAAACTTCCTATCAAAAAGGGGAGTGGGAAACATTATGGTTACCTAAAATAATATATATCCAGGTTCCTAAGTAAAGAAAAAATTTGTGTGAATTTACAATATTGATATTTAGGAGAAAATATCATTCAAGGACTAATATAGAGTGATATAGAACATGTTCGTGAGAAAGTTATTGACCATAAAACCATAGATTAGTGATGAGTGAAAGGACTATAAACTCATGAGAAATAAATGTAAAAGGATTAAATTTTTATTTCAAGATAATTTTATTAATGTTGAGGGATTATTTTAATATCATTATAAATAACATGATAAAATATAATTTATTTCTTTCCATTTCCGAAGCACAATTTCCACCTTTGGTTGTGATTTGATCTATTTCAACCTTATCTCTTCCACTAATAAATGAATATTAAAGATGATTTTTTCATAAATTAAGTTCTAAAATTAAGTTTCAACCAATAATACTATCTATAAAATAATGGAAATTCATTCCTCCTATCTCTATATATTCACCAAAACCAAAATGGTCATCATGGGTTAGCCATTATGAATAAATCTTTATATGATGAAATAATACATTAATCTCTAAAACATTAACAATAACTACTAAATATCAAATTAAACCATTTTATAATTAGATAAAATTAATAATCATAAAAAAATATTTATAGCCAAATTCATAACCCAAAAATTTAGAAATAGGGTCACTAAACTTCCAAAATAAACTTAACATTCATCCCAAAAGAACATAAAGTAGAACATAATATCATGCACCAAATACATGAATACCATGATCATCTATTCTTTTAAAATATGTTAATCCTTTCCCCATAATAAAACCTCAATGAAAACATAAATTCTTCCAAAAATAATTCAGTACTTATTCGTTAAATAAAATCCCCAACTATAAAATATATTTTATAAATCTAAAAATGCAATAAACTTATCAAATATAACATAAACCACTTTTTTATAAAATCACTAATCAATTACAAGGTCATAAATATAATCCTATTTAATTTATCAATTTAAATCATCTATATATACAAACTAAACAATATTATATCATAATTAAGTACATATTAAGTGTTATTTATCCCTTAATCATGTATTTTCCAGAAATATCACCTTACAACTAAATAATTTTTATAGATTTTTCAATACCATTAAATATATACTTACAAATCCTTAAATAAAAAAATATTTTAGAATACTTATTTGATGTTTCATGATTTTATAACCAAAATATCATTGATAAAACATAATTCTAATATCCGAATACACAAACACTTCAAAAATTACATTTCAATGATTGGAATAGCATTGGCCCTTCCTTAGTCTAAAAGTTAGCCCTTAAATTAGGGATTTGTTTTTTGATAATTCCCATGTTCCCCATACATGATACATTGAAATATAAAGGGTACTTTATGATGTAATTTATTTCTATCCATTAAATCCTTCATTTTTCCTTGGAAATTACTTCATCTATGCCCTTAATTTACACATATAAAACATCTTATTATTCCTTTGAGATATTTACCTGTGTGAATTTTTCCATATTCAGGGTATATAAGAAGATAAATCCACTTTCCATCATGGTATTCAATATATATCCCATGAAACACCATTTTTCTATTATTAGTTGTGATAGGAATCTCACGCAAGTTGATTTTTTTAATCATATAACATGATAGTTGATTGGACATAATCATAATGTTTGTATTCTGTCTCGCATTTAATTTTATTTATCATGAGGATAATCATTACATTTCCCATAACATTCAGTGTTAACATGGTTCTTATATGTTCCTACCATTAATAAAAACCATAAATTATTGTGTGAAAAATAATAATCATAGTGCGAAACCACTTAAAAATGAAAATTCATTCATAAGATGTCATTATAATGACACCATCTTTTCACTATATGGAACCTTATGATTAAAATAGGACATACTTGGAAATTATCTATTCAAATAATTTATTAATATTGATAATAAAAATTTTAGTTAACCCAAGAATATCCCTTGGTAGTGTTAAAACATTTGTGTAGTAAGATATCATTCACCATGAACTATAATGATGGTCGATATATACTTGACCAACTCTTTTCAGGGATATTACCCCTAGATACATATGTTCCAAAACCATTTCCACTTGTAATATCTAGATATAGATGTATTTCTAGGAAATCCACATAATATCAACCTTACCAAAACTTTATGATTTTATTCTATACTTAGGCTTATCCTTTGATTTTTTACCAAATTTATTTAATCCTAATATATAAAAATTTAAAAAAACATACTATGTTTCCAAATATAGACACCCATACTTTTCATACATAAATATTACATAATTTTAGATGAATATTCATTTAATATTATTACAATACATGCCAAAATTTTATAGTCTTAGTGTATTTGAAAACTCAAATATATAAAAAACTGGTTCAAAAATATATATATATTATATCCCACTAATTTATTCATGTCCAGTACCCATCTTAGGCATAACATACTTAAAAACTATCTTCATATCCTATGGAAAATAAAACTTAATAGAGGGTGAGATCATATGATCATTAATGGTAAATAAGGGAGATATCCATGATCACTAAATAATATAAGGAACTTAAGGGTATGTGAATATGATCATAAAATTTTTAAAACATACCCAATAATTCATAGATCATAAACATGAGTCATGGAATAAAGCATGGCATTTTATAATACATGAATCATAAAGGAATCAAAGAACATGATCCATGAGAGAATAACATTGGAAAAAAGATCATGTCATAAAAGAGTTACATAAATTGTGGAATAATAATAATCATATAAATATTATATTAAGGATACACACCAATAAATTTGTCACATGTTAGACTTGGGTTAACCACTCGTGTACCTATTTCCGGCTTGGGATAACCTCACATTTACCCTCTTTCAAGCATGGGATGACCTCATATGTAACCTCTTTTTGGGATTGTGATAAGCTCATGTGTACCCTTGGATCTTATAAAACATCAATATTTAACTAATTCATTGGATGGAAATATAATTTCGGGCTCACCCATCATATATTTATCAGTAGTGGTTACCGCTCCTCCCAACACGTACGAAGGGAACGCGATGAGCTATCTGCAAACCAGTGGTGAAAAGGTATCCCAACCAAACTCAACTTCCTGAATTGTCACATTTATCATCAGGCACTCCTGACAGATTAGGACATCTAGCATAGAGGCGTTAGCACAGTGTCACGTTGCCATTGTTGCTCCTCCCCAGAACTGGAAACAATAGAGCACCTTTTTATCTGCAGCGACTGGGCTAGAACAATGTGGGGTTATTTGGAATCTTGTATGAATGTTAGTGGTAGTGGGAAATCCTTTAAAGAGACATGAACGAGCTGACTTCAGTTTCCAGGGGCCTTGGATATTGAAAAGAAAATTTGGGCCATCACGGTGGTAGCGGTTTGCTGGAGCTTATAGGAGGCAAGGAACAAGGCCAGAGAGGGGACGCAAACTTTGCATAGTTCAATTAGGGTCAGAACGAGAGCCTTGGTGGTCGATTTGGGGGTTTCTATTTGGGGTAGTGAAGGTTCGTTTTCCTTCAGAAGAATCATCCCAAGGCTAGGCAACTTGGGGGGGTGCAAACAACATCACCTGGGGAAGCTGGGTGAGATGGACTCTTCCCAGAAGAGGCTTGAAGATCAACGTGGATGGATACTTTATAGAGGGGAAGATGAGAGGTGGAGGGCTGATTATGGATGCATTTGATTCTGTTTTACTTGGTTTCGTTGCCTTTTATGGTCAGGTCAATTTTGTGGGAGCAGAGGTTCGAGCCATGAACACTGGTTTGGAGTTATGCAGGCACTTCAATCTCAGAGTGGAGGTTATTGAAACTGACTCAGCCCCTACTTCCCTTTTTCTCCAATGGAAGTCCTAGGTTCCTTGGGACCTTCTCTACTTCATTTGGATATCCAGAAGCTTCATTATCAAGGGTGATTCTATCATCCAAGTCTGGCGGGAAGGCAACTTCGCGGCTGACAAGCTGGCCCACGAAGAGAAAGAAGGTGAGGACCTCATCATCTATGATTGTCTTGGCTCTATTCCAGGGTTCTACATTCAGGCTATTCTTTATGATGCTCTTGTCCTACACAACTTCAGGCACCCATAACCCCCCCCCCCCCCCCCCCTTTATCCTTATTTTTGGACTCTTTCCTTCTATTCAATAAAAAGTTAACTTTCAAGTTAAATTAACCCATGGAAAATAAAATGGTTTTCTTCAATATTTTACCATTATAACTATAAACCATCTAGATAAATAATAAGGGAGGTATCATAGAATCATATCCCCATTGAAAAATAATTAATATCAAAGGATTTCATCATTGATGAAAATTATATTTAAAAGATCACTAGAACATTTCTTGACAAAATACCCTTTTCATTTTGAAATGAATTATTTAAAATATGAAAAATTAAAAAATATTAAGGAAAAAAAATTTGAAAATAACCTTGTAAAATTTTAAATTAATCTTCACATAATTGTGTGTTCATAATAGCAGAAAATTATCTTCAATCCCTCTGCATTAAAATAAATATTATTTTCACATTTTTAATAAAATTTAAAAAAATTCCTCATTTGTAAAACCACAAGAAAATAACATTAAATAATTTTATATAAATTAAAATATAGGTAAAAATTTATTTTAAAAAATAATTAGATATTAGTAAAAAAATTCTTGAAAATATTTTATAAAACATGGATATGGAAGAAAAGGGGTTTCTGACTAAAGTGGGAAATAAAGTCGATTTTTCTAAAAAAATTCTTTCAAACTCTTGAGTACTTAAAAAGATTAAAATGAAATGAAAATAATTAATCTGCATAAATAACCATAGGAGAAAAAATATAATATTTTTAAGATAAATGTCATATAATTTCATCTTCATAAATTTAAGTATAAATAATTCCGGTAAAAATGATATTGTAACATAAAATCCTTATCGCTTTGGTAACTTTTTAATCATAAACCCCATGAAATTAATAACATAAAATGAAAATTTAAATACTGTGAATATAAATAGATTCATGAAATAAAATATCAAATTGATATTTGATACACTACATAAAATAAGATCGTTGTATAATATAACACATGTCCCAAAGAATACAATTTGAGATGATAAATCCTTACAACATTAGTAATATCTAAATCAAAACCTCATGAAATAGAGAAGATTATATAGATTTTCAAATACCTATAATTTTTATGAAATCATCATAAAATAAATTCATGGTTAGTATATACACCACACAAAGGAAACAATTGGTGAATGTGACATATGTCTCATAGAAATAAAATTTAGATGAGAAACCCTTACTACAAGTCTCATCTTGCTTCTTAGACATTTTATTGTCTTGTATAACAAATATATATTTAATAAATATCTATAAAAAACCATATTAATACTTATAAAATCATATATTATCCACTTATAACATTTCAACATTAATAATTATTTATTAAAAATATTGTTTTTGGATGTTAACTATTTCGTTTCTTATGAATGTTTCGATTTGGAGGTTCCTATCCTTGTACTTTTATCTTGGTTCCATTATATGAAAAAATTTATTCATATAATAAATATTAAATTTATGATTATATATAGTTTTATAACTATTCATATAAATTGGTGATGAAAAATGAATTACAACACTTCGTGGAGATGGTAGTTCGGACGTACGCATGAGTGGTGTTTCCACTTTTTGATGGATGGAATGAAAGAAAAATAAATAATAATTCACCTTTATAGAAAAATATTAATATCATAAATATAATATATATTTATATTCAATAAATACATAATTATAACCATTAATTTAAAGTGATGATGAGAAATGAAACACATCATTTTGTGGATGTGGTAATCCACGCGTACACCCGGGTGATATTTTCTTTTCCAATGGGATGGAAAGGAGGTAGATAATGGTTATTCTATAATAATAATAAAAATATAGTATATTTAAGATACTTAATTAATTATTGTATAATGGATACCATATATTTATATTAGTTAGAAGAATAAATAAAACTGAAAGTACTCAGTTAATATTTATACCTCTTCTTTAAGAAACCTACTACGGTTTACACATTAATCCTTGAAAGGATGGTATTTTGAAAAGATAAAAAGATATCAGACATGAGTACATAATATAATATGGTATTAGGGTAGGTATTTTCTAATCTAGAGTGCTAAAACTTTATGAATAAGGGAGGATAATAAGGTGACCTTTTATAAGTGAGGGGAGGGTCACCCTTGAAATTACTTAAAGTATTAAATTAATATAAATTAATTTTCTATTTAAAGTAGATAAAAATTTATTTAATAATAATATATTATGATTAAAAGTATTAATAATCTCATCCAATAATATTTATAAAACATAATTCAATGTTTTAACACATATCTCTTAGTTTTAACCCCACGTTAACCCTTTTGACAATTACTGCAATATCAAAGTTTGTTACCCTTTAGAGGTCATGAATATTACTATAAAAATAAAATTAACACATAAGTTTAAAATGGTTGATATTATAGAACATATCAATTTAATTTTATGAATATAATATTTTTATTAATTTTATATCATTTAATGAAATATTATTTAGCATAATATACCACTAAATTCGTTTTCGAGACAATTCAAATAATCCGACTTTTAAAAATTATCAATATAGTAATGTAATTAAAATATAAACTTTTAAAACATAAATAATATTTCATATTTATCTATAAAATACATGGAGCCTAATAATTCATCCAAATTGTATTTCTTTTAATATTTTCAATATCATTTATTTAATTTTTCTGATACTTAAACAAGTACTGTGTCAGCAGTGCGTAAGAATTAAAGGTAATTATTCCACTAATAAAAATTAAAAATAAATTAAATTTATAAAAAAATTAATATTTAAAATAAAAAATTATAATAAAACTTAACTTCTTTTATCTATTTGAAAAAATATTAGATAAATTAAAGTCAAGAGAGTAACATTTTGTATTTATCCTTTACTTAAAATAATATAAAGGTTGTAATCAAAGAAAAATAGCCCCATAATTTCTCAACATGAATTCTAATATCCAAAATATACTCATAAAATATGATAAATTCAAGTTTTTAAGAAATTTTAATGCCTTATCTCAAACTTTTAACCATGTTTTACTCGTTTTACCTTTACCAAGGTGAAAAATATTTACCAATGTTACTATTCATAATAACCAAAAATAAAATGAAACTATTTACCAAATTTGATCCTCATAATTCAAAATATGGAATATATTTTTCTATATTGTATTTATATAATTTTAAGAAACCAATTTTAATATAAATGCATAAAACGTGATGAAAAACTGTGTTTTGGAAAAAAATGTGTTTTTAAGAAAAAAAAAGAACTTATAAAAAAATTAAGTATAATGATGATTTATATGTCATTAATTAGATTATATATAATTAAAGGATAATTATTTTAATTTAATATAGAATTAAATTCATGATATTATTTTTAAATGAATATAAATGGTTTTTTTGAAAAATGGTATTTTCACTATTTGCTAAAAATTTAATCTTTTCAGAAGAATCCCAAATTTTCAACATAAGATAATTTTATTATGATTATTTTTAAAATGGTATATTTTTTATTAAATAAAAATTCTAAAATTGTAATAAATTAATTATAATATTTTCACACAAAATCAATAGAAACCATTTTTGATGAAAATTTATTTTTGAAGCATAAAATGACTTCACTAAAAATAGAGTACTTATTTCTTAAGAATTGATCAATAAATTTTTATTGAGTAAGATAATTGTACATATATTACATAATTATTGTACTCATATTCATACTCTATAATTCAATAGCTAGGTTATAATAGTCACAAGTAAATAATAATATTTCTTCAATATATTACAATTCTTTTAAAGCTCATTGTTACATGTAATCAAGCTATTGAGCTTATTATTATTTTAAACTAAATTTTTGGTGTGTCATAGATATGATCTAATGATATCATCTACATTATTTATTTCTCTAGCTTATGATCATATTTTTTGGATGTTTTCATGAAACTCATTTCTTTCCATGGGATAATTAAGTTATGATGGAATTATGAATGTTTCCATGTTCATATGGTGAATATGTGTGTTTTTTTCATTATATTATGGGTGGTAATGTAATTATATATCCCTAAAATTCATTGGTTAAAAAAATTTATCTCATTATATGACATTTATGGGAATGGGGAGTGAACCCAGTCAACTATGGCACTCTTCCTACTCTGTTTATAGGAATAAGGAGTGAACTAAATCCACTATCGAACTATATCCACTATGAGATGAGGGTATTAGAATTTATACTCAATATATGAAATGATTTTATATGGTTATGTATGGTCCAAACTATTATACATATGTTATGTTTTCATGTCTTGTGATTATTAAATCATTTTTTCACCTTAATACAACTCATTTATGAAGTTATGCCAAAAATCCTTATGTCATGACTCATAATTTATAATCAATGTTTTATTAAGTAATATTAAATTATGTTATGACCATGTACCATGATTATATTCTAGTACCCATATACATATCTTATTTTCACTTATTATCTTCGCTTGATATTTCTAATGTTTACCCTTATTGGGTATTTGAGATCACAATTTCTTATATTTCCATTCCCCAAATTATGAAGGAGATTATTAGTATGATGTATCTAAAAGGGTATAATGTGAAAATAATTTTTGTGGGAGATTTTAAAAATGTTGTAAAATAAGTGTTTTATGTATCTAATCTCCAAAGACACTAAACATTTAGGTTTTATGGTATGATTTATTGTGAGATGTAATTAATATTCATGTAAAATGATGTAATATTAATGTATGTTTCTCTTGATTCTTCTCATCTATGTATCAACAAATTCATCTAGTTTTAGTTATATTTTGTACCATTTATGAATTATATTTACTTATAATGTATTTTTTCCAATGTTAATTTTATAAGTGGATTCATTAGTTTAAATTTCTTATGTTTGTGGAAAGGAGAGTAATTTATTTTATAAATTATGTCTCATTTGGATGTTTATTTCATTTAAGTCACTTTTGGATTGGTTATTTATTCAAAAATATTTATTTTATGTTCTTGGAAGTCCAATGTATGTACATACCAAATCATACTTTCAGTAAATATCCACTAATAATTTATTATTATTCAGGGGAGGAATCGTTCCCATCGATTAATTCATTTCATACATCAAAACTATTTTACCACATGTGGGTATCAATAATGTAATTTGAGACATGAAATGGTCTAACCTAAGTGATGTGGCAGTTTTCTCTATGTTGGCTCTTGAAAACTTCTATGGGATCAATAGGGGATAAAATTCCCATGGACTCCACAAAACTCCTAGTGTAAGTCCACTGGGAATCTGTTAGATCATTTAAAGTCTGGTAGGACCCCACTAAACTTCTAGTGGGAACCCCAACCCCCCCCCCCCCCCCCACACACACACACACACACTTAATAGGGATAATTTTTTGATTTGGGAAGTAAATTTTTATAAAATCAAACCTTCTTCCATAAACTTGGTCACAAAAACAAAAAACCCTCCTCCCATATAATTTTTTATTCATTTCGATACCAGGATATCATCATGTGTTGCATTGGTGTATCATTAGGGGTGTTGGAATCCTCGTGGTAAGGATAATGCTATCAGAGCTTATAACTTCATTTTCAGGGGGTTTTTTCAAGTTTTTGGATTTTAATCCATTGGGATAAAATTAGTCCATTCCCTTTGATGAGTGAATATATATAATCTAAATGGGGTGTTCTTAAATATTATCTACTATTTTAATGATTATTTAGGTACATATTTTCATGTAAGGGTAATGGAAGAAGATGATGAGATTGAAAAAAAAATTAAGAGGATTTTACGGTTCATGTGAACTATATTCATTCTATAGGAAGTAAATTTGTTTTGTTTCTCCATGATTGGGATCCCTAGTGGTAAAATTATAGCATATGAGTTTGGGTTTTCCACTGAGGTTAGTGTGGACAGCATGTTTGGTGTCAAAATGAGTGGATAGCCATTTGGGTTTCTAGTTGGGCAATTGGGGTTGAGTTATATACTTTTTTGAATTTTTAAGTGTTAAATATTAAGGTATGACACATTTTTATTAATTAAAGATTATGGGAGATGAGTGTTAACCTATATTATTCGGATTATGTGCATACAGTTATCATAGGAGGATGTTAGTGTAGATCATTATGAATGGGTATGACAATGAATGTTATATAGGTGTATGGGTAAGGAAATAGTCAAGGGGAAACTATTTTGAATCAGGGTCTTGTGTTGAGATGTTCTTTCATGTGAGTATAGTGATGCCATAAATAAGACTTTGATTCCTTGTGTGGTGAGGGTGTATGACATAATAGATGACTTGGAATATAAATTGGGATAGTAACTACCCCTAGGAAGTGAATTATACATGTTTTATCCTTATTAGATTCTATCATACCTTGAGAATTTATGATTTATTTCCTTTTAAATAAATTCAATCTCTTTAATAGCCTTTGATTCACGCAATACTAGTTTTAAATGAAACATGATACTCTATTAAAATATTATTTAAACATAACCTTTATAACATATCCGTTAAATTGAAGGATATGAACATAACTAAATATTTTATGAAAAATATATATTTTAAACATTTTCATGGGTTATTTATTGACTACAAATAAAAATAAGAATAATTTTGATGTAAAACAAATGTTTTCTAAAATTTGTATTTTTTTTCAAAGAAAATAGTTTTTCCGCTTCTTGTATACTTACGATAAAAATAATTTTCAAAAATTTTAGAAATATTATTTTATAAAATAAACTTCATTTTTTAAATCAGAATATTAAAATTATCTTAGGGTAATTTTTTGGTTTTTTTTTGAAAAGTTTCATTTTTTCTATAAATAGTGAAAAATATTGATTTTTATTGAAAAATACCTTTTTGTTTAAATTATTTAAAATTTTAAATTATATTTTAAATTAGTTTAAAATTATAATTAGTAAAATTATATTAATTAAGTAAAATTTAGGTAAGTTTAATAAATTTCATATTAAATTTTCATATTAAAACCTTTTATACTAATGGAAATTTTCTCTTTGGAAACCCATATTTTTATCACATCTTTGAGTATAATTTTAAATTGGATTTGTTCACTTCTACGAATTAAATATTAAAAAATATATTTCATATTTTGAATAATAATAATTTACATTATCTAATAATTTCAACTTAATTTTTTGACCATTATTAATAGTAAAAGCAGTAAAAATTAATTATAGTGGTTATGGTAAAATGGATTTATTGGGGGGTTAAACTAAGAAGATAGGGGTTATAAATATCCTAAAACATTTCAAACATGGATTTTATGGCCATATTTAGACCCTATAATATCTAATTGTCGATAATGAACTATTTTGGAGGATTTTTTCATGATAAAAATGTGGGTTTAATTAATTATTTATAAATATTCCAAGTGTGTCTTCTCCCCCACTTATAAAAGATCACCCCCTCTCCTCCCCAATTAACATTTTTAAATCCATTTGTTTCATCAAATAACTATCAAAATAACTTACCTAGTCTATTACCAACATACTATACCCATTTTTTAGATCATAAATCCACCCTAGGAATTATTTTGGTACAAACCTAAAGAAGTTCCCTAAAGAAGAGGTAACATTCTTAAATGGGCATTTTCATTTTTTCTTCTTCCGCATCATTAAGATATTATTAAATAATTATAACATAATAATGATAGTATATAAAATATATTTATATGTTATTATGTTCATTTAATAACCTATATCCATCTCTACTTACATCAAATAGGAAACGAAATCGTTGATCGTGTGTATGGTGGACTACCGCCTCATGGACAGATGTAAATCATTTTCCATCAAAAAATATCATGGTTGGATATAATAATGAATTTAATGTTTATATATAATATTTTTGATATAGATATTATTCTTTAATTATGATATTAAATATACCTTTCTACTTTCCATTCTAAAATATGATAACGTTGCTTGTGTGTGCGGGGGACTACTACCTTGCAAAGCGATGTGATTTGTTTTTCACTTGTGATTTAAATGGAAGGTAATAAGGATAAATTTAAATAATATATTTGATATATATGAAATTATACCAATTTTATAAAAATAATACATTGTAATATTTATTACCCTTTCACTTGTTAAGGGTATGATATCGTCGTTCATGCATATATACAGCTTACCATCTCCATGAAGAAATGTGACTCATTTTCCATGCTCAACATTCAATAATAGTTATAATAATATATATAATGATTAACTATGATATTTATAACATTATTATTATTCTGTATATTATCTATTTATATCATATTTATAATAATTGGAACTTTCATGACAAAACACGTGTAAGAAAACAAGGAAATTAATACCTGAAACAATGAAAATATTGAAATATTATTAAAAAAAGGGTGATAAATGTTATAAGAGGATCATATATGATATTATAAATATAACAATTGTTCTGTTATAAATTAATAAAATTCTTAAAAACATTATATAGGAGGTAAAATCACCTTCAAATAAAGAAAAGTGTGATGCAAGGGACTTCATCTCAATTTCACTTTATTGAGGCATATTTTATTAGTGTGTACCTAATTTATTTTATATGGTGTACAAAATACCAATTTTAAATGTAATATAATGAATAATTAATACTTAATTATATTTTAAATTTTAATTTTAATTATTTCATCAATGGGGATTTTACTTGAATGTTACCAAGTGGTAAGGGACTTCGTCACAATTTCCTTTCATTGAGTTATATTTTATTAGTGTGCACCTAATTTATTTTATATACTTTACATACTACCCCTTTTAAATGTAATATCATGAATCATTCATAATTCATGTTATTTTAAATTTAAATTTAAATTATTTCATCCAATAATATTTTACTTGAATTTTACCAAGTGGTAAGGGACTTCGTCGTAATTTCCTTTCATTGAGGTGTATTTTATTATTATGAATTTAATTTCTTTTATATCATGTAAATAATTTCCATTTTCATGTAAGGCCATTAATACTTTATAATTCATGGTATTTTAGGTTTCAATTTTAATTATTTCATCCATGATGGTTTTACTTGAATGTTACCAAGTGGTAAGGGATTTCATCTCAATTTCGATTTCATTGATACATATTTTTTAATATGCACCTATTCACTTTTATGTGGTGTATGTACTACCAATTTGATGTCTTTAAAATTAATAAAAATTTATAAATTTTTATTAATTATTTTTTCAAGTTTATTATTTAAGGGGTTATAATTTAAATGTTACCAAAGAGGCAAAGAAGTTATTATACAATCTCACTTTATTTTGTGATTGTTTACCTTATCTTGAAATAACCACTTTCTTGTGATCATTTTTCATTGGAATTTAAATTTATATTAAATATACATATTCTTGTATGATTTATATGACTATTTCCTAAATTTTATACCATTTTTACATATAGTGTTTAATTTTAATATTATTTGAATAAGTGGGGAAATATTAATAAATTTGTATCCTTTAATAAATATAGATATTTTATGTTAAGTAATATTGATTCATGAAACAAATTGATTGCTTTATTTATGAGAAATGTTTTTTACATGTATTTATAGGTGGTTCCTAATTATAGATAGCCCCTTGATGCATTGACAGGTCTCATGAGACAAATCAGTTGGCTAAATCGGATGGGTTTTTACCCAGTAGTTTTAAACTGCCATAAGAAAGGTATTTAAAGTAGAGGTATTAATTATCCTTGAGATCATGACATCCAATAATTAAGAATTTAATTTATTGATAATTTAATTATAATTATTATCCATGAGATTTTTACAATGATATTATCTATGGAATCATTTAATTATAAGTTTATTAACTAAATTACATGTGTTTTTAGTTATTTACCTTACCATATTGAGTATGCCTTAAAAATTATGATGGTCAAGTTATTGATTAAATGGAATGTGTTTTTGGTAATTTACCTTCTTATATTGATTATAATTTATTGAATCATGACAGATTTTGTTGTATGTAACCCTTACTGAGCATTTGAGCTCACCCTTATTTTGTTTCCATTCCCCAAGATATGAAGAATAATTCTTTAAATGATTTCAAGGATGAAATTTTTTTCCATTAATATGATTTATATTTTATTTCCCTATGTAAAATGGGTATTGTGTATGTATCTAGTTCTATAAAAATGATAAATAGGACCTTTGTGATTTCACCCCATATATCTAAGTTAATGTAATAAAGTAGGCCCTAGCTCCAGGTTACTAGAGTTGTTGTCATTATAGTTGGTATCAAAGGAATTTTAATAAAAACCTTTAGAACTAGATTAATGAAAACATAGATTAGGTAACTTAACCCTATGATATACTTTGAGGATAATCATAGATTAACATCCTAAGGTTTTGGTAAGGAAGATATTATATGGTTTTTCCTAGAAATTCATCCCTGTATGGATACTAAAAGTTGAAGTGGTTTTATTATAGATGTAACTAGGGGTAATAACTTTGAAATGGTGCATTAGACTTGACCTGATCATCACCTGGTGCATGACAATGAACCTTATTGGCCACCTGGTTTGACACTCTTGGGGGATATGCTTAGGATAATTCACATTTTCTTTAAAACCCGTTATAAAGTATTTGAAAATAATTATATACCCAAATAAACCAAGTTTATGATTCTGAGATTAACAATGCATTAATTTGTTAATTTATGTTAAGTGCTACAACATATTTAGAATTAAAAATTATAATTTAAAAAACATAATTTTATGAGCTAATTTAGGATATTCCATGTTTAGAAATGGAACCTAGAGAGAAGAAGGGTATAAATACTAATGTACAATGTATAGATTTCTTTATTGAGAAATCCAATATAGTTTTTATTGTTGTTGAGGAAATAATGTCTATATTAGGGAATCCTAATCAACTTTTTATAAATAACTTATCCCAGGTGGAGTAACCTATTCCACAGCATGGTTCTTCTATGTTGGATCGCTTCATGGGATTGAAGCCCCCATTATTTTGTGGGAATACTAATCCAATGGTATCGAATAAATGGATTAAGTCTCTTGAGAATATATTTATGTCCTTAGGATGTGATGAAAATGAAAAGGTTACACAAGAAGTGTATTTTATTAAAGAAAATATTGATCAATGTTGTTCGTTGATACAAAATACTAGTGAGGAATAATAAATAGAACTAAATGAATGGAAATATTTTAAGGAGACATTATTTAAAAAAAATTCCCCCATGATAAAAAAAAAACTAGAATGAAGATAATGTTCCTCAACTTAAATTAAAAGGAATAATAAAGTGTTGTGGAGTATGAGGATACCTATCCAAGGTTATCTTGGTATGCTGTAGATTACATACGCAACATAGAGTGAAATATTAACCATTTCTTTGAAGGTCTTAAGACAATTCTTCTAAGGGTGTTGATATCTCAATTATTTTCATCATATGATGAAATAGTTTTATGTTTCATAAAAATGGAGAATAAACTCTCTATATCCTATAAGTTCAATGTAAATTAAGAAATTAAAAGGTCAAACGATCACCAAGAAAAAGGGGAAAATCAAATAAGAATAAGAGAACAAAGTGATTTCCACCTTGTGATAACAATGGAAATAATCATCCTAAGAAATTATTGAAGGTATTGGGAGTTTTTTGTAAGAGTGTAGATAAGTTTCATCGGGATAAATAATGAAAAATCAATAAATAAAACACTAATATTCAGTGTTTCAACTTTAGGGATATGGGGAAAAATGAAAACGAATACCCCAAGCATCAAGGTAATCTACCATAGAAGAGGAAAAGGGGAGAAGGCCAAGCTTATGTGGTCACTAAAGCCAAGGTGGAAGTACTCAATGATGTAATGGCATGTACATTAATCAAAGATTAAAATTTAGCTAATTCTTTATTTCATTATTTAACCTTACACTCTTTTAAATATTCCAAGTTTCACTAAGAAAAAGTATATATTTCCCTAGAACATTAAGAATGTATTTTTTAGTTAAAACTACTGGTGGAAGTCCCACTATAACAAGGATGTGTCAGGAAGTACCCATTATAATAAATAAAAATTCTATATTTTCTAACCATATATTCATACCTATGGTTTACTTTGATATAATCCTTGGTATGGACTAGTTTTTAAGAAAAATTGAAAAACATTATTTCAAGAAGAATGAAATTATGATTCATGATGAAGCTATAGAATTCCTTATCTTTAAATCAGTGAAATATTATTTTGAAACATGTATAGACCCACCCCCAGTAACTCTACTGAATAATATTAATAGGTAAAAAGAGAAAAGAAAATATAGGGATGGATAATTTAATCATTAAATTTAGGATTTACCTATTATACAGGAATACATTGATGTATTTCCTAAGGAATTACCTATACGTCCACTAGAGTGTGACGTTGATTTTTCCATTTATTTAATCTTTGATGTAATACCAGTATCAAAGTCTCCCTATAGAATATCCACTATGAAATTAGTGGAGTTGAAGAAACAACTAGAGGAGTTGTGTGATCAGGTATTTATTCTCCATAGTGTTTCACCATGGGGAGCCTCTATCCTCTTAGTTAAGAAGAAATATAGATCTATGAGGCTATGCATTGATTATAGGGAAATCAATGCTATTACAATAAATAAAAAGTATCAACTGCCTTGAATTGATGAATTATTTGATCAACTTCATGGAGAAAAATATTTTTTATATATCTAATTTTATTTAGGTTCATTAAGGATTTGAGGACACCTCAACACCTTTGGGCCACATCAGGGCCTTCGAACCACCTCAAGGCTTTAGGGCCACCTGAAATTGTTCTTAAAGATGGAACAAACAGACTCTACAAGGAGAAGACTCCAGATGAGGATTCAGATCGGGTGTATTCACCAGAGCATAAGATAATGGATGTGGAAGAAAGAGAGGGTATGGATTTTCCATCAGACTAACCTATGAATACACAAGAAGCTTATCTGAACAACCATGAGAAGGTGTAGAGCTAATATCACGATTCAGATGCTAGGGAGGATCATTTTTATGTAGTTATAGTCTAGATATTTCCTCTAAGACCTACTAGTAATGTAATCTCTAAGACTACGAGCCTTGTAAGGGTTCCCCCTCATCCCTTGAAAGGGTTTTATCAAAAATAAATAACAAAAATAAGGCCTTTAAAACACTAGGACTATGGATCCAATGAATAGAGTATTTAGGGAATATATTGATGATTTTTTTTGGTATTCATTATTGATATTGTGGTGTATTTTAAAATCTATAAGGAACATGAGAATCACTTTTGGATCATCTCTAAAACTCGTAGAAGGAAGGATTTATATGGGAAACTTATTAAGTGTGATTTTTTTCTTCAATAAGTTTCTTTCCTTAGTTATATTTTCTCCAAGGATGGAATCTAGATCGATCCTTCGAAAAAAAGGCATCCAAAGAATGTACTACACCAAAAAAACATAATTGAGGTACAGATTTTCATTGGATTGGAAGGATACAATTGTAAATTCATTCATAATTTTTTCCAATTGGATAACCCATTAACCAAGATTACATGTAAAAGGGTTAAGTTTTTTGGATAAAGGAATGTGATGAATTTTTTGATGAACTAAAAAAGAGTTGGTCAATACTCTGATTTTTACTCTACCATCTGGAAAATATGGGTTTGTGGTATATACTAATGTATTGAAGAAGGGACTTAATTATTTCCTAATGAAAAATTATAAATTTGTTTCACTTGAATCAAAAAAAATTGAAGACCCAAGAACAGAACTATCCAACCCATGATCTTGAGTTGTCAGTAGTAATATTTTCATTGAATATATAGAGACATTATATATATATTTAATGATTTGAGATATATAGGGATCATAAATGTAATGACTTGTATTTTTCATGTATTGGTTTTATATATTATATATATTATTTTTTAGAATAGACACTGAGACGACGTGAAATTTTGAGGCCTAGTGTGACGAAATAGAATTTTAAAATATATTAAATAGTATGTGCATTCATTTTTCCTAAACAAGTGAAATAACATTTAAATGGTGGACTGGATCAGAAATCTGATGGCACCATTGTGTTTAGAATTCAGGTTTTACCCTAGGCTCTACATAACCTTTGTCAGCATGGGTTGTTTTTGGAAAATTCATCACAGACATAAAATAAAAAAAATTAATTAAATTAATTATTTTATTTTATTTTTGAGATAGAGACCTAATTTCCTTCTCTAAATACATTCTTATGGAAAAAATTTATGATTATCTACATAACCCTATAAATTAATGAGATACATTGAAGCGTTTAGAGGATATTCTATTGGTGGGTGATGACTGGATCAGATATCAAAGACCGGTGCGAGGTGAATTCAAATAATCTCACCCACGATCATGGAACAGCTCCGTTCTTCATCAGTGATCAATAAAAACCGAGGTAGGATGTTATTTTATATGGTTTTCTTTCTATGTTTTAGTTTTTACAGTGAACACGGATCAATCATTTATCCACGGGTTGTGCATATTAGAGGATTGGTTAGATTATTCGGGATTTGGGATAATTTATTCATGGTTTAATTATTATCTCTCTGTTAATCATTCTAAGGGAAACCAATTGAGATCTGAAAGAAAATTGATCAATGTTCATTCCTCTAGATTGTTCTTTTTCTTTTCTACCCTGATTCTTCATTCATCACAGACATTATTCATTTGGCCCATGGTTTGACTTTTCTTAATGAATTGATCATTATTCGCACATTTCTGAGCTCAAATAGATCTGGTATCGACGTGGTATGATAGTGGTGTGATAATGGAAGTGATGATGGATCAGACTATTTTTTATATCTGATTTCATGTTCTTCAACATGAAATGAATAAAGAAATTAAATTGTGATTTTTGAATGGATTTGATGACTAGAAAATGTTGGGTGTCAATAGTGAGGCTTAGATGAGTTAGTTCCTCTATTTTCCTAGTAAAATAGTTGTTGGGTCAAAGACCTAAGGTAAAGGAAAAAATGCAGAAACTAAATTTGAGAATATGGATAATTTAGCGATACATGGTGTGTAACTCAGATCCACATTCCATGTGGTACCCTCTCCGTAGTTTCTAGGGTTTTGGTAAGGAGATAAGTATCACACAGCATGTGACATGGTCATGTGGCATGTGACCTCTCCCCAGTGTCTCAACATGTACCTCGAAGGGTACATGGATAGGGGATGGAGTACATAGGCACAATCACACCATGTACTCCCACATAGTCATGAATTTTCCTAGTTTACATTGTAATACCCATGTACTGGTACATGGGAAGAGTAAACTAGAAATTGACATGTTTTGTACTATTACACGGACATGGGACCTGGGCCGTTTACATGGGAAAGACCCAGTTTCGAAGGTAAATGATGTGTTCCCATACTACATGTCATGTACTCCTAAAATATTTTCTCAGAGCCCTTTTCCACTATATCTTGGACAAGTTTTGTTAGAGTGAATTACCTGTATCAATTCCCTAAGGGTTAGTATGGAATCACCACCAACTCCCAGGACAGTGATCCCTTCAGCACGACTTCTTAGATAGAGTTGTTGGAATCCTTTCATGAGTCTGAGAGTGAGATCCTCTATTCATCTTTGTTCCCTGGGTTGAGTTATTGGTATCCTCATGACCAACACAACATGGGAACCAGTCCTCTACTTAGTGGGTTAATCCAGATTGAGTTTTTGGTATACCCCCTGGACTTGTGTGTGATCATAGTCTATGTATCATATCTCTTTAGACTTCTATAATGTACTTATAATGGTAAGACCTGACGATCATTACCTATCAAATAGATGTAATTAATGCTATCATAAATAGTAGTGTGTTCTCCTAGATGATCTCTTTATATAGCCTTCGATCTGGAATCCTTGGCTGGAATTATGGTTGTGACATACCTATAGACTGTGAGTATTTGATGAGTATATCTAGATATTCTTATTATATGTGTTGTAGACATATATCTATGTAGATCTAACTGCATTATTTTTTGTATGCTTTGTGATTTCAGGGTGTCCTACTAGGTATTTTTATACTCAATCACGCATGGTCTTTGTTCATATGTTTCGTGTCTTGTGTAGACAATCGGTCTTTTGATAGAGTCCTAGACCGACTAGGAATAGATGGTTCATAGTGAGACAGGAAAGACCGAGGTTTATTCCTATGGAATCTTGATATTATTCCCTATCATTCTTTATATGTTGAAAAAAAATTAGACTCTTTGTGTTGGGATTTTATTTTACCCTGTTTACTTTTATTTACTTCTTTTCACACTCTAGTTGTGGGATTTAGATGAATTCCGGAATAGGTTTTCAGTTGTTTTTACTTTTCATTATTATATAGGCTTGGAGATGTGTGCATATATACAGGTACTAAGCATAACACCTCAAATGTTAATGATATTTCTACTCATTACTAGTCACCAAAAATTTTCCTGTTGGAGGTGGGATTTGGGAGTTGTAGAATGGGACACATTGGAATGGTTCATAATAGAGTGGTATCAATGGAGTCAGTTCTACCTTAGGACCGGTGTTTATGAGATGGGTTTGGGGAAATAATGTAAAGTGTTTTGACTTTGTCTTTTAAGCTAGGGACTCTAGTGTTGGTGTAGAGGTTGATGTATCCATACACCAGGACTCTGATCACCTTCTTTTTGACTTAGTACATAAGTACATTGGTTGTAGGAAAAACAATGGTGCATGCATCATATATAAATGGGTTATGGTTTCCATTTCCTTCTTGAGTTAACTCTTTCGATATACTCATTGACCTTGGTATATGTTTTTTATTTTAGGATTCCTATACAATGTATGCCAACTAGGATTAAAAATTAGGATCTTGAGGATGATCCCCTCAATGATGAGTTGTCGATACAAGGACCAGTTCTTGAGATTCTACCTCCAGTTAGTGCACCTGTTATACCACCAACTATAGAATATATGATGGTACCCACAGTGCTAGAAGATGAAGTGCACAGGATGAGATCACGTCACAAGTTTTAGCGATATAGACCCATCAGGTTATGAGGTGACCCTGATCCATAGGAGGCTATGGAGTGGCTTGAGGTGGTGACTCAAGTTTTCTGTCTAGTCAAAAAACCAGTATATTAGATGTTGGTCCTTCAAATGAGACTTCTTCATGGCACAACAGAATGATGGTGGGGTTTAGTGACTTGGTCTTATGTTCATGTGACTCTACCATGGTTAGAGTTTGAGTGCCTTTTCATAGAGGAGTTATCTACATCTAATCTAAGGGATTTACATATCTAGGAGCTTCTGCGTCTCTAGCAGGGTAGCACGATAGTAGCTAAATATTCATCAAGGTTTTCCAACCCCTCCAGGTACTCCATGGATAATTTTGTGACTAGTTATCTAGGGATTGGACCTTCTGTTGAGGATTTTGTAGAGACATTTTATCCATTTTTATACCTCTATGAATTCCTACCTATGTCGGGGTTCTAGAGAGAGCTTTGGTGGTTGAGAGATTATTGGTTGACCAGATACAGCCAGTGGTTGCTGGTAGTGGGAAAGAAGGATAAGAGACCTTGGTAGTAGGGAACCAATATCAGTCTGAGGGACCTTCACATGAAATAAATTTTAGGAGGAGGTCCCAGGATATAAGATCTTCATATCAGATCCCTCGGGATAGGAAAATTCATCCCAAAGAGAGGTGGTGTTACTCATGTGATGGCAAGGAAAATATTGCATGAGATTGTCTGACCTACCGTAGAATTGAAATAGATATTGTGGATGGTCCATTAAAGTAGATTCGTTGGTAGGAACAGACAGGTCCTCAGGGTGGTGGATGTTGTAGAGGAGCTAGGAGAGAATCAGGATGTGGTATATGCTTCAACTTATTACCACCACCACCCCCAAGGTGGTCCATTCCATGCTCCATGAGCTGGAGGAAAAGGGATGGGACAACTATAGGTAGTCATGGCTTATAACCAAGAGGATATAGGAATGATTTGATTCATAATAATTATCTTTTATATCTTAGCTATAATAATGATAGACACATTTTCTAGTCATTCCTTTATTTCCATTTATCTTGTTGGGGACTTAGAGATTCTGGTTGAGCCCATAGCTTGACCCTTACACTTGGAGGCTCTTACTGGAGAGGACTAAGTAATCACGCACTTGTTCTAATAGTGTGACTTGACTCTTGGAGGCAAGAGTTTCTATTGGGATCTCTTGGTAGTAGCGATGAGGCCTTATGATTCCATATTAGGTATAGACTGTTTATCCATAGTTCATTCCCAGATTGACAGTTTCAGGTGAAGGATATGGTGTATCCACAAAGATGGGACTAGGTTATCCTTTATTAGATAAAGGTAAACCCAAGAAGTGTAGGATGGAATCATTAATAGGAGGGTGCGTCCAATTACTCATCAATTAGATATTCTAATCCTTGGTGCAGTGGATGTTATGAGTTCCTAATTCACTGCAGTGGTGGCAGAATACAAAGGCGTCTTCCCAAAGGATGTTTTAGGTTTACCTCCACATAGAGATATAGACTTCTGCATTGATCTAAACCTTGGTATGAAGTCAATATTTTCACCATCATGTCGGATGGCTCCTATAGAGCTTCATGAGTTGAGGGTGTAGTTAGAGGACTTGCAGTGGAAGGGCTTCTTTGGACCCAGTATTTCACCCTGGGATTCCCTAGTTTTGTTCTCCAAGAAGGAAGATGGGAGCTTGAGGTTGTGTGTGGAATACCAATTCTTAAAATAGGTGACTGTGAAGAATATGTATCCACTACCTAGGATCGATGACCTCTTTGATCAGTTGAGAGTGGAATAATGGTTCTCGAAGGTTGACCTCAGGTTAGGCTATCACAGACTTTGGGTATGGGATTAGGATATACCGAAGACAACATTCAAATGTTTTTATGGTCACTATGAGTACTTGGTGATTCCCTTTGGCATGAATAACTCCCCCACAAAGTTCTAGAACTTATGAATCAGATATTTCTACCTTTCTTAGACTGGTTTTTGGTTGTCTTCATCAACGATATCCTTATGTACTCAATGTTTTAGGAGGAGCATGCTAGACACTTGAGGATGGTTCTGGATGTACTCTGAGAGAAACCAATTTAAAGAAATATCTCTAAGTGTCAGTTCTAGATATAGAAGGTCTACTTTTTGGGACACCTTATCTCATTAGAAGGAGTGACAGTGGACCTGGCCAAGGTTGAGGCAGTTTTATCTTAGTAGCCACCCAAGAGCGTGATGGATTTGTGGATATTCCTTGGGTTGGAAGACTATTACCATAGATTCATACCTTATTTATCTATGATATCAACACGAATGATGGATTTGACCTGAAAGGGGAATCCCTTCATGTGGATAGAGTGGTGTCAGCAGGATTTTTAGTAGTTGAGGTAGAGATTGGTGAGCACTACCATCTTGATATTGCCAGAGGAGGGTGTCGAGTATGTAGTGTTTTGAAATGCATTAGGAATTAGGATTTGTTTCAATATAATGCAAAGGAGTAAGGTTATTGCCTATGGTTTACATCAGTTGATAACACATGAACAGAACTATGGGACCCATGATCTTAAGTTAGTAGTAGCGGTCTTCTTACTAAGGATGTGGTGACACTATATTATGGGTGAACAGTTTATCATCTATTATGATCACAATAGTCTCAAGTACATCTTCTCTCAAAAGTATCTTAACCTAAGACAGGGTTGATGGAAAATGTTCCTCTAGTATTTTGAATTCAAGATTATATATACTCCTGGGAAAGGGAATGTGGTAGTAGATACTCTCAGTGAGATATCTTGTTCATAGTTTCTGAATGATGTGTTAGAGTAGTTATCCTCAAAGAAGTTATCCTTTTTGGAAGATGATGAAGTATCTTACCCCAAGTTGATGGTTTTCACCCCTCCTCTTTTGTAGGAAGTCAGGGAGGCACCACTTGGGGCTACCAACTATGAAACCCTAAAACTTAAATATCCAATAGACATTATCCTAATGGATTTTCTGAAGGTGGAGAGCATGTCATTCTTTCAAAGGATGCATAATGGTACCATTGATGTTGTGGGAGGAGTTTATGAGAGGGTTCCATACATATTATTTGGTGGAATATCTAGGTGTGGAAAAGATGTAACAAGACCTAAAACATTAGTTTTTGTGGACATTGATGAAGAAGGGAGTTATAGATTTTGTCTCTCGATGCCTGACTTGTCACCAAGTGAAGGATCAGAACCAAGTTACAATGTGTTTATCTCAATCCCTTAAGGTTATAGAGTGGAAGTGTGATGTGATATCCATGGACTTCATGATGGGTTTGCCACATAAATTCAAGGGACATGATTCTATATGGGTGATCATATACTCACTCACCAATTTATTCCACTTCTTATCTATTCGAGAGAAGAGTTAAATAGAGATCATGGGATGCCTCTATGTGCAGGAGATAGTCCGAATATATGGAGTTACATCGATGGTCATTTATGATCATGATGCTTTCTTCATATCCCAATTTTGGAAGGAATTACAAGAGGCTTTCAGGTCTCAGTTACACTTGAGCACAGTGTTTCACCCCCAAACTAACATCCAAATAGAGAAAACCATTTAGGTCATGGAGGAATTTTTGCAAGTTTTTATACTAGACTTTGTCCATAGTTAGGAGGATCACGTACCACTAGTGGAGTTTTCATACAAAAACAGCTATCATTCCACCATTGGTATTATTCCATTTGATGATCTATATGGGAAACCCTACAAGTCACCACTTAGTTGGAATGACCCAAGAGAGTTGGAACTCATGGTCCCAAAGTTAGTGTGAGCAACAACTGAGAAGGTGTAGATCATATAGGAGTGTATGAAGACTCCACAATTCCATCGTAAGTATTACGTGGACTTAATATGGATGCCTTTTTATTTTGAGGAGGGAGACCATGTATTCCTATGGGTTTCACCTTAATGTGGATTATGATGTTTTAGTTGAGGTGGTAAGTTATCTATGAGATTCATTAGCCCTTTTAAGATACTACATAGAGTTGGTGAGGTGGTGTACCACTTAGCTTTATCTCTACCATTATACCAGTTACATGAAATCTTCCATGTGTCGTGGCTGAGAAGGTATATGCATGAATCATCATACATTATCGACTAGGGTGAGCTGGACATTGAGAATAGAGATACCTTTTCTGGGTACCCAGTAGAGATTGAGGATCGATAGGAGAGGATATTTCATGGATGATCGATTACTTTGGTGTGTGTCTGGTAGAAACATGGGAATCACCAGGAGATCACTTGGGAGTGGGTGGATCATATTCATGCTCATTACCCACATCTCTTTCTGTATCCCTTGTTTTGGATTTTCAGGACATAAAGTCCCAAGTTGGGGAGAATGTAATGACTCATATTTTCCATGTATTAATTTTTTTTAATGAAATATTTTTGAGACCAGGAACTGATACGTTGTATGATTTTGAGGCCCAGTGTTCCTAGAATAAATGTTTGAAATATATTAAATATATTAAATATATTAAATAGAAAATGCATGCATTTTTTCAGAAAAATTGGAATAACTTCTAAATGGGGTCCTATATCAGAAATATGAGGGCATCATTGAGTTTAGAATTTGGATTTTACCTTAGGTGTGATATATCCTTTGTTGTCATGGGTTGTTTGTGGAAATGTTACCACAGGTATAAAATGAATAAAATAATAAAATAAAATATATTTTTTTGTTTGTTGACACAACAACCTAATTTCCTTCATTAAATACATGTTTATGGAAAATTTACAAGGTTAGCCGTATAACCATGATAATTAACATGATCCATTGAATCCATTGGAGGAGATTCTATTGGTAGATGATGAATAGATCATAGATCGATAACCAATTCAAGGAAAATTAAAAGGATCTCACCAACAGTCATAGTGCAACACCTTTCTTCATCAACAATCGATCTAGATTGAGTTATGAAGTTACTTGATTTCATTTTCTTCCCCTTTTTTGGTTTCTATAATGAACACAAATTAATCAACCAAAAAATTTATTAGCATATCATGCATATTACAGGATGGGTTAGATTAATCAGGATTTGGGAGAATTTATCTGTGATTTATTTATTATCTCTTTGTTCTTAATTCTAATATCAACGAACTGAGGTAGAAATGAACATCAACCATGGTATGTTCCTCTTGATTGTTCTTGTTCTTTTCTCATATGATTCTGCATTCATCATGAGTGTTATTTTTTGTCCTATTGTTAGATATATCCTAATGAATTAATCATTTTGAACCTATTTCTTGGAACAACGATCCTATATTGTAGATTGAAGATCGGTTTGGTATGACGGTGGTGCAATGATGGAAGCGGTGATGGATCAGATGGTTTTTTATACCCAATTTCATGTTATTTAGTGTACAATGAAGAACAGTGTTTGATCATGATTTATAAATGGATTTGATGACCAATATTGAGGCTTGAATGAGGTGGTTCCTTGATTTTTCTAGTGATATGGTCGCTAGGTCAAAGGCCGAAGGTACAGGAACAAACATGGAAACCAGATCTAAGAATTGGTAAAATTATGTGATACACATCATGTAACTTAGAGCCACATTCCATGTGGGACCCTCCCATCTATTTCTATGGTTTCGATAAGAAAATAAGTATAAAATGGCATGTGACCTCTCCCTAATGGTTTGGCATGTACCTCAGAGGGTAAATAGACATGGGGTGGAGTGCATAGGCATGGATATGCAGTGTACTCCCACACAGAAAAGACTTTTCCTGGAGTACCCTAGAATACCCATGTATCAGTACATGGGAAGAGCACATGGGAAACTAATAAAATATTTACTATTACACAGAAATGGGACACATGTCTTTTACAAAGGTTGGACTCGGGGTCAAAGGGACATGGTGTGTACCCCTACTATATGTCTTGAACTTCTAAAATATTGTATTCGAGCCCTTTTCCTCTGTATCTTGGACAAGTTTCATTAGGTTTTCTTTCCAATATCAATTCTCTAAGGGTTAGTATGGAATTTCCTTATACCCATAGGATAGAAATCCCTTCAGCGGGACTTCTTGGATAGAGTTGTTTGAATCCTTCCATGAGGCCCAAAGTGAGATCCTTTATTCATCTTTGTTCCCTGGGTGGAGTAATTGGTATCGTTGTGACCAACACTACATGGGCATCGATCCTCTACTTGGCAGTTTAATCTATATTTAGTTTCCAGTACACCCCATGGCCTTAGGTTTGATCTTTATATATGTATCGTATCTCTTTAAACTTTTATCATGTACTTATAATGGCGAGAGATGATGAACATTGCCTCTTGGATGGATGTCATTAGTGGTATCAAACTCAGGAGTGTGTTCTCCCTGATGAGTGCTTTGTGGAAACTTCGAGCTAGAATCCTAGGTTAGAATTATGGTTGTGACATACCTTTATACTGTGAGACTTTTTTGAGTATATGAACATTTTTTTGTTATATGTGTTCTCGGCATATACCTGCAAAGAGATGACTGGATTATTTTTTGGTACTCTTTGTGGTTTTTGGTTTTCTTACTTGGTATTTTTATACTCACCTTTACACATGATTTTCCCTCACATGTCATGTCTTGTGTAGATGATAAAAATTTTGATAGAGTCCTAGACAAACCATAACCAAATGGTGCTTAGTGAAACTGGAAGGACTGATGTGTGTTCCTATGACATCATGACAGAAGTCCCTATCTTTCTTTATATGTTTTTCTTGTTTTTAGAATCTTTTTTTGGGCTTGTATTTGGCCATATTTACTTTCCTTTAATTCATATTGTACTCTGGTTGTGGGATTTAGATGTATGCATGCAGGTTTGTTTAGTTGTTTTTATATTCCATAATTTTATGGTCTTGGATATGTTTGTGTGTGTAGGATTACTAAGCATAAGGTCTCCCATGATAGTGATATTCCTACTCAGCACTATTATCTATCCCATGGCCTATTGTTGGCGGGCATGGGGAGTTTCAGCATGGGCCCCATTAAGACAGGTCATGACTAAAGTCCTAAAATACATATTTTCATAGAAATAACTCAGTATGAGACAAAGGTAATGGCCTAAGATACTCAAAGATTATGATTTCTCAATACACTAGCACCCAGGGGAAAAATAAGGAAGAAGATTCATTGAGTATGAAAGATCATGGAGTTTTGACCCAAATCAGGATCGAGAGGGATCCTATGTTCACAAATCTAGTAAAGATGGATATGGGAATTATTAAGAAGGATATATATCACTCCATTTTCAAATTATAATGAAACAATATTTATTATAAAAGATAAAACGTTCTCAATCTAATGATGAGAGATTTTAGAAGAAAATTAAAGGTGTGAATGATGGGAAATTAACATACTTAATTTGTGAAGATGGTGTTCTAAAATTTTGAAATAGATTATGTGTTTCAACCATACCTAAGCTAAAAAATGAAACTTTTTAGTGAATCTCATGGGTCAAATTTCTATATACACTCTGGTAGAAAAATAATGTATAGGTATTAAAGGGAATATTTTTTGTGGAAAACCTGAAGTGGGGAATTGCATACTATGTGTCCATATGTTTGGTTCTCAACAAGTGAAATCTATGATAAAACATCCTAGAGGATTCATTCAAACTCTTCATATTTCTATGTGGAAATGGGATGGCATTAATATGTACTTTTTCATAGTACTACCAAAGTCTCCTATGAAGAATGATGTAATATGGGTTATCCTTGATCACCTAACCAAATTTTCACATTTTCTCACTATAAGAGAATGTTTAGATCTTGAGTGACTCACAATCCTCTAAATTAATGAAGTTGTAAGACTTAATGTAACACCTCTTTCAGTTGTGTCTAATCATGATCCTCATTTTATATTGAAATTTTCACGGAGTCTTAAAAAGGTTCTTGATACTAATCTTCATTTGAGAACTTTATAGAATCCTCAAACTGATGGATTACCCGAAAGAACTATTCAAAAAATGGAAGACATGATGAGGTCATGCTCACTTTACTTTCAAGATATGTGGGATCAGTATTTATCTTTAGTAGATTTTTCCCATAAGAGTATTTTTAATTGAAGTATTAAAATGGTGTCATATGAAGCATGATATGGAAAGAAATGTCACACAAAAACATTTTGAGATGAAGTTATTGAAAGGAAACTTATAGTCCTATAACTTGTTAAAGTAAAAACAATAAAGGTAAAGACTATTTAGGCTCATATTAAAGTAGTTCAAAGTAGTAAAAATAGTTATACTGATATTCATAGGATAGATTTGTAATTCCAAGTGGGAGATTATATTTTCTTGAAAGTATATCCATGGAAGGGTGTTATAGGGTTTGAAAAGAATGTAAAGATGAGCTACAGCTTCATCAGACCCTTTGAAAGTTTTTAAAGGATTATATTCATGTATTATGATTTTTCAATTCCACCAATTCTCTCAAAATTACATGATGTGTTCCATATATCATTATTAAGGAAGTACATGTCATCCCCAAAGCATGTTCTCACCTATGATGAAATAGAATTAAAACCTAATCTATCTTATTATAAATAACCCATATAGATTCTTCATACTAGTGATCAAGTATTTATAAATTGGATGACTCATCTGGTAAAGTTTCTTTGGAGACATCATAAAATAGAGGAAGAAACATGGGAATGAGAGGATGTTATAAAGAAGAAATACCCTCATTTGTTTATAAGGTAATATCCATGAAATTTTGTGGAAGAAATTTTTGTGGGAGGGAATAATATAATCCCCTAATAATTTATTATTTATTTCCTTTTAAATTAATTCAATCTATTTGATAGTTTCCCATACATGCAACACATGGTTTAAACAAAACACAGTAATCTATTAAAATATAATTTAAACATGATCGTTATAACCTAGTCATTAAATTAGAGGGTATGAATAGGAAAAATAAATTATGAAAAATATATAATTTATATATTTTCATTGGTTATTGATTTATTATAAATAAAAATAATATTCATTTAAAATTAAATGAATTTTTTTTCAAAAAAATTGTATTTGTTTCAAAGAGAACGGTTTCGTTGTTTCTTGGGCACTTATGATAAAATTAATTTTTGAAACTTTTATAAAATTTATTTGATAAAAAAATTCATTTTTTAAATGAACATATCAAAATTATATCAAAGTGAATTTATGGGTTTTTTTTGAAAAGATTCATTTTTTCAATGAATAGTGAAAATTCGGATTTTTATTGAAAACATTCTTTTCATTTAAATTATTTAAATAGTTAAATTATATTATAAATTTTTTTTAAAGAAAAAATATGTTAAATTATATTATATTAAATAAAATTTAGGTTAGTGGAATAAATTTAATGATAAATTTTAATGTTAAAACCTTTTATACTTATGAAAATCATTTCTTTGGAAACCCTTTTTTTATTGCGACTCCGAGTATGAGTTTAAATTTTATTATGAAAATTATATGAAATTAATTTGAAAAAATGGATTAAATATTTTTAATAATCATAATTTATATTATATAATATTTTAAACTTAATTTTTGACCATTATTAATAGTAAAAACAGTAAAAATTAATTATCACAGTTAATGTAAAAACGGATTTCCTATGGGTTAAACTAAGAATATAATAGTTAAAAATGACATAAAATTTGTAAAAAAACAAAATAAATGGAAATATGGATACCTATAATCTATAAGGGTCTATAATTGATCATTTTTAGAATTTTTTCAAGGTATAAATGTGGGTGTAAGTTATTCTTTTCAAAAATTCCAAGTGTGCCCTCTCCCCCGCTAATAAAAGGCCACCCCCTCTCCTACCATATTCATAATTCAAAATAAATTAGATTCCATAAATAATTATCCAAATAACTTCTTTACTTCCTTACCAATATACGAGATCAATTTTTTAATCATAAACCTATATTAGGAAGTATTTTTATGAAAACCTACAGAAGTTACCTGAAGAAGAGGTAATGTTCTTAAACGTGCATTTTCATTTTATTTCTTCTTCCACATCCCTAAAATATTATTAAATCATAATAATATAATAACAAAATTATATAAACTATACTTATATGTTATTATTTTAATGTAATAACTTATATCCATCTTCACTTCCATCAAATGGGAAACGAAATCATTGATTGTGTATACGGAGGACTAGAGCCTCACGAACCGATGTAACTCGTTTTCTATCAAAACCTATCATGGTAGGATATAATGATATATTTAATGTTAAAATATAATATTTATGATATAATTATATTTATTTAATTATTTTATCATAGATACCTTCTTAATTTACATTCCATTGAAAATATGATAGTGTTGCTCGTGTTTACGGAGGACTACCACCTCACGAAGTGATGTGATTCATTTTTCACTTATAATTTACAAGGGTGGTAATAAGGATAAATTTAAAATATATATGGGATTTATATGAAATTATATAAATTAAATAAAATTAATAAATCATACTCTCCCTTAACCTCTCACCCGTTAAGGGAATGATATTGTCGCTCGTGCATATGTACGGTCTCCCATCTCCATGAAGCGGTGCAACTCATTTTCCATATCCAACATTAAATAATGGTTATAATAATGTATATAATGACTAAATATGGTATTTATAACATTATTATAATTATTTATATTATTTATTTATGTCCTATGTACAATAATTGAAACTTTTATGACAAAATACATATGAGAAAACCAGATAATTAATACTCAAAACAAGGAAAATAATGAAATATTATTAACAAACGTGTGGTAAAATATTATAAGTGGATCATATATGATATTATAAATATTATTATTGTTCTATTATAAATTAATCACATGCTTAAAACTATAATACATGATTTTAAATCATTTTCAACTAAAGGAAATCATGAGGTAAAGGACTTCATCTCAATTTCCCTTCATTGAGGCATATTTTATTATTGTGTGTCTAATTTCTTTTATATGGTGTAAATACTTACCATTTTACATGTAATACCATAAATAATTCATAATTAATGGTATTTTATTTTTAAATTTTAAATATTTCATCCAAGGGGATTTTAATTGAATGATACCAAGTGTTAAGGGACTTCATCTCAATTTCACTTTATTAAGGTACATTTTATTATTGTGAACCTAATTTCTTTTATATTGTGTAAATACTACGAATTTTACTTGTAATACCCTAAATGATTCATACTTCATGGTATTGTAGTATTCAATTTGAATTATTTCATTCAAGGTGATTTTACATGAACGTTACCAAGCGGTAAGGGATTCCATCTCAATTTCGCTTCATTGGGACATATTTTATTGTTGCGCATATTATTTATTTCATATAGTGTAAATAATACCCATTTTAAATTTTATACCATGAATAATTCATAATTAATGTTAATTTAAGTTTAAATTTGTATTATTTAATCCAAGGGAATTTTACTAAAACTTTACCAAGTGGTAAGTAATTTTGTCTTAATTTACATTTCTTTGAGACATATTTGTTAATATGAACCTATTCACTTTTATGCGGTGTATATACTTCCCCTTTGATGTATTTATCATGAATTACTATTTATTAATGATTATTAATGTTTATTTTCATGTTTATTATTCACGGTTTTACAATTTAAAACTTATGAAAGTGGTAGAGTTATTGTACAGTCTCACTTTATTTTGTGAGTGTTTACTTTCTATTGAAACAACCACTTTATTATTATCATTTTTCATTGGACATTAAATTCATATTAGATATCTATATTATTTTATGATTTATATGACTATTTCATAAACCATATACCATTTTTTACATTCTATATTTACTTTGAAATTTATTTGATCAATTGGGGAAATATTGAAAAATCTCTATCATTAACTCAATATAGATATTTGATGATAAGGCATATTGATTAATGAATTAAATTGATTATTTGATATATGAGGAATTATTTGGAAATTAATTTATAGGTTGGGACTAGTTTTTTATAGCTCCTCGATGCATTGATAGGGCCCATGACATAAATCAATTGTCCAAATAAGATGGGTTTTTACCTAGTAATTTTAAACTATCTTGAGAATGGTCTTGATAGTAGAGGTATTCATCATGAATTATATCATGAAGTCCAATAATTAATCATTTTCTTCAATTATAATTAATTTATTATTATTATTATCAATGATATTTTTTCAAAGATATTATCTCTGGATTCATTAATTATTAGTTTATTGATTAAATGGAATGTATTTTTAGTTATTTACCATGACATATTGATTATGTATTATCCAATTATGATAGTAAAATTACTAATTAAATGGAAATTGTGTTCATTAATTTACCTTTCCATATTTATTATTTTTATTGATTCATTATATCTTCTACTGTATATAACCTTTAATGATCATTCGAGATCACCCTTATTTTGTTTCCTTTCCTCGGGATATGAAGAAAAATTCTTGGGATGAGTTCAAGGATACCAATTTTTTCCCATTAATATGATTTTTATTTTATTTTGCTATGTAAAATGGGTATCATGTATTTATAACACCCCAAACATTTTATAGTATGCTTCTCTTAAATACATTCTATTCATAACCTATATTTCATAAATAATTATGCTCCTTTGAAACGAAACTTGGTTATTTAGGAGATAGTTAAAACCTATCCATTAAACATAAATTTTCCACTTCTATGTTTTGAATTTTGAAAAACGTTCATCTAGAGTTGTGACCAATAAGTTATTTGGAGACTCATAGAACAAACTTGATTTTTTGATGAATAGTAACATACCCTTATGAGTAGTAATATGACCCTAATGAATAGTAAATAATGATAATATTTTATTTTCTTAAGGTAATAAGATAATTAAATATTAATTAATTTTTCAATGTGATATAAAACTAATTATACCTCTAAAATTGTTATTTTTTGAATTAACTATGATTTTATTTAAATTTTAAATTAATAATATTTAGAAAATTATTTTTGAAAAATGGAGTTCATTTTTAAATTATACATATAGAAAAATGGTTAGGGTGAATTTTTGGGATTTTTCTGAAATTCTAGAAATTTTGATGAATAGTGAAATACAGTAAAATACAGTATATTCAAATTATCAGTAAAATACACTATTTATGACATCATAAGTGATTTAATACCACTTGGTTTGAACTCACATTCCATTATTACAATTTTGGGTCACATTAATTAAGATTATTCCTAGTCTTGATCAAAAATATGATAATTATGATTAAAATAATGAAAATACCTCCTCTCCTCTACTATAAATACCACCCTCATTCCCCTCTTCCTCCCACACCTCTAAAGCCTTGAACCTTACCTAAATTCTGAAAAATAATATTCCAAATCCCTCTTCCCCACGTCCTATATCTTCTTTTGTCACTAAAAGTCCAAAACCAAAGGTCTTGAGAAGGATCTCATGGAGAAGAGATCAAGAGGTAAACATCCTGTTTAGTTTTCTTTCTTTTCATTCATTTTATGTTATTACTTTTAAATTTCATTTGGATTATGTTGGGATATGTCATTCCATATCCCCCTTACTATCCATATTATGTAATAGTGATTAGATACCCCCTTTCTCTCATCAAACTATTTTAAATTTCCTCTTTAGCTGCCTAATTTTCGTGAGAGATTTCTCAATTTTTCTTCTATTTTGAGTTCCTTTATTTTATACTTATTTACTCATCTCCCCTAATAAAAATGATATGATAATTACATTACCTTAAAAGAAATATAATTATATTATTCTAATAAAATATTTCATCATCATCTCTTTCCCCCTCCTCCTATACTAAAAATGAAAACATCATCTGAGATGTGTTGATTTATCACATTCAAGGACAATGGGTTCTAAATTTTCATTACCATATTCAATTCTAGTCATGAATAAATTTTTATGGTTAAACCAGATCAGAATATATTTATTTCATATCATTAATTTTTTTTAATCCCTACACACTCATAATATAGAATAATAATACAAAATAAGTTCATTGTGCACTAAACTGCCAAGCAAAATTGAAGCGTTTATCAATAACTTTTAATTAATGATTCATCCTCAAGTATATAAACCAGAATCATTATAAGATCATTTATATCCCTTTAATTTCACTAATAATATGTATTAACAATTCTAAATTATTAACCACATTTCAAACGAACTTCCATTCATGAATATAAGTAAACGAATCATGAAAACAAAGGATGAAAATGCTTCCAAAAAAATAAAATCGAACCTCTTAAACCCATAAAAAGGGCCATGAATGAACCTAATTAAGTTATACTAAATATATTACATGTATAAGATATTCTGGAATTATTAATTAATTAAGATAAATTTTATTATTCAGTTCATTAAAACAAATGAAGAACACACTCGAGCATAAGGTAAGGGGTTTCTCATCTCACTTTCATTTCTATGAGATTTCCATTGTTCGCAACTTATTTCTTGTATGTGTTGTATGTGTACTAAAATTTTTCAAATAATATCATGATTCTATTTATATTCATGGTTTTAAATTATTAATTTTATGGTTATTAATTTTTGTTCATATGATTCAATTGATTACAAAATGGTAAGGGACTTTGTCTCAATATCCATTTCATTGAGACCTTCTTGATATTGTGCACCTAATATTTCTTATGTGGTGTATCTACTGCCCATTTGAGATCATTTTTAATTTGAAAGTATAAATATATTATATATACATATTCTTTTTTCATGGATATGAGTATTGTCTTAAGTAGTATACCCTTTTACATACGGTGTTTATTTTGAAAGTTATTTTAACTATGGAAATATCGATGAATTTATATTCTATACTCTATATGGATATTGAGAAGGACTTTTTTACTTGTATTAAATATATGTATAAAGAATTATTTGTAAATTCAGTGGAGTTTAGGGCTCACTATAGCCCCACGATTCATCGACAGGTCTCATGAGACAAATCAGTTGGCGACAAACCCTTTGAGTTTGTTTCCAAAAATCAGACGGGTTTCTACCCAAAAACTTAAACCATTTTAATGGTATTATGGTATCATGTGCTAGATAAATTACATCCAATTAAAAAGATTTATCTTTATTCATTATCATTTATTACTATCGATGAGTTTTTCACTATGACAAAATCTATGGATGCAGTTTCATTCCCAATTTATTAATGGCGTGAGTTTTTCATTTATTCACTGCACCATATTAATTATGCCAAATTGTTTATGATTAATTTATTATTGATTCATTCTTTGGCCATTTTTAACCCTTACTGAGAATTTGAGCTCACCCCTTTCATTTTTTTACCTTCAATAGGTTATGAAGAGGAAACTATTTATTGAGTTTTGTGTATGAAGTTTTTAGTTTCTGTTATGTATTGTATTTTGTAACCTTTTCCAATGTAATTTGAGTTATATCTATGTATCTAGTTTCATAAAGACTACTAAACTGATCATTCCTTTAGTATTTCTTTACTTATAACCATTCCAATATAATAATTAATGCATTGGATTTTTTCTAGAGGGGTCGGGGTGTTACAATTGGTATCAGAGGAAGTTTAGTAGAAAACTTGGAAACTATAGTAGAAAATATAGAGTATGGAACAAATACCTAAGGTAGTATTTGAGTAAAATCATAAAAGAACGTCCTGGAAGTTTGTTAAGGAAAATATTATTTGGATATTTCTAGAAAATAAATCCCTATTTGGATATAAATAGGTAGAGGTGGCTCTGGTATAGTTGTACCTAGGAGTTAAAACTCCGATAAGGAGTTTTGGGCTTGACCTAAGGTATCTCGGTACACGAAAATGGGTCTTGCTGCACTCTTGGTATTGACACTCCTGGGGGATATGCTTAGGATAATTCAAATTTTCTTTACAAGCCATTATGAAGGATTTTAATGTGATTTTTCCTCAGAGAAGACATGTTTATGAGATTAGTTATGCATAGAATTTCAATCTATATTAAGTGCTTTTCTATTTGAGATTCATGACCTAATATAGTGTATTCCATTATTTATAAATGGTTCCTAATGGAAGAAAGGGAATCAATACTCGTGGACAATGTAGGGATTTCCCCGTTGATCAATTCAACATAGTCAATGTTGGAGAAGATCAAATCATGACCATATTGAGAAAACTTACTTAGGTTGTTACAAATAACTATGTTACACCAGTGTTAGATCATTTCATGTGGAATAATCCCCCATCTTTCTATGGGACTACTAATCTAGTGGTTTCTATGTAGTGGATCAAGTCCTTTGAAAAGATATTCATGGCATTAAGATGCAATAAAAATGAAAAGGTAGTACTGGCAGTATATTGTATCAAGGGTGACGCCGATAAATGGTGGTCCTTGATCCAGAATACCATGGAGGAAGAATAAATATATGATATGGAATGGAGGACTTTTAAGGAAATATTATTCAAAAAATATTTTCCTCATGAGAAACAAACCGAAATGAAGAGGAAATTCCTTGGATTAAAGCAAAGGGAAGAAGACAGTGTTGTCGAGTATGAGGCTACCTTCACAAGCCTAACTAGGTATGTCATGGATTATGTGTGAGAATCAAAAGACATGATTGATCATTTCTTTGAAGGTATTAAGACAAGTCTTTGAAGGGCACTGGCTTCTCAAAAAATTTCATCATATGATGAAATTTTATCAAGTTCCATAAAAACATAGAAGGAATTTTCTAGATCAAATTTTTCCAAGGGAAACCAAGATAAGAAGAGATACTCTGAAAACCATGGAAAAGTTGAAGCACCAAAAAATAACAATGGAATTAAGCAATTTCCGTTATGCATGAACTATGGAAAGAATCATCATGGTAAATGGTTGAAAGGCATGGAAGTCTACTATAAGTGTGGAGAAAAGGGTCATCGATCTAATGAATACAAGGGGAAGAAATATTTTGATGATGTTCAATACTACAATTGTAGAGAGATGGGACACTATGGAAATTAGTGTCCTAAGAGCCAAGGAAACTTGCCTCAGAAAAGGCCATGAGAATAAGGGAAAGCATATGCGATTACAACTGTAGAGGTTGAAGTTTCTAATGAAGTGGTGGTAGGTACTTTAATTGTTTCCTAAAACTTGGTCAATTCATTATTTGATTATGTATCATCTCATTAATTTATATCTTTCCAGTTTTCCAAGAAAATTATACATGACAAATTTTATTTAATAAAGGAGTTATAAGTCAAAACTCCTTGGGGATATATCATTGAAAAAAAGCATGATGGTCAGTCCCCCTTATGACACATAAACATGATTTAGTTTATAACCTTATCATCATAACAATGATTTAATTTGATATAATTCTCAGTATGATTTGGCTATCAAATTTTGATACGAAGATCTATTGCAAGAAGAAGGAAGTTACAATTTTTGAAAATGGTTTAGAATCCCTTATCTTTAGAGAAGAAATCACACCATCTGATTATTATCTAGATCCACCCCCAGTATATCTACCAAATTAAATACTTTGAGAGGAAGATAAAACAATATCTATGGGCGAGGAAAGAAATATCCAAATTTAAGATGTGCATATAGTACAAGAATACATTGATGTATTTCCATAGGATTTACCTGGATATCCTCCAGAGCAGGAAGTTGAGTTCTCTATTTATTTAATTCCTGGTGTAAGACTTATATCAAAGACTCCCTATATAATAGCCATTGTATAATTAGTGGATCTAAAGAAACAAATAGAGGAATTGAGTGACAAAGTATTTATTCGGCCTAGTGTTTCTCCATGGGGAGTCCCTATCCTCTTTGTCAAGAAAAAATATGGATCCATGAGGCTATGCATTGATTATAGTGAAATCAATGATATTACAATAAATAATAAGTATCCACTACCACAAATCGATGATTTATTTGATCAACTTCAGGGAGCCCAATATTTTTTGAAGATTGACCTTCTATCTGGATATCATCAACTGTATGTGATAAAGGAAGATATTTCAAAGATAGTGTTTCGAACCAGGTTTGGGCATTATGAGTTTACAGTGATGCATTTTGGACTGACGAATGCACCATCTGTTTTCATGGATTTAATGAATGATTTTTCAAGGAATATCTTGATAACTTTGTTGTGTAATTCATCGATGATATCCTAGTATACTCAAAAATATATGAATACCCTGAGAATCACTTTCGGATTATTTTGAAAACTCTTAAAAGAAATGAATTATATGGGAAGTTTTTCAAGTGAAAATTATGGATTCAATCAGTTTATTTTCTAGGCCATATTGTCTCTAAGTATGCAATCCTAGTTGATCCTGCAAAGAAAAAGGTAGTCCAATATTGGGCCACACCAACAAATATAACTGAGGTACCCAGTTTTATTAACTTAGCAGGTTATTATCGGCATTTCGTTCAGAATTTTTTCCGACTGGATAACCCACTAACCAATCTCACACGTAAAGGATTTAAGTTTGTGTGGGAAAAAAATGTACATAACGCTTCAAATAATTGAAAAGAATATTGTTCAATGCTCCAATTTTGACTCTTCCATATGGAATTGATGGATTTTTAATATACAGTGATGCATAAAAGAATGGGTTGGGTTGCGTCCTTATGAAAAATGGTAAAGTTATTACTTATGCATCCAGCCAGTTGAAAAATCATGATAAAAGTTATCCAACTCATGATCTTGAGTTGGAATCTATAATATTTGATATGAAAATATGGAGACATTATCTTTACGGTGAAAAATGTGAGATATACACAGATCACAAGAGTTTGAAATATATTTTCACACAAAAATAACTCAACATGAGTCAAATGAGATGGCTCAAGTTACTCAAATATTATGATTTTTCAATACACTACCACCTAGGAAAGTCATATAAGGTAGAAGATGCATTAATCAGGAAATATCATGGACTTTTGACTCAAATGAGGATTGAGAGACATCCTATATTCATGGATCTACTAAAGATGAATATGGTAATTGTTAAGGAAGGGGAAACATATTTCCTATTTCAAATGATTGTTAAACCATCTTTACTAAAGAAGATAAAAATATTTGAATCTGATGATGAAAATCAACACAAGAAAATTATTGTTGTTAAGGATAAGAGATTGGAAAACTTTGGGTATGAGGAAGGAGTTCTGAATTTTGGGAAGAGGTTATGTGTTTCGTCAGTATCTAAGCTAAAAATAGAACTATTAGACAATACTCATAGCTCAAATTTCTCTATACACCCGGGTAGCACAAAGATGTATATATATCTAAAGGAATATTTTTGGTGGGATAATATAAAGCGGGAAATTTCTGACTACATTTCAAGGTGTCTAGTTTGTCAACAAGTGAAGGTATAGAGATAACATCTAAGAGGAGTGATGAAACCTCTACCTATTCCTATGTGGAAGTGGGATAACATTATGATGGATTTTTTCACTGGACTACCGAGGACACCTAGAATGAATGATTCAATATGGGTAATTATTGATCGTCTCACAAAATCAGCACATTTTCTTCCTATAAAGAGGATTTACCACTTGAGAGCCCGGAAAGACTTTATATTAATTAATGTGTAATACTTTATGGTGAACCTCTATCGATTGTGTTTGATCGAGATCCTCAGTTTACATCAAAATTATAGAAAATTATCTAGAAGGATTTGAATACTGAGCTTCGTATGAGTACTACTTATCACCCCCAAACTGACAAACAATCTAAAAGGAATATTTAAACCCTAGAAGACATACTGAATTCAAGCTCTCTTGACTTACAAGGTATGTGGGATCAATACTTGCCTTTGGTGGAATTTTCTTACAATAATAGTTTCTATTCTAGTATTCAAATGGCTTCATATGAAGCATTATATGGAAAGAGATTTCTAACTCTAACTTGTTAGGATGAAGTTGGTGATAGGAAACTTATAGGTCCATGGATTATTAAAGAGACCATGACAAAGGTAAAGACAATCCAAGCCCATATAAAAGCATCCCAAAGTAGGAAGAAGAGTTATGATGACAACTAGAGAAAGGATTTGGAATTCCAAGTGAGAGATCAGGTCTTTCTGAAAGTATCTCCATGTAAGGGTGTCTTAAGGTTCGGTAAGAAAGGGAAACGAAGCCCTAGGTACATCGGACCATTTGAAATTATGAAAAGAATCGGAGTTGTAGCTTATCGTTTAGAAATACCTCCATGTCTCTCCAAAGTTCATGATGTCTTCCATGTGTCATTGTGGAAGCAATACATGCCAGACCCAATGCATGTACTCGCCTATGAAGAAATAGAACTAGAACCTGATTTTTTATACTGTGAAGAGCCTATCGGGATCCTTGACATAAGGGAGCAGGTATTGAGAAATCAGAAAACTTGTCTAGTAAAGGTTCTTTGGAAAAACCATAATATAGAGGAACCAACGTGGGAACCTAAGGATGTTATGAAGAAGAACCACCCGCATCTTTTTAGTGGGCTTTATACATAAAATTTCAAGGACAAAATTTCCAAAGGAGGGAATAATATAACACCCCAAACATTTTATGGTATGATTCTCTTAAATACATTCTATTCATAGATTATATTTTATAAATCAATGTGTTCCTTTGAAACGACACTTGGTTATTTAGGAGATAGTCAAAACTTATCCATTAAACATAAATTTTCCACTTCTATGTTTTGAATTTTGAAAAACAATCATCTAGAGTTGTGACCAATAAGTTATTTAGAGTACGATATAACCAACTTGATTTTTTGATGAATAGTAACATACCCTTATGAATAGTAATATAAATAGTAATATGACCTTATGAATAGTAAATAATGATAATATTTTATTTTCTTAAGGTAATAAGATAACGAAATCTTAATAAATTTTTTAATGTGATAGAAAACTATTATACCTTTAAAATTGTTATTTTTTGAATTAACTGTGATTTTATTTAAATTTAAATTAATAATATTTAGAAAATTATTTTTGAAAAATAGAGTTCATTTTTTAATTCTACACATCAAAAAATGGTTAGGGCGAATTTTTGGGATTTTTTTGAAATTCTAGAATTTTTAATGAATAGTGAAATACAGTAAAATACCATATATTCAAATTATCAGCAAAATACACTATTTATGACATCATAAGTGGGGTAAGACCACTTGGTTTGAACTCACATGCCATTATTACTATTTTGGGTCACATGAATTAATATTATTCATAGTCTTCAGCAAAAATATTATAATAATGATTAAAATAATGAAAAATACCTCCTCTCCTCCACTATAAATACCACCCTAATTCCCCTCTTCCTCCTACACCTCTCAAGCCTTGAAACTTAATTAAATTCTGAAAAATACACTTCCAAATCCCTCTTCCCCACTTCCAAAATCTATTTGTCTCACCAAAAGGTCAAAACCAAAGGCCTTAAGAAGGATCTCAAGGAGAATAGATCAAGAGGTAAACATCCTCTTTAGTTTTCTTTCTTTTCATTCATTTTATGTTATTATTTTTAAATTTCGTTTGGATTATGTTGGGATATGTCATTCCATATCTTCCTTAATTTCCATATTATGTAATAGTGATTAGATACCCCCTTTATCTCATCAAACTATTTTATGAAATTTTAAGTGACGCCGTTAGACTACCGAATTTTCATGAGAGATTTCTCAATTTTTCTTCTATTTTGAGTTCCTTTATTTTATAATTATTTCCTCATATCTACTCATAAAAATTCTTTGTTAATTCTAGTACCTTAAATTAACTATAATTATATTATACTAATTAAAAATTTCATTATCAACTCTTTCCCCCTCCTCCTATACTAAAAATGAAAACATCGTCCGAGGTGTGTTGATTTATCACATTCAGGGACGACAGGTTCTCAATTTTTGTTACCATATTCAATTATGGTCATTAAACCATTTTTATGATGGAAAAATATTAGAATATATTTATTTCATCTCATTAATGTTCTGGAATCCCAACACACTCATAATATGGAATAATAATACAAAACAAGTTCATTGTGCACAAAACCGCCAAGCTAAATCCAAGCATTTATCAATAACTATTAACTAATGATTCATCCTCAAGTATATAACACAGAATAATTATAAGATCATTTATATCCCTTTAATTTCACTAATAAAATATATTAACAATTTTGTATATTTAACCACATTTCAAATGAACTTCTATTCATGAATATAAGTAAACGAATCATGAAAACCAAGGAAGAAAATGCTTCTAAAACAATAAAATTGAACCTATTAAACCCATAAAAAGGGCCATGAATGAACCTAATAATTTTATAATAAATAAATTAAATGTATAGGATTTTTTGGTATTAATAATTAATGAAGCTAAATTTTATTATTCAGGTCATTAAAACAAATTAAGAACACACTCGAGCATAAGGAAAGGGGTTTCTCATCTCACTTTCATTTCCGTGAGATTTCCATTGTTCGCAACTTATTTCTTGTATGTGGTGTATGTGTACTTAAATTTTTCATATAATATAATGATTATATTTATATTCATGGTATTAAATAATTCATTTTATGGTTATTAAGTTTTGGTCATATGATTCAATTGATTACAATATGGTAAGGGACTTTGTCTCAATTTCCATTTCATTAAGACCTTCTTGGTATTGTGCACAAAATATTTATTATGTGGTGTATCTACTTCCCATTTGAGATCATTTTTCATTTGAAATTTTAAATATATTATATATCCATATTCTGGTTTCATGGATATGAGTATTTTCTTAAGCCGTATACCATTTTACATTTGGTGTTTATTTGGAAAGTTATTTTAACTATGGAAATATTGATAAATCTGTCTTCTGTACTCTATACAAATATTGAGACATAATATTATAATTATATTAAATATATGTATAAAGAATTATTTGGAATTTCAGTGGTAGGTGGGGCCTTCTATAGCCCCTCGATGTATCGACAAGTCTCATGAGACAAATTAGTTGGAGACAAACCCTTTGAGTTTGTTTCCAAAAATCAGATGGGTTTCTACACACAAACTTAAATAATTTTAATGGTATTATGGTATCATGTGACAGATACATGAAGTAAAATTAATAATAATTCTCTTTATTTATTATCATTTATTACTATCCATGAGGTTTTCACTAGGACAAAATCTATGGTTTCATTTTCATTCTCAGTTTATTAATGGCGTGAGTTTTTCATTTATTCACCATGCTATATTGATTATATAAAATTGTTTCTGATTCAATTATTATTGATTCATGCTTCCACCATTTTTAACCCATACTGATCATTTCATCTCACCGCTTTCATTTGTTTACCTTCAAAGGGTTATGAATAGGATACTATTTATTGATTTCTGTGGATGTAGTTTTTAGTTTTTGTTATGTATTTTATTTTGTAACATTTTCCAATGTAATTTGAGTTATATCTATGTATATATTTTCTTCAAGAATAATAAACTGATTGTTCCTTTGGGATTTCATTCCTTTTAACCATTCCAATATAACAGGTAATGCACCAGCTCTGGTCTGGAGGGGTCGGGGTGTTATAGTATTTATCTGATTATCCAAAGCTACTAAACTTATTGGTCCTTCAGGATTTGACCCCTTCTATCTAAGACAATTTAATAAAGTAGGAATTGTATCTGTTTTAGTGGATTCAGGGTCATTACATTCGATATTAGAGTAATTTTAGTAGAAATCTTGGGAAATAGATTAAATAAAACATAGATTATCAAGCATAACCCTGTGATAGGTTGTGAGGATAAACATAGATGAACATCATAAAAATTATATTTATGATATTTGGAAAATTATTTTCATAAAATGGAGTTTATTTTTAAATTATACATATCAAAAATGGTTAGGGTGAATTTTTGTAATTTTTCTGAAATTCTTTAATTTTTTTTGAATAGTAAAATATGATAATTTATGATAAATGCTAAATACGTGATTTATGGAGTCATGGATGATGTAATCCTAATTTAATACCAAAATATATAACCACACTTCATTATTTTATCATATTTGATTATAATTATCTAACTATTCATATTCTTAATCCAAAATAATAGTCTAATGAATTATATAATGAGAAAACACCCCTCTTCTCTGCTATAAATACCACCCCTCAAAAACGCTTCTCATCACACCTCTAAAGACTTTATCATTTTCCAAATTCTACCTAGTACTCTTCCCAAACCTCATCCCCACATCTAGTATCTTTTTTTCTTAATAAAATACCAAAACCAATCCCCTAAGGAGGTTCTCAAGAAGAAGGAATCAAGCGGTAAAAGCCTCTTCTGTTTTCATTCAATTTATTTTCATGTTCCTTTATATTATTTTTCTATCCTCCCATAACATCATAAAAATAGAATTAAAACTCCATTATACTACATATTCTAGAATTTTATCTTGTTTATTGAAAAAATATTCATAAAATCTCTTCTCCTCTCTCCTTTATTTTAAGAATGAAAACATCATATGTGAGGTATCGATCTACCACCTTCGTGGATGTCCTGCTTTAATATTTCAATTATTTCTTCAAGGATGGTCATGAAACTAATTTTATGGTTGAACCAGATTATAATATATATATTATATCTTATTTAATGTTTGGGAATCATTTTTTACAAGTGATATTAATTTATAAAAAAAAATTAGTTCATTGTGATCAAAAATGCTAAGTTAATCTAAACAATTATCATTAATGATTTATGTAATGTATCATCCTATAATCTAGAAAAAATGGTATTTTAATATTATATAATTTCATTAATAAATTATAAGTTCAAAATTGGACAACTATCCTAATTATACATGATTTTCCATACACATATACAAGTAACCCGATCATAAAAACCAAGGAAATCAACGCTCCTAAACGATGGAATTGAATATCTTAACCCATCAAAAAGGAAATAAATGAATTTAATAAAGTTATAATAAATTAAATACATTTATAAATAGTTATATATTTATTAATTAATGAATATAATTTTATTATTTAGGACATTAAGATCAAGTGAATAATCGTTTCGGACATAAGGTAAGGGATTCTACCCGAACCTCCTTTATTCCTTCAGGTTGCTCTTTTTATCTTTTTACCCAAATGAAATTATATTTTATTTGTATGTACATATTCTAAATTTTGTGTATATTTACCAAAATCATGTATCAATATCCATTAATTCTTATTTTTAAAGGACATACATTCTTTTAAAAGGTTTCCTACTCAATTTTTCCTGATAAGCAAGCTCGGTTTAAAGGAACTTTCCAAATTATTGCCCATTTTCAAGTATGATCCATAATATATTTAAAGGCACCATTATTTTTCTAAAATCACTCATTTTGTCATGAAAAACTAAATTGGTTCAATTCTTGTTTTATACAAACAATTATCCCTTTTCCATTATAAAGAATCTTGAAAGTTTTCCATTAAACCATACAAAAAAAGTTTTATTTCTTAAGTTTCTTAAACACTATTTTCACTTTATATTGAAATATATTATTATGATATATGCTTATATCCCTTTATTAATGTCCATATATGGTTTAATTCTCTTCTTTCATGGGAAATTTTATGATATAACCATTTATTATGCTTCTGACATGATTATGATACTCAATTCATTCTATGGGTAACCCTTATGTTTATGTTTGATTGATTATGTATGAATCTTTATGTAGCAGATGTATTCATCAACATGTTATGATGGGTGCACCCAAATAGACCTATAATTAATTGGTTAATTTTTAGTCTCATGAGATGTTATGTGCAACGGTATTGGTGGTTATCCTTAACTCGTGCTCTATGTGCAACGGTCTTGGTGGTTAGCCTTGACTCGTTATCCTCTATGTGCAATGATCCATGACTCGGGATTCCCTATGTGAAATAAGCCTTTACTCAATACTAAATTCATGTTTTATGTTTATACCATATAACTATGATTCCATTATTATATGATCCCATGTTCTATATGTTATGATTCCTTATGTTTAATCATGTTACATGCATTTATATATATTTATGTTATGCCTTATAACCCATGTGTTAAGCCTTATTTTAATGTTTATTACCTTACTAGGTTATTTAGCTCAACTCACTATTCATGTTATCCCCAAGTTATCCTATGCAGATGTAAGAGATCAAAAAAAGTTATGATCTCTTAATGGATAATAAATAAAGAAATGTTTTATTAAGTCCCATGTTTTCAGTTTTATGTACCTAGTCTTCCAAGATACTAGCCTTTATGATGCTTGACTTGTAATTTTATGTTTAATTATAATTAAATTTATTAAATGGTATGTGTAAAATACTAGGGTCACTACAGTTAGTATCAGTGGAAAATTTTAGTTATTTTGGAGACTAAGAATATAGCACTTTAGTAAGAACCCTTAGGATAATGATAAGTATGAGAAAACATCCCTAAATTTTAATAAGTATAGAGTAAGTGGTTTATCAAGAAGCTACATCCTTGTATAGATAATATAAGTAGATTTGGTTCTGGTACAAATTTCCCAAGTATTGAATACTTTAACAAGGTGTTTCAGGCTTGACTCGGGGTAACCTAGTATACAACAATGGGCCTTACTACGAACTTGGTTTGACACTCCCAGAGGAAATGCTTTAGTAAATTCATAATCTCATTACAAACCATTATTAAGGGAATAAAGAAAATACTCATAGAATATATGTTAGGAAAAAGATCATGGATAACCTATATTGAAACCTATGGAACCACAAGTTAGGATATACTTTTCTCTTTCAGAGTTTATCCTTATTTGTTTAAAGTTTCTTCTTTATTCTTATTAGATAAGTATTCAATCCCCCCTAATTAAACTTTATTTTTATTAGTTAATGGAATGATAAAGTATAACACATGACAACAATAAATTTGATATGTAATGTGATGATTTCCATAATGAAATTTCAAATATTATAGGAATTGGTGCTCAGAACTTTATGACAGTACTTGTTCAGATGGATCAAGTTATGAATAATAACTTGAATCATGTGGAACAAACACCTTCTCCAAGGAAATAGAAAGTTTCTATCAAACCCTTCATGGGGAAAATGCCTCCCATGTTTAGTGGATCTTTTGATCCACTCCTCATAGAATAGTGGATTAACTCCATTGAAAATATATTATTAGTCCTCCAATGCTCAGAAGAAGAGAAAGTTGTGCTGGTGGTCTATCATTTTGATGGGGAATATGATCAGTGGTGGAAACTAATCAAAAATAAAAATTCCAAGTAAGAAATTGATTCTGTGGACTGGGAGGAATTCAAGAAAGTGTTTTTCAATAAATATTTTCCCCAAACCCTCCATCTCAAAATGTAAAGATCATTCCTCGGACCTAAGAAGGATGAAGATGAGTCTATCAGGGCATATGAAGCCAACTTTACAAGGCTTTCAAGATACACCTCTGTATTTTTCATGAACACTTAAACCAAGGTGGATTGCTTCTTTAGAAGACTAAAGCCAAGTCTAGGAAAATAATTGTTGATTCAAGACTTCAAAAGTTATGAGGATATTGTATGTTGTTCCCTCAAAGATGAAATAGAGATCGTAGAGTCTCAATGTTCTCATGGGACCAGTGAAAAAAAGTGGAAAATGGAGTCTAATATGGGTGGATCATAAAATAATTCTTGTGATGGAAAGAAGACTGAATATCCTATATTTCAAAATTGTGGGAAGAATCATCCTCAGAACTTTCTAAAGGGAACCAGGAAATTCTTTGAATGTGAAAGAATGGGGAATCTGGAAAAGAACTACCGAAGGGATATGAATAATCCCACTAACATGGAAGGAGAAATAAAGGTTCATATCAATGCTAAGCTAGTAGTGCAGTGTTTCAAATGCAAGGAACATGGAAATTTTGCAAACCAATTCTCTAAGACCAGGGTTTCCAGAGGAAATAAACAACAGCCTCCAAGGAAACAAGGAAGGTATTCTATCACTACTATGGATGTGGATCCTAAAAAATATGTTATGAAAGGTACGCTGGTTATTCATTAAAAAATAGAGAACATACTATTTGATTCTGGTTCTATTCATTCTTTTATATCTTTTATGTTTAGTAGAACTATTCAAACACCACCTCAAAATTTGGAGGTTGAGTTATCTATGAGAATATCTAATGGGGAAATTATTGAATACAAAGTACATAACTCCTCCCCGATTAAGTTTTATGGATTGAACCTCCCATAAAATCTTTCCATACTCCCTTTGGTAGAGTTTGATGCTATTTTGGGAATGGACTGACTATCTTTATATAAATACAACATCAATTGTTAGGAAATGGAGATTGCTCTTCACATCTAGAAGCATCCTCCAATTCTTTACAAGTGTAAGGAGGAAGATGAATCTCTTTCATGATAATTGTCTCAAGTGTGTATATTATTTCCTAATGATAAAGAATATATTGCTCAAATGATTGAGACATAAGATATGATCATGTTTGAAGACATGCCTATCATGAGGTATTGCACTAATGTATCCCCTAAAGAATTGTTTGGTCTTCCCCCTGAATAATAAGTTGAGTTATCAATTGAACTTATTCCTAGATATATATCTATATCAAATACCTCTTATAGAATGGCCACCATTGATCTAAAAGAGTTGAAGAAGCAATTATAGGAGAATATGGACAAGGGTTTTATATGATTGACTGCTTCACCATGGGGTGTTTCACTCCTCTTCATTAAGAATAAGGATGGATCAATGTGTCTCTTCACTGATTATCATTATCTCAATAAAATCATAATAAAGAACAAGTATCACATTACTTCAATAGATTACTTGTTCAATTAGCTATTTGGGGCCAGTTATTTCTCTAAGTTGGACCTTCGGTTAGGATATCACTAATTAAAGGTGAGGAAGAAAGATATTCCCAAGACTACCTTTAGAATGAGGTATGAACATTGTGAGTTCATAGTGATTCCCTTTAGAATCACTAAGGATTCATAAATTTTCATGGATTTAATGAATATAGTCTTTAGATATTACCTAAAAAAATTGGTAGTCTTTATTAATGATATTCTAATATACTCCAGGAGAAAGTAGGAACATGAGGAGTATTTCAATACTATGCTGAAGACTTTACGAAGGGAGAAACTATATGAAAAGTGTAGTAAATGTGATTTATGAATATAATAATTATCATTCTTGGGGCATGTTATCACTATAAAAGTAATATATATGGACCCTTCCAAGATTAATGTAATCAAAGAGTGGCCCAGGACAACATCTATAATGAATATTTATAGCCTTCTTAGTCAATCCGGGTATTACCGACGATTTTTGAAGAACTTTTCTTGATTTTAAAACCCAATAACCAAGATTATATAGAAGGTAGTTAAGTTTTCATGGACTCAAGAATGTGATTAGAGATTTAAGGATCTCAAAAAGAGGCTTATCACTATGCCAGTACTCACACTCTTGAAAATTGGAGAACTATTTGTGGTGTATAGTGATGCTTAAAAGAAATTATTAGGATGTGTACTGATGTAAAATGATAAAGTGATGGCCTACACCTCAAGGTAGTTGAAAATTCATAAGAAAAATTGTCCTATACATGATCTAGAGTTGGCAGTTGTGATCATTGCATTTAAAATCTGGTGGCATTATCTCTATGGGGAGAAGTGTGATATATATACTGATCACAAGAGTCTCAGATATACATTTATGCAGAATGAGCTAGATATGATCTAGAAAATATGGTTATATCTCATAAAGGATTATGACTTCTTAATCGACTATAATCTTAGTATGGAAAATATGGTGGAAGATGATCTAAGTAGAAAGGATCCTGAATCTTTATCAATGATGAGAATTGAGAAGGATCCAATCTTCTTAGACTTAAAAATTATGGAAATGGAAATCATTAAGGGAGGGACATCATTGATTCTTTATCAAATGATTTATTAACAATACCTTGTGGAGAAAATAAAGGATGTTCAAAGAAATGAGGTGGAAATTCATAAAACGGTGGAAGCTATCTAAAATGGGAAATCCTTCGAATTCAAGATTAGTGAGGATGGAGTCATAAGATTTGGGTCATGACTATGTGTACCATCCAATCCAAAGATAAAGAAAGATATTTTGAATGACACATATAGCTCAACCATCTATATTTACCCAGGGACCACAAAGATGTATCGAGATCTCTAGGAGAACTTTTGGTGAGACAATATGGAAAAGGAGATTACTGAATATACATCAAAGTGCCTGGTATGTCAACAAGTGAAGGCTAAAAGAAAAAATTCTAAAGGTATGATGCAACCATTACCCATACTAGCATGGAAATGAGAAAACATCACCATGGAATTTGTCAGTGGACTTCCAAAGACATCCAGAGGAAACAATGTTATATGGGTTATTGTGGATCATCTTACAAAGATAGCTCACTTTATTGAAATTCTAGAGGACTTCTCACTTGATAAAATTACATGGATATACATCAAAGAAGTGGTAAGGATTCATGGGGTATCATTATCTATTTTATCCTACTAAGATTTGAGATTCACCTCTAGGTTCTAGAAAAGTATCCAACATGCTCTAAGTAATGAGCTGAACTTTAATATGGCCTTTCATCCTCAAACTGATTCCCAATCTGAGCAGACTATTCAGATACTGGAAGGAATGTTGAGAGAATATTCTATGGACTTCAAAGGAGGATGGTACCAACATCTTCCACTGGTCAAATTATCCTATAATAATATTTTTCAATCGAGTATTCAAATGGATCCATATGAATCCCTTTATGGGAAAAGGTGCAGAACACTGGCATGTTGGGATGAAGTCAGTTAACGTAAGCATCTAGGACCTAAAATGGTCGAAGAAATGTTGGATAAGGTAAAAACCATTCAATATCACACCAAGGAATCCCAAATTATACAAAATAGTTATGCATAAAATTTTTGATGAGACCTTGAGTTCAAAGTTGGAGACATGGTATTCCTCTGTATACCGCCATGGAAGAGGATCATGAGATTCAGGAAGAAAGGGAAGCTATGTCCTAGGTAAATCGGCCCCTTCGAGATCCTTGATCATGTCGAAGGTGTTGCCTATCGACTAGAACTTCCACCAACTATGTCTCAAGTACATGATGTATTCCACATATCTCTCTTAAGGAAGCACATACCAGATCCTTCACATGTATTGACTTTAGAGGTGGTACAATTGGATAATGATCTTTCTTACGAGGAGTAGCTAGTGATGATCTTATATCGTAGACATAAAGTTATACACAACAAGACTACTCACCTGGTTAAAGTATTATGGTGTAACCATAAGTACGAAGAGGAAATATGGGAGCCGGAGGAAGTGATGAAGGAAAATTACCCACACCTATTTTCACCTTAGTATGTAAAACGAAATTTTGAGGGAGAAATTACATAAGTGGGTAAGAATGTAACGACCTGAAGTTTTATCTATAGCAATTATCTTCTTATAATTATTTCATATGGTATAAAAAATAATATAGCACAATACAGGCTTTATAAATGATGAATGAATGAAATAAGAAGCGTTTCTAGAAGTTAAGGAACGTATACTGATGAAATAGTTACTTGACCTTTGGAATAGTAATGTGACCCTTATGAATAGTAAATCTAGAAATTTAATAGTAACCTCACAAATGAACGTATAAATAAAATTTATCCATATTATAAGTGAAAATATGATATAATTATATCATAGTATAAGTAAATAAATATTTTAAAAATTATTAATTAAGTATTGGTATTTTAATAAATCATAAAAATTTAATTAAAATTTTATGATTATTTTAATAATTTAAAATAAATATATTTTCATAAAATTTATTCATAAATTAATATTTTTATTTCTTATGACTATAATATAATTTTATTATACCCTAATTAAGTTTTCAAAGTGTTAGAAAAGCGATTTTAATTTTAAAATTTATATTTTCTAAGTAAATGATGATTTTAATTAAAAAATTATATTTCTCATATTTAGACAATTATTTTCGTAAAATGGAGTTCATTTTTGAATTCTACATTTCAAAAAATGGTTAGGGTGAATTTTTGGGATTTTTCTGAAATACTTGAATTTTTGGTGAATAGTAAAATACAATAATTTGTGATAAATGCTAAATACAAGATTTATGGAGTCATAGATGATTAAATACTGATGTAAGCACAAAATATCAAACCATCAATCATTATTTCATCATATTTTATTATAATTCTCTAACTATTCAAATTCTATGTCCAAAATAATAAACTAATGAATTAAATAATGAGAAAACACCTCTCTCCTCCACTATAAATACCACCTCTTCTCCTCACACCTCTCAAGCCATGATATTTGTCCAAATTCTGACCAATACTCTTACCAAACCTCTATCCCACATCCAGGTTATTTTTTTATTAATAAAATACTGAAACCAATCCCCTAAGTAGGTTCTCAAGAAGAAGGAATCAAGAGGGTAACCCTCTTCCATTTTCTTTCAATTTCTTTTCAAGTTACTTTCTTTTATTTTTATCTCCTCACCTCCCCTCATCCAAATATAATGAAAATATAATATCTTATATATACTGAAATTTTATCATGTTTATGGAGTAATTATTCATCAAAGATCATCTCCTCTCTCTTTTATTTGAAGAATGAAAACATCGTCTATGAGGTGCTGATCTACCACCTTCATGGACAATGTGCTTTCATCTTTCAATTTAATCTTCAAGGATGGTCATGAAACAAATTTTATAATTCAAATAGATTATAATATAAGTATTTTTTCTTATGAAATGTTATGGAATCATTTTCTATGCATTATATTAATTTATGAAACAAAATGAGTTCTGTGTGATCAAAAAATGCTAAATTAATCTAAACGATGATCATTAATGATTTATCTAATGAATCATCCTAAATTATGAAAAAAATTGTATTATAATAATCTATAATTTTATTAATAACCTATAAGTTCAGTTCTGGACAACTATCCTCATTATACATGATTTTCCATACACATATACAAGTAAATCGATCATGAAACCCCAGGAAATCAACGCTCCCAAATGATGAAATTGAATATCTTAACCCATCAAAAACGCCATAAATGAACTTAATAAAGTTATAATAAATCAAATACATGTATAAATGGTTTTTTAATTATTAATTAATGAATATAATTTGATTATTTAGGACATTAATATCAAGTGTATAATTGTTTCGGACATAAGGTAAGGGATTCTAACTGAACCTCCTTTATTCCTATGAGTTACTCTTTATCTCCTTTTACCCAAATGAGATTATCTTTAATTTGTATGTAAATATTCTAAATTATGTGTATAGTTTCCAAAATCATGTATCAATATCCATTCATCCTGCTTTTGTAGGGATATACATGTTTTTAAAAGGTTCCCTACTCAATTATTCTCGATAAGCAAGCTCGATTTAAGGGAACTTCCCAAATTCTTACCCATTTTTTGAGTGTGCTACATAATATATTTCAATAAAAAAAATTATAAAATCAATAATTTTATCAAAAAATATCACATTGTTTCAATTCTATTTTTATACAAATAATTATGCCTTTTCTATTTAAAAAATCTTGAAATTTTTCCCTTAAACCGTACAAAAATGTTTTATTTCTAAAGTTTCCTAAACACTCGTTTCACTTCATATTGACATATCTTATCATTAAATATTCCTATATTCATTTATTAATGTACATTTCTGATTTAAACACCTTATTTCGTGGACACTTTTATGATATGCCCATTTATTATACTTTTGACATGATTATGATATCCAATTCATTCCATAGGTAACCCTTATGTTTATGTTTGATTGCTTATGTATGATTATTTATGTGGAAAAATATTTGTGAAAAATGTTATGATATGTGAGAATAGATAATTCTCTAATACATTGGGTAATTTTTAGTCTCATGAGGCGTTATATGCAATAGTCTTGGTGGTTAGCCTTGACCCGTACCCCATGTGCAACGGTCTTAGTGGTTAGCCTTGACTCGTGCTCCTCTATGTGTAACGAGCCTTGACTCATACTCCCCTATGCGCAACAATCCTTGACTCATTCTAAAGTCATGTTTTATGTTTCTTCTACATAACTATGACTCCATTATTATATTATCTCATGTTCTATATGTTATTATTCCTTGTGTTTATCATGTTCCATGCCTTTATATATATTTATGTTATGCCTTATAACCCATGTGTTAATATTTATTTTAATGTTTATTCTATTCCTATGATTTTTATCTCATCTCATTGTTCATGTTATCCCAGATTTATCCTATGAATATGTAAGGTATCAAAGAAATTTGGGATCTATTAAGGGATGATAAATAAATAAATGTTTTATTAAGTCCCATGTTTTCAGTTTTATGTACCTAATCTTCCAAAACACTGGCCTTTACAATCCTTGACTTGTAATTTTTTTTAATTATGCAGAAAATCATGTAATGGTATGTGTAAAAGACTAGGGTCCCTATATAGTTAAAATTAGTTCTATTTTAGTTCTTGTTGTGGGATGGTATAAAGGAGTAGGATTTTTAGGACTTCAAATGGAGAGCATAAAAAAGACATGGCTAACCTATTTGTGTTGAACTTCAAGTTACAAAGGATTTGGATACATAAGTGTTTTGGAGAAAATTATAGGAGTTATAATCTATGTTTCATGGATTTTTACAATGACAAGAGAATGACATTAATTCTTATAAATAACTTCCAACTAGTAGTTCATATTTCATTTTGAGTAATTATTTGTCTTTTGGTGTAAAAAAAATTATTTTTGAAAAGTATTGATTTTTTTTTCAAATGTGAGATTTTGGAATCAAAATGATAGAATTATTTTCAAAATGGTTTTATTTTCAAACACATGGTGGAATTTTCAAAAAATATGTTGAAAATAGAAAGTGTGGAATTTTTGGAAAGCCTTGTGGTGATAGTTGTGTTTGGGTAAATTTGAAATTGTTAATCCTTCTGTTCCTAGAGAGTGAGACCTATGGTATTTTTTTAGTTATAGAAAACGGTACCTGATATTTTTCATAGGAATAAACTGAAATAAGCTACTGAGAATATGGTCACACCTGAGTCATAGGTGAACCAACAGCTAGTTTAAAGTATTGTCAAAACTTTTCTAGCTGTGGATAGAGGGAACCAACGGAATAAACCAATGTAGGTGGATTATTCTATTCAGTTTTTGAAGTAGAATTCACCCATATTTTAGGATGATTTGAAACCAGAGAATATAGAGGTGTGGCTAAATAGGATGAATCAAATATTTTATTTCCTAGGCACAGCAGTAGAGTTTAAAGTCAAGTTGGGGATGTATATGCAAGAGGATCTTACACACTGGTGGTGGGATTTAGCGGTTTGGGCTAAATTAGCCCAAGGAATTACATGGATGGATTTTAAATAATTATACAACAAAAAAATATATATCCTCACATGTTAATGACTGAAATAACAACACACTTTTTCATCTTGAAGTATGATAACCTCTTGATGCCTAAGTATGTGGCTAAATTTATGAATTTAGTCTATTTTTTCGCCAAAAGTTACTGATAGTACATCCTTGATGGCATGTATTTTTTAATCAGGGATGATTCAAGAGATTCAATAGAATATTTCCATGATCTATATAATGTATTATATAGAGATGTTCAATAGATATATTTTGGAAGAAAGGTAAATCTCACAAGCTACAGGTATAGGAAGCATGTTGATACCTATGGGAAATGGTGGGAACTCTAATGCTGGGAACAATTGGAAGAAGGACACCTATTTCCAAGGTAGTGGAATGAATCAGAACTAGAAGATTGGATCAATTAATCCTCATCTAAAACCCAAGAGTAAATATGGATGTTTCCAATGTAAATATTTTGATTACATGAAGTGAGAGTGTATGACACCACCTAGAGTATACCACAATTGCAACCAGATGGGGAATGTTCAGTTCCATTGTCGTAGTTCTCTAAGGTCGGGTGTTTGATAAAAATCTCATGTTTTGAAGATGTCATGTGCCTCAATGGTATGATGGTAGTATAATACCTCTCATCAGTATAACAAAGATATCCATGGTGATTATATGAATACCATGACTACTCATCAAGAGAAATCTCAATAGGGTAATAAAGAATAAAGTACAGTGAGTAAATAGTTGTATAGAGCTGAGCAGGTGATTATAGATAATCAATATATATCATTGATGGAGAGATGGTTGATTCTTTATAATTCTAATGTTATGAAATCCTTTTTTGGTATGGGAACATACCATTAATTTATTGCTTCTCATGTTGTTGATTTGATGGGTTTAAATGTTGAGATGATGCCTTCTATTTTGAAACTTCAAACTCCTCTTAGTCAAAGAGAATGTCAAGCCTTTATGTGTAAATCATGTTATATAATTATTGATGGAGCTGATTTAATATGGTATTTCTTTATGCTTGAGATGTATGTATATGAAATAATCCTAGGTATAGGTTAGTTATGAATGTTCACGGCTCGTATCGACTATTATACTCGAAGGGTTAGATTTATAAAAATTGATGGCATCAAGCATATCTTTATAGGAGAAATAAATGTAAAGGAAGGTGCATTAGGATTGTTGGTAGGAGAATTTGTAATGATATCACACCAGTTGGAAGCACTGACTTTGGATTCAATGGAAGAGATCTAGAATATCATTTTTCCTAACGTTTTTTATAAGTTTTAGGTTTCCTTTATCCTAAATATTTCTTAGGTTTCCACCCACAATAGAAGTGGAGTTTATGATTGATCTACTTCTAGGGACCATTTATATTTCCCTTCCTTCTTATCAGATAGAACCAACATAATTAAGGGAATTGAAAGGGCAGTTGGAAGATCTTTAAAGAAAAGGGTACATTCGACCTAACATGTCTTTGTGGATATTACTGGTCTTGTTTGTCAAAAAGGTAGATGGAACTCTTCAGTTGTGTGTGGATTATTGTAATCTTAAAAAAGTTATGATAATGAATTGGTATCTACTCCCATGAATTTATGATCTATTCAATCAATTTATGGGATCCTAGTGGTTCTCTAAAATTGACTTGTAATCAGGATATCACTAATTGCAGGTTTCAAATGAGGATATTCCAAAGACATCTTTGAGGATTAGATATGGTCATTATGAGTATGTAGTTATAACTTTAAGTATTATGAACGCACTATAAATATTTATGTAATTAATGAATAATATATTTTATATATATCTAGATTCTTTTTTAGTGGTGAATTTGGATGACATATTAGTGTATTCAAGGACAAGGGTTGAACATGAACAACACTTGGAGACAATGTTGGGAATTATGCAAGATCATTGTATCTATGAAAAATTATCAAAGTGTGGTTTTTGGATACAATAGGCTTGTTTCCTTTGCCATGTAATATTTGAAAGAGGTGTTTCTATGGATCTATAAATTATTGAGGCGGTAATCTCTTAGAAAACTCCAAATAATGTCTTTGAGATACACAGTTTCCTTGGTTTGGCTTGTTATTATCAATGATTTTTCATGATTTTTCATGACTAGATTCACCTATAATAGATTTTACAAGGAAATATGTTCCATTATAATAGAACTATGTATGTCAGAAGTCTTTTCAAGAGTTTAAATTTTTCCTTACATCAGCACCAATATTGATATTTCTAGAATAAAGACAAGGGTATATGGTGTATTTTGATGCTTCAGGATCAAGGTTGGGATGTGTTGTCATGAAGGGAGATCATTTTGTTTCATATGGATCACATTAGTTATGGTTTCATTATAATAAATACCCAATAAACAATTTTTAGTTAACTGTTGTAGTCTATGTTTTGAAGATTTGGTGTCATTACCTCTTTGGTGATAAATTTATATTGTTTACAGATCATAAGAGATTGAAACATATTTTATCAAAAATATATTTGAACCAAATAAAAAAAATATGGATAGAGTATCTCCAAATGTTTGACTTTGACTTGATGTATACACTATCTAAAGTCAATTTGGTGGTAGATGCATTAAGCATAAATTCATATGCTAAGTTGGAAAAGGAAGCTTTAGATCAGTGGTAGTTGATGTCGGTCCTAGCCGGCATTCACTTGTAATGAAAAGACTAAGGTGGTGTTGTGGTTTCCTTTCTAGTTTCATTTGTTCCTGATTTCATTGATACACTTAAAAAGGCACAGACATCTGATTAAAAATGTGTTTCTATGAGGTCAAAACTCAATGGTGGGGAGATCATTGAGGGATGGAAGCTAGATGAGATTTCAGTATTGTGGTTTCAAAATTGGATGATCATACCGATGTCTTATAAGGAAAAAATTCTTCATGCTTACCACTATTCGATATGGGTTGTTCATTTAGGAATATAGAATATGTATAAGGCATTGAAAGCATAGTTTTGGTGGGTCGGTATGAAAATAAATGTGGATGAGTTTGTTTTGAGATGCTTAACTTATTAGAAGGTTAAAGCAAAGCATTAGTTACTAGTAGTTATGTTGCAATCTTTACCTATTCCAATTTTTAAATGGAATAACATAGCTATGGATTTTGGAACAGGTCACCCAAGGATGGTTCAATAACACAATTTCATATGGGTGATAGTGGATTGGCTCACAAATTTGTCCCATTTCATCTCTATTTGTGAATTTCATATGGTGTAGGACTTATCAGGAATCTAGTTTTGATAAATGGTAAAGAGGAATGGAATACCAATTTCGATAGTATCAGATAAAGATCTGAGGTTTACATATCATTTCTAGAAATTCTTGCAGCAAGCTCTTGGGACTCAGTGGACTATGAGTACGTTGTATCATCCTCAGATAGATAGACCATCTGAAAGGATGATTCAAACTTTGGAAGACATGTTATGGGATTTTTTAATGAATTTTGGTGGATCATGGAAAGAGAACATATCATTAGTAGAGTTATCATATAATAACAGTTATCAGGCCTTGATACATATGGATCCTTTTGAATCATTGTATGGGTATCCTTGTTTTTCTCCACTATTTTAGGTGGAAATTGGTGAGACTTCACTGGTTGGGCCTAGCCTTGTCTAAGAGACAAGAGTGAAGATTAATTTGATCTGGAAGATAATGGAGATATCTAATAGTCTTCATAAATCATATGAAGATCATATTTGATGGTTGTTTTCGTTTGAGTTGAGTAATCATGTATTCTTGAGAATCACTCCAAGGCTTAGGAACCTTTGTTTTGGGAATTAGTGAAAAATTATATCCTTGATATATAGGCCCTTTTGAGATACTTGAATGGGTTGGTGAGGTTGTATATAAGTTTGATTTTCTACCATGGTTCAGTTCAGTGCATAATGTGTTTCATGTATCTCAGTTGAAAATGTATCAGCCTGATCCTAACCATGTGATTTAATCAAATTACGCCAACCTAGACTTGGATTCTTTCTTGGTTCATATGCTGGTAAGAATTTTGGATAGGCAAGAGAAAGTATGTTATGGAAAAATCATTGGTTTAGGGTGGGTTTTGTGGAAACATGGTTAGATCCAGGAAAAAACTTGGGAAAGGGAGAAATAAATAGTCAATAAATGACCCAGAATCCTTCATAAAAATGGTAGTTTTCTACTTTTGGGGGGTATAAATACCAATGATGGGGAGAATTTGGCACCCCTAGTTTTAAGTATGTAACCCTTTATTTGTGTATTTTAAGTATGTAGTGTGTTTAGGTTTAGTTTGGGAGGGTTTGTAGGACTTTTGAAATGTTTTGGGGGATTTTATGGAGGTTTATAGTTTGATAACAGTTAGTAAAAATTTTAAAAATCCTATAGGAAACCTTGAAAAGTAAAATAGAGGCTACTGGTTAGGCAAACTATTAGGTTCATCGTTTTTCCAAATCATACGGCCACCTAGGAGTAAACATGAAAAGTAGAACAAATAGAAAAACATTGTTGGTTCATGGTTTGTCTATCTGTGTGAGACAACCATTAAAAGGGTGTTGGGAGGAAGTGGTTTGTGCATTGTTTGCACATTGTTTCCCTAATTATGTGACCCAACCATGCACGGCTAAAAATTAAATCCTTAAATTGTGGATCTCAATTGTGATTACCCCAAAAAACTCATTCTTCCTATATTTCAAGCCTAACTCAATATTTTCTCTTCCCAAAGGCTATGGAGACTCTACCCTTCGATTTGGAAGTAGTCTATTTGAAAATCTCAGTGATTTGAAGGCTATATTTCTTAGTAAGTCTCCATTCTTGTTGGTTCTTCTTAAACCTACTCTTCTTCCCTCTGTTGGATTCATAGATCTAGTCTTTTGGGGATATATATATAATATTTTATGCCAATATTGATGATATATGGTTAAGTTGATGTTAGGGAACAAGATATAAGTCAGGTTTTTGGAGATTCAACCCAGTTTTGTTGAAGAATTTTTATTATTCTTTATTTTTTTCATTAATTTATAAGGTAGGTGGATTCACACTTGAATCCTCTTATTATAACTTGAATGGTTAGTTTCAAATTGATTGAATTACATGAAATTAATCGTGAATTTTATTTGAATATCATGGTAGAAACACTCTTTAGTGATGGTTTGTGGATTTGTGAAAATTGGTTATTCTGTAAAGTTCTTTGTTTATGGATTTTAAAATTTGGATTTATTTTGATTTAGGGAAATGGTTTGGTTGAAATATTTTCAATAAAAGGAGGTTTTATAGAAATTTATTTAAATTTTTGGTTTGAAATGGTATTAGAATACATGGTTTTCTGTGATTTCATGCTTTAGACATGACCCTAAATAAGGGGCGTGTACCATTGGGCTACAAGGTATGTGACCCTGGATGAAGGGCATGTTCCATTAGGGCATAAGGATATTGGCCACTTAGTGATTACTTAGTGGATGGAAGAGAAACCACTCATGATTATGGATCTATCAGTGAATCATCTATGTATGTGGTTGTGTATGAATCATAGAATGGGTATGCCAAAAAGTAATGTGAAATGGTTGGAAGTAATTATTTGGGTGCTTTCCTTTAAAACCTGTTTTGGTAAGAAAATGGTTTTGGTGTCAACTGCTTGTATTTGTTATAAATTGTTGAAATGTTTTAAATGGTTTTATATAAAACAAATATACAAATTTTCTAAATTTTTCTATCCTAGTGGCATGAGTAGGGAATTCATTTAGGGAAAGCCAGCTGAGTTTCATTACTCACTCCCTTCTTTGGAACTTTGGTGATTTTGCAGATATTGTTTATTGGTAAATAGGTAAAAGGAAAGGTATCACATTTGTAATGCCCCAGCTCTAGTTACCCAAAGTTAATGAATTATTACATAACATTGGAATGATCACAAAAGATCAAGTCTCGAAAGACCGATTAGTTTAGTAGCCTTGGAAGTACTAGATACATTCATAAGTTTTACATTACATTATAAAAAGAAAAACTATAACAACATTGTTTCTATATACCACACTCATATCCCCTTAGACTATCCCTATAGTCTAGTCATAAAATATTTCTTTGCATCCTGGGAAAAATAAAACATAGAAAGGGGTGGCTCAAATGCTCAGTAAGGATAACAATATAGCAGAAACTTTCATAAATAAGCATAAATTTTCATAAATAAGCATAAACATTTAAGGCAATGTATAAGACTAAAACAAAAGACTTTTAAACTTGAAATTCAGCATAATATGGCAAAGATAAAATCAAATAATTCAATTTACTTATTCACATGGATATTCTACTAGTCGAATAATCACATGCAAAATCAATAGCCACTTTCATAATGATGGAATGCATAATGCTAGACTTCATAACCACATAGTCAAGGCCTTATTCCAAGACTACAAATAAGATTTTGTCAAGGCCTTGTGCCAAGACACTAGTTTTTCTCATTAGACCTACCAATGCATCAAGGAGCTATAGCGAGCTCCACCCGTCATATAATAAGTCCAATGCATTCCTCATATGAAAAGGTTTAAACATAATATAAACTTTCGTATTAAAACTAGCATACGAAATGTCAATAATTTATCCATAAACTATTAATGGTATAAAAATAAAGAATCCATAGTAAAAAATATCACAAAACCTTCAATAAAATATGGAAGTTTTGTATCATAATAAATCAACTTCAAATAAACTTAAAATCCATCAAAGGATATTGACATAGATGAAATCAAAACATTTTTTAGAGAAATATCTCTTTCTATTTTGAAATAATTTAAAATTAATATAATTATAAAAGAAAACATTTATTTTGTAAATATTCATATAAGATTTTAAGGCAATCTTTGACGATGTTATAACGACGGAAAATAGCCGCACCCGCCGTATAAGTTAAATAACATTCTTACCTTAATTTTGTTGAAAAGGTCATAAAGTACATTGTTTGGAAAATGAAGGAAAGATTCCTTTAAAAAAATATAAGGTCAAATAAGGGTATAAATGACTTTAACCCATTGTTTAGTAAATAGTAAAAATGTTTTGAAATACATTTTTAAGAAACATGGATGTGGATGATAAAGAGATCCCAGTAGACAATTACGTATAAACAACCTCAGATAATGAAGAGATTCTGAAATTAACCATTACCTTGTACTTTTCCTTGGTAAAGGGTTGGTTAACCACCTGTATAATGGGTAAATAATTGTTATTAAATTATACAATAATCATATACATTAATATGATATCATATATGATCTTTTAACATTGCTTTGTTAATAATATCTTAGTATTATCGTCGTTTCGGGTGTTAACTGATTTGTTTTCCTTTATATGCTTTATTATGTAAGTAATTCTTGTTATGGATGGGATATATCTTATTCATATTCAGAATGATATTATTTTTAATCATCTAATGAAAATTATTCTTGAATGGATACGATGGGGAATGAATCTTATCGCGTTCGTGGAGACGGTAATTCGTACGTACGCACGAGCGACTATATCATTTTTTTATTTAAAATAATATGTAAATAGATGGTATATCATAAATAAATAATAATTAAAATATTATATTTATTATTTACATCAATTATACATCATTATTATCCCATCCAAATAATAATGTATTGAATAAAAACTACACCACGACGTGAAGACGGTAAGCTGTACGTACGCACGTATGGTGATATGTCATTCATAGGATGGATAAAATAATGAATATGGTTCTACCTTATTTATAATAACATCAAAATATATAGAATATACTGTATTTATTATTTTAAAATGGTAACAATAAATAAATAATAAGTGGAAGAAGAAAGGAACTTGAAAGAGGTGGTGAGATATTTACCTCTTCTTCGCGTTCTTCTTTTTTATTTGATCAAAGGGGCTCCTTAGGTTGGATTTATGACTAAAGTAAGGCCTCTAGGATGAATAGAGGATGGTAGATAGGGTATTTGGGTAGGTTCTAGTGAATCCAAATTTCTTTGAAGGTGTGAATTAGAGATAAGGGGGAGTTCCCTTTTATAAGAGGGGTGAGGGGAACCTTAGGAAAAGCTAGAAATATTATTTTATAATAAAATAATTTTAGGTTTCTAATGTCTCAAAAATGAATTATTTAAAGTATAATGTGGTTATGGGTCGAAAAACACTCAACCAACAGGTTTTAGACAGGTTTAGGTCACTATATTAACTTTATCTTTTAAATTTAACTCTTAGTTAAATAGTATGACATTTACCATGTCTCTTTGTATTTTTATATTATATGGTTAATAAACTTACTAAAAACTTCCAATAGAACTCCAAGTGGTTCATTAATGATACAAATATCATTATATAAGTCTTTTGGCCAAACCTTACATTTTTATGAATAGAATATCGATTAATAATATAATATTTTTTTTAAAAACTCTTTTATGTCAATTTTGACAATATTTGGTATTTTCTTTTTTCTAAATTTATAAAAGCATTATTACTTCAAATAAAATTAATCTAACCAACCCTAACATGTCATATTAACCTATAAAATTAGTTTAATTCATAAAAAGTCTCAAATTAGATTTATTTGGATATTTATAATATCAATTATTTTAATATTTCATTAATTAGGTAATTACTGCATCATCATTTTATCCTAAATAAATTAAATTATTTAATGTATAAAAAATATAAATAAACTAACATTATATAGGAAACTTTTTTATCTTTATAATGAATATTTATAGTCGAATTTATCTTATGTATAACCCTATATTAAAAATGGTTTGGTTATTAAACTTTGATTTTAACTCTTTTAACTCTTCTTTAAATAAAATAATAATAAATGTCTTAATCTAATCCCAGTGGACCTAATGGATAATATTTTATTCCTAAGGTTTTTTTTGGTCGAATTACATTTATCCAATAGAATTATGACATGTTTTAGGGTAATAATAATATCATTTTTACCCTTAATTACCCTATTTACTTTTAACCGTGATAAATAAAAGTAAAAAGTTACTATTCACCAAAAAATTATTTTCATCTCATTGAACCACATTTTACTTAATGATATAAATTTTGTGTCTCATATTTTTTAAATTCAACTCACAGAAGCGGTAAAATTAAGTTTTATGTAAATTTTCAAATGCTCCTAGGAGGTGGGTAAAAGATCGTAAAAAGTTCAATAAAATTTTAATATATCTAAAATTATTATAAACTAACTCTGATAAATTAAATTGAACTTATATAGGTATTATGTATTTATTTTTACCTAAAATAAATTTTAATAAAATTAATAATTATTTAAATAAAAAATCGGTTTTAAACTATAACTCAGTGTTTTCACTATTCATCAAAAATTGAAAGTTTTCAAAAAAAATACCAAAAATTCACATTAAGCTAATTTTGATATTCCGAATCCAAAAATTAATTCCATTTTGAAATATAAAATTTATAAAATTTCAAAAAGTGGGTATTACTATTCATAACGGCTAGTTTGATTGGTTGTGGTGTGTTAGAACTCGAAGTTTCATACAACACACGGTACTGTATTATTCAAAGAGAAGCGTACCGTGGAAGCTTGGGGTGTTAAATTCTCCCCTCCTTAAAATAATTTCATCCTCAAAATTTCTAGAATATTACTGCATAAAATGAATTTTGTGGTTCTTCATCATAAGTTCCTCAGGTTCCCATGTTGCCTCTACCATATTATGGTTTCTCCATAGAACTTTTACCAGATGAGTCGTCCGGTTTCTCGGCACTTGTTCTCTTGTATAAAGAATATTGACAGGCTCTTCACAATAAGATATATCAGGTTCTAGTTCAATTTCCTCATAGGTGAGTACATGCGTTGGGTCAGGCATGTATTTTCTCAACAGTGATACGTGAAATATATCGTGAACTTTGGAGATACTTGGTGGCATTGGCAAACGGTAAGCTAAAGCCCCAATTAGTTCTAGAATTTTGAAAGGTCTGATGTACCAGGGACTCAATTTACCCTTCTTACTAAAACGTATAAAACCCTTCCATGGAGATACCTTCAATAAAACATGATCTCCTACCTGAAATTCCAAATCCTTCCTTCGGTTATCAGCATAGATCTTATGCCTACTATGAGCTTCTTTGATGTGGGGTTGGATTACCTTCAACTTTTCCATCGTTTACTCAACAAGTTCTAGGCCAGTTAGTTTTCTTTCCCCAACATCATCCCAACAGGTTGGTGAGCGACATCTATTTCAGTATAACGCTTCATATAGTGTCATCTGAATACTTGAATGGAAGCTATTGTTATAGGAAAATTCTACCAGAGGTAAATATTGGTACCACATATCTTGAAAGTCAAGTGATCATGATCTCAAAATGTCTTCTAAGGTTTGAATAATATATTTTTATTGTCCATCATTTTGGGGGTGGTAGGTAGTGCTCAAACGAATTTCAGTATCAAGGGATTTCTAAAGATTTTTCCAGAATCTTGATGTAAAACAGGGATCACGATTAGAAACAATCGATAGTGGTACTCCATGAAGTCTTACAACATCATTAATATATATTCTTGCTAAACTTTAAAATGGTAAATCTTCTCATATTGCAAGAAAATGTGCTGACTTGGTAAGATGATCAACAATGACCCATACTGCATCATTCCTTCTAGGAGTCTTTGGCAGTCCCATGAAAAAGTCCATCATAATATTATCCCATTTCCACTCCGGTATAGGAAGAGGTTTCATGACTCCTCCAGGCTGTTTCCTTCCAGCTTTCACTTGTTGACAAACCATACATCTTGACACAAAATCATCAATCTCCCTCTTCATGTTGTCCCACCAAAAATGTTCCTTCAAATCTATATACATTTTGGTTCTCTCAGGGTGTATAGAAAAATCGGAGCTATTAGCATCATACAACAATTATCTTTTTAGACCAGGTATATCGGGAACACAAAGACTCTTCCCAAATTTCAAAATTCCATCTTCATATACGAGGTCACTCAATATCCCATCATTCACAGCTTTAATCTTATTTTAAAACTCCTCGTCATCAGCCTGAGAAATTTTTACCCTTTCTAGAAAAGATGGTTTGGAAACCATTTGAAAAAGTTTTGATGTTTCAGCTTCCATGATTATTCCCAATTCCATGTTCACTAGATCCATGAAAATAGGATCCATTTCAACTCTCATCTTGTTCAAAACTCCATGATCCTTTCTTCTCAAAGCATCTTCCACCTTATTTTCCTTCCTTGGGTGGTACTGTATAGTGCAATAATAATCCTTGAGTAGTTCAAGCCATCTCCTTTCCCTCATTTCGAGTTCTTTTTGTGAGAAATATACATCAAAATCTTGTGATCGATATATATCTCGCATTTTTTCACCATAGAGATAATGTCTCCGTATCTTCAGAGTAAATATTATAGCTGCTAACTCAAGATCATGAGTAGGATACTTTTTTCATGAATTTTTAGCTACCGTGATGCATAGGCAATAACTCTATCATTCTACATAAGGACACAACCAAGTCCTTTCTTTGAATCATCACTATTATAACATATCAACCCCAGTTACCCAGATTCGGTGCATTATTACATAACATTGGGATGATCACAAAAGATCAAGTCTCAAAAGACTGATTAGTTTAGTAGCCTTGGAAATACTAGATACATTCATAAGGTTTACATTACATCATAAAATGGAAAACTACAACAACATTGTTTCCATATACAACACTAAGAACCCATAGATGATCCCTACAGGTCAGTCATAATATACTTCTTTGCATCCTGGGAAAAATAAAACATAGAAAGGGGTGACCTCAGATGCTCAGTAAGGATAACAATAAATCGGAAACTTTCATAAATAATCATAAACATTTAAGGCAATGTATAAGACTAAAAAAATCCCCTTAAACTTGAACTTCAGCATAATATGGCAAAGATAAAATCAAATAATGTCATTTACTTATTCACATGTATATTCTACTAGTCGAATAATCACGTGCAATATCAATATCCACTTTCATAATGATTGAATGCATAACGCCAGAATGCATAATCACATAGTCAAGGCCTTGTGCCAAGACTACAATATAATATTTTTCAAGGCCTTATTCCAAGATGCTAGTTTGTCTCATGAGACCTACCGATGCATCGATGAGCTATAGTGGGCTCCACCCATCACATACTAAGTCCAATTCATTCCTCATATGAAAAGTTTTAAACATAACATAAACATTCGTATTAAAACTAGAATATTAAATGGCAATACTTTATCCATAAACCATGAATGGTAAAAATAACACATCCACAGTCAAACATATCATAAAACCTTCAATACAATATGTAATCATTTTATCATAATAAATTAAATCTATTTTGAAATCATTTAAAATTCATATAATTATAAAATAAAACATTTATTTTGGAAATATTCACATAAGCTTGTAAGGGAATATTTTATGATGTTATAATGGCAGAAAATAGCCGCACCCACCGTATAAGTTAAAAAAACATTCTTACCTTAATTTTGTCGAAAAGGTCATAATGTACCTTGTTTGGAAAATGACGGAAAGATTCCTTTCAGAACATATAAGGTGAAATAAGGGTATAAATGAATTTAAACCATTTTCTAGTAGATAGTAAAAATGTTTTGGAATAAATTTTTAAGAAATATAGATGTGGATGATAAGGAGATCCGAGTAGATAATTACGTATAAACAACCTCGGATAATGAAGAGATTGTGAAATTAACCCTTAACTTGTAATTTTCATTAGACGAGGGTAGGTTAACCTCCTGTATAATGGTGAAAATATTTTTATTAAATTATATAGGAATCATGTAAATTAATATGATATCAAATTTGATCTTTTAACATTTCTTTGTTAATAATATCTTAGTATTATCGTCGTTTCAGGTGTTAACTGATTCGTTTTCCTTTATATGCTTTGTTACGTAAGTAATGATTGTTATGTATGGGATGTACCTTATTCATATTCAGAATTATATTAAGTCTTTAAAAATTATTTTTAATCATCTAATGAAAATTAGTCTTGAATGGATACGATGGGGAATGAATCTCATCGCGTTCGTGGAGACGGTAATCTGTACGTACGCACGAGTGACAATATCATTCTTTTGATATTAAAATATTATATAATTGGATGGTATATCATATATAAAGAATAATTATCATGTTATATTTATTATTTAAATCAATTAAACATCATTATTATACCCATCCAAATAATAATATATTGAATAACAATTACACCACAATGTGGAGACGATAAGCCGTACGTACGCACGTAGGGTGACATGTCATTCAAAGGACAGATAGAATAATGAATATGGTTGTACCATATTTATAATAACATCATATTATATATAATATACTGGAGTTATTATTTTATAATGGAAACAACAAAGAAATAGGAAGTGGAAGAAGAAAGGAACTTGAAAGAGGTGGTGAGATATTTACCTCTTCTTCGGGTTCTTCCTTTTGATTTGATCAAAATGGCTCCTTAGGTTGGCTTTATGACTAAATTAAGGCCACTATGATGAAGGGAGGACAGTTTAGAGGGTATTTGGGCAGGTTTTGGCCTATCCAAATGTCTTTGAAGGTGTGAATTATAGAGAAGGGGGAGTTCCCTTTTATAAGAGGGGTGAGGGGCACCTTAGGAAAAACTAGAAATATTATTTTATAATAAAATAATTTTCGGTTTATAATGGCTTAAAAATGAATTATTTAAAGTCTAAGGTCGTTATGGGATGAAACCCACTCAAAAAATAGGTTTTAGATAGGGTTGGGTCACTATATTAACTTTATCTTTTAGATTTAACTCTTAGATAAATAGTTTGACATTTACTATGTCTCTTTGTATTTTTATATTATATGGTTAATAAATTTACTATATACTTACAAGTGAACCCAAAGTGGTTAATTAATGATAAAACTATCATTATATGAGTCTTTTTCTGAACCTTATATTTTTAGGAATAGAATATCAATTAATAATATAATATTTTTTAAAAAACTCTTATCTCAATTTTGACATTATTTTGTATTTTGTTTTTACTAAATTTATAACAGCATTATTACTTCAAAGAAAATTTATTTAACTAACCCTAACATGTCATGTTAACCTAAAAAATTATTATAATTCATAAAAAGTCTCAAATTACATTTATTTTTATATTTATAATATCAATTATTTTAATATTTCATTAATTAGGTAATTACTACATCATCATGGTGTCATAAATAAATTAAATTATTTAATATCTAAAAAATATAAATAAAATACCATTATTTATTAAATATTCTTATATTTCTAATGAATATTTATAGTCTAATTTATCTTATGTTTAACCCAATATTAAAAATGTTTTAGTTATTAAACTTTGAATTTAACACTTTTAACTCTTATTTGAATTAAATAATAATAAATGTCCAAAACTAATCCAAGTGGACCAAAGATATTCATATTTTATTCCTGAGGTTTTTTTGGTCTAATTACACTTATCCAATAGAATTAGGAAATGTTTTAGGGTAAGAATAATATCATTTTTACCCTTAATTACCCTATTTACTTTTAATCGTGGTAAATAAAAGTAAAAAGTTACTATTCACCAAAAAATTATTTGCATCTTATTGAACCACATTTTTCTTAATGATATCAACCGTGTCTCTCAGATTTTTGAAATTCTACTCAGAGAAGCGGTAAAATTAAGTTTTATGGGAATTTTCAAATTCTCCTACGAGGTGGGTAAAAGACGGTGAAAAGTTCAATAAAATTTTTGTATATCAAAAATTATTATAAACCGACTCCAATGAATTACATTGAAATTATATAGGTATTATGTATCTATTTTGACCTAAAGTAAATTTAAATAAAATAAATAATTATTTATATAAAAATTTGGTTTTATACTATAACTTAGTGTTTTTCACTATTCATAAAAAATTGAAAGTTTTTAGAAAAATACCAAAAATTTACCCTAAGATAATTTTGATATTCCAAATTCAAAAATGAAGTCCATTTTGAAATATAAAATTTATAAAATTTCAAAAAGTGGGTATTAATATTCATAACGGCTAGTTTGATTGGTTTTGGTGTGTTAGAACTCGATATTGTGTACAACACACGCTATTGTATTATTCAAAGAGAAGTGTACCGTGGAAGTTTGGGGTGTTACATTCTCCCCTCCTTCAAATAATTTTTTCCTTGAAATTTCTAGAATATTACTGCATAAAAAGACTTGGTTGGTTCTTCATCATAAGTTCCTTGAGTTCTCACGTTGCCTCTTCCATCTTATGGTTTCTCTATAGAACTTTTACCAGACAAGACGTCTGGTTTCTCAGCACTTGCTCTCTTGTATCAAGAATCATGACAGGCTCTTTGCAATAAGACAGATCGGGTTCTAGTTCTAATTCCTCATAGGTGAGTACATTCATTGGGTCAGGCTTGTATTTTCTCAACAGTGATATGTGGAACACATCGTTTACTATGGAGAGACTTGGGGGAATTTTTAAACGGTAAGCTATAGCCCCAATTCGTTCTAAAATATCAAAAGGTTCGATGTACCTGGGACTTAATTTAACCTTCTTACTGAAATGTATAACACCCTTCCATGGAGATACCTTCAAGAAAACATGATCTCTTACCAGAAATTCCAAATACTTCCTTCGGTTATCAGCATAGCTCTTTTGTCTACTTTTATCTGCCTTGATGGGGTTTTGGATTACCTTCACATTTTCCATTGTTTCCTCCACAAGTTCTGGGCCTATGAGTTTTCTTTCACCAACATCATCCCAATAGGTTGGTGTGTGACATCTCTTTCTGTATAACGCTTTATATGGTGCCATCTGAATACTTGAATGGAAGCTATTGTTATAGGAAAATTCTACCAAAGGTAAATATTGATCCCACATACCTTGAAAGTAAAGTGATCGTGATCTCAACATGTCTTCTAAGGTTTGAATAGTCTGTTCTTATTGTCCATCAGTTTGGGGGTGGTAGGCAGTGCTCAAACGAAGTTCAGTATCCAGGGATTTCTGAATACTTTTCTAAAATCTTGATGTAAAATTTGGATCATGATCAGAAATAATAGATAGTGGTACTCCCTGAAGTCTTAAAAATTCATTAATATATAGTCTTGATAAATTTTCAAGTGGTAAATCTTCACTTATAGTAAGAAAATGTGCTGACTTGGTAAGACGATCAACAATGACCCATATTGCATCGTTCCTTCTAGGAGTCTTTGGTAGTCCCATGACAAATTCCATCATAATATTATCCCATTTCCACTCCGGTATGGGAAGAGGTTTCATGACTCCTCTAGGTTTTTTCCTTCCATATTTCACTTGTTGACAAACCATACATCTTGACACAAAATCTGCAATCTCCATCTTCATGTTGTCCCACCAAAAATGTTCCTTCAAATCTCTATACATCTTAGAGCTACCAAGGTGTATAGATAAATTAGAACTATGAGCATCATCCAACAATTAACTTTTTAGATCAGGTATATCGGGAACAAATAGTCTCTTCCAAAATTTCAAAATTCCATCTTCATACACAAATTCACTCAATCTCTCATCATTCACAGCTTTAATATTCTTCTGAAACTCTTCATCACCGTTCTGAGAACTCTTTATCCTTTCTAGTAAAGATGGTTTGGAAACCTTTTGAAAAAGCATTGATATTTCACCTTCCATGGTTATTCTCATATCCATCTCTACTAGATCCATGTATATAGGATCCTTTTAAACTCTCATGTTGTTTAAAACTCCATGATCCTTTCTACTCTAAGCATATTCCACCTTATTTTCCTTCCTCGGGTGGTATTATATAGTGAAATCATAATCCTTGAGTAGTTCAAGCCATCTCCTTTGCCTCACGTTGAGTTCTTTTTGTGAGAAAATATAATTCGAACTCTTGTGATTGGTATATATCTCACATTCATCACTATAGAGATAGTGTCTTCAAATATTCAAAGAAAATATTACAGCTGCTAACTCAAGATCATGAGTAGGATAGTTTTGCTCATGAATTTTTAGTTGTCGTGATGCCTAGGCAATAAACCTATCATTTTTCATAAAGACACAACCAAGTCCTTTCTTTAAATCATCACTATAAATAACAAACCCATCATTCCCCGATGGTAGAGTCAATATAGGATCATTGACTAATCTTCTCTTCAATTCTTCAAAACATTCTTCACACTCTTTTCTCCAAACAAATTTAACCCCTTTTCATGTGAGCTTTGTTAATGGGTTAGCCAACCGGGAAAAATTCTGGATGAAATGCCAATAATAACCTTCTTAACCAATAAAACTACGTACCTCAGTTATACTCATTGGTTCTGGCCATTCTTGGATTGCCTTGGTCTTAGAAGGATCAAAAGAGATTCCATCCTTAGAGATAATATGGCCAAGAAAAGATATCTCCTAAATCCAAAATTCACACTTGGTAAACTTACCATATAATTCATGTTTTCTAAGAGTCTTTAGAATAATTCTCAAGTGATTTTCATGATCTTCCTAGCTTTTTTAATATACCAAAATATCATCAATAAATACCACTACAAAGTCATCAAGATATTCCTTGAAAACTCTATTCATTATATCCATGAGGAAAGAGGGTAAATTAGTCAATCCAAAAGGAATTACTGTAAACTCATAATTCCTGTACCTGGTTCAAAATGTTTTTTTTGGAATGTCTTCCTTCTTCACACACAACTGATGATATCCAGACCAAAGTTCAATCTTTGAAAAGTATTGAGCTCTATGCAGTTGGTCTAATAAATCATCAATACAAGGTAGACAATACTTGTTCTTTATTGTTATAGCATTGATCTCCCTATAGTCAATGCACAACCTCATAGATCCATCTTTCTTCTTAATAAAAAGGACAGGGCCTCCCCATGGAGAAACACTAGGGCAAATAAATCCCTTATTACTCAAATACTCTTGTTTTTTCTTTAGTTCCACTAATTCTATAGTGGCTATTCTATAAGGGGTCTTCGATATGAGCCTTGAACTAGGAATTAAATCAACAGAAAACTCAATTTCTTTTTCTGGAAGATGTCCAGGTAAATCCTATGGAAACACATCAACATATTATTTCACAATAGGTCCATCCTTTATTTGAAAATTTCTTTCCTCACCCATAGTTATTTCATTCTCTTCCTCCCCAACAATTGAATTTAGTTGAGCTACTAGGGGGGATCTAGATAAAAATTAGGTGGTGACATTTCTGCTATAAAGATAAGTTACTTCTTATCATCATTAAAAATTGTAACCTTCTTCTTATTACAATAAATTTTTGCATCATGGTCCGAAATCCAATCCATACCGAGGATTATATCAAATTCAATCATGGGCATGATGATGAGATCAGCAAAAAAAGAACATTTATATGCCCTAAAGGGGACTGATTCACAAAACATTGTTTTAATGAGACTTCCCTTAATATTTTTGACTAACAACTCCATTATTAAATCAAATTGGAAATATCTAATTTTCTTAGAAAACTAGGAATATATGAAACAATGCGATGATCCGGAATCAAATAAATCGTTTTCTAAACTTGAGGAAACCATTAAAATACCTACCACCACATATTTAGGAGCTTCAACCTCAGTAGTAGTGATAGGATAAGATTAGCCTTGATCCCTTGGCCTTTTCTGAGGTAAGTTCCCCTGACACTTAGGACATTAATTCGCATGATTCCCCCTTTCTCTACAATTGTAGCATTCAATATCGACAACCTCTTTCTTCCCCTTACAATCATGATCTTGGTGGCCTTTTTCACCACACTTGTAACAGACTCCCATTCCATTCAGAAAAGTACCAAGGTGTTTCTGCCCACATTTACTGTAGGATGGATAATCAACTTTTCCCTTCTTCAACTTATTTCTATTTCTAGATTTTTCTAAAGATCTCTTCTTCTCTTGGTTTTCTTTAAAGTCGTAAGACTTAGAGAATTATTTTTCTATCTTAATAGCACATGAGACAATATCTTCGTACGATGAGAAGGATTGTGAGAATAATTCTAGACGGAGAAATGGTTTTAAACCTTCAAAGAAATGATCAATATTACTTCTTGGGTTACGTATATAATCTTCATCATTCCTTGATAACCTTTTAAAGTTAGCTTTATACTTTGCGACATTCTCATCCTCCTTTTTCCTTAGAATCGAAAATTATTTTTCCATATCCGCTCGATGGTCATGAGGAAAGTATTTTTCTGTGAAAATTTCTTTAAAATCCCTCCATTCCATATTTGATACTTCATCATCTTCCTTTGTGTTTTGAATCAATGACCACCATTGATCAGTATCTCTAGTGAGGTGGTAAACTTCCATGACAACTTTTTCCCTTTCTCTAATCCCCAAGACATGGAATATTTTCTGTAAGGAATTTATCCATTGCTCGGCTACTTGTGAATTTATACCCCCATTGAATGTTGGTGGTTATTTCCCCTTGAATCGATCTAACATTGATCATCCACACTGCGAATCAGGTTGCTCCATACAGGTATGGTTATTATTCATAACCTAAGTGAGTTGTCCCAGTATGGTGATTAGCTGATCAGCATGAGTTGCGTCACCATCTCCACTATAATTATCTTGAGTATGAGGGAAATCCATACATAGAGTGCGTGCATTGATACGGTTTCCATTCCTTCCACTTGGTGCTATTTCTAAACAATGGAATAAACTAGATTAGTTTATGAATCGCAATACATAAATCCAAACATGTAAAACACTTGACATAAATTGAACAGTTTATGGATATAATCCATAATCATAAAAATGTTTTCTTTGAGGAAGTATATACACATAAACCCTTCATAATGGTTTATAAAGAAAATGATAATTATCCTAAGCATATCCTCCGGGAGTGTCGTATCCAAGAGTGCATCAAGGCCTATTGTCATGCACCAGTTCCCATTCGATTCTAGCTCAAAGTAGTGTTTTCAGGTTTTACCCCTAGGTACATCTATGCCAGAGCCGCCTCTACCTACTTGTATCCATATCGGTATGTATTTCTTAGAAAACATGAAAAATATCTACATTACCAAAATTCTAGAAAGTTCTTCTATACTAATCCTCAAAGTCTATCTTAGAGCTATGTGCTATAATCAAAGTTTATCTAAATCTAGTTTCCAAGGTTTGTACTAAACTTCCTCTGATACCAACTATAACGCCCTAACCCTAGTTACCCAGATTCAGTGCATTATTGCATAACATTGGCATGATCACAGAAGATCTAGTATCGAAAGACCGATTATTTTAGTAGCCTTGGAACTACTAGATACATTCATAAGGTTTATATTACATCATAAAATGAAAAACTACAACAACATTGTTTCCATAGACAATACTAAGATCCCATAGACTATCCCTATAGGTCAGTCATAATATACTTCTTCGCATCCTGGGAAAAATAAAACATAGAAAGGGGTGAGCTCATATTCTCAGTAAGGATAACAATAAAGCAGAAACTTTCATAAATAATCATAAACATTTAAGGAAATGTATAAGACTAAAACAAAATCATTTTAAACTTGAACTTCAGTATAATATGGCAAAGATAAAATCAAAGAATGTCATTTAATTATTCACATGAATATTCTACTAGTAGAATAATCACATGCAATATCAATATCCACTTTCATAATGATGGAATGCATAATACCAAATTGCATAATCACATAGTCAATGCCTTGTGCCAAGACTACAATATAAGGTTTTTTCAAGGCCTTGTGCCAAGACACTAGTTTTTCTCATGAGACCTACTGATGCATCGAGGAGCTATAGCGGGCTCCACCCGTCACATACTAATTCCAATGCATTCCTCATATGAAAAGGTTTAAACATAACATAAAAATTCGTATTAAAAGTAGCATATGAAATGTCAATACTATATCCATAAACCATGAATGGTAAAAATAAAACATACACATTCAAACATATCTCAAAACCTTCAATACAATATAGAATTTTTGTATCATAATAAATCAACTTCAAATAAGCTTAAAATCCATCAAAGGATGTTGACATAGATGAAATCAAAACATTTTTTAGAGAAATATCTCTTTCTATTTTGAAATCATTTAAAATTAATATAATTATAAAAGAAAACATTTATTTTGGAAATATTTTTATAAGCTTGTAAGGGAATCTTTGATGATGTTATAGCAGTGGAGAATATCCACACCTGCCTTATAAGTTAAAAAAATATTCTTACCTTAATTTTCTCGAAAAGGACATAATGTGCCTTGTTTGGAAAATGAAGGAAAGATCCATTTCAGAACATATAAGGTAAAATAAGGGTATAAATGACTTTAACCCATTGTCTAGTAAATAGTAAAAATGTTTTGGAATACATTTTTAAGAAACATGGATGTGGATGATAAAGAGATCCCAGTAGATAATTGCATATAAAGAACCGCGGATAATGAAGAGATTGTGAAATTAACCCTTACCATGTAATTTTCCTTGGATGAGGGTAGATTAACCTCTTGTATAATGGTGAAATAATTTTTATTAAATTATAAAAGAATCATATACATTAATATTATATCATATATGGTCTTTTAACATTGCTTTATTAATAATATCTTAGTATTATCCTCGTTTTGGGTGTTAACTGAATCGTTTTCCTTTATATTCTTTGTTAAGTAAGTAATATTTATTATGGATGAGATGTATCGTATTCATATTCATAATTATATTAAGTCTTTAAATATTATTTTTAATCATATAATGAAAATTAGTCTTGAATGGATACGATGGGGAATGAATCTCATCGCGTTCATGGAGACGATAATTCGTACGTACGCACGAGCGACAATATCATTCTTTTGATATTAAAATAATATATAATTGGATGTTATATCATATATATAGAATAATTTTCATGTTATATTTATTATTTAAATCAATTACACATCATTATTATACCCATAAAAATAATAATGTATTGAATAACAATTACACCACGACGTGGAGACGGTAAGCCGTACGTACGCACGTATGGTGACATGTCATTAAAAGGAAGGATAGAATAATTAATATGGTTATACCCTATTTATAATAACATCACAGTATATAGAATATATTGGATTTATTATTTTATAATGTAAACAACAAAGAAATATGAAGTGGAAGAAGAAAGGAACTTGAAAGAGGTGGTGAGATATTTACCTCTTCTCCAGGTTCTTCCTTTTGATTTGATCAAAATGGATCCATAGGTTGGCTTTATGACTAAAGTAAGGCATCTCAGATGAAGGTAGGATAGTTTAGATGGTATTTGGGTAGGTTTTGGCTGAGCCAAATGGATTTAAAGGTGTGAATTAGAGAGAAGGGTGAGTTCCCTTTTATAAGAGGGGAGAGGGGCACCTTAGGAAAAGCTAGAAATATTATTTTATAATAAAATAATTTTTGGTTTCTAATGGCTCCAAAATGAATTATTTAAATTCTAAGGTGGGTATGTGTCTAAAACCACTCAACAAATAGGTTTTAGATAGGTTTTGGTAACTATATTAACTTTATCTTTTATATTTAACTCTTAGTTAAATAGTGTGGTATTTACTATGTCTCTTTGTATTTTTATATTATATGGTTAATAAACTTACTATATACTTCCAATAGAATCCCAAGTGGTTCATTAATGATAAAAATATCATTATATAAGTCTTTTGGTCAAACCTTATATTTTTAATAATAGAATATCAATTAATAATATAATATTTTTTTTAAAAACTCTTTTATGTCAATTTTGACACTATTTTGTATTTTGTTTTTACTAAATTTATAACAGCATTATTACTTAGAAAAAAATTTATCTAAAAAACCCTAACATTTCATATTAACCTATTAAATTAGTGTAATTCATAAAAAGTCTCAAATTACATTTATTTTTATATTTATAATAACAATTATTTTAATATTTCATTAATTAGGTAATTACTACATCATCATTGTGTCATAAATAAATTAAATTATTTAATTTCTAAAAAATATAAATAAAATACCATTATGTATTAAATCTTTTTATATTTCTAATGAATATTTATAGTCTAATTTATCTTTTGTGTAACCCAATATTAAAAATGTTTTAGTTATTAAACTTTGAATTTAACACTTTTAACTCTTATTTGAATTAAATAATAATAAATGTACTAATCTAATCCAAGTGGACCAAAGAGATTCATATTTTATTCCTGAGGTTGTTTTTGGTCTAATTACACTTATCCAATAGAATTAGTACATGTGTTAGGGTAAGAATAATATCATTTTTACCCTTAATTACCCTATTTACTTTTAATCGTGGTAAATAAAAGTAAAAAAGTTACTATTCACCAACAAAATATTTTCTTCTTATTGAACCACATTTTTCTTAATTATGTCAACCGTGTCTCTAATATTTTTGAAATTCCACTCAGAGTAGCGGTAAAATTAAGTTTTATGTGAATTTGAAAATTCTCCTAAGAGGTGGGTAAAAGACGATGAAAAGTTCAATAAAATTTTTGTATATCAAAAATTATTATAAACCAACTCTAATGAATTACATTGAACTTATATAGGTATTATGTATCTATTTTGACCTAAAATAAATTTAAATAAAATAAATAATTATTTACATAAAAATTCAGTTTTAAACTATAACTTAGTGTTTTTCACTATTCATTAAAAATTGAAAGTTTTTAGAAAAATACCAAAAATTTACCTTAAGCTAACACTACTAGAAATTAAAGCTATATCCACGGACCTATAGCCATGGTTCTATCGGTCTGTGGATATATCTTGTTTATAGACACGGTTTAATAGTATGATCATGGCTATTTGTTGGGAACCCTTCATTCTAACCGATCCTCAAACCCTCCCATTCTCTGACAAACCCCTCCTACCCTCGCGATTCCTCATACCCCCCGATCTCCTCCTCGTCGTGCCCTCCTCCTCGCCACGACCTCCTCCTCGCTGTGCCCTCCTCCTCCCTGACTCCTCCTTGCCACGCCCTCCTCATCACCACGACCCTCCTTCCTGACGCCTCCCCGTCGCACCCTCCTCATCACTACGACCCTCCTCCCCGACGCCTCCTCACTGCGACCCTCATCCTCGACGCCGCTCTTCTGACACCTCCTGGCCGCGACCCTCCTCCTCACTGCGACCCTCCTCCCTGACACCTCCTCCCCGACGCCTCTCTTTCGACACTGAGTTCGACACCCCCATTGCCCTCCCCGACACCTTTTCACCAGCAACCCTCAAAACCCTTGACCCCTCCTCACCGTGACCCTCCCCACCCCGACCCTCCTCCAACGAAGCTGCTCCGAGATGCCTCCCCTCCTCCTCCATTCCTGACGGTTCTCCGCCACAACCCTCAACACCAGAGGTAATCCCCTATCTCTTACTTCATCCACATCCACCATTCTTGTTGAATTTTTTAAACCTTAAGTATTTTTAATATTATTCTGTACTTACTCCCATTTCCACACTGATATGCATTGCTATAACCCCTCAATTTACCACAAAGTAACCACTAATTTGGGACTTGACCACATCAACCTCCTATAATGTGACCAGTGCAGAGTTTTAAAAATGATCTTCTCCTTAGAGTCTCTAACTTCAGTGGGCTGTGTGTGAGGTTCTCTAAAAAAGAACACAAAACCAACATGAATTGTCATGATTAAGTTATAAACTGGATAACGGCGACTTTGTATATTTTTATACAGCAGCTATGAAGAATCAGAATTGCAGGAGGAGGAAGACAGAGAACAGGGGAAGAAGAGAGTGAGAAAAACATTCAAGAAGTCTCTCTTTTCTCCTTTCTATAGGTTTTACCTCTTTTAAATTATACCTTTGATATTAGTTTTCAATTTGATCATTATCTGTATTGTTTTATTTTGTCTTCTTGTTATCTTTTACTCAGTTTCTTCTAATTTTCACCTTGAACACATATATTTGGAAATATGAATATACATGCCATATTACCACTATTAATATCTTAAAATTTACTATATTTTTTATCCTAAATTATTCATCACATGAATCAACTAAATTTGTGAATTTTATCCTTGTAATTAACCCGTTAGATTCTTTAGAGAATATAATTTTAGTTATATAGTGGAAACACCAATAATAACTCATGGAAAGTGATAATAGACCATCATAATTTTTTTCAAAGCATGAAGGACATTCTTAATGTAGTTGATAAATCCTATGGTGCTTTATATTTTCTTTCCATGGACTATGAGTGTTCTAGATCATCAGCCCCTCATAATTCTTTCCTTTAAGAAAAAAGGTTCATTCCCACCCCACCATTACTTTTAGAGAGGGATCTACAATATCATGATTAGGGACCATAATATATGATTCTTTTATGGAATTTTTAGGTGTTAAATTGATGTGTCAATTAAATTACATGATTTCATCCTTTATATCTTAAATAGGAATCCTTCCATAATTTTTATTATTTTCCACTTTATTCTTCATAATTACAATGACTATATAGAGTTTTGAATTTTTATATCAAATAAACTATCATCAGTTCACCCATTTTAAAATTTATTCTTTCAATTATTTTAATTTTTTTATAGCCCATAAATTATTCCCTGTTTCAACCTCCAACTTTTCCAAAATTTCCATGAAGTTTTATTGAGAAATATAACTCACTATTTTACTAGATCTTATATTATTTCTTAATTTCTTTATGGGACTTACATGTTGTTTTCACCATCGATATATGGAATCATTAGAGGTATTTAGATAATAATAATTTTAACAATCTATTGATTGGTTTTAATTTGATAAATGTTATTCATCTTAAATTCATTATTCCATTGGATAGTGACTAAAATGTTAATGAGTTAATAAATTATTTTATTAGAGAAAATAGCATGGAGAGCTCACAAATAGTAACATACATTTTTTGAGTCAGATAATTTAAAGGAATTTGTACTATTTTTTCATTAGTTTGGAAAAATAGGGAATGACCAAAGAAGGTGAGACAAAATTTTAAAAACTTGTAAAATAACTATTCCATGATTTTTGAATTTTTCTTCATTCATGTAAAATAATTTTTTTGAATTCATTAACATTAGGGTGGACTTTTTTATGAACTGAATCACTGGGGCCCACCTAGCTAGTGGTAAGCTGAGTGTGACACCACAATCCCACCTCTAATTGGTTAGGGGTTAGTGACCATCCATGAGTAGGCATAACACACACAAGGTTTTCCTTAGCCTATGGTACCTGTACACATGAAAAGAATAAAGGGGAAAATAAAATCCTACAAAAACAGATAAAAAATACTAACTTGTTATGAGGGATGGGACTACTGACATATGCCACAACCTAGCATGAACCATGGTCTATCTAGATCACTATATTATATCTACTCTTGGTCCTCCTAGGATTCTTTCAAAAGGAATGTTGTCTACATAAGACATGAAAAATATGGGTAGATCCCATGCAGTTTTTAGTATAACAATGATCAATAGGACACTCCAAAATCACTAAACAATGGGCATTTGGAGAGTAGTTATCTCATCATCACATAGACACGTCATGACAAATATGAGATATAGCAATAGGAACAATAAACTAGATATACTCATAACATAAAACATGCCTAAATGCAATATTAACCATTATTTTATCCATATGATTATACTCAAGGATACAATTTAACACTCTTATGGTTGCACTCACAACATGATCTATGATTTCACTGATAGTGCATTCCCAAGAGGTCATGCTCATCAGACCTCACCAAAAATGTACTCAATATAACTCTGAAGATCTTGATACATAGATAGGGGATCTCTCCAAGGGAATCTAGGGTATACCATACCATACCTATAATATCCCACTAAGTATGGGATTGTACACACAGATAAGTTGGTAATAATGATTCCACAAAACCCACCTAGGGAAATAGAAACAATTATAGAGGATCACACCCCGGGTCACACAGAGGGATTCCCAAACACTATCTGAAACTAATCCCACAGAGGAGATCACAGTCCTATTATTAGGATGTAATACCAAAATTTACCCTCATGGGGATGACCAAGGGGAACACACACAAGTTAAGATAGTCCATTGTTGTATCTCGTCTTCATATAATTAATCTTCCTTCCAATTATATAATCTTAATATTTTAAAAATAATGTAGAAATATATTCTTTCTTCTAGTTATTATTCTCATATTCTTACCATTGTAATTCTCAGCCAATTATTTAATATTAATGCTTGGTATATGATATGGTTTATATTTTCAAAATGTCTCTAAATTTCAATAAATCTTTGTAGATTTAATACAAAACATCACAACTCGTTATGAATTAACCCAAACACTTTTGGTAATTGATTTTTATTATCTCTTGGATTTCATATAAACTCTTTTTACTATAATAAATCCTCATTCTTAGAACTTATGTATGACTATTCGTGAATTTTTATAATTTAAAACATTTATGAATTCCCTAAACCATAATTTTAATATATTTTTTATGATTTTTTTATTAACTTGTTATTGATGATTACTTAATATCTTATGAAACAATACATATAATGTTAAGTAATTTTCTAGATTATTTATTTAATGAATGTTTATCTGCATCAGAATGGATAGATACTAGATGTACAACATTGATCGGATCACTGATGAATTTCAGAAGTAGTTACAATATTTTTTGGACTTTGTATTCACTAATGATTCATATGGAAAATTGATTCAATGCCCGTATTTTGATTGTGTAGGAATACCTTGGTTAATGTAACGCACCGACCCCAGCTACCCAGAGACGGTGCATTACTTCGTAACATTGGCATGATCACAAAAGATCAAGTCTCGAAAGACTGATTAGTTTAGTAGCCTTGGAAACACTAGATACATTCATAAATGTTACATTACATCACAAAGTGAAAAACTATAATAACATAGTCTCCATAGTCCACACTTTTATCCTCTTAGGACTATCCCTGCAGGTCATTCATAAAATACTTCTTCACATCCTGGAAAATATTAAAACATTGAAAGGGGTGAGCTCGGATGCTCAGTAAGGTTAACAATATAGCGGAAGCTTTCATAAATAAACATTAACATTTAAGGCGATGTATAACTAAAACAAAAGCCTTTTAAACTTGAACTTCAACATAACATGGCAAAAGTAAAATGAGATAATGTCATTCACTTATTCACATGGATATTCTACTGGTCGAATAATCACATGAAATATCAATAACCACTTTCATAATGAGGGAATGTATAATGCCAGACATTCTGAAACATTTTGTCAAGGCCTCGGCCAAGACCTCTAAAATGATTAAGGCCTCGGCCAAAACCATAAATCAAATTGGGAAAGGGCCTCGGCCAATTCCACATCTAGTTGTCTCATGAGACCTACCGATGCATCGAGGAGCTATAGCGGGCTCCACCCATCACTTATTAAGTCCAATACATTCCTCATATGAACAGGTTTAAACATCTCATAAACCATAACATAATCGTATCACATAAAACATGCATAAAGGAAACATAAAATTTCCACATTTCAATCACAAGATATCAATACAACACATTGTTATAATAAAAACACTTTCAAAACCATTTTCAATACCAAAATAAAAGAAAGTTAAAACTTTGTATTTATTTTTCATTAAAAAAAAAATGGCTTGTAGAGGAAGCCGAAACTCAAATAGTGGTCACGGCGGTGGAGAAGTCGTTGTCGCCGCATACGTATGACAAAAACATTCCCTTTTGTCGTTTAGTAAACGCTTCGTATAAAAAAGATTCCTTTTGAATATACGTAAAAGTCAAAGGGGTTTATAGACCATATAAAAGAAATTTGTGTATAAAACCAAATATGCCTCAATGAAAGGAGATTGATACGAAGTCCTTAAAAAGATCATTTTTCAAATAAAATAGATCTATTATGTGTATTCACTATAGGTACACATAAAGAAAGTAAAAATACAAAATAATACATAATAATATCATGACATAATTTGAAAGTAGGAGATTAACCCAAAGAATGGAAGTTGGGTTAAGAAGTTCCCTTACCTTGTGTCCGACTTGACTCAACCGTTCTTTAACCTCCCGAATAATAAACTAGAGTTAATATATACCTTATTAAGAACCATTTTCAATTTCATTATCCTTTTTATATCACTTATTACAATGTTATGAACATTATGTAATTATTTAAGTTAATAACGGTCGTTTTGTCGATCTTTGGTACTTGAGTCAACAATAACTTCTTATAATTACAAGTTGTTCATGTGGTAGAATATCCATTATATCCAGAATTATATTCATGATTTAGATGTCATATATATCTTATATATCCAGTATATACATTCATTTATAATATTACATAACATTTAGAGGTAAGAAATGAAATGCACCGTTCATGGAGACGGTAAGCCGTACGTACACATGAACGCTACTTTCATTTCAATTTCATATTTAATGGAAATAAATCATAATGATATAAATGTATAATATAATTCCAGTATAATATAGTGTATAATACCATTTACTCCATCCTTTATACATCCCACATATGGCATTAAGGATTCAAATCACTTTGAGGGGGCGGTAGTCCGCACTTCCTAAAATGAAATTATCGCGTTTTACCCATAATGGAAATCATAAAGTATGCCATAAATGAGAAATACAGAAGCATAAGTAAAACATAAACATATTATATATCATATATAAAAATAGTGACATATTAATGGCCACCTTTGAAGGTGTTATATGAGTGTTGAACAATCATCGTTTCGTGAGGTAGAAATTCGCCATCCATAGAAACCGTATGTTCTTTAACCATTAGATGTAGGTGTGTGTAAGTGTAGCTCGAATAATTCTTATAACAACATCCTAGTATATTTATGATACTGTTTTTGTTACAAAATAAATGAATAAAAAGAATTTAGGGGGTTGGAGAAGAAAAATAATACAAAACAACATTAGAGAAGACATTACCTCAAAATCGGGTAACTCTTTTTGATTTGAGCCAAAGGCTTCCTTGGGAAGAGTTCTTCCCAAAGTGAGGCTTCTAGGAGTAATAGGGGAAAGTTGGGAGAGTATTTGGGCAGAGGTTGGCCGAGCCAAATGGCTTGAAAGTGTAAATGAGGTGGGATAGGTGGGGTCCTTTTATAAGTGGAGAGGAGGGGCACTTTTGGAAAGATTGAAATGTTACATTATTTCACAATGCTTTTCGGATTCTAAAGGTCCCACACTTATATAATTCGAGGCTAAGGTGATAAGGTTTCGAAATATTCTCATCCAATAGGCTTTGGACAAGTGTAAGCCTTGGATTTTGCATTATCTTCTCATTTTATTTAAATCGTTAAATAATGAGGTCATCGCTGCATCATAATGATGTCATAAATAATTTAATTTATTTAATGTCTAAAAATTATAAAAAAAAATACTATGTTGTATGAAATCTTTTTAGCTTTCTAATGAATATTTATAGTCAAAATTTGGACTTGTGTAACCCCACTTAAAAACTGTTTTAGTAAAATAACTCATGTTTGTGTCAATTTAATTTTAACATTAAATAAATATATATTAATGTCATTTTCCAACTAAAGTGGCTCCATGGGGTCCCCAAGTTGACCCATGGGTTGTTTTGGTCGGCCATGACTCATCCAATAGTAGTAGGATAAGTGTCATGCTCATCTCATATTATTAAAACATTATTTGTACCTTAAACTACACTAATTACCTCTAATCACGATTAAGAACTTAAAAGTTACTATTCACCAAAAAATTATTTTAATCTCATTGAACCACATTTTACTTCTTAATGAAAACCATGTATGTCGGATTTTTGAAAATCAAATCACAGAAGTGGTAATATTTCATTTAAACGAAAAATCAGTTATTTAACTACCACTTAGTGGTTTCACTATTCATCAAAAATTGAAGTTTTTCAGAACAAGGCCAAAATTTTACCCTAAGCTATAATTGATATTCCGAATTCAAAAATGATGTCTATTTTACAAAATTCCAAACATATAAGTTTCATTAATTAATTTTATAATTAATTCCCACTGTTACGACAAATAGCATGTTTTTAAGAAACAATTTATATCAAAAGATTAGCAATTGTTTATATCCAATTTCAATGTTAAATTAATTCTAATGACCACCATTGGATAAAATGGTAAAAATATATTCTAATTATACCTTAAAATCACTAAATAGTATAATTTATCACAATAAATTATTTTGATTAAAAAATTTGTTTTAAAGTATTTTTCACTATTCATAAAAAATTAGAAGTTCTCAGAAAAATACCAAAAATTCAACATAGGCTAATTTCGATATTCCAAATCCAAAAATGAAGTCCATTTTGAAATATAAAATTTCTATAATTTTAAAAAGTGGTTATTACTATTCATAACGGCTACTTTGATTAGTCGCGGTGTTTTAGAACTCGAAGTTGCGTACAATGCAAGCTATTGCATTATTGAATGAGAAGCGTATCGTGGAAGCTCGGGGTGTTACATTCTCCCCTCCTTCAATAAATTGCGTCCTCACAATTTGAAATTTTTCTTTGAAAATAAAAGGTTGAAAAGAGAAAATACCTTTGAGGAAAACCTACATCGGAAATAAGGTTAATAAATATATAACATTAAAAGAAAGCAGGATAAGTACAAAGGTCACCCGATATAGGCCATTCTAGGATTATATGAAAATATGGATATGGAGGAGAAACAAAACATCAAGGTCTGATGGAGAGTTATAGAAAACAGGATTAGGAGAAAGTTTAACCACAAGAAAATCACAAACTTGTGATTGGTTAAACGGTCATTGAATCCCCAGTTGGAAAAGTTAACCGACAACATTTTTGTTTTAAGTTACCTTTTATAATGTTGAGGAATTTATTTAGGAGATTTACTAATAACGTAAGGGAATATACATACTTGTTATGTATACTTTCATTCGTTAATAAATTTTTACCACAAACCCAACTTTTACTCCAAATGGTAACGGAACTCAAAAATATTCTATTTATCCTAATTGTATAAGGTTCCAAATGTTAACACATACCACTTAGATTAGTAAAACTATTTTGTAATAACCAGGGACTTCCTGTAGGATATTGGTAGGAAATAAAGGCTTGTCGCACTATGGTTGTGGGTTCGATTCCTGCAGCTTTGTCCGACGCGACGGGTTATTCCCCACCCTGCAGGTTGTCCTTTTCCTAAAACTATAGTATTATAATATTCCAAAAATAATCTTCAGAAATGCTTTAACCTTAAACAATACTATCCATGGTTCAACTTAATCCATTCCAACCTTAATAGTTATCCAAAATACCTCCGTCCAGACTTTCTCTAAAAGGTCTCTAAATTCCAAAATCAATTGTAACATCAAATTCCCCAAACAAAGAAAAGTTTATCTTATTGTCACATACTAAAAATATGATTACCTTAATCATATTAAAACCTTACTGAAATCAACAAGTACTGAAGTACAATCCATATATATATATCACATTATTCTTATAACCAGAATATAATCTTTGAGTCCAAAAGCACCAATACATTAATTATTCCGCTTCAACTGTAGTCACAGCATAAGATTGGCCTTGATCCCTTGGCCTTTTCTGAGGTAAGTTTCCTTGACGCTTAGGACATTCATTTGCATAATTCCCTGTTTCCCTACAATTTTAGCATTCAACTTTGACAGCCTCTTTCTTTCCCTTGCAATCACGAGCCTGGTGACCCTTTTCTCCACATTTATAACAAACTCCCATTCCTTTTAGGCAAGTACCAGGGTGATTCTTCCCACAATTATCACATAATGGAAAATCCTTCTTTCCCTTTTTCCCTTTATCTGCCTCTTGTTCCACCGTTCTCTTCTTCTCTTGCTTTACTTTGTTGTCATAAGACTTAGAGAATTCCTTTTCTGTCTTGATAGCACACGAGACAATATCTTTGTATGATGAGAAGGATTGTGATACTAAAGCTCAACGGAGAAATGGTTTTAACCCATCAAAGAAACGATCAATCTTACTCCTTGGGTTACGTATATAATCGGCAGCATGCCTCGCTAACCTTGTAAAGTTAGCCTCATACTTTGCGACATTCACATCCTCATTCTGCCTCAAACTCAGAAATTGTCTTTCCATATCTGCTCGATGGTCACGAGGAAAGTATTTTTCTAAGAAAAGCACTTTGAACTCCTGCCATTCCATGTTTGTTAATTCATCATCTTCCTTTGTGTTTTGAATTAGTGACCACCATTGATCAGCATCTCCAGTGAGGCGGTAAACTGCCATGACAACATTCTCCCTTTCACTACTCCCCAAGGCATGGAATATTTTCTCTAATGAATTTATCCATTGCTCAGATACAATAGGATTTGTACTCCCATTGAAGGTTGGCGGTTGTTGCCTCATGAAATGGTCTAGCATTGATCCTCCACGTTGCGGATCAGGGTGCTCCATACGAGTAAGGTTGTTATTCATAACCTGCGTGAGTTGTCCCAGTACGGTGAGAAGCTGATCGGCACCAGTTGTATCACTAGCTCCACCATAATTATCCTGAGCAGGAGGGCAATCCCTACACGGAGTACGTGCATTGATACGGTTTCCATTCCTTCCACTAGGTGCCATTTCTAAATAATGGCATAAACTAGATTAGTTCATGAATCAAAATACATAATTCCATACTTGTAAAACACTTAACATAAATTAAACTAATTATGGATATAATCCATAATTATAAAAATGTTTTCTTTGAGTAAGTATATACTCGTAACCCTTCATAGTGGTTTGTAAAGAAAATGGGAATTATCCAAAGCATATCCCCCGGGAGTGTCGTAACCAAGAGTGCAGCAAGGCCCGTTGTCGTGCACCAGTTCCCGTTCGAGTCTAGCTCAAAACGGTGTTTTCGGGTTTTACCCCTAGGTACATCTGTGCCAGAGCCGCCTCTACCTGCTCGTATCCAGACAGGGATGTATTGCTCGGAAAACTCACAACATCTCTACAATACCAAAATTCTAGGAAGTTCTTCTATACTAATCCTCAAAGTCTATCTTCGGGATATGTGCTCTAATCAGAGTTTATCTAAATCTAGCTTCCAAGGTTAGTACTAAACTGCCTCTGATACCAACTATAACGCCCCAACCCCAGCTACCCAGAGACGGTGCATTACTTCGTAACATTGGCATGATCACAAAAGATCAAGTCTCGAAAGACCGATTAGTTTAGTAGCCTTGGAAACACTAGATACATTCATAAATGTTACATTACATCACAAAGTGAAAAACTATAATAACATAGTCTCCATAGTCCACACTTCTATCCTCTTCGGACTATCCCTGCAGGTCATTCATAAAATACTTCTTCACATCCTGGAAAATATTAAAACATTGAAAGGGGTGAGCTCGGATGCTCAGTAAGGTTAACAATATAGTAGAAGCTTTCATAAATAAACATTAACATTTAAGGCGATGTATAACTAAAACAAAAGCCTTTTAAACTTGAACTTCAACATAACATGGCAAAAGTAAAATGAGATAATGCCATTAACTTCTTCACATGGATATTCTACTGGTCGAATAATCACATGAAATATCAATAACCACTTTCATAATGAGGGAATGTATAATGCCAGACATTCTGAAACATTTTGTCAAGGCCTCGGCCAAGACGTCTAAAATGATTAAGGCCTCGGCCAAAACCATAAATCAAATTGGAAAAGGGCCTCGGCCAATTCCACGTCTAGTTGTCTCATGAGACCTACCGATGCATCGAGGAGCTACAGCGGGCTCCACCCGTCACTTATTAAGTCCAATACATTCCTCATATGAACAGGTTTAAACATCTCATAAACCATAACATAATCGTATCACATAAAACATGCATAAAGGAAACATAACATTTCCACATTTCAATCACAAGATATCAATACAACACATTGTTATAATAAAAACACTTTCAAAACCATTTTCAATACCAAAATAAAAGAAAGTTAAAACTTTGTATTTATTTTTCATTAAAAAAAAGATGGCTTGTAGAGGAAGCCGAAACTCAAATAGTGGTCACGGCGGTGGAGAAGTCGTTGTCGCCGCATACGTACGACAAAAACATTCCCTTTTGTCGTTTAGTAAATGCTTCGTATAAAAAAGATTCCTTTTGAATATACGTAAAAGTCAAAGGGGTTTATAGACCATATAAAAGAAATTTGTGTATAAAACCAAATATGCCTCAATGAAAGGAGATTGATACGAAGTCCTTAAAAAGATCATTTTTAAAATGAAATAGATCTATTATGTGTATTCACTATAGGTACACATAAAGAAATTAAAAATACAAAATAATACATAATAATATCATGACATAATTTGAAAGTAGGAGATTAACCCAAAGAATGGAAGTTGGGTTAAGAAGTTCCCTTACCTTGTGTCCGACTTGACTCAACCGTTCTTTAACCTCCCGAATAATAAACTAGAGTTAATATCTACCTTATTAAGAACCATTTGCAATTTCATTATCCTTATTATATCACTTATTACAATGTTATGAACATTATGTAATTATTTAAGTTAATAACAGTCGTTTTGTCGATCTTTGGTACTTGAGTCAACAATAACTTCTTATAATTACAAGTTGTTCATGTGGTAGAATATCCATTATATCCAGAATTATATTCATGATTTAGATGTCATATATATCTTATATATCCAGTATATACATTCATTTATAATATTACGTAACATTTAGAGGTAAGAAATGAAATGCACCGTTCATGGAGACGGTAAGTCGTATGTACGCATGAACGCTACTTTCATTTCAATTTCATATTTAATGGAACTAAATCATAATGATATAAATGTATAATATAATTCCAGTATAATATAGTGTATAATTCCATTTACTCCATCCTTTATACATCCCACATATGGCATTAAGGATTCAAATCACTTTGAGGGGGCGGTAGTCCGCACTTCCTAAAATGAAATTATCGCGTTTTACCCATAATGGAAATCATAAAGTATGCCATAAATGAAAAATACAGAAGCATAAGTAAAACATAAACATATTATATATCATATATAAAAATAGTGACATCTTAATGTCCACCTTTGAAGGTGTTATATGAGTGTTGAACAATCATCGTTTCGTGAGGCAGAAATTCGCCATCCACAGAAACCGTATGTTCTTTAACCATTAGATGTAGGTGTGTGTAAGTGTAGCTCGAATACTTCTTATAACAACATCCTAGTATATTGAGGATACTGTTGTTGTTACAAAAGAAATGAATAAAAAGAGTTTAGGGGGTTGGAGAAGAAAAATAAAACAAAACAACATTAGAGAAGACATTACCTCAAAATCGGGTAACTCTTTTTGATTTGAGCCAAAGGCTTCCTTGGGAAGAGTTCTGCCCAAAGTGAGGCTTCTAGGAGTAATAGGGGGAAGTTGGGAGAGTATTTGGGCAGAGGTTGGCTGAGCCAAATGTCTTGAAAGTGTAAATTAGGTGGGAGAGGTGGGGGCCTTTTATAAGTGGAGAGGAGGGGCACTTTTGGAAAGATTGAAATGTTACATTATTTCACAATGCTTTTCGGATTCTAAAGGTCCCACACTTATATAATTTTAGGCTAAGGTGATAATGTTTCGAAATATTCTCATCCAATAGGCTTTGGAAAAGTTTAAGCCTTGTATATTTCATTATCTTCTCATTTTATTTAAATCGTTAAATAATGAGGTCATCGCTGCATCATAATGATGTCATAAATAATTTAATTTATTTAATGTCTAAAAATTATAAAAAAAATACTATGATGTAGGAAATCTTTTTATCTTTCTAATGAATATTTATAGTCAAAATTTGGACTTGTGTAACCCCACTTAAAAACTATTTTAGTAAAATAACTCATGTTTGTGTCAATTTAATTTTAACATTAAATAAATATATATTAATGTCATTTTCCAACTAAAGTGGCTCCATGGGGTCCCCAAGTTGACCCATGGGTTGTCTTGGTCGGCCATTACTCATCCAATAGGAGTATGACAAGTGTCATGCTCATCTCATATTATTAAAACATTATTTGTACCTTAAACTACACTAATTACCTCTAATCGCGATTAAGAACTTAAAAGTTACTATTCACCAAAAAATTATTTTAATCTCATTGAACCACATTTTACTTATTAATGAAAACCATGTATGTTGGATTTTTGAAAATAAAATCACAGAAGTGGTAATATTTCATTTAAACGAAAAATCAGTTATTTAACTTCCACTTAGTGGTTTCACTATTCATCAAAAATTGAAGTTTTTCAGAACAAGGCCAAAATTTCACCCTAAGCTATAATTGATATTCCGAATTCAAAAATGATGTCTATTTTACAAAATTCCAAACATATAAGTTGCATTAATTAATTTTATAATTAATTCCCGCTGTTACGACAAATAGCGTGTTTTTAAGAAACAATTTATATCAAAAGATTGGAAATTGTTTATGTCCAATTTCAATGTTAAATTAATTCTAATGACCACCATTGGATAAAATGGTAAAAATATATTCTAATTATACCTTAAAACCACTAAATAGTATAATTTATCACAATAATTTATTTTGATTAAAAAAGTTGTTTTAAAGTATTTTTCACTATTCATAAAAAATTAGAAGTTCTCAGAAAAATACCAAAAATTCAACATAGGCTAATTTCAATATTCCGAATCCAAAAATGAAGTCCATTTTGAAATATAAAATTTCTATAATTTTAAAAAGTGGTTATTACTATTCATAACGGCTACTTTGATTAGTCGCGGTGTTTTAGAACTCGAAGTTGCGTACAATGCAAGCTATTGCATTATTGAATGAGAAGCGTATCGTGGAAGCTCGGGGTGTTACAGTTAACTCGTGAGGAAGTGAGTTACCATATCACTAAAAGTGGTTTCCAAAAAAATTATCATATGTGGTATCACAATGGAGAAAAATCTCAAGTGTTGAATGACATCAATTCAGCAGAAAAGATTGGTATGAAAAATCTGATTTCAGATTGGTTTCCTTTTTTTCTGAAGATAGCTCCTCATGTAGACCAGTGCAAGAGGAAATGAATACTGGAACACAGTTCTCATCTATTAATCAGGATGATAACGTTGAGAGTGTTAGAAAGCTGATGGAAAATTCAAATACCCCAGTATATCAAGCTTGTGGAAAAATGATCAAACTTGAGTTTTTAATGCGATTATATCATGGGAAAACAATGTATGGATTTAGTAATACTGCGGTCGACTATCTCCTTACATTTATTAAGGATTTACTGCCTGATAATGCATGTATTCCAAAAAATGATTACATGGCATCAAAGTTGGTTGACAAATTTGGATTTTCATGTATTAAGATTCATTCTTGTCTCAAAGAATGTTGTTTGTTCTGGAAGGAGAATGCAGACTTGAGTCAGTGTAAAAAATGTTTCACATCAAGGTGGAAGACTAATAAAGACGGATCTCAATCTTTCATACCACAGAAAGTGATGTGGCACTTCCCTTTAATTCCCAGGCTTCAAAAAAATTATGTCAGAACAAATGGAAAAGAATATGAGATGCCATGCAGATGAAAGAAATAAGGATAATGATGAAATAGTGCATCCTACAGATGGGTTATCTTGGAAGAAATTTGATAGGTTACATCCTGATTTTGCAGCCGACCCATGAAATGTTAGATTGGGATTATCCTATGATGGTTTCAACCCATTTCGCCAAATGCATACTGCACACAGTACTTGGCCTGTTTTCATTCACACTTATAACTTTACTTCATGGATGTGTATGAAGAAGTCGTTCACTATCCTAAGTATATTGATATATGGACCCGGTGATCTTGGAAATGATATTGATATATACTTGCAGCCATTAATAGAGGAGTTAAATGAGCTTTGGATTATTGGTGCACAAGTGTATGATGCATTCAGAAAGGAGTACTTTATGTTTCATGCAGCTTTATTATGGATGATAAATGATTTCCCTACCTACGGAATGATGTCTGTTTAGAGTACTAAAGTCAAATTATCCTGTCCTATTTGTATGAAAAATACACATTTTCAAAGATTAAAGTTTTGACGAACTTTCAGCTTCATAGGGCATCGACGTTTTCTACCAATGGATCATCCATACAGGAAAAATCGGAGACAGTTCGATAATGCCATCGAGACAGATGAGACACCTCAACAAAATTTATGGACTGATATTGGTAAAGAACTTGATTATTTGAATTATTTTCTTGGCAAAAGTCAATCAAATATCAGAAAGCGAAAGCATTCTAATTCGAATTCCAATAGCAATTGGAGAAAGAAAAGCATATTCTTTGAGTTTCCGTATTGGTCATCGAATTTATTACGTCATTGTTTGGATGTAATTCATATTGAGAAAAAACATTTGTGAGATGTTACTTGCTACTATTTTAAATGTCAAAGTCAAAACAAAATACGATTTGTGGTGTCGTCGTGATTTGATGGATCGGGGTATAAGAGAAAGACTTCATCCTGAGTTAATTGGTCAAAATAATTGGAAAATCCATGTTTCCTGTTATTGGATGACAAATGTGGAGAAAAAACAATTTCTTCAGGTCTTGGAAAGTTTGAAGGTTCTGAATGGTTATTCAACTAATATTTAGAAAAGGGTGAATACACAATATGTGAAACTCAAATCTCTTAAAACCCATGATTACCATTTCTTGTTACATGACTTGATTCCCATTTCCATTCTCTATTTACTTTCACATAATTTTAGAGTTGCGGTGATTAAGTTATTTCAATTTTATCAAGATCTGTGTGCCAAAAGATTGAGCATAAGTGTTGTTCATTAATTGCAGAGAGATGCACCGATTATTCTTTGCGACTTGGAGAAAATTTTCCCACCATCTTTTTTCACATGTATGTTACATTTGACTGCGCATCTTCCCACGGAAGTTCTCTTTCGTGGTCCTGTTTCTAGTCGGTGGATGTATCCTATCGAAAGAATGATGTTTACATTGAAATATTATGTGAGAAATAAATATCATCCTACAGGCTCTATTGTGAAATGCTATTTATCACAAGAATGCATAGATTTCTGTTCATCGTACTTGGCTAACATCACTACGAGGTCTAATCGACTAATGAGAACTGAAGGTGAGCAATATGATCCCATTGAGCCTGCATTTCCTTCACTGCCCCAAACAGGGGGGATATCTAGATCGTACTCATTGTGTACTTTAAGCAGGGAAGAGTGGGAAATGGCACATCGCACAGTATTATTCAATTATAGTGTGCTTGATGATTATATCAAGTAAGTAAACTAATAAATATATTTTTTTTTCATTGTGTGATTTCTTTATATCTTCTGATATTTTAATGTTTTCATATCTGTAGAGAACATTTAGAAATTATAAAAAACAGACATCGCACTCTGTCTATTAAGAGGAAGGAACGGTTGCACAACAAAGAATTTGCTGCCTGGTTAAAGTTAAAGGTAATAGATTTCTTTTTCTCCTTCTCATAACATAATCACATGTCTCTGTTTAATACTCTATGTTTTTATCTTTTAGGTTTTAAATCTACCAATGATTGAAGTATCAGATGAAATAAAAGCATTTTCCTTTGGTCTAAATGATGTGGTACATGATTGTAAGTCAATGGTTGTTAATGGATTAAAATTTTTTATAAATAGTTGTGCAAAAAAAATGGAAACACAGCATGACGGTGTCACGATAAGTGCCACAACAGATTGTTATGCGAGTGCATCGGACAGGCAGCCTCGATCAGAAAATATATCATATTACGATGTTGTTGAAAGAATCATTTTATTAGATTACTATGCACATGGTCGTGTTGCAATGATTAAATGCAAGTGGTTTGATTCAATGACACGACAAGGAATGCATATTGATAACTATGGATTTATAGTGATTGATATGAACTTCCAGCTTCGTACCGATGAACCTTATATTCTTGCGTCACAATCTAAACAGGTGTTTTATGTAAGTGACCCATTACAACCACAATTTGGTGTTATTGTTGATGTTATTCCTAGACATATTTTTGATGAAGGCATGGATTAAAATGATGTTGTGGATGAACCTATCGGTATTTATTCTAATGTTTCATTTGATGATACGGATGATGCAATTTTCAGAATAAATTATGAACCATAAATTTCCACAGACCCCACATAGCGTTGACACATTTGTAAGTATTTACCTAATATTATCGTAATATTGTATGTTTTTTTTAAACTTCCATACATGATATCAAAATAACTAGTATATTTTATACCATTATCGAATATAAAACTATTAATAGCCTGACCAATTTATGTTTAAACACTTCTCAAGTAAATCTTGAACATAGAAAAGTCTTGATATTTTATCAATATAAATATCACACATGAAAATTCATCTAATTGTTTTATGATACAATTGTATTATTTAACATTTTTCATTATTTCTATTTATTTGAGAATATTATTTTAAATTTCTAGTTCAAAATGTTTGATTATGATGATACTAGAAGGAGTAGAAGAATATCGAGAAACGAACAACGTAGGTCTCCTCCTGGAAACAATATAAGTACAAATTATGTTTGAATATTATGGTCTTTAATATTATTTATCTTGTTATCGTTTGTTTTATTTTATCATCTATGTTATTTTAGGATGAATCGTCAAGGAGACACTTGGATTATTCCACTGAGGATGATATTGTGGCCGGGGTTACTGATTCTACAGGTCAGCCTACTACTACGCCACTTGAGACACCAGGAGGCCATCCTCCCATTATTCCACCTACATATTATCCATACCCACCTTTTCCGTATCGATTTTTTCCCACACCCACATCAGATGGTAGTTCTCAGACTCTCATCCCACATTTTCCATTCCCACCATCCACTGTACAGGGTATTGTGCCCCCATATATCCCACCGCCATATCCATATCCATATCCACCCTCATCTGTACAGGGTTATCCATCAGGTTTTCTGCCTCCATCAGTACACTTTTCATCTACTATACATAGTACTCTTGTTGATATCTCACCTACCATGGAGGTTACCCCCCCTCTAGATGCAGCACTTCAGGGGTCAGCAGATCTCCCATCTTCTAGTATTTGTTTAAACATTACTGTTACTGATTAATGATAAATTAATATATATTATTTTCTTTCATTTTTGGTTTCATGATTAGCTCCAACCTCTACCAGAAGACGAGGCCGCACAAAAATGCGCGAGGTTTGGAATCGACCCACGCAAATCATAGTTTATTACAATGAGTACAATGCTATAATTAATAAAAATGGCACGGAATGTAAAAGTTTTATGGGAACACTTTCTAGACACAACAATATCATTCCGGTTAAACCGATAAGTTGGAAGGGAGTTGGACAACAAATAAAGGACAAATTCTGGGCATAGATTTGGGTAAGTAGTGTTAATCACCTTTTATATATATATATAAAAATTTATAATATTTTCTTAACAAATATTTTGTCCATTTCAACTTCGATATAATTTTTCTGATGGACAAAATGAAAAGGCTGCAAGGATAATGGATTTAGGTGAAATGTGGCGAGCCTACAAGTATGATTTATATCTTGGTTGGAAAAAGAGAGTTAGTACAGAGCTTGAAGAAGTATCGGTGATTCAAGATTTTCCAATATCACAATATAAAGAGATGATCATCTATTGGAAGAGTCCAGCGTTTAAGGTGTTTGTTAAATTTATATATATATTCATTTATTTATTTGAAAATGATTTTAAATTACTTGTTTTATTTATGTTAATGAATTTATATAATTATTTGTTTATAGGAGAAATAAAATAGAAATAAAACAAATAAGAGTGCAATGAAACACATTTATACACGCGGACACACTTCATTACCAGATCATGAGCAGACGAAGGTAATTTAACATTTAAAATATTTATCTTTGTTTAGTGTAATTTTTTTAACTTCCAATTTTGATTTATTTCTTTGTTTTTTTCCATAAAAAGGCATTTAATATCGAGGGTTGCGTTCCTCGCTCAAATTTGTTTTGTACAAGCCGGAAAAAGAAAGATGGTACTATGACAAATACTGACACCGAGAATGCGATTGTAAGTATATTTCAATTTCTTTGATTTTTACTAAATTTAATTCCTTATATTATTTTATCATTTCAATTTATGTTATATATCAATAAACATAATGATTTAGAGACATTGGTAGAAAAATAACCTGACAATTTGGGCCCAAACGATCATCTACATCAGGCATTAGGAGATGAGCATCAAGGTAGAGTGCATTGTCGACCTGGGAAGAAGATTGTACCATCTCGATACTGGTCTACTAATGTTTCTTCAAGTACTGGTTCTGGTTTTGTCACAGTGGAACAAATGAATGCCGCAATCAAAGAATCAAGTCAAAAATCAGAATAGGTGATAACTGCAAATATGATGAAATTTATGTCTGCCCTTTCTTCTACACTTCCACCAGAATCAGATACAACGGTTGATGCCTTTTTGATGTCGATGCATTTTTCTAATGTAGATTCTTCTATTGGAGCCAGATCCGGACCTAGTTCTGGACCCGGTTCTAGTGTTGGTTCGGATGGAGATGTCGATGATGATGTTGGTGGTGTGAGAGGTGGTGATGGTGTTTCTGTAGGAGGTGTGGATGAGGTTTATCATGATTCTGATGATACTGATATTGAGACTCACTTTTGATGTAAATTGTATTTTTGGATTGGTAATTTATGATGAGTTTTTTAAGACATAGGATGGTGTGTTTCATGGCCATGTTCTTGAATGGTTTTCTTTTCCTGGTAAGGGATTCATGCTTGAGAATACAAGTTAGCATGTCAGTGATGGAAGATTGATTAGCTGAGTGGTGACTATATAATCTATCAATGAAGATTATTTCATGACTCTACAGGCTCCTAAGATATATTCGATAAGAAAAATCCCCTATAGGATTAGGGGTTTTTATAATTTTTATTCAACTGTATATGCAAGCATTTACACTACTAAAAATAACACAACACTACTTTGATCCCTGGTGCCTCATTCTGCACTAGACTAATAAGCTTTTTTAAGGTTGGTTCAATTTCTTTAGGCCCTAATAAGGTTACTGAATTGTTGTTCTGGTATGATTGTTTCATCTTTATGCCTTATCCCACACTAACTAGGCGAATTGTCAAAAATGGTTGTGGTTCTTTTAATAAACATTCATACAGAATCTCTCTTCATGGTGGGGTTCTTATGGCTTGTGTAGATGATTTGATTATTTTAGATTCATATTCCCCTTACGATTTTTTCATCCATTTCATTTTCATTTAAATGGTTTCTCTCCTCCCATCATCTAGTGTGTGGTGAGAAATACACCATAGGAGTATTCACCAATTTAGGGTTACATTTTCACATGAGGACACAAATAATGAGATTATACTTCTGCTTATTGGAAGCCTTTTATTTCTATATTATTATTATTATCATGTATGGGTGGAAGTGTACCTGGGTGGAGTCCAGGATAGGCTGGTGCTTCTAGTAGAAAAACAATTTTCATCACCGACCCACCTATCTGCATCAATTATGGAGTAGATTCAAGACTCAATTGATCCTTAAATGAATCATACTCATCTAGGTGATGGCCATCACATTAGTGTGAAATTGTTTATTGAGAACTATGGGACTTTAATATGATAGTTGGATGATGCATCATTTGATAGAAGAGCACATGGAACCTCCTCTCTTTATTATTAACTGTTTCTACCAATCATTTCACAATATTATGTTTATACCCCAGTTGCTGCAGAAGAAAAAATGATGTAGGCTAATATAGTAGTATTATATCACCATAATCACTGAGAACCCCCTAGAAACATTTTTTGAACAATATGAATGTCTTAACTAGCTCTTTCATGATTTGGGGGTGGGCATTGTTGATCCCCAGCCATTGTATGACATCATGAGAAAAAATTTAACAACTCAGCAATAGTTTGCTAGTAAAGGGTATTATGTTATTTAGATGATTCAAATCCTCTAGATGGACTAGAAAGGTAAGCTTCTGTGGAAATAGAATATATTCATTATATAATATTTGTGTTGCTTAATGGAATAAGAAAGGTGGGTGGTGCTTCGATGTTCAATTCACGCTTCATGTTTGTCTCTCACTGACATGAAAATTTAAGCAGATTAACACTCACTATAGTATAATCACAAATGTATTCTATGGAATCCTCATAGAGTCTCTAGATTGCGTTAATTAATCCTTTTTTATGAACATTATAAATAAATTAATGTTCTAATCATTTCATATCTTTGTCCAGATTTATTTTATTTATGATTTACATTATAATTATTTGATCTAATGTTTCATAGATCATTAATGATACCAAACCATTTCATAATAGAAATTAAAACTGAATTATTGTATTTGATTGCTTAAATCTCAATATATTTTTCTTGAGAAACCCTAATGAATTCTCATTGACAAGATATTATATACTAATGTATCTGCTATAGTTTTCATGTGATAAGGATATGAAGTTGAATTTTTCTCAGGCCTCCCAGTTATATAATATATGACTTGGTAATTTTTTTCTCCTTTTCTATTTATGAAAGTTGATATAGAATGGGGAATGAAAATTTCATGCCCATCATGAAGAGAATTCATTTTTCCCATGATTACCTTGTCAAATTTTTAACCAAGTGGGCATGGTGTATTTTTTATTTAGATATTATAATGTCTTGAAAACATGACCATTCCTCTATTTTATTTTAAGGTCTTCCTGCATAGAACATATCCTCCAATCCATATTAAGGATTACATCAAAAAGGTTTATTTCCAGAACTAGGAAATCCCATTCCAGATTGACCCTTGAAAGAGTGAGAGTGTAGGATGGACACCTGAAACCCTGATCCTTCTCCTTATTGAGAAAGTTTAGTAACTACATCTCATAAGGGATGATATCAATCATAAATTTCAAAAAATCCAGAAGAAAGTAAGAAATAATGGAGTTAGATTCACTAGTATCAAACAATCCTACAATAATAGATTATACCTTAAGAGTAGTACATCAAACTATCACATTCCATGCATCTGATTACACTACGTTTTTTATCAATATAATTAATATTTACCATATCTTATTGGGAATGAGAATGACTACTAACCTGTAGATCTACCTTAAGCTAACTATGTCCAGTATTAGAAATATCCCTACCGCCATGACTTCTCAATTGATAATCTTCTTCCCTTGATGGTTCTGACTTGGTAATCATTCCCCTAGAGGTTGTGGAACCCAAACCACTCTGGTATGAGTCTCCAACATTATATAACCACTAAAAATTCCCCATTAGTTCACAATTATGGAAAGGTTTAGGTGGTGTTGGAAATTCTCATCACAAATTCTCAAACCTTCCAAACTGGTGGCACAGGATTGATCTTACATCTGAAGCCTTAGAAGAAGATGGTCGAGAAGGATAGCCTAAGATACTGCATACCCTCTTATCATTTTTCCAGTCCTCCTCTTCTTTTCATATGAACCTCCTCCACCCTAGCACACTAATGATAACATTAGGGATCAAAAGTATTATAAAGCCCTTTTTTCAAGGAAATGACACATTTGGTTCAATAAAATGAGTTCATATTGAGGAGATATATATGAAATTATTGGCTAGGAAAGGAAAAAAAAACCTATGGTTGATGTTGATGGATTCATCACACTGAACACCAAAAAAACTAGGAAAAGAAGGGACTACTCACAGGTAGAAATAACCATTGTCACACACTCGATCAATACACATAAGGAAAACACTGAAACTATTCAAAATCCTATTGTTGATGTCCCTAAGGAGAAGGAAACCCAACACTGCATGGAACCAGTGCTTCAGGAATTTGATGCTCACAATGAACGACAAAGCCAAATTTCTTACCAGAAATTCCAATGTGGGGAAATATCTGCGGAGACCTACCTTAAGGTTAAACAAGGTATATTTAAAAGGAGGGTCAGTTTAACTTTAACTTCTCCAGATGCCTGAATTTTGATTTATCATTGTTATCCTTGCATGGCCCATGGTTGTATACTTTATGTGACTTCACTTTGTCTTCTTCAATTCGATTTTGTCAAATTTTATCTGGGTTAAAGTCCTTTTTAGGATGTCTACTTTTCTAATCAGTTAGATTGTTTTTCTGAAAGTTTCTAGTTTTGTGATTTGGTTCTCTGCTGGTCTGGTTTGGTTCTTTATAGACTGAATGTTGGATTTTCTTTCTCTCTCTTCCTAGACTCTACACTACGTGCATGAGTCTAATTATTGACTTCAGGTATTGAAAAAAGCACTGAGGCTTTACTGTGTTGAATATCTACTGGAATCCAGAATGATTTCTCCCTGTTGAGGCAAGTTTTGAAGAAAGTGTAGGTCTGGAACTCACTTCCCTGTTTTTCATTGGATCTAATGGGAGAAGGTGACTGCATGAGTCCTATTTTCCTACTCCCGAGGGATATATTTCAAGGTTCATATTGCACCTATTGAAGATTTTGGGTGATCAGATTAGTATATTCTTGATAGTTCAACTTATATCTATTGAAGGACCTTCTCTGATTAACATGTCTTGATAATAGAATGGTCTTATGCCTGGTCTTTTCCTGGTTTTTCTGCATCTAGAAGTATCTTCTATTTTGATTTGATAAGCTATTATTATTATGTATTTGAAGTGGATTTTTGGAATCTCAGTTATTCTGATTCAAGATAAGGCCCTTATGGAATTATCTATTTTTTTTGCTGGACTGGAATGATTTCACTCTGACCTAGTTTTTAATGTTGCTACTGTCCATTGCTCAATATCCGACTGGAACTGTTAAGAATGCAGCCTACAGAATGGCTTTTCATCTACAAGGTCTGATCTCTATTTTTTCTTTGTTTTATGCCATTTCATAGATCACTGCAGGGGAGGACATGGCAAGTTTGGACTGGTCATGATTCCTTCATTATGGTGCCTTCTTCCTCTGTCGGATGCTTTGTAAAACTGAAATTACAGATTCATAGTTCGTGAAGGATGAGGAGTATGGATTCCTTCTGGCATGCTCTTGATAGATGACTTCAATTTTTTGGTATGGTTTTATTGAGATTTTCTTGTACCTCTTTGATTTCCCTGTTGGTGTAAGCTATTTACACCTTGCACTTGTACTTTTAACCTTTTTATATTAATAAATTCCATTGGGGCATGAATTGGGATACCAATTCATGTCACCACCTTCTTCTAAAAAAATATTTAGGATCCATATTCATTCATGTATAGAAAAATAATGGGTCTCATAATGATAGGTGTCCTTTTCTAATGGTCATGAAAGGTTTTCTAAAACCAGAAGCACCCATGACATGATGTTTGATTTATGGGTTGAGGGGCCTAAAAGATGATGGAAGATCATCATACTTTGGTTGACCAAGGTCAGGATGTTGTGGTCCTATATAAGGAATTATGATGGGTGTTATCTTTCACATTTTAACATCATTAAGTGGGGACATATTTGTAGTGAAGTTTTGTTGTTGTGTGACTAGGATGTTTTCCTTTCCATGCAGTTTAAATACATGTGGTAAGGATGTTGGAACCGACATGAATATTGTTCACTATATCGCTGGGGACTCATTTCACAATTTGTGGGAATTTTTTTTAGGAAATTTCCTTTATTAAAGAATAAGATTATTGTTGATTATTTATTTGACGGAGTGATTCTTGAAGAGATTTACCACACATACAAGAAATCCAAACATATATCTGTGACTTATGAATATGTAGAATGGAATTTTATGGCTCCAACATCATTAAAAAGTTCTATATACTACATTTATGGTATGTTCAATGTCAATACCCTTTTTCATGCATTTTAACATAATGCGACTAGGACATGTTTGTGCAGTTTAGTGTCTTGTGACTAGGAAAACCACTGCATAGGCCCAACCAACATGCAAATAGGGGTGAATTTGTTTATCATTTTTTATGTTGTGGATGAAACTAGGGTTGATGATTTGGGTGTTTCTATGTATCATGTGATGATAGTAATCAAGCCATATGTAGTTCTTGATAGAAATCTACCTGTATAGTTTTGAATCATGTGCGAGGGAATGAATAAATTTTATTATCATGAATGGATGCATGATTTGGATTTTTTAGCATCACTACATATCTAATGGTAATAGGAACCAAAACACGCATAGTTATTGAATAGAAAGTCCTCCACATAGTTCTGGACTAGATGTAGAGGGTGACATTGTTCTTATTGATTGTTGTAGCTAGACCCAGGATTGGAGATCTGGGTATTACTATGTTTCTTGTATTGAAAATAATCAAGATCACACATAGTTTCTAAACAGAAAATTCTCCATGTAAGTTTGACCCATATGGAAATTTGGGAATTACTCCTATTTTTTTAGCTAGACCCATTATTAGAGAGTTAGGCATCACTGCGCATCATGTGATGAGAAGAATTATGCCGCATGAAGTTCTTGAAAAACCATGTTATTTAACATTGTATGAAGGTTCCCTCATGTGAAAAGAGAATATTGAGGCTGGATGGTTCTGATTGAGCTGTCATACCTTTACAGGAAACTGGAACAGCAACTCCATGGTATGGACGACTTGATCATACAAGGGTCCAGCACCGTATGGTGCTGGTTTTTTTACTGATTGTGAAGGCATACAGCCACGGTTCTGAACCGTGGCAGTAGGGCTTCAGCCACGGTTCAGAACCGTGGTATTAGGGCAACCTGATTTTATCTCCAGCCACGGTTCAAAACCGTGGTTGTAGGGCTTCATCCACGGTTCAGAACCGTGGCAGTAGGCCTAAATCCATGGTTCATAACCATGGTTGTAGCCCTACTCCCACGGTTTTCAACCTTGGCTATAGGATATACCCTATAGCCACGACAATACCAACCACGGCTGAATAAACCGTGGCTATAACTTATAGACATGGTTTTGAACTGTGGCTATACCCTTATTTTGTAGTAGTGTAATTTCGATATTCCGAATTCAAAAATGAAGTCCATTTTGAAAGATAAAATTTATAAAATTTCAAAAAGTGGGTATTACTATTCATAACGGCTAGTTTGATTGGTTGTGGTGTGTTAGAACTCAAAATTGCATACAACACACGTTGTTGTATTATTCAAAGAGAAGCGTATCATGGAAGTTTGGGGTGTTACATTCTCCCCTCCTTCAACTAATTTTGTCCTTGAAATTTCTAGAATATTACAGCATAAAAAGACTCAGGTGGTTATTCATCATAAGTTCTTATAGTTCTCATGTTGCCTCTTCTATATTATGGTTTCTCTATAGAACTTTTACCAGATGAGACTTCTGGTTTCTCAGCACTTGTTCTCTTGTATCAAGAATCTTGACAGGCTCTTCGCAATAAGACAGATCGGGTTCCAGCTCTAATTTCTCATAGGTGAGTACATGCGTTGGGTCAGGCATGTATGTTCTCAACAGTGATACGTGGAACACATCTTTTACTTTGGAGAGACTTGGGGGAATTTCAAAATGGTAAGCTACAGCCCCAATTCATTCTAGAATTTTGAAAGGTTCGATGTACCTGGGACTTAATTTACCCTTCTTACTGAAATTTATAACACCCTTCCATGGAGATACCTTCAAGAAAACTGATCTCTTACCAGAAATTCCAAATCCTTCTTTCGGTTATCAGCATAGCTCTTCTGTCTACTTTGAGCTGCCTTGATGTGGTTTTAGATTACCTTCACATTTTCCACTATTTCCTCCACAAGTTCTGGGCCTATGAGTTTTCTTTCACCAACATCATTCCAATAGGTTGGTGTGCGACATCTCTTTCTGTATAATGCTTCATATGGTGCCATCTGAATACTTGAATGGAATCTATTTTTATTAGAAAATTCTACCAAAGGTAAATATTGATCTCACATACCTTGAAAGTCAAGTGAGCATGATCTCAACATGTCTTATAAGGTTTGAATAGTCCATTCTTATTGTCCATCAGTTTGGGTGTGGTAGGCAGTGCTCAAACGAAGTTCAGTATCCAGGGCTTTCTAAAGACTATTCTAAAATCTTGATGTAAAATGTGGATCATGATCAGAAATAATCGATAGTGGTACTCCCTTAAGTCTTACAACTTCATTAATATATAGTCTTTCTAAATGTTCAAGTGGTAAATCTTCTCTTATAGCAAGAAAATGTGCTGACTTGGTAAGAAGATCAACAATGACCCATATTGCATCATTCCTTCTAGGAGTCTTTGGTAGTCCCATGACAAATCCCATCATAATATTATCCCATTTCCACTCCGGTATGGGAAGAGGTTGTATGACTCCTCTAGGTTGTTTCCTTCCATCTTTCACTTGTTGACAAACCATACATCTTGACACAAAATCTGCAATCTCCATCTTCATGTTGTCCCACCAAAAATGTTCCTTCAAATCTCTATACATCTTAGAGCTACTAGGGTGTATAGATAAATTAGAACTATGAGCATCATCCAACAATTCCCTTTTTAGATCAGGTATATCGGGAACACAAAGTCTCTTCCAAAATTTCAAAATTCCATCTTCATACACAAAGTCTCTCAATCTCCCATCATTCACAGCTTTAATATTCTTTTGAAACTCTTCATCACCGTTCTGATAACTCTTTATCATTTCTAGTAAAGATGGTTTGGAAACCGTTTGAAAAATAATTGATGTTTCACCTTCCATGGTTATTCCCATATCCATCTCTACTAGATCCATGTATATAGGATCATTTTCAACTCTCATGTTGTTTAAAACTCCATGATCCTTTCTACTAAAAGCATCTTCCATCTTATTTTCCTTCCTCGGGTGGTAGTGTATAGTGAAATCATAATCCTTGAGTAGTTCAAGACATTTCCTTTTCCTCACGTTGATTTTTTTTTGTGAGAAAATATACTTCAAACTCTTGTGATCGGTATATATCTCACATTCGTCACCATAGAGATAGTGTCTTCAAATATTCAAAGAAAATATTACAGCTGCTAACTCAAGATTATGAGTAGGATAGTTTTGCTCATGAATTTTTAGTTGTCGTGATGCGTAGGCAATAACCCTATCATTTTGCATAAAGACACAACCAAGTCCTTTCTTTGAAGCATCACTATAAATAACAAACCCATCATTCTTCAATGGTAGATTCAATATAGGATCATTGACTAATCTTCTCTTTAGTTCTTCAAAACATTCTTCACACTCTTTTGTCCAAACATATTTAAACCCTTTTCATGTGAGCTTTGTTAATGGGTTAGCCAACCGGGAAAAATTCTGGACGAAACGTCAATAATAACCTTCTAAACCAATAAAACTGCGTACCTCAGTTATACTCGTTGGTTCTGGCCATTCTTGGATTGCCTTGGTCTTAGAAGGATCAATAGATATTCCATCCTTAGAGACAATATGGATAAGAAAAGATATCTCCTAAAGAAAAAAATTGACACTTTCTAAACTTCCCATATAATTCATGTCTTCTAAGAGTCTTTAGAATAATTCGCAAGTGATTTTCATGATCTTCGTAGCTTTTTGAGTATACCAAAATATCATCAATAAATACCACTACAAATTCATCATGATATACCTTGAAAACTCTATTTATTAGATCCATGAAGATAGAGGGTGAATTAGTCAATACAAAAGGCATTACTGTAAACTCGTAATGCCCGTACCTGGTTCAAAATATTGTTTTTGGAATGTCTTCATACTTCACACACAATTGATGATATCCAGATCGAAGGTCAATCTTTGAAAAGTATTAAGCTCCATGAAGTTGGTCAAATAAATCATCAATGGAAGATAGAGGATACTTGTTCTTTATTATTATAGCATTGATCTCCCTATAGTCAATGCACAACCTCATAGATCCATCTTTCTTCTTAATAAAAAGGATAGGGCCTCCCCATGGAGAAACACTAGGGTGAATAAATCCCTTATTACTCAATTCCTCTAGTTTTTTCTTTAGTTCCACTAATTCCACAGTGGCCATTCTATAAGGGGTCTTTGATATGATCCTTGATCCAGGAATTAAATCAACAAAAAACTAAATTTCTCATTCTAGAGGATGTCCAGGTAAATCCTCTAGAAACACATCAACATATTCTTGCACAATAGGTACATCCTTTATTTTAAAATCTCTTTCCTCACCCATAGTTATTTTATTATCTTCCTCCCCAATAATTGAATTTATTTGAGCTACTAGGGGGGATCTAGATAAGAATTAGGTGGTGATGTTTCTTCTCTAAAGATAAGGTACTTCTTATCATCATCAAAAATTGTAACCTCCTTCTTATTACAAAAAATTTTTGCATCATGGTCTGAAATCCAATCCATACCGAGGATTATATCAAATTCAATCATGGGTATGATGATAAAATCAGCAGATAAAGAACATTTATATGCCCTAAAGGGGAATGATTCACAAAACTTTGTTGAAATGGTACTTCTATTAATAGTTTTGACTAAAAACTCCCTTGTTAAATCAAATAGGAAATATCTAATTTTCTTAGAAAACTGGGAAGATATGAAATAATGCGATGATCCAGAATCAAATAAAGCATTTTATAAACTTGAGGAAACCATTAAATTACCTTCCACCACATCTTTTGGAGCTTCAGCCTTAGCAGTAGTGATAGGATAAGATTAGCCTTGATCCCTTGGACTTTTCTGAGGTAAGTTCCCCTGACGCTTAGGACATTCATTCGCATGATTCCCCCTTTCTCTACAATTGTACCATTCAACATCAACAGCCTCTTTCTTCCCCTTAAAATCACGAGCTTGGTGGCCTTTTTCACCACACATGTAACAGACTCCCATTCCCTTCAGGTAAGTACCAAGGTGTTTCTTCCCACATTTACTGTAGGATGGATATTCAACTTTTCCCTTATTCCCCTTATTTACATTTCTAGAGTGTTCAGAAGATCTCTTCTTCTCTTGTTTTTCTTTAAAGTCGTAAGACTTAGAGAATTCTTTTTCTATATTGATAGCACATGAGACAATATCTCCGTACAATGAGAAGGATTGTGAGACTAATTCTCGAAGGAGAAATGGTTTTAACCCATCAAAGAAATGATCAATCTTACTTCTTGGGTTATGTATATAATCTTCATCATGCCTTTATAACCTTGTAAAGTTAGCTTCATACTTTGCGATATTCTCATCTTCCTTTTTCCTCAGACTCAGAAATTATTTTTCCATATCCGCTCGATGGTCATGAGGAAAGTATTTTTCTATGAAAATTTCTTTAAAATCCCTCCATTACATATTTGATACTCCATTATCTTCCTTTTTGTTTTTAATCAATGACCACCATTGATCAGTATCTCCAGTGAGGCGGTAAACTTCCATGACAATTTTTTCTCATTCGCTACTCCCCAAGGCATGGAATATTATCTATAAGGAGTTTATCCATTGCTCGGCTACTAGTGTATTTGTACCCCCATTGAATGTTGGTGGTTATTGCCTCTTGAATAGATCTAACATTGATCATCCACGCTGCGGATCAGGGTGCTCCATACGGGTAAGGTTATTATTCATAACCTGAGTGAGTTGTCCCAGTATGGTGATTAGCTGATCAGCACGAGTTGCATCACCAACTCCACTATAATTATCTTGAGTATGAGGGAAATACCTAAATAGAGTGTGTGCATTGATACGGTTTCCATTCCTTCTACTTGGTGCCATTTCTAAACAATGGAATAAACTTGATTAGTTTATGAATCGCAATACATAAATCCAAAATTGTAAAACACTTAACATAAATTGGATAGTTTATGGATATAATCCATAATCATAAAAAAAATTCTTTGAGGAATTATATACTCATAAACCCTTAATAATGGTTTGTAAAGAAAATGATAATTATCCTAAGCATATCCCCTGGGAGTGTCGTAACCAAGAGTGCATCAAGGCCCGTTGTCGGGCACCAGTTCCCATTTGAGTCTAGCTCAAAGCAGTGTTTTCAGGTTTTACCCCTAGGTACATCTATGCCAGAGCCACCTCTACCTGCTTGTATCCATATAGGGATGTATTTCATGGAAAACTTGAAAAATCTCTACATTACCAAAATTCTTGAAAGTTCTTCTATACTAATCCTCAAAGTCTATCTTAGAGTTATGTGCTCTAATCAAAGTTTATCTAAATCTAGTTTCCAAGGTTTGTACTAAACTTCCTCTGATACCAAATATAACTCCCTGACCCTAGTTACCCAGATTCAGTGCATTATTACATAACATTGGCATGATCACAAAAGATCTAGTCTCAAAAGACTGATTAGTTTAGTAGCCTTAGAACTACTAGATACATTCATAAGGTTTACAATACATCATAAAATGAAAAACTACAAAAACATTGTTTCCATAGACAACACTGAGATCCCATAGACTATCCCTGCAGGTCAGTCATAATATACTTCTTCGCATCCTGAGAAAAATAAAACATAGAAAGGGGTGAGATCAGATGCTAAGTAAGGATAACAATAAAGCAGAAAATTTCATAAATGATAATAAACATTTAAGGAAATGTATAAGACTAAAACAAAAGCCTTTTAAACATGAACTTCCGCATAATATGGCAAAGATAAAATCAAATAATGTCATTTACTTATTCACATGGATATTCTACTAGTTGAATAATCACATGCAATATCAATATCCACTTTCATAATGATGGAATGCATAATACCAGACTACATAATCACGTAGTCAAGGCCTTGTACCAAGACTACGATATAAGGTTTTTTCAAGGCCTTGTGCCAATACACTAGTTTTTCTCATGAGACCTACTGATGCATCAAGGAGCTATAGCGGGTTCCACCCATCACATACTAAGTCCAATGCATTCCTCATATGAAAAGATTTAAACATAACATAAACATTCATATTAAAACTAGCATACGAAATGTCAATACAATATCCATAAACCATGAATGGTAAAAATAACACATCCACAGTCAAACATATCAAAAGAATTTCAATACAATATAGTTTTTTTGTATCATAATAAATTAACTTAAAATAAGCTTAAAATCCATCAAAGGATGTTGACATAGATGAAATCAAAACCTTTTTTAGAGAAATATCTCTTTCTATTTTGAAATCATTTAAAATTCATATAATTATAAAAGAAAACATTTATTTTGGAAATATTTTTATAATATTGTAAGGGAAGCTTTGATGATGTTATATCAATGGAAAATAGCCACACCTGCCTTATAAGTTAAAAAAATATTCTTACCTTAATTTTGACTAAAAGGACATAATGTGACTTGTTTGGAAAATGATGAAAATATTCCTTTTAGAACATATAAGGTCAAATAAGGGTGTAAATAACTATAAACCACTGTCTATTAAATAGTAAAAATGTTTTGGAATACATTTTTAAGAAACATGGATGTGGATTATAAAGAGATCCCAGTAGATAATTACATATAAACAACCTCGGATAATGAAGAGATTGTGAAATTAACCCTTACCTTATACTTTTCCCTATATAAGGGTAGATTAAGCTCTTGTATAATGGTTAAATAATTGTTATTAAATTATAAAATAATCATATACATTAATATGATATCATTTATGATCTTTTAACATTGATTTGTTAATAATATCTTAGTATTATCCTCATTTCGGGTGTTAACTGAATCATTTTCCTTTATATGCTTTGTTAAGTAAGTAATATTTATTATGGATGGGATGTATTGTATTCATATTCAGAATGATATTAAGTATTTAAACATTATTTTTAATCCTCTAATGAAAATTATTCTTGAATGTATACAATGGGGAATGAATCTCATTGCGTTCGTGGAGACGATAATCCATACATACGCACGAGCGACAATATCATTCTTTTGATATTAAAATAATATATAATTGTATGTTATATCATATATATATATAATAATTGTCATGTTATATTTATTATTTAAATCAATTACACATCATTATTATACCCATACAAATAATAATGTATTGAATAACAATTACACCACGACGTGGAGACGGTAAGCCGTGCGTACGCACGTATGGTGACATGTCATTCAAAGGAAGGATAGAATAATGAATATGGTTATACCATATTTATAATAACATCACAGTATATATAAGATATTGGATTTATTATTTTATAATTTAAACAACAAAGAAATAGGAAGTTGAAGAAGAAAGGAACTTGAAAGAGGTGGTGAGATATTTACCTCTTCTTTAGGTTCTTCCTTTTGATTTGATCAAAAGGTCTCCTTAGGTTGGCTTTATGAATAAAGGAAGGCCTCTCGTATGACTGTAGGATTGTTGAGATGGTATTTGGGTAGGTTTTGGCTGATCCAAATGGCTTTAAAGGTGTGAATTAGAGAGAAGGGGGAGTGCCCTTTTATAAGAGGGGTGAGGGGCACCTTAGGAAATGCTAGAAATATTATTTTATAATAAAATAATTTTCAGTTTATAATGGCTCAAAAATGAATTATTTAAAGTATAATGTGGGTATGGGTCTAAAACCTCTCAACCAATAGGTTTTAGATAGGTTTGGGTCACTATGTTAACATTATCTTTTAGATTTAACTCTTAGTTAAATAGTTTGACATTTACCATGTCTCTTTGTATTTTTATATTATATGGTTAATAAGATTAATATATACTTACAAGAGAATCCAAAGTGGTTAATTAATGATATAACTATAATTATATAAGTCATTTGGCCAAACCTTATATTTTTAGGAATAGAATATAAATTAATAATATAATATATTTTTTTTAAACTCTTTTATGTCAATTTTGACACTATTTGGTATTTTGTTTTTGCTAAATTCATAAAAGCATTAATACTTAAAAAAATTCATCTAACCAACCCTAAAATGTCATATTAACCTATAAAATTAGTTTAATTCATAAAAAGTCTCAAATTAAATATATTTGGATAATTATAATATCAATTATTTTAATATTTCATTAATTATGTAATTACTCCATCATCATAGTGTCATAAATAAATTAAATTATTTAATGTATAAAAAATATAAATAAAATACCATTATGTATGAAATATTTTTAGATTTATAATGAATATTTTTAGTTGAATTTATATTATGTGTAACCTAATATTAAAAATAGTTTAGTTATTAAACATTGAATTTAACACTTTTAAATCTTCTTTGAATTAAATAATAATAAATGTCCTAATCTAATACAAGTGGACCAAAGAGGTTCATATTTTATTCCTAAGGTTGTTTTTGGTCGAATTACACTTATCCAATAGACTTCGTACATGTGTTAGGGTAATAATAATATCATTTTTACCCTTAATTACCCTATTTACTTTTAACCGTGGTAAATAAAAGTAAAAAAGTTACTATTCAGCAAACAATTATTTTCATCTTATTGAACCACATTTTTCTTAATGATATCAACCATGTCTCTTGGATTTTTTAAATTCCACTCACATAAGCCATAAAATTATGTTTTATGTGAATTTGCAAATTCTCCTAGGAGGTGGGTAAAAGACGGTGCAAAGTTCAATAAAATTTTTATATATCTAAAATTATTATAAATTGACTCCAATGAATTACATTGAACTTATATAGTTATTATGTATCTATTTTTACCTAAAATAAATTTAAATAAAATAAATAATTATTTAAACTAAAATTCGGTATTAAACTGTAACTCGCTATTTTTCACTATTCATAAAAAATTGTTAGTTTTCAGAGAAATACAAAAAATTCACCCTAATCTAATTTCGATACTAAAAATCCAAAAATGAAGTCCATTTTGAAGGATAAAATTTATAAAATTTCAAAAAGTGGGTAACACTATTCATAACGGCTAGTTTGATTGGTTGTGGTGTGTTAGAACTCGAAGTTGCGTACAACACACACTATTGTATTATTCAAAGAGAAGCACACCATGGAAGCTGGGGGTGTTACAACTATAAATAAAAAACCCAACATTCCACGATGGTAGATTCAATATAGGAGCATTAACTAATCTTCTCTTCAGTTCTTCAAAACATTCTTTACACTCTTTTTTCCAAACAAATTTAAACCCTTTACGTGTGAGCGTTGTCAATGGGTTAGCCAACTGGGCAAAATTCTGGACAAAAAATCGATAATTACCTGCTAAACCAATAAAATTGTGTACCTTAGTTATACTCGTCGGTTCTGGCCATTCTTGGATTTCCTTGGTCTTTGAAGGATCAACAAAGATTCCATCTTTAGAGACAATATAGCCAAGAAAATATATCTCTTGAAGCTAGAATTCACACTAGATAAACTTCCCATATAATTCATGTCTTCTAAGAGTATTTAAAATAATGCGCAAGTGATTTTCATGATCTTCATAGATTTTGGAGTATACCAAAATATCATCCATAAATACCACTACAAAGTCATCAAGATATTCCTTGAAAATTCTACTCATTAGATCCATGAAGACAGAGGGTGCATTAGTCAATCCAAAAGGCATTACTGTAAACTCGTAATGCCCGTACATGGTTCGAAATGCTATTTTCATAATTTCTTCCTTATTCACACAAAACTGATGATATCCATATCGAAGTTCAATATTTGAAAAGTATTGAGCTCCATTCAGTTGGTCAAATAAATCATCAATGCGAGGTAGGGGATACTTGTTCTAAATTTTTATCGCATTGATCTCCCTGTAGTCAATGCACAACCTCATAGATCCATCTTTCTTCTTAACAAAAAGGACAGGGTCTCCCCATGGAGAAACACTAGGGTGAATAAATCCCTTATTACTCAATTCCTCTAGTTGTTTCTTTAGTTCCACTAATTCCACAGTGGCCATTCTATAAGGGGTCTTCGATATGGGCCTTGAAATGGGAATTAAATCAATGGAAAACTCAATTTCTCATTCTGGAGGATGTCCAGGTAAATCTTCTAGAAACACATCAATATATTCCTGCACAATAGGTACGTCATTTATTTTAACATCCCTTTCCTCTCCCACAATTATTTCATTCTCTTCCTCCCCAATAATTGAATTTAGTTGAGCTACTATGGGTGGATCTAGATAAGAATTAGGTGGTGATGTTTCTTCTCTAAAGATAAGGTACTCCTTATCATTGTCAAAAATTGTAACCTTCTTCTTCTTACAATAAATTTTCACATCATGGTTCGAAATCCAATCCATATCGAGGATTATATCAAATTCAATCATGGGTATGACGATGAGATCAGCAGATAAAGAACATTTATATGCCCTAATGGGGACAGATTCACAAAACTTTGTTGAAATGATACTTCCCTTAGGATTTTTGATTGAAAACTCCATTGTTAAATCAAATTGGAAATATCTAATTTTCTTAGAAAATTGGGAAGATATGAAACAATGCGATGATCCAAAATCAAATAAATCATTTTCTAAACTTTAGGAAACCATTAAATTACCTGACACTGCATCTTTCAGAGCTTAAACCTCATCAATATTGATAGCATAAGCTTAGCCTTGATCCCTTGGCCTTTTTTGAGGTAAGTTCCCCTGACACTTAGGACATTCATTTTCATAATGCCCCCTTTCTATACAATTGTAGCATTCAACATCGACAGACTCTTTCTTCCCCTTGCAATCACGAGCATGGTGGCCTTTTTCATCACACTTGTAACAGATTCTCATTCCCTTTAGACAAGTACCATGGTGTTTCTTCCCATATTTACTACAGTATGGATATTCAAATTTTCCATTCTTCCCATTATTTCCATTTCTAGAGTGTTCAGAAGATCTCTTCTTCTCTTGCTTTGCTTTAAAGTCATAAGACTCAGAGAATTCTTTTTCTGTCTTGATAGCACATGAGACAATATCTTCGTACAACGAGAAGGATTTTGAGACTAATGCTTGATTAAGAAATGGTTTTAACCCATTAAATAAATGATCAATATTACTTCTTGGGTTAGGTATATAATCTGTATCATGCCTCGCTAACCTTGTAAAGTTAGCTTCATACTTTGCGACATTCTCATCCTTCTTTTACCTTAGACTCAGAAATTGTCTTTCCATATCCGCTCGATGGTCATGATGAAAGTATTTTTCTAAGAAAATTTTTTTAGACTCCCTCCATTCCACATTTGATACTTCATAATATTCCTTTGTTTTTTTAATTAATGACCACCATTGATCAGCATCTCCAGTGAGTTGGTAAACTGCTATGACAACTTTTTCCCTTTAGCTACTCCCCAAGGTGTGAAATATTTTATCTAAGGAATTTATCCATTGCTCAGCTACTAGTGTATTTGTACCCCCATTGAATTTTTGTGGTTGTTGCCTCATGAAGAGATCTAACATTGATCCTCCACGCTGCGGATCAGGATGCTCCATACGGGTAAGGTTATTATTCATAACCTGAGTGAGTTGTCTCAGTATGGTGATTAGGTGATCAGCACCAGTTGCATTACTATCTCCACTATAATTATCTTGAGTAGGATGGAAATCCCTACATGGGTTGTGTGCAATGATACGGTTTCCATTCCTTCCATTTGGATCCATTTATAAACAATTTCATAAATTATATTAGTTTATGAATTTAAATACATAATCCCAAACTTGTAAAACACTTAACATAAATTGAATAGTTTATGGATATAATCCATAATCATAAAAAAGTTTTCTTTGAGAAAGTTTATACTCATAAACCCTTCATAATGGTTTTTAAAGAAAATGATAATTATCCTAACCATATCCCCCGGGAGTGTCGTAACCAATAGTGCAGCAAGGCCTGTTGTAGTGCACCAGTTCTCGTTCGAGTCTATCTCAAAGCGGTGTTTTTGGGTTTTACCCCTAGGTACATTTGTGCCAGATCTGCCTCTACATTCTCATATCCAGAATAGGATGTATTGCTTGGAAAACTCAAAAAATCTATACAGTACCAAAATTATAGGAAGTTCTTCTATACTAATCCTCAAAGTCTATCTTAGGGATATGTGCTCTAATCAGAGTTTATCTAAATATAGTTTCCAAGGTTTGTACTAAACATCATCTAATACCAACTGTAACTCCCCGGCCCCAGTTACCCAGAGTCAGTGCATTATTACATAACATTTTCATGATCACAAAAGATCAAGTCTCGAAATACCGATTAGTTTAGAAGATTTGGAAGTACTAGATACATTCATAAGTTTTACATTACATTATAAAATGAAAAACTATAACAACACTGTTTCCATAGACCACACTCATATCCCCTCATACTATCCCTATAAGTTAGTCATAAAATACTTCTTTGCATCCTAGGAAAAATAAAACATATAAAGGGGTGAGCTCAGATGCTCAGTAAGGATAACAATATAGAAGAAACTTTCATAAATAAGCATAAACATTTAAGGCAATGTATAAGACTAAAACAAAATCCTTTTAAACTTGAACCTCAAAATAATATGGAAAAGATAAAATCAAATAATTCCATTTAATTATTCACATGGATATTCTACTAGTCGAATAATCACATGAAATATCAATAGCCACTTTCATAATGATGGAATTTATAATGCTAGACTTCATAACCACATATTCAAGGCCTTGTGCCAAGAATAAAAATAATATTTTTTCAAGGTCTTGTGCCAATACACTAGTTTGTCTCATAATACCTACTGATGCATTGAGGAGCTATAACAGGCTCCACCTGTCACATACTAAGTCCAATTCATTCCTCATATGAAAAGGTTTAAACATAACATAAACATTCGTATTAAAAATAGAATATGAAATGTCAATACTTTATCCATAAACCATGAATGGTATAAAAATAACACATCCATAGTCAAACATATCACAAAACCTTCAATACAATATGTAATTTTTTTATCATAATAAATCAAATTCAAATAAACTTAAAATCCATCAAAGGATGTTGACATAGATGAAATCAAAACCTTTTTTAGAGAAATATCTCTTTCTATTTTGAAATCATTTAAAATTTATATAATTTTAGAAGAAAACATTTATTTTGGAAATATTATTATAAGCTTTTAAGAGAAGCTACGATGATGTTATAATGATGGAAAATAGTTGCACCCGCCGTATAAGTTAAAAAACATTCTTACCTTAATTTTGTCAAAAAGTTCATAAAGTACCTTTTTTGGAAAATGATAGAAAGATTAATTTCAAAAAATATAAGGTCAAATAAGGGTATAAATGACTTTAACCCATTTTCTAGTAAATAGTAAAAAAAATTGAAAATCATTTTTAAGAAACATGGATGTGGATGATAAAGAGATCCCAATAGATAATTACGTATAAACAACCTCAGATAATGAAGAGATTGTGAAATTAACCCTTAACTTGTACTTTTCCTTGGTCAAGGGTAGGTTAACCTCCTGTATAATGGTTAAATAATTGTTATTAAATTATACAAGAATCATATACATTAATATGATATCATATATGATCTTTTAACATTTCTTTGTTAACAATATCTTAGTATTATCATCATTCCGGGTGTTAACTGATTCGTTTTACTTTATATGATTTGTTATGTAAGTAATGTTTGTTATGGATGGGATGTATCTTATTCATATTCAGAATGTTATTATTTTTAATCATCTAATGAAAATTAGTCTTGAATGGATACGATGGGGAATGAATTTCATCGCGTTCAGGGAGACGGTAATCCGTACGTATGCACGAGCGACAATATCATTCTTTTGATTTAAAATCGTATGTAAATACATGTTTTATCATATATAAATAATAATTAACATGTTATATTTATTATTTACATCAATTATATATCATTGTTATACCCATACAAATAATAATTTATTGAATAACAACTACACCACGACGTGGAGATGGTAAGCCATACGTACGCACGTATGGTGATATGTCATTCATAGGATGGATCAAATAATGAATATGGCTGTACTATATTTATAATAATATCAGGATATATAGAAGATACTGGAGTTATTATTTTAGAATGTAAACAACAAAGAAAGAGGAAGTGAAAGAAGAAAGGAACTTGAAAGAGGTGGTGAGATATTTACCTCTTCTTTAGGTTCTTCCTTTTGATTTGATCAAAAGGGATCCTTAGTTTGGATTTCTGACTAATGTAAGGACTCTAGGATTAATTTAGTATAGTTTATATGGTATTTGGGAATGGTTTGGCCGATCCATATGGCTTTGAATGTGTGAATTAGAGAGAAGGGGGAGTGCCCTTTTATAAGAGGGGTGATGGGCACCTTGGGAAAGCTAGAAATATTATTTTATAATAAAATAATTTTAGGTTTCTAATGGCTCAAAAATGAATTATTTAAATTATAAGGTGGTTATGGATATAAAACCACTCAATTAATAGGTTTTAGACAGGTTTGGGTCACTATATTAACTTTGTCTTTTAGATTGAACTCTTAGTTAAATAGTTTGACATTTACCATGTCTCTTTGTATTTTTATATTATATGGTTAATAAACTTACTAAAAACTTTCAAGAGAACCCCAAGTGGTTCATTAATGATAAAACTATTATTATATAAGTCTTTTGGACAAACCTTATATTTTTATTAATATAATATCAATTAATAATATAATATATTTTTTAAAAACTCTTTTATGTCAATTTTGACACTATTTGGTATTTTGTTTTTGCTAAATTCATAACATCATTATTACTTGAAAAAAAAATCATATAACCAACCCTAAAATGTCATATTAACTTATAAAATTAGTGGAATTCATAAAAAGTCTCAAATTACATTTATTTGGTTATTTATAATATCAATTATTTTAATATTTTATTAATTAGGTAATTACTGCATCATCATTGTGTCATAAATAAATTAAATTATTTAATGTCTAAAAAATATAAATAAAATACAATTATGTATTAAATATTTTTAGTTTTCTAATTAATATTTATAGTCTAATTTATCTTATGTATAACCCAATATTAAAAATAGTTTAGTTATTAAACTTTGATTTTAACTCTTTTAACTCTTATTTAAATAAAATAATAATAAATGTCTTAATCTAATCCTAGTGGACCTAAAGAATCATATTTTATTCCTAAGGTTTTTTCTGGTCTAATTAAACTTATCCAATATAATTAGTACATGTTTTAGGGTAAGAATAATATCATTTTTACCCTTAATTACCCTATTTACTTTTAACTGTGGTAAATAAAAGTAAAAAATTACTATTCACAAAAAATTATTTTCATCATATTGAACCAAATTTTACTTACTGATATCAACTGTGTCTCTCAGATTTTTTAAATTCAACTCACAGAAGTGGTAAAGTTAAGTTTTATGTAAATTTTCAAATGCTCCTAGGAGGTGGATAAAAGACGGTAAAAAGTTCAATAAAATTTTTATATATCTAAAATTATTATAAACTGACTGACTCTAAGGAATTAGATTGAAATAATATAGGTATTATGTATCTATTTTTACCTAAAATAAATTTTAATAAAATAAATAATTATTTAAATAAAAATTTGGTTTTAAACTATAACTCAGTGTTTTCACTATTCATCAAAAATTAAAAAAATTCAGAAAAATACCAAAAATTCACCTTAAGCTAATTTCGATATTACAAATCCAAAAATGAAGTCCATTTTGAATGATAAAATTTATAAAATTTCAAAAATTTGGTATTACTATTCATAATGGTTAGTTTGATTGGTTGTGGTGTGTAAGAACTTGAAGTTGCGTACAACACACGCTACTGTATTATTCAAAGAGAAGCGTACCGTGGAAGCTTGGGGTGTTACAACATTTCTTTAGTGGTGCTTTGTGATACTTGGGTGTGGATAGTAGATTTGGTGCTCATATCTTGTTAGAAGTTGTTGGGTTGGTGTATTTAATTATTTTTAGCTTTATTGGTTTTTTTCCACTTTATAGTTGATGTTGATCTTGGTTTCCACTTGGTACTCTAATATAGTTTGGTTTATTTTGTTATACATTGAGTCATATTACATTGTTATCATGCATCATATAGTGGTTTTGGTAATGGTATGTTTTTTTGTTGTTGTTTTATTTTCAAATGGAAAATTATCCACTAATTTTATTGAATCCCTTGACATTTATTTCCATCCTTTGGCATCTTGGTGATGTCGCCTAAGGCCAAGTTGAAATTCGGCATCATCTCAAGCTAATGAGGAAGGGTAGGATGTTACAAGTTTTGAATGATAATTTTTTAAGGTCCATCATTTAAACGGAAATGAGAAATGAGTTTCATATACATCTTCAATTGAAATTATAATACAAAAATGGAAGGGAAATGTATTTTTTAAAAACTTCCATACTAGGAACATCATAATCTTGATTTTATTCATATTGAGAAGAATTTATGTGATGAATTTATTTTGACATTACTTAATGAGCATGATAAATTGAAGGAATATCATAACACCTAAAATGACTAAAATAAATGAATATAAAACATGATTTATACCAATATTAGAATAGAAAGTATGATTTCATAGTTTTTTCAATGAAAAACAAGACAAATGATATATTATTTTGAATATTAAAGAATATGAAAGTACCTGATCGATATTCAAGTAATATTTCAAAATGTTTTAGGTTATATGGATTGAAAAGTAATTATTCACATGTTTTTATTGAGAAGTTAATACCTTCATCATTAAAAACATTGTTACATGAAGAAGTAAATGTGGTTGTAATGGGATTTTTCATATTCTTTAGACAAATTTTTTAGAAAAAAATTCAATTTATTCAGTTGGATAAGCTATATGAAATAATTTTAATAACACTTTCCCATATGTAGATAATATTACCCCCCTTTTGTTTTTATGATCATGATGCATTTGACTATGAATTTGGTTGTGGAAGCTAAATTAGTAAGTCAATTACATTTTTGATAGATCTATCTAATTATGAGGTAATTTATTTATATGTTTCTCTTCTTAAATAAACCATTTTTTTAAATTCATTTTATAGATAGTCAGTTATGTTTTATTCATTTTTTTCAGATAACTCAGTCATTTGAAATCATATGTGAAAAATAAATCCAAAATAGAAGGATCTATTTCTAAAGCTTACATGGTGAAATATTTTCTCTCTTTTTGTTCTAGGTAGTTATATGATATTGAGACAATATCCAATAAAGTTGATTGGGTTGATGATATATCGACCCAATCTAAACCCAATAGGAAATAAACAATATTTTTTACTATTCATCAAACAGTTAGGAGGACCTTAAATATTACACTAACACAACTACAATTCATACAAGAATATAGATATGTTATACTGAATAGTGAAATTTTATATCCATGCATTCAAAAACTAAGAATACAAATAAATATATAGATGAGAAGTTTAACAAGAAATTAGATAGATACAAAAAAAGTTGTTAATGGAGATTTAGTAGAATGTTTTTCATAATGAGTATGTTCAAAAATATTATAAATAAAAAACTTATTTAAATGTAATAATTTTATTAATTTTTATAAATCATGAATATTGATATTTGAGCTGTTGTACCAGAATATTTGAATTTTTTTCCTCAAGATCCACTAAATCATGCTAGGAATTTTTATTCTTATAATGTGAATGGATTAAAATTTCATATATTCAATTGGTAAAAAGGTTTAAAATCACTGAATGGTGTTATATTTACATTATATAAACTAGAATATTACAGAGATTTGGTTTATTTTATTGAATTAACCTACCATATTTATTTTTTTAATTATTTTATTAAATATAATGGGTCAATATTATCTAGGGTATTAAAAGAGATACAATAAAATTTACTTCTATGAAATTATCTGACTTGATGTATATTATTGATCATAAAAACATGATCTATATATGGTCCACATGTTTAATTTTTTTATTTTTATAGAACATAACTAATATTTTCATATATTTCTCTTTGTGTTTTAGTTATTTAATCACAACCATTTTTATATTTTAAGTGAAATTATCACATATTTTGATTATAGGTGTATTTTTTAGTTTATTGTAAAAATTTATAAATTCTTAATTATTTTTATTTTTATTTATCTCTAGAATCATGTGGAAAAATCATACTTTTATTCTATCTTTTGTTGTTTTTTAGGTAAATATCCATTTTTGAAGAAGCTTATTAGAGACTTGACTAAGTTATGTGATGTGTAATATATTATTCTTGATATATAATATATTTATAAGAGATATGAAAATGTAAAAATATTTAATATACAAGAGATATATAATATATTTTTATGTTATGTAACATATTTTAATTTATTGATTAAAGAAAATAGTCATGCATGATATTTTTTCTAATAGGTAATATCACTAAGAATTTTAAGAGTAAAAGTGTTAAATGATGTTTATTCATAATAAATTGGATTAGAAATTATATAAAATTGATATGTATGGATATTTGTAAGATTTTAATTCCTGTATATAAGAAATTTTTTATTACAAAACATTTTTCCCATACTAGAAAAGGAAAAAGAGTTGTGTAATATATTCAAATATCCTTTTAAAATAAAACAAATAATATTCATTTCATGGAATATGGATCCATTCCATGATATATTTTCAGTTCTACTGCTGACTAGGAGAGGTCTATGTAATGGATAATTCTATTGTGACATGGTATGCATCCCAACATTTTCAGTCATTTAAGATATTTTCATATATTGATTTACTAAGTGAATTAAATGTAAAGGGTAAATAAATGAAACAATATCAAATGGTAATTTGAAGAATAAATTTAATAGTAATAATTTAAAATAATCTCTAATGTTTCTGCCACTTGGAAAAAATAAGGATAATCCATAGATATTATTTCCATATGGAGACTCATTGTTGTTGAAGCCATGCATGTGATGGGGGAATCTACCCATTAATATTTAAGCCTTTTTATTCTCAATTATTTTTTATTTAAATTAGTTCCTTTCATTATAAAGGATTTACTCTGAGCTCCCCATAGTTTGTAGTGTAAATCACAACTTGTCCTTTGGCCTTTCAATATAGATTAGGGTTTCCATTGTAAAAAATTATGAAATTTTAATATACAATAGTTTTCTCAATATCTATTTTATCATTTTATGTTTTATGTTTTCTTCTATCATAGCTCTCTAATACTGATGATGGTGAGTGAGTGACCTAATTATTTTCCTTATGGGAGGTTCTCTTGGTGTTCCCAAATCCTTACTCTTTGATTATTTATGTTTGTTTTCTATTTTTAATAAGGTAGTGGGTGTATTGAGATTGGATGTGGTGATTGTCCATATTTCCAAGATATTATTCATTGTTTTATTCTATTCACTACCAAATATTCATTTCCACCTTTATCTCAGGTAATATCTTTATATTATAGAGTATATTTGTTTCAAGATATGAAATGTAATACAATGGATTCGAGTCTTGGATGTTGTCACATATATAATGGAGTGTGTTCATTATTCTTGACTATTGGAGGAGGTGAGATTTAGTGTACCAAAGAAATATCCTAGGTATATTAAGTTTCACACTCAACATTCATGATATCAGTTCATGTACTATGGGATGAACTTCCAAATAGAATTTAGACAATAATAATGGATGATAATGGAACCCAAGTATCCAACCCTAGGACCAAGTTATTTCTTCCTAAGACTCGTTTAATTTTTATTATATTCCTTTATTTTCATGAATTTCATCATTTTACAAACCCCTTATTTTAATTTTTCTTTAATAAACATGAAAACACTAAAAATATAATAAATAAGATAGATTAGTTAGTGGTTGATTGACAATGAAAAACTCCTCAAGAGAGATGACCTTATTTAGCCAATATATTGCACTAGTAAAATAAATTTTATTTTTGTATACCTTGAGATTAATGTGTCGATAATTTGGTTTATTTTCTAGGGATCCAATAAATATTATCAATTTCTATTACTTTTAACCTTATAATTAGTTTTTCTTTGTTTTCATAAAAAAAATTAAAAAATATATCCATGATATATTCCTATTCATATTATTATGAATGAAATAACTACCATTAGGTATAATAAGTGGAAGAAGTAATTGTTGTTATAAATTAAGCTCAGTAGAAAAATAATAAATAAGGTTTGTAAGATATGAATAACCAATTGGTATTTTTAGTAGAATAGATCATTGCATCCAATGAACAGTAATTAGAGCAATAAGAACTGGAACCAGTGGGGGAAAGATTACTCCAATAATTTTTAAAATTGAAAAATCCAAGGAGGATGAGAATGAACTAGTAAAATATTTACTATTATACCTCACTTATCCATTTCTATATTATATTCATTAATAACACTTTAATTTTGATACACATGTGGTACATTAATAAGTTTTGGATGAATTTTGAAAATATCTTTTAAGTAGTGACATTTTTAGTGGTCCTATCATATTTGAAGAAAAAGAATAAAAACACTCTATATTTATCTATATTTGGAAAAAGACACCAAATTAGTGGTGTAATTTTAATATAGGATGATAATATTGACTATATATCTACATCCATGACAACCCATCTCCAAGGGGAACTTTACATTGAATAAGAATTCATAAATAAGATAATGCAAGGAGATAATATTTTCTTGAACTTATTTCTCTATAATTTAATTAAAAATAAATTTAGCATTACCTAAAAATGTTTGGTATTTTAAAATTTGTAAAATACATGTATTTTTTTAAAGAGTTAAGATGAAAAAGAAGATTCACTCAATGAGGAACTCTTAAAACTCCATGAGCCCATTGAATTTTTTTAGGGAGTAAGTGAGGAGTTTTCAATTGTTTTTTGAAAGAAAAATAATTACAATTTGTCATCACTAATGGTTAATATTTTAATATTTATTCATATTATTTTAATTTTGTTTAAATATAGTTATTCACTAACTTTCCCATTGATGAATCGTTTAATACAGCACACAATGAGAAGGCCCTAGATGACGATAGAGAGGCTGCGGTAATAACGGTCAAAGTAGAAGTAGACACAAAATTTTTCCTACCAACTCTATAAAATTTATCACTAATATACAAGGGTATGGATAAATATAAATATATCCATTAGATTCTATATAACTATTATTAAGGGACACACACTATAAGGAAAGAAATCTTGTGTTTTAAATCACACAAACCCAACCCTCTATTAGATTGTGAGTGACCATTGAAGCTACCTCGCTGAGGGTATCCAAAACCCAATACCCACTTTTGGGAGGTTAACCCAAGATATATATCTATTATTTACCTTTAAATTTCTTTTTTTTATTTTCCATTCAATAAAATTTTCATGTTTTCATATTTTACTTGTAATTTTTTTTGTGGGAAGAAGCTAGGAGAATAACTCAAGGATGTTTCTCCCATTAATCCATGTTATATCACTTCGTTTTATATTATTTTTCTCAATCATAATTAAAATTATATTGAAAATATATTGTGAACATTTTTAATTAAAATGGGGTAATAGCAGTCTAATTTTGTGGGATTTGGTACAACATGGGTTAGGAAATCTTATATATGATTTGTTTTTTATTTAAAATTTTTTTGGAATATTTTTAGGATGTATTTATCTTCACTAAATACTTTAAAAAATTTAAACCATCTTGGTATTTTTAACATTATGATAAATTTAAAATTTTAATATTATAAATTATTTTTGAAATGGATTTTTTTTTCTTGATTTACAATATGTTCATTAAAGTAAGTTTGATCTAATTTAAAACACATGTGCACTAGTGATGTCCAATGAATATATTTCCCAACATGAGAGGTTTCTAACCCTTTTCTAGATGGTATATAAATTTATATTCTTTTAGAGTATTGAGGTATGTTTTGAGATATCAAAATTACTATTTTTATCTTTTTCAAAACTGTTAGAGTTTATAGATTCTATCAATATGATTGAGGTTCCATTTTGAAATATATTTTATCATTCATCTTCTATTTTGAGCCTTCTCTATACATATGAAATTTATTAATCCCATATTATACATGAAAAATCATGTTAGGTAGACAAATTACAAGTCTATAATATATTTACAACTTTCTCTAGAAGAAAATGCACGATTATGGTTAAACTCAAGTGTGGGGAGGAAGCTAGTTGAACAGAACTGAAGATAATTTCAAAAGTGCTTCAAAATTTTAAGCTATTTTAGGGAGAAACATAATGTTTAGAAAGATGGAAGGAAGAAAAAATTTTCTTAAAATATAGTCTTGGTGATCACACAACAATTTGAATCAAAATATAGCTTTATACCTTCTAAATTATAAAAATTTCACAAAACATTAGATCTGAAATATATTTAAATAGAACTACTACTATAGAGGTTCAGAGTAGTGAAAATGAAGAAAAATATTGTTGTTAAAAGTTTTGATGTGTGCAATTTCCATGATAATCACAAGGTATTTTGAGGTTAATAATTATAAGGGGAGTGAGTGAGGATATATTCTTGAGTGTTAACTATTCTCATGAATTTTACTTCATCTTAGATATAAACCTCCTCATTCTACCTCTAAATTTTTAATAAATAAAATATATAAACCCTTAGACTAAGAATATCCATGTAAAGTCCTCATGATTAATAATTTTTTATGAATATTTTAAGTGTATAAACTAATATATAAGTAAGACTATAAATATCATGCATGCTTTTGAGAATGAGAAAAGATAAATTTTCAAATCCTTGAGTGAAGAGAGACACATTTCTAGGGAGGTAAGTACAACATGAACATGGGTATAAATAGGATATTGAATTAATTTATATGATTAGTGAGGGATTTTTGAATATAGATACAAATTTTTATCATGATATTTGATTGTATGTGGTAATTGAGTAGTGTTTCCAACATTATCTTGAAAAGTTTGATTTAACCTTAGTATAAGATGGTTTTCTAGGAGTGTTATGTTTAGGTGTGGAGAAATTTGAAGATATTTTATTTTCATATATATACCTTTATATTATAGTGATTTAATATCCACCAATTAGATATTTTAAGGTTTATTTTCAAATATTTATATTGTAGATGTATTTTTGTGTTTATTGTAAAATTGACTTTATTCTTGATTATTAATTATTTTATTCATTTGTAAAATCATGTTGGAAATCCATAATTTTAATCTATATTTTTTTATTTTGTAGGTAAAGAGAATTTCATAAAGCATATTCTTATAACCTCACTAAGTTATAAGCTATTTAATATGTTATGTTTTATATGTACAATATTCAAGAGAGTAGTAAAAATAGAAGAGTCTTATTAGGAAAAATCTCTCATGATAAATTTTTGGTATTTTTGGGTTTTTTTGTATGTTGACAATGTTAGTTAGAATAGTTACTTTTTTTAGAAAATGTTTTTAAGATTTTAGCATAGTTTCCTAGTGTTTTCAAACTTTTATTGATATGAAAATTCATGGGAATGGAAGTATTCCATAAAGTCAAGTGCATGAACAGCAAGGCCGAGTACACGGTTTGCAAGGTCAAGTATATGAATCAGGAAGTCAATGCATAGAACTGAAAAGGAAGCTTATGGATGGTGTACCATGAGGTCAAGTATGAATACCATGAAGTGAGTTCACGGACCATAGAAGAGATTCCATAGTCATAAATATAATACTTTTCAAAACCACAAGGTTGAGTATGTGGTCATAAGTTGAAAGATTTTGGATGTCTGGGAAGTTGGTTATTAAAATGTGAGGTTTGTATGTGGTCATAAGGGGAAAATTTTTGGATATTTGTGAAGTTGTTTCTTATGCCACAAGGTCTGGTATTCAGTTCCAAGAAGTTAAATTAGTACACAGTTGAGTTTAAAGTAAATAGATGAATTGAAATTGTGATTAGTAGATTTTCAGAGGAATTTTTCTATAAAAGGACCCCTAATTACTTAATTTGGTAATAGTGAAGTTCATTAGATAAGTTCATCACTATATATTTTTTTCTATGTCTAAAATAAGATCATTAAGCACAATAAGTGAATGGAATTTCATGGTAGTTTGTCTACGAAGTGCAAACCATGAAGAGAGTCTATAAATAGAAGTACATGGAAGTATTTTTGTGAGGTTTTAGTGCATTGGGTAGTTCATGAGGGGTAATCCATGAAGGATGAGTTCATGTATATTTTCTAGAAAGAAGAAGTACATTTCATATCTTATGAATATATGGAGGAGTATTATGTATAGTTGGAGTTTGCAGTGAATAGTATATTGTGAATTCAAGTCTGAAAAATAGAATTTCATGAATAACGGTTTTTCTATGAATAAAGAGTATGAAGTAAAGTTAATATCATATATTATGTGAAAATGAGATTCATAAAACACTTACACATGTGTAAACCAAATTTTTGTTGATATAAATCATTATAAGAATCTTCTGGAGGAGCAATGCATTCACTTTAGCAAATAGAGAAGTGAGCTTTCAAAGTATAATTTTTTGTAAACTAGAGGAGATATTGAGTTCAATATTAAAATTATAAAAATATTTCACTATAGTGAATTATGATACATTTGAACATTTATTTTTTAATCTCCTTTGACTTTCCTGATTAAGGTGAACTAAGTAAAATTAGTATGTCTCGTGAAAGCTTTCATTCATGAATATATACATTACTTTGAGAAAAAGTGATAAGAGAGTTTTTTTAATGTTAAAACAAGATCAAATGGGTGTTTTTTTTAATTCTTCATGCCTTAATTCACCCCCAATCCAACCCTCTCAGAGTATTTAATCTAGTGAGACCAACATGGATTGAATCCACATGTGATACCTAACATAATTTGATGTTACATAACATATTTGTATTTATTAATTTAAGAAAAGAGTTGTGAATAATATTTTGGTTGATACATAATATATTTGAGTATCTAAATAGGAAAAGTTGAAAAATATTTCCATGTATATGATATTGGTATGTGTCATCATAACTTTTTACTAGTTGTACATAATAAATTTTTTAGTATGTAGAATTTTCTCTTTATCATTAGAGCATACATAATATATTTTTCAATAAGGCATAGGAGTTATGTAATATATTCAAATAACCTATGAAAATAATATTAATAATCCTTGTATCATGGAATATATATCCTCATTGAAATGGATTTTCAATGCTACTACTAACTATGAGAGTCCCACACCATGGAGATTTATATTGTGTCGTGGTATACATCCTTAAATTTTCGATCATTTGAGATATTTTCAAATCTTCATTAACCACATGTATTAAATTCAATGGGAATATTTCATATAAATTTTAAGATCGAAGTTAATGGGAATAATTTCAAAGAATATCAAAAGAAGCTACCACCTAGAAAACATGGGAATAATCCAGATATGTTTTTTTTCATGTGGAAACTTACTACTACTGAAGATGTGTGTGAAGTAAGATTACACCCATTCATGGTAAATCCTATTGTTCCCAACTATTTATTATTTAAATTAGTTTCCCTTTATTTTAAATGAGTTCATCCCCCCCTCCCCGTATAGATTAGGGTTTCTGAAGCACAGTAGACCCACACTCTCAAATTTGGTGCTAAAAATACATACTTTACACACTATATTTGATAGTGAGTTGGATGGATTATGAAAAATATACATAAAATCTATATCATTTCCATAAAAGTCACAAATAACTCACAGACCCAAAACCCAAAGGTTTAGTTTCTTTGGAGATCAGCTACGTAGATGTCTTATTTCACATTATTTCTTCAATTTCTCCTACAAAATTTTGTACACATGACTTCCTTCTAAACATAATCATGTATATAATTCTCAAGGTGGATGTGAAAAAAATTAATGAGTGGTATTAAATGCCTAGTAATGAAAATATTATCAATGAATAGTAAAGGTTATACCATAATCCAATGATAAAACATGAGCATGGGAGAAATGTACTATTAAAAAGAACATTGATTTATAATAGTTGTTCATAAGGCATGATAAAAGGACATATAACCTCAAAATATCAAACATATATCATGGAATAAGAATTCAAATACATGATACAATAATCATGATCCATGTATAATGACATATTAATGTGGCATAACATAGAAATATGGTATTAATATTAGCATAAAACATGCATCAAGATTAACTACCGAGAAAATATTCATATAATGGGATAGGAAAACCACATTCTCATAATATAGTAGGCTTGTTATAACCACTCGTGTAACTTTTTGGGCTTGGGATAACCACCCATGTACCCTTTTTAGGCTTATAATAACCACCCATATACCATTTTTAGGCTTGATCTAACCACATGTGTACCTTTTTAGGAATGGTATAACCACATGTGTTCCTTTCTAGGATTGGTATAACCACTTGTGTAGATTTTTTGGGCTTAGTCTAACCACTCATGTACCCTTGGGCTTGATATAACCTCTTTTTTACCCTTTTGGGCTTAGTATAACCTGTCATGTACCCTTGCTCTTGGTATAACCTCTTGTGTACCCTTTTGGACTTAGTCTAACCACCCATGTACCCTTAAGTTTGGTATAGCCTCTCATGTACCCTTTTGGGCTTGAGCTTACCACCAGTGCACCCTTGGGCTTGGAATAACATCCTCTATATCCTTGATCTTGAGATAACCTCATGTGTTCCCTTTTGGGATTGTTCTAACCATTTGTGTACACTTGAGCTTAGGATAACCTATCATGTACCATTTTTTGTCTCATGAGATATAAAAATTTACCCAGTGTATTGGAAGGATATTTAGGAACCACCCATCACATAATGATAAACCATACATATGTTTTTCATAAAAACTTATAAACATTCATAATTCTATCACAATATAATAAACCCATGATAAAGAAATGGGTTTCAGGAAGAACACCATTATACAATATCATAATCCATCCAAAGAAAGAATATGTATTGTTTTCATTAGATAATAATCCCATAAAATCATGATAAAAACATTAAAAATGTTTACATCGATTAAAAATGTCACGACCCTTCCCAGAGGGGCCCATGTCGTGACTACCCCAAGCCCACCTCCAATAGGCTAGGGGCTGGTGACTGGCACTGAGTAGGAATATCCCATAAATTAAAGGCATTAGCCTTAGTACCTATACATATTCACATATCCCCAAACCAAAAAATGATGAAATATAAAAACCACTAAGTAAAAAATGCATGCATACCACTAATATCCCATAATAGAGTACGAATGTAAAAGTACTGGAAAGTAAACATGGCCAAAAACAAGCACACCAAAAAGAGTATGTAACACAAGTCCAACCTAGAAATAAATGCACTACGACAGCTATATGAATCCATAGGAATAAACCTTGGTCTGTCTGATCTTGCTAAGCACCGTCTGGTCCTGGTCCACCTAGGACTCTGTCAAAAGGTCGATCATCAGCACAAGATACGACATGTGTGGGCAAACCCTATGCAGGGGTGAGTATAAAAATACTTAGTAGGACACCCCAAAACCATAATAAATACAAAAAAGAAAAATATTTTCATCTCTATATAGGAATATTTCTACAAAACATATAACAAGAATATCCATATATGCTCAAGAGAGACATTGCACCATCAGGAGTTCATAACCAACTATCAGCCATAGAATTCTACTTGAAGCATGCTCTTTCTGAGATAAATAACTCCTTGATCCATGATATCATTGGAGACACTCAAAAGTATGACTAGATCATTTGTTCCCTACTCAAATAGAATGTATTATTCAAGGAATACTTTGATACATAGAGAGGGGGTCACCCCTAGAACTGGTCGGGGGACACCACGGATCGCACCCAGACTTGATGAGGGATACCACATACCCAATCTGGATCAACTCGCTACATAATAAATCATGACCAAATGCAATGTGGGATACCAAGGACCCTATCTATGTGGACCACTAGATAGAGGATCAGCACCCAACTCGTGGAGGTTACACGATTCCACAGACTTCACTAGGGGTGATAGAGGATCACACTTCAATCTCAAAGAAGGATACCATACTCTATTTTAAACTTGACCTCTAGAGAGGATTAAAATATAGTGATGTTGATTTAATGTTTCACTACACCCTCAAGGAAAGGACCAAGGGAACGCACTCAACCTATACTAGTCCAAACTAGAAAAACGAAGAGCCTCAAGTACTCTTTATGGGAGTACACGGCATATCCTAGGGGGTACATGGAGTGTTCTACTATCCCAAGTATTTCTTGTGTAGAATAACCTCACACATCATGTAGCCTCTATATACATGGCATGTAAGATGAGTACACAGCATTTAGAGACACGTGATTATCTGCCTATGTTGCCTAGCCCTGTCCATGTACTGAAGCCATATCTGTGTACCGGTCCATGTATGCCAATTCATGTTCATGTCTAAGTAAACAGCGTGCCATTTGGCCATGTACTATTTACCATGTTTGTGTACTCTCTGAAGTACATTCCAAGTCATCTGGAGAGGTTTACACATTGTTTGGTCCTTAACTCTGACCAAATTCTAGCGTCGTAGCACGGAGGACCCACACATCGTGCAATCCTGGATTACACACCATGTTCTTTGGGATTTTTCTATAACCGTTGTTCTTCCTATGTATGTCCCAGACGGTGCTCTGCCTTCAATATGGTGATCGATTCACCACAAAATCGAATATCTAAGGTCTACCCTTCCTCTCCATTACCGAAAAATGCATTCCATATCTAGATCTATTCAGGAATCAGATCAAACCATCATTCTTCATTTCGAGCTGAAGAACATGAAATTGAGAACCATCCATCATCTGATTCTCTTTGTCTCAGTCATTTCACCTCCATCATTTCATGCCAATCCCAGATCTAAAATATATGATCCTTGCACTAAAAAAGAGGTGTGCAACAATCGATTGATCGGGAATAGTAGATTCATAGGCCAAACAAAGAATGATCATGACAAATGATGAATCAGGGGAGAAAATAACATAAAAAATGAGAGGAAAAAACCTTAATCAATGTTCATATCGATATTGATTCATTTCTTGTAAGATAATCAATGAAGATATTTAGAAATAATTCTCCCAATTTACACCGTAATAAACCCAACCCGCAAGGCGATTGATCTGTAAATCAATCCATTCATTAATTTATTTGAGATCATCACCGACATTAATAACAGGGAATAAAACAATTGAAACACGTGACCTACCTCAATTCAAATCATTCACTAATAAATAATGATCACTACGTCATCATTGGTAGTATGGTTCCTTTGAATCGGTTGTGCATTGATCGTCGATCCACAATATGTCATCATTTGTTCGAGAGAGTTCTTAAAAGGTTCTATCCAATGTCTCTCCATAGATTCTAGGGTTATGCGGCTCACCCTGGAATTCTAACATAAGGATAGTTATAAATAAAAAGTTGTTGCAGTAGCAAAATAATTTTTATTAGATTATTTTGTTCACTTTACATCCCATGATATATCTTTCACAAATGAATAGAACTGACTAAATTTAGGTTGGACCTATGGTAAATCTACTATTATGGACTCAATGGTTCCCTCAGTTTTTTGATCTTGGAGATCTTTAAGGATTTATTTCACTTTTTTAGGAAAACCTTGTGCTCGTGCTATTAAATATTTTAATATTTTTCAAAAATTTATTCAGGGCACACCGAGCCTCAGAATTTCATTCCATATCAGTGTCGGGTCTTGAAATCAATCCATATTATATCAAAAAACAATACATAGAAAATTTGATATGTTATATTCTCCCCACCTTGGGGCTTTATGTCCCTAAAAATCCAAAACAAAAGCTACTCAAACTGATGAGATACTGAGCATGGATCTTAGCCACTTGTTCCCATGTGCTCTCTTAGATATTATTGTGCTACTACTGTAAATATACCAAAGCAATCAATTTCCCCTAAAATATCCTATCTTATCAATCATTTACCTCTACTAGGTACTCAGCAAAGGTCTCTCCATCCTTGATGTCCATCTCACCCCAGTCGGTGACGTACGATGGATCATGCACGTACCTCCTCAGCTGTGACATGTGGAAGAAGTCGTATGCTCGGTCAAACTATAGTAGTATATCCAAGTAGTACACAACATCACCAACTCTACACATTATCTGAAAAGGGTCGATGAACCTAGAATATAGGTTTTTTCCCCAGTAAAATCTCCACAATTCATGTCAAGGTGAAACCTAAAGAAACAAATGGTCTCCTTCCTCAAACTCAAATGGACTTCATCTCTTTTCATCATAAAACTGATGAAGACTCTTTATAGTATTCATTTTCTCTTGGGTGATTTTAACCTTCTCTGTAGTAGCTCGTAGTAACTCCGGGCCCATGATGACTCTCCTAGGTCAGTCCAGAAAAGTGGTGACCTGTAGGGTTTCCTATAAAAAGCCTCAAATGATTTCATACTAATGTTGGAATGGAAGTTGTTGTTGTATAAAAACTCCACCAGTGTTAGGTGATCCTCCTAACTACAGCCAAAGTCTAACATGAAATCCTGCATCATTTCTTCTAGAACCAGAATGGTCCACTCAGTCTGGTCATCCGTCTGTGGGTGAAATGTTGTGCTCAAGCATAACTGGGTCCCAAACTCCTCCTGGAATCCCTTCCACAACTAAGATGTAAAACAAGCATCACGATTAGAAACAATCCTCTATGGGCCTCTATGGAGTCAAACTATCTCTTGCACATTGAGGTGTCCTAAGATCTCTACTGAACTTTTCTCTCAGATATCTAGGAAGTGGGACGATATGAGGATTCGTTCAATGATAACCCATATTTCATCGTTTCCCCTAGACATACGTGGTAAATACATCATGGCTTCTATTGATATCTCATCCCACTTACATTCCAGAACCTCAAGGGGTTGATCTAAACTAGCTGGAACCTAGTGCTCAGCCTTCACTTGTTGAAAAGTAAGGCATTGAGAGACAAACTCTACAACTCCTTTCTTTATTCTTGTCCACCAAAACTAACTTTGTAGGTCCTGATACATCTTTACCACACTTGGATATACTACCAAATGGGATGTATGAAACTCCCTTAGATCATCCTCCCACAATGCCATCGGCACTACTGTGTGTCCTCTAAAAAGAACGGTGTGATCCTCACATTTTGAATATCCATCAGGAGAATGACCTATGGAAATCTGGAAACGTAATGTCTCGCAATCGGTATCCCAAAGTTTTGCCTCCCCGAATCTCTATAAGAGTGGAGAGGTTAAAACCATCGATGAAGGGTAAGTTTCTCCATCTCCATCCATAAGGGAAAACTGTAATGAGGCCAACTTATCTGATACCTCGTTCAACAACTACAAACTAGATCTCCTTCTGAGAGAATCTTCCACCATGTTCTCCTTCCTAGGTGTAAGAACCTAGATCTTATTTTCATGTATGGATCTTTTTTTAGGTTGTTTTGAGGAAAAAGGAATAAAATAGTATTTTCTAAGTACACGTCATGTACTTCTGAGTACACACCTTGTACCTAGCATGCCGTGTACAGACACATTTTGACCGGGTAATGGATGAGTACATGATCATGTGGTGACTTAGAATACCCACTTAAGTTGGGGTCCATTTGAGGCTAATACACAGTGTGTAGTTTTCATAAACACACCATGTACTTTTCTTTTTATTTGATATATCATAGAGGGGTCACATCTCATGTTCGGAAACACCTTCTTTCTTTGTTTCGTATAAGAGTGCTCTGGAACAATGAATGAAGTTCGATCTCCCGATTCTATGTCCGAGCTTCGATCGAGAAATCGTTGGTAGCATTGGAATCTCACTGATGAGTTCTCAAACCCTCTTGATACCTTCTTCATAATTCATCCTATCTTGTGAGTTATTCAAGATTGGGTTTTTTCACCTTTTTGTAGATCTACGCCGATCTAGGCCAATTAAAGGGATGAAGTTCAAGTTTATCTATTGTACGACATCAAGGTAGGTAGTTTGTTCCTTTCATTGTTTTTATTTGGATTATATATGCTAAAAGTGATGCATGCCCACGTTTTGGGTATTACTTGATTTGGAATTTATCCCTGTTATTACCTGCTATGGTTTGATTGATTGATAAAGGGTTGTTGCTTATGTGTAAGGTTAGATACCTTGTCTAAGGGACACCCCATGGGTGGATTCCCCTTGATTGGTTGTTTATAGTTGTTTGGTTCAGGTTTCCTATGAGTCATACCTTGTTTTACATGACTTGTTTGATTAGGATAGAGTTTGATTGATTATATGAAATGCCTATGATATGCATTGTTAATGGTTATCCATGCAGTAGTCTCAGATTACATGAGCTACTTTGATATAATATATGAATTATTTTTCCAATGGACCATGAGAGCCTTGGACCAGGAAGACTAAGGGGACTTTCAAATTATTTACTTTGATATGATATGTGTGCTACTATATTTTTCCAATGGACTATGAGATCCTTTGACCAGGAAGATTGAGGGGACTTCCAGATTATTTACACAGGACCATGAGATCCTAGGTGTAGATGATTGACCAGAAGGGAATAGACTGTGAGAGCTTTCCCAAAGGGTTATTATTTAATGAATTGATTCTATGTGGAACCAAAGGGGTTAGACTATGAGATATTTACTATAGGGACGTTATTTAATGAATTTATGTTATGTGGGACCAAGGGGTTTAGACTGTGAGAGCTTTTCCAAAGGGTCGTTTGTGAATAGTTAAATGATTGTGATGCATCTACTAAGCCAAATCAAGATCTTGGATTTGGTCTTACTTGATTGTATAGATGGTCTCCTGATACTTTTATTTTGTTACTTTACATGGGGGGATACAGGGCTTAGTCTAGATCTTAGGGTTGCATGATTCAACGGATGGATGAATATAATTTTTAAATGAATGTAATTGAAAACTATAGTATTGTTTACTTTTGAGTAATTTCTAGTTTATTACTTAATTCATTCATATTACCTACTATATATACTCACTAACAGTTAGGAATAGATCTTTTGGTGGTTGCCTACTGGGATTCGTCTCACACTCTATTTGGGACAAGATTTTGGACCCAAACAGATTATATGTTTGCAGGTATATATAAGGTAAAGTTCCCTTCTTCATTAGGTACTTGATTGTTGTTGGAGCTGGAGAGAATGGGACCAAGCTCAGTCTTGTGATGCTATTGGGGTTTACTTGCTTTTCCTTTGTATTGGAATGTATTGTATTTCTAACTTTAGGACCTGTTTTGGCTGATTTCCTAGACACATGTGACATGCATCATTTATATATATATGCTCCAGTTGTTTTATTACTATCATTCTTCCACTATTTACTTTTGTTGTTTATTTATTAATTTTGTTGTGTATACTCTACCAATGAGGGAATAGTTTCCCCATTATCAGACCTTGTCCCTTGCTGCTAGTCATTAGCCTCTGAAATTTGAGGAAATGCGCTTGAGGTCATGTGACCAACCGGGTATGCGGCACCATTGGGTGAAACCCGGATTCGGGATGTTACAAAGTGGTATCAAAGGAGTTTTCTTTTCTGGTTTGTATTACTTTTTGGTGACTTTAGAAATGGATATGAAGGAAGAGTTAGTTGGTAATAATTTGTTCTTGGGAGTAGCTAACCTATGTACAAGGAAAATCCAAGTTACCTCAAATATTTCAATTTTTATGGTTTTTCAATTGTTACAGATGATTTGATTTCACCATTGGGTGATACACATGTATTTTTTTGTTATCATTAATATTATTTAAGGTTTTATTCTATTCCAACCTGATGAGATGAGGGTATTCCATCTCATGCATCATATAGGAACTTTCTAGAGATCACATGCCATACATTATCGTCATTCCATATAGGGTGTATTACTGATTACATGATGTTGTGGTAGATGTTGTGCTAAATATTCATGTTGTTGTGATAGATTCCATGATATAAAACCTTCTATTTTGATAGGGTATTGTTATATATAAAGTTTCATTTGGATGGATGCCAAGCTTTGGTCCCTAAGGTGTTATGGGCCCTCTTGGTTCATAATTTGGTGGATCATGTTTAAACTTTAATTGGAATTATGTTAAGATGTGATATGAATAAGGATTTAAAACTTTGATTTGTGGGGTGCATGGGATCTCATGGATTAGAACTTGTCATGCCTTGGCCAAATTTTAATATTTTGGGGGTTTCGGAGAAATTTTAGAGGCTTACTATCCAGAAAACCTAGAAAACATAGTGTGTGATGTTATGAACACATGCCATGTGTTCTTCTATTCTAGAAAAAATTAATTTTCTTAAGAAAATGTCATGTACCTTATGTACACGTCGTCTAGTGGTTGATTGTGTGACTGACTATGTGAGCAGAGACACAGGGTTCGTAAACTTTTGGTAGAACATGTTGTGTATTGGGAGTACATGTCATGTTGTAATTGACTGTGTATCTAGCCATGTGACTAACGACACTGGTGGATGGAACTTTTTTTGTACACACCGTATCTAGAGTGTTAATTTTGTGTAGTGTTACACCAGTAGAACCATGTTGTTCTAGCCATGTAGAATTACCTGGGTAGGAGGGAACATTCAAGTACAGGTCGTGTCTCAGGAGGAACACATTGTTCATATGTGGTGTTACACGACCAAGTTGGTAGAGATACACACCCATGTTAAGTTTTAAGGAAACATGCGGTGTATTAGTTCTACATGTCGTGTAACCCTATTTTGAAAAAAAAAACTTTAATACTTTCCTTAACCTGTTTCATTATTGCACTTCTGAGTTGAAGTTTCGTTAATCTTGTACTGAGGTGCACACTTGACCTTGCAGAGTCATGTCACCAAGACATTATTCGTTTTTATTCTAGGTACAAGGCGATGACCAAACACTGGAAATGGTAGATCAAGGACTACTAGTAGATCCTCCTATCATGTCAGTCTTGGAACCAGTTGTTATACCGTACACAGGTGCTGATGCACGGTTCTGTGAAGGATTTATGAGGATGATGCAGACCTTTTAGGGAGCATCACATCCTGCCTCGACTATGGAAGAGTTTACACGAGTGTTCCAATAGCAGCATCCTCCCACTTTTTTAGGGGATAGAGGACCACAGGCTATAGAGTCATGGTTAGAGGCTATGCATTTTATCTTCAAGCATCTTGATACACCTCCTAAGAGGAGGGTGAAGCTCATGACTTAAATGATATGTGATTCTTCCAAGAGATATTGGGATGTTGTTTCACATGTGTGGTGACATTGGGATATGGTTTGGGAAGATTTTTAGAGGACCTTCTATGATTACTTCTACCTCGAGACATTGAGGGTCGACCAAGACCAAGAGTTTATGCATTTGGAACAGGGATTTCTTTCAGTGATGGATTACTCTTCTCACTTTATAGAGCTACAGTGCTTCACACCTGTTCTGGGGGTGATGAGTTATCACTGGCTAGGTGATTTGAGGATGGTATCAGGTATGACATCTGATCACAAGTGAATGTTTTTAGGTTGAATTAGATGACTACTATAGTAAACTAGGAACTGATTACCAATCACAATCTGAGGGAGTTTGGAGCTGCGAGCTAGGGCAGTTCAGTATCTAGGGATTTTACGCCTTCGATGGATAGCAGGAAGCATCATAGGGAGATTTCATGTGGTGTTTCTTTTAGTAGCAGGGATGTATCTTCAGGTAGCCAGGTGAGGTGCTACCAGTGTGGGAAGAGTGGGAACATGAGACCGCAGTTCCCGAGAGACCCAGTTGAGTACCAATCTTGTGGAAAGATGGTTCATCTTTAGAGTTTTTGTAGGATATCCTTACTAGTAGCTAGTGAGAACGGATCTGTTATGACTCCACATATAGGAGTGGGGCCACTAGTTTTTCATCAATCAGGGAACTGGAATTTGTCAAGTCGTTTAGGATAAAGAGGTGGTCGTGGTCGTGGTAGCCAGATGATAGGTTTTTAGCGACAATAGGGTGGATCAGCTCAGGGTAGTCAAGTAGGGTTGCAAGGCCACAATACAAATCATACTTTTGTGATGGACTAGACCCAACATGAGAAGGATCTAGGACCCTCTACAGTTATAGGTATGATAATAGTTTCCTCGATCTTATCTTCTTCTCTTTTTGATACAGGGGCTTCCCATAGTTTTATATCTATTTCTGTTATGGAGAGCATTGGGCTCTGTATCTTTACTTCTGATGAAGTTATAATGCTAGACACTCTGTTGGGGATTAGGAAAGCTAGTGTACGTCAGTGTAAGGAGTTCCCTATTGAGGTTGGTGGGTGTCACTTCTTGTGGGACCTCTATGTCTTAGAGATGATAGGCTTTGATGTCATTCTCAGAATGGACTGGTTGGTCTCTTTTTAGGCCTTTATTGACTGCTATCTCCATAGGGTGAGTTTAACTTCACTAGAGGGTAGATCTTTTCTACACAAGGGTGAATGGGATGTCCAAGTGAGTAGAGCTAGACCCAAGGATCGTGGGTAGAGAGGAATTACAGCTTAGTTTTCTTGTTTATATCTGGATGACTAGGGGACTTCACAGATGGACTTTCCTCCAGTGGTGGATCATTTCAGATATGTATTTCTAGATGACTTTTCAGGTTTATCTCTAGATAGAATGGTGGATTTATCTATTGAGCTTGTTCTAGGAGCAGCACCGTTGTCCATTCCTCATTATAGGATGGCTACACCATAATTGTAGGAGCTCAAGAAGTAGTTAGAGGAGTTACAGTAAAAGTATTTCATCTGACCTAGTACTTATTCTTGGGTTTTTCCTGTCCTTTTTGCGAAGAAAGTAGATGGTAACCTTATACTTTGGGTGGATTATAAAAATATGAACCAGTTGATGGTCAAGAATCAATATCCTTTTCTGGGGATTGATGATCTCTTTGATCATCTTTGAGTATATCGGGTGTTCTTGAAGAATGACTTGATATATGGTTATCACCGGTTTTGTGTTAGACCATCAGATATACCTCTTACAGCCTTTCATAGCATGTATGTTCTATATGAGTATTTGATTATGTCGTTCAGTCTCGCGAACACACTAGCAGTTTTCATGGAACTGATGAACCGAGTGTTCCATCCTTACTTGGATTATTTTGTGGTAGTCTTCATGGATGATATCTTGGTGTACTCTCACACTCTACACAACCATGCCATCTATCCTAAGATTGTATTGAGTACATTGAGAGAGCATCATTTATATTCTAAGCTCTCAAAGTTCCACTTTTGGATAGACCATATTCATTTCTTGGGTCATGTCATCTCAGAGATAGAAGTATCAGTAGACCCAATGAAGATGAGAGATGTAGTTTCCTTAGAGAATTCAAAGAACATATTTGAGGTAAAGAGTTTTCTAGGGCTGTATGGTTACTATAGATTCTTTATTTAGGACTTCTCATGCATAGTAGCACCACTGATGGTCCTCACTAAGAAGGGTGTGAAGTACTTGTGGACAGATTCCTGCGATTTATCCTTTCAAGAGATGAAAGGGAGATTGACTTCAGCACTGATCCTAATTTTTCAAAAGCCAGGAAAGAGTTACACCATTTACTATGACACATCAGGTATTAGCATGGGAGCAGTACTTATGCAGGGGGTGGAGTTGTTGTGTAAGTGTCTTGGTAGTCGAGGCCACATGAGAGGAATTACCTAATGCGTGATCTCAAGTTGGCTACAGTTGTGCATGCATGGATATTTTGGATACATTATCTTTTGGGAGTTCATTTTGTGGTATACACTGAACAAAAAAAGCCTCAAGTATATATTTACTCAACATGATATGAAATTTATATAGTAAAGGTGGTTTGAGTACCTTCAATCTTGTAGCTTTGATCTTGCTTACATGCCTAGGAAAGGCAATGTAGTGGTTGATGCTTTGAGCAGGAGGACTCATATACTGGTAGTTCAAGAGGCCATCAGTGAGTAGTAGTTTATGGTTATGTTCTATGAGATACATTTGGCGGTGCATGATAAATAGGGGAAAATGTTTCTTTCTTCTATAGTTGTTACCTCTACTCTACTAGATCGAGTATGAATGAGGCAACTATCATATTTTGAAGGCCTAGTCCTATGAGAGAGTGTGTCAGTTGAGGACCCTACTCCTAGGTGGACCATAAGAGAGGATGAGGTTTTTCATTTTCATGGGTGCATATGGGTGTCAGCAAACATACGCGAGGAGTTGTTACGATATTTTCATAACTCAATATGGGTAGTTCATCCTGGTTTCACCAAGATGTGTCAAGATCTACATCATCAGTATTGGTGTCCAGGCATGAAGAGGGATGTAGCTGGTTTTGTTATGATATGTTCCACCTATCAGTAGGTGAAGTTGAAGCATCAGTGGCCTAATGGGATATTATAATAGTTACCCATTATTGAGTGGAATTGGAATGATGTCGAAATGGATTTTGTGATGGGTTTACCAAGGTCGCCTCAAGGAAATGATGTTGTATGGGTTGTTGTTGACGGACTCATGAAGGATTCGCATTTCCTGCCGATCAAGGAAACCTTCAGTGTTGATGATCTTGGAAATTTGTACATCCAAGATATACTATATTTTCACAGGGTTTTACACTCTATCATTTCATACAGGGATGCTCAGTTTATTTCTCATGTCTGGCAAGGACTACAGAGGGCTTTGGGTACATAGGTACTTCTGAGTATATCTTACCATCCCTAGATAGATGGCCAGTCTGAGCGCATGATTCAGGTTTTAAAGTACATGCTTCGAGAATGAGTCTTGGATTTTGGGGGCTCTTGGGAGATACACATACCCCTAGTGTAGTTTTCCTACAATAATAGTTTTCAGGAAACAATATAGATGGCACCTTATTAGGCTTTGTATGGTAGGTCATGCTGATCACCACAATATTGCATAGAGGTAGGAGAGGTAGCTATCATGGGACCTCATCTTCTCCAGGATACCACTGAGTAGGTGGAGTTGATTCGGAAGAGGATGGATATTGCACAGTATTTCCAGAGATATTATTTTGATCAATGGAGATGACCTCTGGAGTTTGAGGTCGAAGATCAGGTTTTCTTGCATGTCACACCGAGGTTGGGACACAGGAGGATTAAGAGATAGGGGAAGCTTTCACTAAGATACATTGAGCCATTTTAGGTTTTAGATAGAGTCGGTCTGGTTACCTATTTGTTGTAGTTACCACATAGGTATCGATCTATGCATGAATTCTTTCATGTTTCTCAGCTATGGCATTACTTTTCAGACCTGTCACATGTTTTTCAACCCAAGGAGGTTGAGTTGGATGTGGATTCATCCTTTGAGTAGCACCCTATTTGAATTTTGGAACACAGTACAAAGGTTCTCCATGGATAGTTTTTTCCTCTGGTACAGGTGCTATGGCAGAATGGGAGAGTGCAGTATGAGACTTGGGAGAGGGAGGTCGATGTGCAATCGCAGTGAGCGAAATTGTTTAAAGATTCTTCTTCACCACCCTTGGAAGGGAAATTCGGGGATTAATTTATTTAAGGAGGAAGTTTGTAAGAACCTAGATCTTCTTTTTAGGTATGGATCTTGTTTTCAGGTTTTTTATTAAAATGAAGAAAATAGGATTTTCTAAGTACACACCATGTACTTCTGAGTACACATTTTGTACCTATCTTATCGTGTACAACTGAATTTTGACCGTGTAATGGCCGAGTAAATGGATGTGTGGTCACCTAGCAAACCCGCTTAAGTTGAGGGTTGGTTGAGGCTAATAAATGTCATGTGGTTTTAATAAACACACCGTGTACTTTTATTTTTATTTGATATATCAGAGCGTGGTTGTGTCTCATGTCTAGAAACACCTTATTCTTTCTGTGTTTTTTATAGGAGCACTCTGGAATGACAAACAAAGTTCGATCTCCCGATTCTTCATCCGACTTCCAATTGAGACATTGTCGGTTACGTTGGAATCCCACCGGTGAGTTATCAAACCCTCTTTATCCCTTCTTCTTGATTCATCCTTTTGTGAGTTATTCAAGGTTGGGTTTTTTTCACCTTTTTGTAGATCTATTCTGATCTAGGCTAATTCAAGGGCCAAAATTCAATTATATCGATCTTACAACATCAAGGTAGGTGGTTTGTGCCTTCCGTTGTTTGTATTTGGATTATATATGCTAAAAGTGACACATACCCATGTTTTGGGTATTGCGTGATTTGAAATTTAACCTTGTTATTACCTGCAATGGTTTGATTGATTGATAAAGGTTTATTGCTTATGCGTAAGGTTAGATACCTTAACTAAGGTACACCCCTTGGGTGTGTTACCCTTGATTTATTATTTATGGCCATTTAGTCCATGTTTCCTATATGGCATACCTTTTTTTTCATTCCTTGTTTGATTAGGATGGAGTTTGATTGATTATATGAAATTCCTATGATATTCATTGCGAATGGTTATCCATATAGTAGTATTGGATTACATGAGCTGCTTTGATATACTATGTGCATTGTTTTTCCAATGGATCATTAGAGCCTTGGACTAGGAAGACTGAGGGGACTTCCAGATTATTTTATTTGATATGATATGTGCACTATTATATTTTTTCCAATGGACCATGATATCCTTGGACCAGGAAGACTGAGGGGACTTCTAGATTATTTACATAGTACTATGAAGGCCTAGGTGTAGATGATTGACAATAAGGGAATAGACCATGAGAGATTTACCAAAGGGTCATTATTTAATGAATTGATTCTATGTGGGACCAAAGGGGTTAGACTGTGAGAGATTTCCCATAGGTTCATTATTTAATGAATTAATGTTATGTGGGACCAAGGGGGTTAGACTGTGAGAGCATTCCCAGAGGGTCGTTTGTGAATAGTTAAATGATTATGATGCGTCTGCCAAGCCAAAACACAAGCCTGGATTTGGTCTTAGTTGATTGTTTAGATGGTCTCCTGAGATGTCTGTTTTGTTACTTTACATGGGGGATACAGATCTTAGGATAGATCCCATGGTTACATGATTCTACAGATGTATGAATATAATTTTTAAATGAATGTAATTGAAAACATTAGGATTGTTTACTTTTGTGTACTTCCTAGTTTATTGATTCATTATTGCATATTACCTGTTATATATATTCACTGATAATTAGGCACAAATAATTTGGTGGTTGCCTACTGGGATTCGTCTCACACCCTATTTGGGTCAAGCTTTTGGACCCAAATAGATTATATGATTTTAGGTATATATAAGGTCAAGCTCCCTTCTTCATCCAGTACTTGATTGTTATTGGAGATGGAGAGCATGGGACCAAGCTCAGGCTTGCGATGTTGTTGGAGTTTATTGGATTTTCCTTTGTATTGGATTTTTTTGTATTTCCATCTTTGGGACCTATTTTGGTTGCTTTTCTAGACACATGTGACACCCATCATTTATATATATATGCTCTAGTTTTTTTATTACTATCATTCTTCCACTGTTTATTTTTGTTGTTTATTTATTAATTTTGTTGTGTATACTCTACCAATGAGGGAATAGTTTCACCATTATCAAACCTTATCCATCACTACTAGTCGGAAGCCTCTGTCATTTGGGAAAATGTTCTTGAGTTCATGTGACTAACCAGGTATAGGGCACTATTGGGTGGCACCTGGATCTCAGACGTTACACTAGGAGTATAGAAAATCTCAAAGTCATAATCTTAGAGGAACTCTAGCCAATGACTCTATATCAAGTTTAGATCCTTATAAAAAATATATACTTTAGACTCTTTTGATTAGAGTAGACGATAAACTGCTCACCCATCAGGTGGTGTCACCACATCTTCAATGTGAAGACTACTACTACTAGATCAAGATCATGGGACAAGTAGTTTTCATCATGTGGTCTAAACTGGTGTAAAACATAGGCAATCACCACTTTCCTATGTATTAGGACACAAATAAGACCAGTCCTTGATGCATCGCAGAACACCACGTACTCAACAGCTTCCTCTGGTATCTTTAGGATAGGAGCACTCATCAACCTCAGCCTCAGCTCCTAAAAGAACTACTAACTTTTCTCTATCCACGCGAAGGGATTCCCCTTTCATGTAAAAGATTTCAAGTGTGTTTCCATTCTAGATAAGTCAGATAAAAATATAAGATAGTACCCTACCAATCCAAGGAAACTCCACACCTCAGTAACACTCTTGGGAGGCTCCCAAGCAAGCACTGAATCAGCCTTCACTAGATTCACTACACCTCTAGCCTATGAGATGACATGTACCATAAGATGGACCTATCGAATCTAGAACTAACACTTCGAAAGTTTTCTATAAATTTGTTGCTCTCGGAGTGTGTCTAGGACCATCCTCAAGTGTTTCGTGTTCTCCCCCTCAGACGTTGAATACACTAGGATGACATTAATGAAGAACACTATGAACTGATCTAAGTAAGGATGAAAGATCCAGTTTTTGAGCCATATGAGCACTGATGGGGTGTTAGTTACAAAAAACAGCATCACCAAGTACTCATAGTGACCATAACAACATCTAAAGGTCATATTTGGTATATCCTCATCTCGTACTCACAGTTGGTGATAGCCTGATCTGAGGTTGATCTTTGAGAACCATCGCTCCCCTTTAAACTGATCAAAGATGCCATTGGTCCTTAGTAGTGGATACTTTTTCTTCACGGTCACCTTGTTTAAGAATCTGTAATCCACATAGAATCTCAAAATCCCATTTTCCTTCTTGGAAAACAAAATTAGGGCTACCCAGGGTGAGACACTAGGTCTCATGGATCCCTTCATATGCAAGTCCTCCAACAATATCCTCCGCTCACAAAGATCTGAGGTAGCCATCTGGTATGTAGTTGTAGATATAAGTGTTTTTTTGGGGTGTAGATCAATGCATAAGTTCATCTACTAATGGGTAGGTAAACCCAGAACATATTCAAGAAAGACGTCCTCATACTTTTCCACAACTGTATGAAACTAAAGATTTATATTATCCACTACACCAAGGGTGAGGTAAGACAACTGATGAGTAATCAGCTACACTCTCTTATGTGTGAGTCCATCTTGTGCTGTCTATGTTTCCTTTTCACCGAAAAAGGAAAACCTGGTTCCATCACTATGAACACACTACACTCTGCACCTAAAATAGTCAATTTGATCATGAACTATGGATAACCAGTCCATACCAAGAATTATGTCATAAGGCCTCAACGCTGCTACCAAGAGATCCCAACCAAAACTCTCACCTCCCAGATTCATGTCACACTTTTGGCACTAGTGTGTGGTCATCTAATATACTCCTGTAGGAGTCTCCAAGCATAAGTATTGAGTCAACGATTCAACAAGAATCTCCGAGTCTCAAACAAGGTTCATGGAAAGAAAAGATTGGATAGCACCTATGTCTATCAAAAATATAGCTAAGGTGAAAAAGATACAAATCATACCTCGTATCATCCCTAGAGTCCTGAGGTCATAAGTCTTCATTGCCTATAGTTGGACTTGTCACTTCCCACTAACACCCTGATCCTGGCGTGGACCACCTAGGGTGGTGGTGGTAATAGTTCAAACCTCCAACCACCTCTTGCAGTCCTTCCTTCCCCTCTAATATGTCTGTCACCCTATGGACCGCCCTGTTCATGTCTTTATCTCTACCTTGATGGTCCCTTGATCAACTCCTAATCAGTCACACGACAGGTTGGGAAATCTCCTGCCAGATATCCCTAACCTCCGAATGAGTAACATCACATGTCCCTAGGCTGATTTGTCTTCCCTGGTAGCCTTGAACTACTGAACCTAAGTCATGGGATCTCCCCTTTAATCTCTTGTCCCGCTTATATCCATGTTACTTTCATCGGCTACCTGTTTCCGAGGCCTCAGCTAACCGATACCCACTACTAGCTCCCACTATCGGCGACTCCTCTTACAAAAAACTCTCTACTAGTAGGGTTTTCTCAAGTACCCCAGTATGGATATGAATGCTGAGGGATATCACTAATTCCATGATGTCTCATTGTAATACCTACTCGAAGGTTAGAACCCTAAAAAACTGGTCGCATACCATGTCCATGGAGTAATGTTAAAGGTCAGTAAACTTTGCTGAATACTCCACCATGGTCATATTACCCTACTGCAGATACATAATCTCTTATATGAATATCGATCATAATGTTTCTGTATATAAATCCTCCATAAATATATGCTCAAATTATATCTAGGATAGAGTTGTCTCATCATGTGACTGAGTCTCCAAGCTCCATCATCGCCCCGCAGAGCCCTGAGGAAGACTCACGAAAAATAATTCCATCTGATTGGCAGGTGTCCTGACAAGGTGGAAAACATGAGTGAACACCTCTATCCAATACTCATCTAATTGGGGGTCTAGATCACCCCATAACCTGAGAGGTATATTCCTCTGAAACTCATGAAACTTGTTCAACCTGTGCTCATCCTCAACTGGTAGTACTGGTAGTAGCTACTGCTCGACGGGTGGTGGTATATCTAGTAAACCACTCAGAGGTGCTATCTCTCATAAAATACCCTATATTGATGCCTCTTCACTGGTTGGATCATCCTCGTGATCATGCGGTGGAATCCTAGTTGGCTATCTATGTGGAGGAATCCTGAAATAAAACAAGATGTGCCATGGTTAATAGAGTATATCTAAAGAGACGACTCAAGAAGGAAATGGAAAACACAACCATTGCTATATGATGAAAGTACTATTTTTTTCCTACAATAAGTGTTTTCATGTACCAAGTTGAAAAGTAGGAAAATGGAGACCTAGTGTATAGATACACTGGCTGCTGCACTAACACTGGAGTCCCTGGCCTAAAATCCAAACTCCAAACACTTAATATTGATGCCCCAAACCAATATCATAGACTCTTGGTCATAAAGTGGAACCAACCCCCTCTGATACCACTCTATCACAACCCATCCCATAGGGACTCGTGTCGTGACTACCCCAAGCCCTCCTCCAATAGGATAGGGGATGGTGACTAGCACTAAGTAGGCATATCCTACAAATATAAGGCATTAGCCTAAGTACTTGTACACATGAACACATCTCCAAGCCATAAAATGATGAAATGTAAAAACCACTAAGTAAACAATTCATGCATACCAATAATGTCCCACAACATAGTAGGACATTGAAAGTACTATAAAGTGAACAGGTCCAAAAACAAGTCCTCCAAAAAAGAGTCTGTGACACAAGTCCAGTATAGAAGTAAAGGAATTAGGATAGATTTCTAAAACCATAGAAACACACCTCGGTCTATCCAGTATCTCTAAGAATCATCGAGTACTGTTCCACCTGGGAATCTATCAAATGGTCAATAGTCTTCATAAGACACGACACAAGCAGGAAAATCCCATGCAGGGATGAGTATAATAATACTCAGTAGGATACCCCTAAACCACAAGCAATACAACAAAGGAAAGTACAATTATATCTATACTGGTATATGTCTACAACACATATAACAAGAACATCTAGATATACTCAAGAGAGACGCCACACCATCAGGCCTTCATAACCAATAGGCCGCCACAGGATTCTGCTCAAAGAATGCTCATTTGGAGAGAACTCACTCCTTGATCCATGATATCATCAGAGATACTCACAAAGAGGTCTAGATCATTTGGGCCCTGCCCAAAGAGGTTTTATTGTTCAGGTAAGTATTTGATACATAGATAGGGGTTACACCTAGAACTAATTAGGGGACATCCAAGATCACACCCATACTTACTGGGGGATACCACATACCCAATCTGGATCAACCCGCTACGTAGGGGATCATTCCCAGATTCACTGGGGGATACCACGGACCCAACTAATGAATCATGCTAGATAGAGGATCAGTACCCTACTCAAGGAGGTTATATTATTCCACATACACCACTAGGGATGATATAAGATCGTACTCCAGTTTCGGGAAGGGATGCCATACTCTATCTGAGACAAGACTACTATGGGGGGTTAAAATCTAGTGATGAGGATGTAATGTTTCACTTCTCCCTTGAGGAAAGTACCAAGGGAATTAATTCAACCTATAATGGTCCAAAAAAGGAAAATGAAGAGACTATAGCACTCTTGGTGTGTGTAACGACCCAAACATTTATGAATAAAATTCTCTTTCTTTTAAATGTATTATGGATATATAAAACACATGAACTCCTTTTGTTTTATTATATCCAATTGTATTTAAATGAATGTTAAGTATCCATACCATTTATAATATATCCATTTAATAGTGATCACATGAATAGTATAAATATAGGGTTTTAAAAAAACTTTTGGCATAGACAAAGGAGGTGATGGCCTCAACCAGTAGGATCGTACCCTATGAAGCCCATTTATCAGAGCTTTCAAGGGAGACAGTATTTATGGGATTTTCCATAGACCAAGGCCAATACTAGATCCAACAATATAAGTATTATTCAAACCATTTATGGGAGAATTTCAATCTCATCGAGATCACAGCTCAAACCATGTTCATCGAATAGCCCCAAGAAAGCCCCACCATCACACACCTTACTCTTAGGGAGTATGTTGGTGTAATAAAGAGATATGTATCAGGACCCTAGTATTATTATTATTTTTGTATATAATAATGAATATAATTTCATTCTATTATTCTTACTTTGTAAATGATTTTTTAAATCACAAATAGTATTTTTGGTTAATATTCGATTTAAATTAAGGAATATATTTTGATGAGTTAATGTATTTTGGAAATAAATAATATTTTAATAAAATATTATTATTAAATTACATTCATTAAATATTAATGATCATATAATTTTTATTAAGTCAAAAGTAACTTTTATTATGGTTTGGAAACTATTTTTTCCAAAACCCATAAATTTTCAATATATGTCGGTTTTTATTTTAAAAGTTAAAATTCATATATTTAGAAAATTATTTAGATAAAATGAATATTATTTTTGGAATCAAGATGTCGAAATTATCCAATGGTTAATTTTTCATAATTTTCTGAGATAGTCAAATTTTTGGGTAAAAATTAAATACCGTATAAATATATAAAGTGTTTTATGACCTAAAAATTACCCAATAGTGATATAATAAAATACTATAAAATATATATTTGGAAAATATATATTTTTTTCTTTTAAAATAATGTAATTTTAGGTTTATTTTATTTATTTTATAAAGACTTCGTGAATCCACAAAGATATATAAAATATTTTAAAATTTTAAAATCATTTCTTTGAAAGTATGACTCACCTCCATATAAGAAATGGAATTATTTTAATATCTTCAGCCCTCATCCTTATAAAATAATGTATACCACTCCCATTTTCCAAAAACAATGGGAAAAATCATGGTATGGTTTTTGGTTTTCAATATTTTAGTGTGTAGTGTCCAAAACCAAAATAATAAATAATTCCTCCACCTTTCCTATATAAACCCACCCAATCACCCATTACTCTTCAAAAAAACTCCTTAAAGCTCATAAAAACTCTTATTTATACTCCCTATAGTACTCATAAGGTTCCCCCAAGCTCCCAAGAAGCATCTCCCAATCCTTTTGATTCACACATCCAAGTAAGGGTTCCTTTCTTAATTTTTTCCCAAGTTTCCTTATATGGTTACATCCTTTTATTTTCAATTAAAAATGATGGGGTGTGTTTTCAAACCTCCCACATACTTCTCTTATTATGTTTGAATGATTATATACCCATTTTTCTCTCATTAATCCCTCATGTATACACCTGTTACCATGCCGAAATTTTGTAAGGGATTTCTCTCTTCTCATTTCCATTCAAGAAGTTATTTTATATTATGCATCTAAATTTCATTTCAGATTTTGGGATATTATGTTCCAGGATCCCCTTACTAAACATTTCATGTATAAATTATTAAATACCCATTTCTCTCTCACCAACCCATTTTATGAATTTCTATTTGATGTTGTTATACTGACGAAATTGCACCACGATTTTCCATACCAAAATCGTCATGTAGTAAATACCATACACATTTCTCTATCAATGGTATTCACCTTTATGATCATGTAATTATTGATTTGGTACTTACATGTATGTATTCCAAATTTATTTTTCTTATAATAAATTATGATGTTTATTTAATCCATGTTGTATGATCTATATGGCACACATATACATGAAAATGAAATGATTATGAAGGGTGTTCCCTGATAGAACTCCAATGCATTGGGTAATATTTAGTATCATGATACACCATGTGCAATGAGGGTTTACTCATAATAATTCATGTGAAATTATGGTTTACTCATGCTAATTCATGTTCAATGAGGGTTTACTCATTATAATCCATGTGCAATGATCATCGGCTCATGCTAATATCATGTTGTATGTTGTTTCCACATTTCCATGTTATGATTATCATTCCATACCATGCCTTTATCTTCATGTTTCTTTTGTTATATATTGATATTCCTATTTACTAACATGTATTGTCTTCCTCATTTTATTCCATTTTTATCCCCTTACTGGGATTTATATCTCATCCTTTTCTTATGTATGTCCTCAGGTTATCCCATGCAATGATAAGTACGAAGGAATATTGTGGTCATGTAAAAGAATTTTTCAATAAATATGTGTATTTCATGTTTTAATTTATTATGTAATGTTCCTAATCCACAAATAAACTATACCTCTAAATATTATAAGTTGTATTAAGTGAAATTTTATGTAATAAATCATGTTTAAATATGAAATAAACATCAGTATTGTTATATTTTTTATCATAGGATAGGTTTAGTTATTTTTGGGATTAGGATTAGAAAAATATATTGAAATACTTAAGGATAAGATTGAGTATGAGAAAAGAATACCTAAATTTTTGTGAGTATAGAGTAAGTGGTTTATCAAGAAAATAAATCCCTATCTGGATACGAACAAGTAGAGGTGGCTCTGGCACATATGTATCTAGGGATAAAACCCGAAAACACTGCTTTGAGATATAATCGAATGGGAAATGATTCATAATAATAGGAATTTTTTAACTCTTTGTTTGACACTCCTGGGCAGGGTATATTCTTTGGTAAATTCATAATCTTAGTATGAACCATTATTAAGGGAACAAAAAAATAACATAAGAATATATTTTAGGAATTATATCATGGATAACATAGACTAAGGCCTATAAACTCATAAGTTAAGGAGATAAATATAATTTAAAAGTTATCATTTTAATGTCATTGTATTCCCCTTTATGTTTTTAATAGTTTAAAATTATACATACCTAAGTCTATATTCGATGAAGTAGAACCATAATCAAAAAGTAAATATTAGGTTTATCTTCCATAGTTCTATGCATTCTTTTATATCTTGAAAGTTTAGTATAACAACCCAAACACCACCACAAATCATGGAAGTAGAGATGTTATTGAAAATAGAAAATGGGGAAATTATTGCATCCTATGTATATAAATCCTACCCTATCACAATTTTTGGATTGAACTTCCTAGAGAAATTCATCATTCTCCCTCTGGTAAAATTTGATGAAATTATTGGCATGGATTGGCTTTCCCTATATAGAGACAACATAAATTACCACAATAGGTAAATCACTCTCTATATGGTGAATTGACCCCTGATTCTATACAAGTGCAAGGAGGTGGATGAATCTTCTTTACCACCATCATCTCAAGAATGGATATTACTACCCTATGAGTATGTGTATATTTCTCGTATGACTGAGTTTAAGGAAAGAACCATCGTCGAAGACATGCCTATTGTGAGGGAATTTTCTAATGTGTTTCTTGAGAAATTTCTTGGTCTTCCTTCTATAAGAGATGTTTGTTTATTGATTGATATTATACCTGGGGTGTTTCCAATATCCAAGACTCCATATAGAATAGATTTTGTGGATATTGAGGAGTTAAAGAAACAACTATAGGATAATATGTATAAAAGGTTTATATTCTTGAGTACTTCACCATAGGGTGCACCAGTCCTCTTTGTCAAGAAGGAGGATGGGTCAATTCACCTTTTCATTGATTATAATGAGCTCAAAAAATCATGATAAAGAACACGTATACTTTTCCATGAATTGATGACTTGTTCTATAAACTATGTGGTGCACAATACTTCTCCAAGGTGGATCTGCGATTGGTATATTACCAAGTTAGGGTAACGAATGAGGATATACCCAAGACTTCTTTTCATATGAGGAATGGGAATTATAAGTTCCTAGTGATTCCATTTAGAATCATTAATTGTCCCATTTTCTTCATGTAATTGATTAGTAGAGTCTTTATATATTACCTTGAAAAAATTTCATTAGTCTTTATATATGATATTCTAATATACTCTAAAACCAAGGAAGAGAATTAGGAGCATCTGAGCACTATGCTAGAGACCCCGAAAAAGGAGAAGCTCTATGAAAATTACAACAAGTGTGATTTTTGGTTGAATTAAGTCTCATTCTTTGGTAATATCATCACAAGGAATGGTATATTTGTGGATCATTACAAGAAAATGTTAATTTAGGGATTGCTGAGGTTGATATCTATGAAGGATATCCATAGATTCTTGGGGTTAGCTGGATATTATCACTGATTTGTGAGAAATTTCTCAAGTTTTTCAAACCCTCTTACCAAGATAACTCGGAAGAGAGTCAATTTTTCTTGGAATGATTAATGTGAAGAAAGATTCATGGAGTTGAATAAGAGGCTTTTCACTACCACTGTGCTCACACTACCCACAAGTGGGGAGATTTTCATAATCTTCAAAGATGCTTCGAATAAGGGCTTGGGTTGTGTGTAGATGCAGAATGACAAATTCATTTCCTATGACTCAAGGAAATTGAAAATTCATTAGAAAAACTATCCCACACATGATCTAGATTTGGAAGTTGTGATATTTACGTTGAAAATTTGAAATAATTATCTCTTTGGGGAGAAGTGTAAAATATATACAGATCACAAAAGTCTCAAATATATATTCACATAGAAAGAAATAAATATTAACCAATGAAGATGGTTAAAGCTAACCAAGGATTATGAATTCTAAATCCATTACCACCTTGGGAAAGAAAACAAGGTGGTGGATGCTCTAAGTAGAAAGGACACAAAAATTCTATCATTGATGAGAATTGAAAAGTATGAAATCTTCTTAGATTTTATGAAGATAGACATGTGAATCATAAATAAGGGAACATCATCAATCATTTCACAAATTATTGCTCAAAAATCTATTTTGGAAAGGTTAAATAATTCTCAAAAAGATGATTTGGGAATTCAGAAGAAATTGGAAACAATCAGAAAATGGAAATCCTTGAAGTTGAATGTTACTGAAGAAAGAATTGTGAGATTTGGGTTAAGAATATGTGTTCCATAAAATATAGAGTTAAAGAATGAACTTTTGTATGATACACATAGTTCTAATTTTTCCATTCACCCATGAAACATGAAGATGTATCGAGATCTCCAGGAGCACTATTAGTGGGATAACATGAAGAAGTAGATTTCTAAATATACATCAAAGTGTCTGGTATGTCAGTAAGAGAAGGATAAGAGGAATAAATCTAATGGGATGACGCAACCATTACCCATACCAAAATAGAAATGAGAAAACATCACCATGGACTTTGTCACTAGACTTCTGAAGACATACAAAGGAAACAATGCTATCTGATTTGTTGTTGATCTTCCGAAAAAAATTGTACACTTCATTGTAATTCAAGAGGATTTCTCATTGGATTAACTAGAATGGATATACATCAGAGAAGTGGTAAGGCTGCATGAAGTACCACTATCGATTATGTCTGATCAAGATCTAAGATTCACATCTAAGTTCTGGAAGAGTCTCCAATACGCTCTGAACACTGAGTTGAACTTTTTCATGGCCTATCACCCTCAAATTGATAGACAATTTGAGTGGACTATCCATACACTTGAGGAAATGTTGAGAAATTTCTCAATGGACTTGAAAGGTGGATGGGATAAATATCTTCCTTTGGTGGAATTCTCATACAACAATAATTTCCACTCAAGCATCTAAATCGATCCTTATGAATCCCTTTATGGGAAGAGGTGTAGAACACCAGAATTTTGGGATGAAGTTAGGGAATGAAAACTTCTAGTTCTAGAAATGGTTAAATAAATGGTAGAGAAGGTTAAGACCACCCAGCAGCACATCAAAGCTACCCAGATTCAATAAAAGATCTATACTGATAATCATCGATGAAACATAGATTTTGATGTTGGAGACATGGTATTACTCCACATATATCTATGGAAGAGAGTTGTGATATTTTATAAGAAGGGAAATCTTAGTACAAGGTACATAATCCCTTTTGAGATCATTGATCGCATCGGATCAGTGGCATATCAAGTCACACTCCCACCAAAATTGTCTCAAGTACATGATGTATTCCATGTATTACTCTTAAGAGAGTACATACCTGACCCATCACATGTACTCAATTAGAGGTGGTACCATTAAATAATGACTTATCCTATGAAGAGAATCCAAGGAAGATCTTAGATCATAGAGAAAAAATTCTATGAAATAAAACGATGCCCCTTGTCAAGGTGTTGTGGAGAAACCATAAATTTGAAGAATCAACATGGGAACCAGAGGAAGTGATGAAGAAGAGTTACCCTCATCTGTTTTAATGTGTGAAAAGGAACTTTTGAAGGAGAAATTTCTTAAGGTGGTAAGATTATAATGACCAGAACATTTATGAATAAAATTCCATTTATTTAAAATGTCTTATGGATATAGAAAAAACATGAAATCCTTTTTTTTTATTAAATCCAATTGGATATAAATGAACGTTAAGTATCCTTACTATTGGTAATATAGTTTTTAAATAGTGATCACATGACTTGTATAAATATAGGGTTTTAAAAAATCCTTTTGGAATAGACAAAGGAAGTGATGGCCTCAATCAGTAGGATCATATCCTATGAAGCCAATTCATTGGAGCTTATGAGAGAGATAGAATTTCTAGGATTTTCCCAAGACCAAGACCAAATCGAGATCCAAAAACTTAATCATGAGCAAAATTGTTTATGGGAGAATTTCAAGCTCATCGAGATCACGGCCCAAACCATGTTCACCGAAAATCCCCAAGAAATCCCCACCATCGCACACCTTACTCTTAGGGAGTATGTCGGTGTAATAAAGGTATATTTATTAAGACCCTAGAATTATGATTATTTTTATAGAATAATGAATATACTTCCATTCTATTATTGTTACTTTGTAAATGATTTTCTAAAGCACAAATAGTATTTTTTTAATAATATTCTAATTCAATTAAGGAATCTATTTTGATAAATTTATTTATTTTTTAAATAAATAATATTTTAATAAAGTATTATTATTAAATTAAATTCATTAAATATTAATGATCATATAATTTTTATGAAGTCAAAAGTAACTTTTATTAAGGTTTGAAAACTAATTTTTCCAAAACCATTCAATTTTCAATAAATGTCATTTTTTATTTTAAAAGTGAAAATTAAAATATTTAGAAAATTATTTAGATAAAATTAATATTATTTTTTGAATCAGGACATCGAAATTATCCAACAGTGAATTTTTCATAATTTTTTGAAACAATCAAATTTTTGGGTAAAAATTAAATACCGTATAAATATATAATGAATTTTATTACATCATACTGACCCAATAGTGATGCAATAAAATACTATTAAAGGTATATTCGGCCAAATATATGTTTTTTAATTAAAATAATGTAATTTTAGGTTTATTTTATTTATTTTATAAATCCTTAGTGAATCCTCCAAGACATATAAAATATTTTAAAATTTAAAAATCATTTCCTTGAAAGTGTGACACACCTTCACATAAGTAAGGGAAATATTTTAATAACTTCAGAACTTATCCTTAAAAAATAATTTATACCACTCCCCTTTTCAAGAAACCATGGTAAGAAACCATTGTATGGTTTGTGGTTTTGAATATTCTAATAAGTACTGTCAAAAACCAAAATTAAAAAGAATTCCCCCACATTTCCTATATAAACCCACCCAATCACTCATTAATATTCACTAAAACTTCTTTAATCTCGTAAAAACTCTTCTATATACTCCCTATAGTCCTCCCAAGGCTCCCCAAATCTCCCAAGAAGCCTCTCCCAAGCCTTTGGATTCACACATCCAAGTAAGGGTTCCATCCTTTCTCAATTTTTGTCCAAGTTTCCTTCTATTGTTACATCCTTATATTTTTAATTAAAAATGATGGGGTATGTTTTAACACCTCTCCCATACTTCCCTTATTATTTTTTAATGATGATATACCCATTTCTCTTTCATTAATCCCTCCTGTGTACACCTGTTACCATGCCAAAATTCTGTAAGGGATTTCTCTCTTCTCATTTCCATTTAATAATTTCTTTTATATTATGCATCTAAATTCCATTTAATATTTTAGGATATTATGTTCCATGATCACCTTAATATACATTTCATTTATAAATTATTATATACCCCTTTTTCTCTCATCAACCAATTGTATTAATTTCTATTTGACGTCGTTATGCTGACGAAATTACACCACAATTTTCAATGCCAAAATCATCATGTAGTGAAAACCATACCCATTTCTCTATCAAGGGTATTCACCTTTATGATCATGTACTTTTTTATTTGGGAATTACATGTATTTATTATATAGTCCTTGATCATGTAATAAATTATGATGTTTAATGAATCCATGTTGTATGATCTATGTGGTACCCTTATACATGAAAACGAAATGATTATGAAGGGTGTGCCAGGATAGCGCTCGAATGCATTGGGTAATGTTTAGTATCATTACACAGGGTTTACTAATTATAATTAATGTGAAATTAGGTTTTACTCATGATAATTCATGTGCAATGAGGGTTTAATCATGCCAATCCATGTGAAATTTGGCTTGGCTCATGCGAATATCGTGTTGTGTGTTGTTGCTACATTTCCATGTTATGAAGATCATGTTATATCATGCATTTATGTTCATGTTTCTTTAGTTATATATTAATATTTCTATTGACTAATTTGTGTTATATTCCTCATGTTATTATATGTTTATTCCCTTACTTGGATTTATAGCTCACCCTTTTCTTATGTATGTCCTCAGGTTATCCCATGCAATGCTAAGTAAGCAGGAATGTTGTGATAATGTAAAAGAATGTTTCAATAAAGATGTGTATTTCATGTTTTAAGTTGTTATGTAATGTTCTAAATCCCCAAAGATGCTATAACTATCGATATTCTGAGTTGTATTAAGTGAAAGTTTATATAATAAATCATGTTTAAATATGAAATAAAGATAATGATTGTTATAATAGGAGTACACGGCGTGTACCAGGGAGTGCATGGCGTGTTCTATTATCCCAAGTCTTTTCTGTGGGGAATAACCTCACACATAATATAGTATTCATATATACGGCATGTAGGATGAGTACAGGGCATGTAGAGACACATGGTTCTCTACCTGTGTCGCTTGACCATGATCGTGTACTGAAGCCATGTCCATGTACCGGTCCATGTATGCCAAGCTATTTCCATTTATAAGTACACAATGTTCTATCTAGTCATATACTATTACCCATATCCACATACTCTCTAAATTATATGTTGAGTCATTTGGGGAGGTTCAAACACCGTGTGACAGTGGTCACATGCCATGTGGTCCTTAACTCTGGCCAAACCCTAGCACCGCAGCCAGGGGGGCCACACACTGTGTAATACTGGATTACATGTCGTGTTCTTCAGGATTTTTCTAGAACCATTTTTCTTCCTCCATGCATCGCATTCGACACTCCACCTTTGATCTGGTGATCGATTCTCTATGAAATAGTAGATAAAAGGTCACCCATGCTTCACCATCGCCGAACACCGCGTTCTATCTCCAGATCTTCTCAGGAATCAGATCAAACCGCCATTCTTTGTTTTGCATCGAAGAACACTGAAGAATGAAAAATAGGGAACCATCAATTTCTCATTTACTCTATCTCCATCGTCGTACCTTTGTCATGTTATCCTGATACCAGATCTATCATATCAGATCATTACCCCGAGAAATGGGTGTGTAATGATCGATTGATCGGGAATAGTTGATTCGCGGGTCAAACGAATAATGCCTATGATGAATGATGAATTATGGGAGAAAAGAACATAAAAAATGATAGGAACATACCTCAATCGATGTTCAATTCGATCTTGATTTGTTTCTATAAGATAATAAATTAATATATTTAGAAATAATTCTCCCAATTTACCCCATAATAAACCCAACCCTCAAGGTGATCCATCTGCAAACCAATATACTAATCAATTGATTTACGATCATCACATAAATTAATAATGGGGAATCAAATAATTTAAACACATGCCCTACCTTGATTCGAATCAGTCACTGATGAAGAATGGTCATTTTTTCGTCGTCATCGGTGAGATTCCTTCGAATCGGTTGTGTGCATATCATTGATCCACGATCTGTCATTGTTTTTTCAAGAGAGTTATTCAAAGGTTCTCTCCAATGAATCTATAGAGATTATAGAGTTATGTGGATCACCCTGGATCTCTGACATAAGAATATTTTTAAAGAAAAAATTTTTGCATCAACAAAATATTTTTTATTAAATTATTCTATTACCTTTACATATCGTGACAAATTTTTCACAAACGACTCATGTTGATTAAATTTAGGTCACACCTAGGGTAAATCCATTTTTCTGAACTCACCGATTCCCTATAATTTTTTATATGGGAACCTATTTAATAGTTATTTAACTTTTTCAGGAAAACCGTGCGTGCATTCTATTAAATATTTTAATATTTTCAAACATTTATTCTAGGCACACCCAGCCTTAGAAAATGCATGAAATCTTAGTGTCTGGTCTCGAAATCAATCCATATAATATCCAAAAATAATACATGATAAATTTGAGATGTTATAAAAAACAATTTTTAATAACATTAAGAAATTTGTTTTGAAAAAAAAATAGAAGAAACATCCTTTTATTTTTTACAACATTTTTTTAAAAGGAAATATCTTATAAAACAAGAAGGGTAATTATTACTTTTGGAAAACCATGAAATATTATAAGTAATATTTATAAAGAAAATTAAAATGGATGAATATAAAATGCAAACATGTGAAAATTTTTAAAAACAAATGTTCTTTTCACACTCTTATAAATAAATTCAAGTTAATAAAAAATAGAGACATGAGTCACTTTTAAATATCATTTTCAAGAATATTACAATAAATATTTTTGAATAAAAATATAAATACTAATAATATAATCCTAAAATGACATAAAGGCATATAATATAAAACATGGAGTGGAAGATAAAATATATCGTTGTAGGAGGAAATACCTTTTTAAACTTTTTAAAAAACTTTAATGAAACTCACATCATTGAAAAGAATAATAAAAAATACTTTTAAAATTGATAAAGATAAATATAAAGAGTATAGAAGATAATTAATTTTTATCTTTCAAATTAATAAAGGAAAAAATTTGTGGAAAGAAATAATATGGACATAAAGGAGAAAGAGATATAGAGAGGATGTGAATTATTCTTAATGAAATTATATTTTTTTAAAGAAATAAATACATCAAAGAAGAATATTATAATATAAAAATGTAAATTCCCCAAAAAATAAGTAGTAAATACAATATAACATTGTCTTAGTATATAATAATTCTATCTTGGAATAATTAAGTTTGAGAAGAAAGATTACAAGTCAATGAAAGGAAATTGATTTTACAATACCCCTTATGGATTTGGTAACTTTTGAATCAAAAACTATTGAAATCGAAAAATTAGAATATAAATTTAAACACCATGAATATACAGATAATAATTATGTAATATTTCAAAAATTTGTTTTATACACCATATAAATAAAAATGTGTGTATAATACAAAACATGTCTCAAAGAAGGGAAATTGAGATGAAAACCCTTACCTTTACTCTTGAATTCTATAAAATCACTTCCACATCCTATATAATAAACTAAGAATTTTTAATTATACATTTCAGGATCTTATTCATTTATATAACCTTTTATATTAATATTTTTTATTTATTTATTATGTTGTTATTACATATTTTTAGTTAATATTTTTTATCGGTTATTAGTATTTTCAATCATTCTTTTTTGGAATTTAGTATAACGGTTACAATAATAATTTTATGTTCAAGATTTCATCATCAAAAAAACATTCAAGGTACTATAATATATTTTTCATAATTATTTGTGAAGTTTTAGGTTCATTCAATTGGAGTTTTGGGTACAGTTCCCCAAGACAAAATCCACGACACTATTGTTTTGGTAATTTTTAAAGAATAAAAGGTGTTATATTAATAGTGAGTTAAATATTAATATTAACATTAAATAATTAATAATACATTTTAAATTCATTATTATTAAATTATATTACCAGAATTTAAGTTTTCTTAATCATTCATGATATAAGTATTATAACATCATTCATGTATGTGGTAGAAACGATCCAAATGAGAATGTGTTACAACAAATGAATGGGTAATAAAGTGGATTAAATCAAGTACCATCCTCAACTACTCTAAGTGATCCTCCTATAACACTGAGTAAATGAGTATGTCTTCTATAATGATAATAGAAAATTGGTCCAAGTATGGTTGGAAGACCTGGTTCATCAAGGCCATGAAAATGGCTAGGGCATTTGTCACACCGAAGGGCATTGCTGGGAACTCGTAATTCCCATAGTGATAATTAAAGGATAACTTTGGAATATCAACCTCACAAACCTATAGCTGGTGGTATATGGATCTCATATCGATCTTGGAGAACCACATCACACCCCGCAACTGGTCAAAGAGGTCATCGATCCTTGGTAAGGGTTACTTATTCTTTATCATGGTATGATTCAGGCAATGATAGTCCACACAAAGACACAAAATACCATATTCCTTATTCACAAATAGAACTATATCTACCCAGGGGGACACACTTTTTATAATTAAATCCTTCTCACAAAGGTCCCCTAGTTGTAAAGGTAGATCCCAAATATTAGTGGGTGTCATCCAATATATCATGGAACTTGCTTCATAATAACTTTGATTCCATTTCTTTTCTCAAAAAAAGATTCTTCGAAAAGTTAAATAAAGTCAATATGAATTATATTAGATCTTCCATTTGGCCATCCATTAGGCAAGCCTTTACCAACATCATGATTAACTCTAGATGGATGGTTAGTACCAACTCTTCCATGAACTTTTGGTAGGACAATTGGACTGGTGTTCCTTTGATCTCCATGATGCCTCCCAATAATTTAATGTCACACAACAACTACACTATTAGGGATGTTTTAAATTCTCATAACTCCATTATTCCTAATAAAATTATTCATGTTATTAAAAATTATCCCTATTCTAATTCTAAATATTTCCTAATCTGGGAACCTACTCATAATGGCATCCTAGACTCCAAAATTTTTTACAACCACAACTTTCTAAATTATGATAATAATTTCTATTGGTTAAATTTTTTTGAAAAAGCATGGATTAAGCCCTCGAGGCTTACTCTTATTAGGAGTATTACTCGCAAAAGAGTCCCCACTGACGTTTTTCTTCAATCTTTTGGGATTCAACTTTTCTCTAAGTTTCAACTTTGTAAGCAACATATATAGGATATTAACCATATTTTTCCGCCTTGTGTTGTGGATTCATCTCTTTGGAACTATATTTTTGACATTTTTTATTATAGATGGTTACTTCTCAATTCAATTAGCTTTAAACTAAATCATTGTGTGGATATAGAAACATCACAGCAAATCATGAATCTTTTATTAACTAATATTACTGAGATTCTCCATGTGATCTAGTGTGATAGAAATGATCTTCTTTATAATAATTTCTCATCTAGTATAACTGTAGTTCAGATTAAGATTCTCATTTCCATTTTAGAATCTTCCTCAATTTAGAAGGCCAATTTTGACAACACTGTTAAAGAATTTGGGATCCTTTGCCAACTTTGGATTGACCGAATCTATCATCAACCTAGACACACTTTTAAAGTGTTTTGTAAAGCCCCACTCCCATGTTTGATTAAAGTGAATGTTTATGGTGCTTCTAAAGGAAATTCAGGACCCTCAGGTTGTAGTGATTTTTTCAAAAACCACATTGGGTAGTGTCTTAGATGTTTCTTTAGCAGCAGCAGAATTTCCTCATCTCTAGAAGCTGAAATGGTGAGTGTGATCTATTCCGTTTAATTTTATAAGAAATAGGGTTGGAACAATATTTGGATTGCAAGTTATTCGGCCACTATTTTCTATGCTATTTGGAATGGGGTGGTGTATCTTTCCTGGCCACTTACAACTCGTTGGATTAAGTAACTCCTTTTTCTTCTAGATATCGGCTACATTTTCACTCATGCCTTTCAAGAAGCGAACATGGTTGTGTACGATCTTGCTAATAAGGGATTTAACCATCACATAACCCAACTGAATGGCCTTCCTATTGATTTACATCCTCTTTATGATAAGGATTGTAAAAATATTCCATATTTCAAAATCATGTAACCCATTTTTCTTTGTATAATAATTCATGTTTTGGTCTTTGACCAAGGCACTGCCTTCTTGAAGAAAAACCAAGAAAGGTGAACTTCGTCCCATCAGTGTATAGGAATCTGACTAGACTATGGTGATAGTCAATCTAGTCTCAAACCATGTAAATCTAATCCTTTCCCAAGATAAGGTTGTAAGGCTCTATCATGATTACTAGTAGGCCCCACATGAACATCTCCCCTCCAAACAAAATCATGCACTACTGGTAGATAAAAGATACAGAAGAGGCACTTCCCATAGTAACCTCAAGAAAAAGTCATTGTGATAGTGCCTCTACTGGGAGATCCAACTCCCATGCCAAGAGTAGCGAGATAAAATAATAATTTGATATTTTTTCTACTAATATTGAGGCAAGATTAGAATAAACACATGAGGTACCTTGGATCATCTCATGTGCTGGAGGATCATGGGAATCCATAGCCTGCAGCTATCCACGGTCCTAGCCGCTAGCTCCCTAAGCATGACATGGGTCGTCCGGTGGTAGTGGTGAGAGGATATCATAGCATCGTCCCCCACCACCCAGTCCTCCTACTCCTCTACCAGCACCACCTCCTTGGGGACCACCCTGATCACAACGCTACCTATGTTGTAGTGGTCCACCTGCTGCATTCCTGGGATTATTAGCTCACCTGGTTGGGCAGTCTCATTCCATGTGACATTTCCTATCACAAGTGTATCACTTTCCATCTCTAGGATAACCTAGAGACATTCACGGCCCAAGTGCCACCTGATCATGTGCCCAATCCCGATCATGGGGAAGCCTCCTGCATCGCAGCCCTACTACCTGACATTTTCCAACTACTAGGGATGTCTCTAATCTAAAGCAATCACTTCCAAGACCAGCTAACTGGAACCCCTATGATAAGAAAATCACTATCATAATCACCCACTCCAGCACCCCGACATAAGTAGGTATACACAGGGGCACTACACTATCACGAATCTCTTGGTAAAAACCCTGCTCAAAATTTTGTGCCTGAAAGTAACCGTCATGGATCATATATAGGGAGTAGCATGTAAGTTCATTAAACCTAGTTGTATACACATCCACTATCATGGATCCATACTTAATCTCTATAATCTCCTAAATCCTGATGGATCACAATAACGAGGGGAAGTACTCCTCACGAAATAACTTCTAAAATTCATCCCACGAGAGAGTCATCTCGTTGTGCATCTAGGTAACTAAACCCCACCAATGCCCAGTCATACTGAGAAAAAGGATGGCTCCCAAAGGCACAATCTAGTATGATTGTGTCCACACTAGCCTGAAAAGTCATACCACTAACTCTAACTAGTCCTCTGCCGTCTGAGGGTCTGGCTTGCCACAAAACCTCGACAGCCACTAGCATTGGAACTCATGAAGCACTCTCATCTTGTGCTCTTCCTCGACCTATGATGTAGATACTAAATATTTCTTCATAGGTGTAGGTTCCTCCACTGTCCAACCTAAAGGAATGAGATCGCATGATGGGCCCTTTATGGATGCCTCATCATTCATGAGATCGCCATCATGAACTGGAGCCGGTATCCTGGCTGACTATTGTTGTGGAGGCATCCTAAAAGTTGTTAAGGAGTACCACAGTTAGATGAGCACATATATATATATATATAACAAAATCAACAAAAAATGTGAGTTGAATCAACAAGAACATTAAAATAATCGATCCCATATGATGTGTGTTCCAAAGTTTCTTGCAACAAATGTCTCAGCATGCCAAGTTGACAAGTGGTTAATCAGGGTCCTGGTGAAGGGATACATTAGCCACCACACCATCACTGGACTCCCTTTCCATAGATCCACTCTTGAGACACATCGACATTATTTCTCTATATCCAAATAATCCTCTTAAGGTTAAATGTCTGAACAAAGTCCCAAGGAATGAACTTCCTTTGATACCATTTTGTCACAACCCGGCCCCTATCGAGGATTAAGTTGTAACTACCCCAAGCCCTCCTCCATAGACCAGGGGGAGGTGACAACCGCCTAAGGCACAAAAACTTGAGGATAAATTTTCATAAGTACTTGTACACACACACATAGCCAACTTGATGCAAAGTGCAGAGGGAGAAAAGTAATAGATGAAACCTTCTATAAAAATAAACCATACATTCATGGACCACTAAACAGTACAAATACAGTAAAGTAAGATGAAAGAAAAAAAGGGGAAAAATACATTCCCAAATAAAAAGTGTCTCAACCAGATAGGAAAACTAAGGAAGTAAACCTAGCAAGGAATCCCAACTCCAAAATCCCCAATTGCGACCACTACTCATGGTCCAAGATCTCATATCCCTGAGCTCCTTCGGTGTCATGATCAAATGTGTAAGTCGTCTACATAAGTCACGATACGTGTAGGAAAATCCCATGAAGGGGTGAGTATAAACATACTCAGTAGGGGGAGTAGTAATATATAAAAAAGGAAAATAAGTACAAAAGATGGAATAAGGTACAATAAACAAGTGAACCTCAATCCAACAAGAGAGTGTAGTAAGCTCATCCAAACACAAGGAGATAGAAATGGTGATAAGGTGAACTTTTAATTAAGTCTTCTCTACTTATAGTAGGAGAGTAGACTCATCCAACCACAAGAATATAGACATGGAAATCATGTGGCATACCTCATGCATCTTTTCCTCTCCTAGAAGGAGAGTAACTAGAACCCAATGAGTGGGTACTAAAATAGGGTGTAAATATATATATTCTCAGTCAAAGAAACCCAAAAAAGAGAGTAAGGGGATATTTATCTCACATATCATCCTAGGAAAAGAGTCTTCAACAGTCCTAAGAGTAACCACCAATGATACCCAGCATTCCTCATATCTTCCATGAACTGCAAGTAAAAGGGGCTCAAACACCACACCTAGATACTATCTACTTTATGTGGGTCTATCTCGCCGGCACAATTTTTAGGTTGCATCATAAGGATGCATCTCGGTGGGGAAAGCACCCCCCTACTTGTGAGCCCAAGGTAACATCAAAGTATGTCTCTACACTAATCTGAAAATTCGGATGATGAAAAATCTAAGTAGAGTACCTACACCCTAGTAAATTAGGGGGATTATACTCTAATAGTCATTGAGGACCCACTCCCTACTGTGCCAGGGGGATTCCACTTTGAAGAAGCTGGTAGAGGACCCGTGCCCATGCCTATGGGGGATTCCACTATGATAATCATTGTAGAGGAACCATTCCCTAATTTTTTAGGTGGATTCCACTCTTGTTCATCGAGGATCCATGCCCTAGTGCGTCATAAGGATTCCACTCGAAATTTTTTGATAGAGGACCCACACCCATGTTAATGGGGGATTCCACTCTTTAAACACGTCAAAAGAATCTTCTACTGATATACCTTTCATGTTTCCACATTTAATGAGATCAGAACTAAGGATCCTCACATCCAAACGGATAACGCTACCGTGATCCTTGCTAAAAAACATGCGAGGTAGACTATTCACTCGCCCCATTCGGACATCTGATGCAAAAGTTGTGTAGAATCACACTATGCTCAAAAGACGTATTGTGGGGCCCATAACTCGGTCCCCAAATTAATTATACGGGCCGCACCATTTCAATAATCTCGAAAAAAAATACACAGGATAGACTACCTGATCATCCAAAATGGATAACCAGTGGAAAAGTTGTGTTTCACCACAAAACGTGCGAATCAGGCCCTGTGGGGACCACACCTCAACATTATTTTGAACACACGAAGTTCATCTTGAAAATTTCACACAAGGACCAGGGTCGCACCACCTCTGACAGTGCTTTAAATGGATGCCCTGTTTAGGAGATAGGTCTGATACAAGAACCCTGAATAATAATAAAATATTTATTATTATTAATGTTAGGTGTTTCATGCAACTGAGAAATGAAATCAAAACCTAAAAGTCCTAAACTAGTCTAAAAAGACCCATCTCGAAGATAGGGACTCATGGCAATAGATATCACATTGATCGGATGCCTGGTTTGAGAGATTTGGCTTTTTAAATCCATATGGGTTCGATTCGGACTGGTTCGGCCTATTCTGGCCAGACCCATCCACCTGGGCCGGCCCGGTCTTATTCCATCGGCCCGTGGCCTAGTGCATGGCCTCGCCTACTACCTGGGTGACCCGCTGGCTGACCAGTCTACCTTGGGACCCGGCCAGTCACCTTGTCACCACGGCAACCCATGTCGTGCGGATCGTTGCTACCTGGGGTTGCACGCCACAACCTCGCCTCGCTTCCAACCTGGCCGCAGCACCCCTCCACCATGCTAATGCCTCCGGACGACCTCATCCCACTGATCTCTCCTCAACGCACCATCGCCTCACATCATCACCCCGGTCCACCACCCGATTCCACCTCCAGATGCCTCTGCACCTCAGCTCACTGGATCCCCGACCTATTGCCTGCTCCACTTGCCAACTGACCAGTGCTGTTGCCACCTAATCACCCCTCCACCATGCTCCAGTTCCAGCAACCTCCCTTGCCGAAGTCGCACCGCCGTCTCCCTCCGCAGGCCACCGGGACCACTCCGGTGGTTGGAAAATTGTAAAGAGATTTGTTTCAGGATCCTTGGGTTGAGAGATTAACATCTCCTACCTCTACCCAATTATTCAGAGATTTTTTGATGGAGATATGATTTATAGTGAAGAAAGGTGAAGAACATGACAAATCGAGGGTTCAAAACGGGGAATCGGGCACTGGTCGTATTCGTTTGGACATATCCTTGATACTTAAAATGAAGAGATGATGAAAAATTTAAGAATAAATCAAGAACTTAATTTTTGGAGTGGAAAAAAATGAGAATCCTACCTCCATAAAGGATCGATTTGGCAATGACGATCATCCTTGGATTGATCTCGCTGCAGTCTTTCGAAGAGTTGTCACAAATTTTCCAAGGGAGGGAGTTGATATTCTTATTAATTGGAGAATAAATTAAGTACTAACACTAATTGAATTCCCTTAATCATCTATTTATACAAAAACATAAGGTTTTATGGTTTTATTTAAATCTGTCCTGCTAATGAGCATGGAATTCGAACGTCTCGCACCCCCTTATTTTATGTCCCACTTGGGAAAAACACCCCATTCTAAACTCAACGGTGGTCTTAAATTTCAAATATAAGTCCCCATTTGAAATTTATTTTCTCCAGAATCATGGGTAAAATAATTAATTTTAATTATTTTAATGATGATTTTACCCCTAGGTGGATTTTTCCATAAAAGTCTCACGCCGATGAAATTTATGCCCTGCCTAAGGTAATCATCACATTCTGGACTCAACTTTGGCCTTATATTTTTAATCCAAGTTATCATTTAAGATTTATCCATTTTTATTTTCATGTATAGTATAAAATATACTTAATATTTTTTAAAAATTAATTACGAGCACACCCAGCCTTGGAATTACATGTCGTTTGAGCACAGAACTCTGGAAACATATAGAGAAATATTTCAAAGTATTATAAAGAAAAAACCAGGTCTCTACATATTGGGTAATTATAATTCTTTTATATGGTTATTCCAATTAAAAGTTTTTTGAAAGGGTTTTATAAATATGATGATTTAAGTCACCAAAAAAGAGTTTTAATTACATTTTATGGGTTTAAAATATATTTTTGAGAAAAATGTTCGTGTTTTTTTCCTATGTAAATTTTTAATTTATTTACCTCAAATAATATAGATTTAAAGGTATATGTTTCATGGGTTTCCATGTTTTTACTGAACTAACATTTTCACTTCTTTTTATATCCCTTACCGAGCATTTGTGCTAATCCCAAGTTTTAAAAATGGTTTTCATAGGGTTTAAGGATGGGTAATGGAAAGGAATAAGTAAAGTTGAATGTTGTGAAGATTTTCCATGAAAAGAAATCATGCTTTATTTTAAAAGTTTTATATTATGGGAAAAATGGATACTAATCATAAGTGTCAACTTTGTATTTCATGTTTTTTTATGTATGATTTATGGATTAATTCTCTAAAAATATTAACCTAAAAAGATTCTCAAAGTGAAATAAACTAAATTCTTGATAAAAATCAAGATTATGAAATTTCTAAGGTCAGGACCTTATACTCTCCCCTTGGAAACATAGTCATCAGGTGATCCAAAACACCTAAAGTGCTAAAGATCACTTATCTTGAGAATAAGTGGCTCAAATCCATCCTGTATCTCCTTATAGGGTGATATCAGTCCCTATTTGTCTACCATATCCCATAAAATATGGATGTAGGAAAGAAATCATGTATAATCAAGCATATGATCTTGTATTAAAGGGACTGACTACCTCCGCTAAGGACTTACCATCCTTTCTAATTTTTCTTAAGCCTTATCCAAGCCTATTTATGCCTTGTCTGACCCTATACCATCACTTGAAGTCTTGTATCATGCTATATATCATAAATAATTATTTATAATCAATTTATAATTAATTATTTAAATTAAACCAAATATGCATAATATCTTAAAATTCATTGAGCATCGCTGCCGCACTGAAACTGCTCAAAACCACGTCCAACCACACCTGAAAGGTCCATACCCCAACACCATTTTAGGAAAAAGTCTTATCACCTGGAATCCAATCAACCTCCAGTTTCATCCAAAATATTAAAAACCTTAAAAAAAATGCATTCATGATCACCTGTAAGGGATTAAAAGAAGAGAATCGGCCAATAAATAGCCTTCCTCAAGATCCACTCTTCCCTAAATCAGGAGGAACCCTGACCTAGAAAATATAGGACTGATCATATTAAAAAAATACACTTGAGCCACATTCATGGTGTGAATAGAAAAATTATGGTGTGAAAATATGATTCAGTCAACAATTTGGCGGTGCGACCAAGGTTCATGACATAAAACACTCATATGTCTGACATCCTCATAGAACAAATATGGTTCATAGTGGGAATCACTCATCCATAAATTATTAGTCACTACCACCCTCGTTTGTAGCATGGTGCCTTGAGCTACATGTCATGAATCCATTATTGTAGTCATTCACGATGTAACTAGGCAGATCACCATATGAACTGTTACAATAGTAGTTCTTCAACAGGGCATCTAAGTCTTTCTCTGATTCTTGATCAAGAAATCAAACCACCTTTTGGTCCTTATTCCTTATCTAAAAACAACTACCTAAGATTTTCCAAGCCTCAAATTCCATATCTGAACCCCAATTCATAGAAAAAACCTTTCTCCATGTCAAAAATTTTAACTTCCTCTAAAACATAACCTGAAAATATATGCGGTATTACAAAATCACCACCATAATTATTCTCATCAATAAGAAGACATTGTGGTCCTAGAACCACATCTCACATCCTAACATGGTTATTAAACACCAAAAACATTCCATGTTCCATATCTAAATGTCAAAAATGCATCTAATGCACAACTTCAAACACTAAAGTGCATTATACTCCAAAGGTTGAGCTTCCTGCTTGCCACCAACACTAACACTAAGATGGGCCTCACTGCACCTATATATCCCAACACACTAGGGTTTCATTACCTAGCTCATCCTAAATATTATGATTATCTTCACTATAATACTCTACTCACAAGAGATTATTCTAATCCATGGTTCTCCCCACCATAGGAATACTCTACCGAAAATGCACTTCCAACAGTCCACTGATCTACCAACCACATTTCAAACAATTCTCCAAATGTGTTTTCTACCTCACTATTTCAAATTCCATGAAAATAAATCAGTTAAACCACCCTTGTCTAACTTCACCTGAAATTTATCAGTCACACCCATCAACATGTTACCATACAAATCCCAATCACGATGCCTTAACTCCTAAAGGAATTTTGAGATCATACAAATGCTCACATCGAATTATGAACTTGAATATTAGTGTAATTTCATGGTTGATCACCAACCATCTAATACGGCTTCCATTATCTCACCCCAAGAACCAATGAAACTCTGATCTAACTCTCTCTTAGATCACGCCAACTAAACCCCAAGTCTTATGCAAATGCACCAACTCTAACTAATACCACATCCAAACTCTGATATGGTATTTTCTAAAGAACTAGATAAAATCATATCTTTCCCCACACTGGAATCCTATTGTTACCTAGACCTTCAACTAACTAGCCTCACCACACCCTTGGACCATCTAATAATTGGTTTGTGTACCTATGACTAACATGATTCTCCCCACCATAGGAGTGTCATCATTATTTCTTCACTGAACCACAAATCGATCGATACGATCCACATTCTATCTATTACCAAACGTGATGATTATACATGGATAACCCACTCAAACCTAAGTGTCAATGAAATACATCAATGTTTCCCATCCTTATCCTACCAAGAATTTCAACTTCCAACAAGAAATATCTTCCCTTACACCACTCCTCAAGAACCAACACAAATGGGTCCCAACATTGTATGTGTACCATTCTTCCTGATCCATGCTCACACATCCCTAAAAACACCCCTATTAAGGACTATAACCCCAAGCCTCCATGACTGAACACATCTCACCACCACACTACCACTGTAGCACTACTTGGTCTTATCCATAACCCAAACCATTCTCAATGGATACATACATATCCCAATCATAGATCTACAACTCAATCAGGTACAATACATAACCAATGCACACCTTCCCTCTCATACTGAGACTTTTCCTTGAAAAGTCACACCAACACTCACTCTCCTCCACCAACGGTAGAGTGGTCCACTGATAACCCAATCATATCCCCTTTACTATTATCTAACTCTATCTCACTCAAACCCATAAGGTGTTCCCTCCCATACAACCTGATTACACACCTTAATAACATTCTTATAAGTTGCATCCCATCAAACCTAGGCTCAAGCACCTAACTAACTGAACATCCCCCCTCATATATTAGTCACTCAATATCCTAAGGCATCTCTCATGAAAATGATAACCGCATAGTCACCTACTGCATGAAGTCCTTGAAAAACAATGAGCATCTATCCATGCTCCCACCGCACCACTGAAGTTCATCCAAAACCACCAAGGCCATGAATCCAATATTCCCTACCCTCTCCCCCAACCTTGATGCCAAAAATTCTACAAGAACTTTACATCTCAAAATCTCAAGGAATTTACATTCCTTTACTCAACCCACTTAGGGTATCTACACAACTAACTAGATTTGTTAAGTAGAATTCCACTAATAAGATATGTAGCAAATAGCATATCAATTGTTATTGAATCTTAAGTAACTGAACCCTATATCCTCAAAGTAATCCATTCCCATCCCCATATCAATCCTAAGGGACTTGATTCTTACACTGACCCACTAAGGGTTACCAAACATCCCCCTTATAAAGGGATTGTACAATATTCCCTAGAGAACTCCTGCACCAGAATGCATATGACCAGTCACCAGAGAAAATATCATGGTTCAACTGAGTAGAATTACAAAAAACATTATATGGGAAAACTCCATATAGGTTGTTGTTAAAAATTTAAATAACTAAACCTATAATCAGTAAAAACACTCTCACACAAGATATGTATGACATATGAGTCCTAGATTCCAAATTTAATGCATGTACATAGGCCTCTTTCCAATGATAATGTTTCAAAACAATAAATAACAACCTCTAGTAAACAAGTCATATTTAATAAACTTATCATCCATAATAATGAAAACCAATAACAACAATCTCATACCCTCAGTAACCATAAATACCCACTAGAAAGGTGTTGATGACACACTAGTTTGAGGTCCATCGTAAGATTTTACACATTTATAGATCACATGTCTACTATCACCCTAAATAGTAAGACAAAAAAAATATTTGATACCATTTTGTGATGCCCTGACCTAGAATGCTCATTTGATCCTATGTACCATGTGAGCTCTAGTATGCTTCCCCGTATTCTAGAGGATTTTGATTAGAAAAGAGAGCCTAATTCATACCATGGTGAGACTATACCCTCGAATCATAGTCATAAAATATCATAAAAATTGAAAATATCCATCCATCATAATCAGAGTGCACATAAGTAAATAAAAACAATGTTATATAAAATGTATCATGTAGAATTCATACATTCATATATAATTTTTCAATAACATATACAAAATAAACCAAAAATAAATTACCCACACACTAAAAAAACTATCATCCCCGAGCCTCACACATCTTATCTCCAAAACCCATCAAGTTGCTCTATCTCGATTCATATCATGTCTTATGATCAAACCAAAAGTGTCCATAAGGTCTCAAACTACACCAGAGTGTCCATAAAGGGTGTGATAGATACATCCCAATAGGTTCTCACCAAGTTACCCTAGTATACGCAATCATATACATATATTCAAAGGGAAAATAAACATGTCACACATCTGCATCAAACATCACGTACTAACTAGGACACCATGGATCCCAATGCATTGGGTCATCATGTGATAACTAGTCCACCATAACATCCAATTATACCTACTTCAACACCATATTGAAATTCACATTGTTCCACCGCCCCATGTTTACACATCGGGACTTTGTGTGATAATAAAGCCACCATGATTCCTAATGAAACCTACTTTTCCACCATGTTGAAATCACATCACTACCTTGTCCATATCATGACATTTAACTCGATGCCCATACCATAGTTGGATACTCATGGTAGGTGTTTTCCAAAACCTCAACCCACTACCAGAAGGTAAAGGGAATGGTCATGCATCCACATCTTAACCCAATGCCTTATCACTCAAGGCAGGGTCCATCGTCTATGTCTTGTACCACATGACAACCCATCCCATCAAAAATAGTCCATTTTTATGACCCAAGCCTACTCAAGGAAATTCCCATGACCCAATACCACTATAATAAAGGTCAACTACCATGAAAAAATCCTTCTCACTCAAGAAAAGGTCAGACCTTAGGATCCTCTACCCCACTGGGTTCATTTCCTATCACAAGAACATGAAACATAAGAAAATGAAAACATATCACACATACTATCACATAATCTCACTAGCTTGTCACCCATGTTCTAGTCACTCAAACCTATCCCCTCTCCATGAACACATCTCATCTCACCCATCGAGGCATCCACTAGGTCCCTCTGACCCATCACTGTCTCTTCTTACTGATATTATACCATGCTTACCATCCATTAGTGACATCACTGCATATAGGATCCTCCAACTTAGACCCCAAGTCCCAATCCAAAACCTATCAATCCCCTTGTCACTTCTAGTCCTTCTACCCAGGGACTGTCATAATAAATTATTCTCTATTCCCCTTGGAATTCCAATTTCATGTCCTAAACAATTCCCACAACCCGTACCTGGGTCCCATCTCATATCTCATAAGGGAGATGTGTTAGCCCGTCACCTAGAGGAATCCCTCTCTATCACGCCATGTCTCATACTAAAGGAATCATCCCATTCACAATTCTCACTAAGTTATTAGACTATCCTCAAATGAATTTCTCTCATCAGGTGTGAAACAAATGGTTATTTCACCCATCATCACTAGGTCGAACCCTCTCTTACCCTTCCAGCTAGCCATAAAGAAACTATATTAGGTTAACCATGTCATGTATCATAACATTATACCCACCAGATTCTTCATGATAACTTATTCAACACCATCACCCCTTGGATACATAGTCATCAGGTGATCAAAAACACCTAAAGTGCTAAAGGAAACTTATCCCAAGCATAGGAGTCTCAACGTCATCCTATCTCCCCTTATAGGGAGCTCTCAGTTCCCATACATCTACCCAATCCCATGAATTAATCATGTAGGAAATAAATCATGCATAAAGTAGAATATTATCTTTTATTAAATAGACCACCTACCTCTAACAATAAGTTACCACCCTCACTAAGCTCCACTGAAACTCGTTCATGCTCGTATATGCCTCTCCCAAGCCTATACCACCACCCATGCTCCTGAATCATGCCATACATCCCAAATAATTAATTATAAACAATTTATAATTAATTATTTAAATTAAACGAAAGATCCATAAAATCTAAAAAAACTCATTGAGCATCACTATTTCACCAAAACTGCTCGAAACCTTGACTAGCCACACCCAAAAGGTCCATGGAATGCCCTTGACACTATCCAAGGAAAAAAACCTATCACCCAGAACCTGGTAAACTTCCAATTTCATTAAACTTATTAAAAACATAAAATAAATTCATGAGATAGCATACTTTCAATGGAATAATGAACAATAGTGTGTGATCACCATCTTGGGTCCTCATCTAGCAATCGCACAAGAAAGACCAATCATGCTTTCCTGATTACACCATTCTCTGATGGAATTGGCATAAAAACCTAAACCAAATCAAACCAAAATCAAATGGATATAATGGGAAACAAAAAATAGAGATAAAAATAGAATAAATTACCTTTTATCATCTTCAAAACACATATGGGATCACACTTAGATGAAGGGAATTGAAAAAGGGGTGTGGGAGGGGAGAATCGGCCAAGAAATGGCCTTCCTTGAGCTTCCATATCCCCTAAATTGTGAGGCACCCAAACCTATAAAATAAAGAATTACCCATGTTAAAAAAACACCCAATCCACATTCATAACATGCATAGAAAATTAGTGGCATGAAAATCCACTTTTTCAGATAACTTCACGATGAAATCAAGGGTTATGTTGTGAAGCACACCTATGCTCGATATCCTCGTGGTGAGAACAAGGTATGTGGTGTGATTAAATCATCTACAAAGGAGGAGGCACTTAATCCATAATTAATGGAATTACACCTCACACTATGCATCATGAATCCACTTATACATTCATTCATGATGTGAACTGCTGTAGTAGTAGTTTTTCATCAGGGCCTCTAGGTTTTACTCAGATGACCACTCAAGTACCTAAAATGCCTTTTGGGCCTCATTCATCATCCAAAAACATCACTTTGTGATGTAAAAATACTTGGATTCCTGATATGAACCCAAATTCATGGAACAACCCTTTCTTTAGATCAAAAAAACAAATTTCCTTCAAAATGTAATGATCCAAAAATCTTTGGGGCATTACAAACTCCCAAACATGATGCTTCTTATCCCCAAGAATTCATGGTAGTCCTCAAACCATGTCTCATGGCCTAAAATGGTTTTTAAACACCAATAACTCCCCATTTTCCATCTCTAAATTCTAAACATGATTTCACATTATAACTCTAAACACCAAAGTGCATTACACTCTAAAGGTAGATTCACCCACTCATCACCAGTGTTAACACTGAGACAATGATTACTACACCTGTATATCCAAACACACCATGGTTTAATCACCCAATTAATCTTAAAGATTATGATGTTCCCTACTAAAATAAACCACTCACAATGTTCTATTCTAATCCATGGTTCTCCCACCCATAAGAATTACTTAATGAAAATACACTTCCAGCAGTCTACCAACTTGTTAACTGCATTCCAAACAATGCTCCTAATGTGGTTTCCACCTTATTGCATCCAATTCTATAAAATAATCAATAAGACCACCCTGGTCCAACTTCACCTAAAATATCTTGACCTCACTTATCTACATGTTTCCACATAATTCTTAGTCATGATGTATTAACTCGCAAAGGAATTATGAGATCATATAAACACCCACACTCAAGTTTGAACATGAATATCAATGTAATTCCATGGTTAGATCTCCAACCATATTATCTAGTTGGCATGTTATAATCCCAAGAACCGATGCACCTCTGATCTAAATCTCACTTGGATCACACAAACTCCACCTCCAGTTTGATTCCAACACACTGACTATAAACAACACAACATATGAACTATGAATTTGGTATTTACCAAGGAACCAGATAAAATCATATCTTACCCCTAACCAAAATCTCAGTGTTGCTTCAACCATCCATCGACTGATATCACCACACCCACAACCTATCCAACACAAGGATCATACACTCATGACTGACATGGTTCTCTCCACCATAATAGTATCATCACCATTTCTCCACTGAACTAAAACTCGATCTCCACAACCCGCATTTCATCTATTATCAAACTTGATGGATGTACATGGTCAACACGCTCACACTTGAGTGCCAGTGAAAGAAAAATGTTTCCCATCCCCATATTACTAGGAATGACATCCTTCAATATCCAATGGATTCCCTTACATCACTCCTTGATCACCACCCCAAATGTGACCTAACACCATACGTATATTTCTCTTTCTGATCCATGCTCATGCCTCCCTAACAACACCCCTTCCAAGGACTAGAACCCTAGGTCTTCATTCCCATATATTTCTTACCACCACACTATCATGACAACATTTCTCGATTTCATACACAACCTGAAACATTTTCAATGGACCCATTCACATCTCATTCACTAATATATAACTTAATCGTACATCATGCATAACCAACACACACCTTCCCTCACATACCAAGACTTTTCCCAAAAAATCACACCAATGATCACTATCCTTCACCAAATTTAAAGTGGTCCATTGATAACCCACTTATAGGTTCATGCACACTAACTAAATTTATCTCTCCCAGACCCAATATGTGTATGCTTTTGTAAAACCAAATATCACACCCAAATCAGGTTCCCATGAGTCGTGTCCCATAAAACATAGGCTTACGCACCTAACTCACTAACTATACACATCTCACATGTCAGTCACTCAGCATCCCAAGCCATATCTCACACCAAGGCTAAATTCATGATCACCCACCACATGATGTTATTCCAAAGCCACAAGTGTCCACCCATGTACCCACTGCACCATCAAAAGCACATCCAAAACCACTAGGTCCAGGAATAAAATAACCCCTTCCCCATAATTGATACCAAAAACTCTCTAAGTGATTCAAATCCTAAAATCATAAGGAATTTACATGCCTTTACTCAACACACTTAGGGTATTCACACAACTGCACGGTTTAGTTAAGTAGAATTCCACTAAGAAACTATATGGGAAACACCATATAGGTTTTTGTTGAAACTTAAGTAATTTAACTCTATATATATAATGAAACTTGTTCCCATACTCATATCACTACTTAGGCACTCAATGCATGTACCAACCCACTAAAGGTCACCACACATACCCCTTATAAATGGATTGTATAGTCATATCTGGAGAACTCCTGTATCATGATCTATCACTGGAGAAAATATTGTGGTTTATCTAAGTATAATTCCATGAAAAAGTTATATGGGAAAAATCCATATAAGTTTATGTTGACACTTTAAACAATTGAACCTCTCATCAGTAAAACACTCACACACAAGAAGGAATATGTCATGTTATTCCTATGTTCTAGATATGATCTATTTACATGGGTTTATTTATAATGTTCCAAGAACCAAAACAATAAATAAAAACCTCTAAAAACATGTTAAATTTAATAAAAACATCATACATAATAATGCAAACCAAAAAAATATTATACACCAAGTAATCAGGACTTCTCACTGGAAATGTGTTCATGATACACTAGTCTGAGGTCTATAATAAGATATGAAACATTCATAGATAACCTATATACCATCTCCACAAATAGTAGGATAAAAACAAAAACACTGATACCAATTTGTGAATCCCCAACCTTGAACACCCATCTGAGTCGATGTGCCATGTGGCCTTAATCATAGTTTCCTAAATTTTATAGTCTGATGACTAGCAGTGAGGGCCTAATCTGTACCATGGAGAGACTATTTACTTGAATCAAAGTCATACAACATTGTAAAAATAGTAAAATAATCATCCACCATAATTATATTATGCCTAAATAAATAAACACAATGCTATATCAAATTTATTATGTGGAATTCATGTAGTCATACATCAACTGATCGCTCACTAAGCCAATAAAATATAAAACATAAAACAAAAATAAAACAAACACACTGGATATAGTGACCCATACCTTTCATACATAGATATTACATCATATTATATGAATATTCATTACATATCATAATGATCCACACTATAATCATATAGTTCTAGTATCTTTAGAAACTTGAACACATGAACAACTTTTTTATAATAGTTTCCCATTAATTTCTTCATAACTAGCACCTTTATTATACATAACATTACTAAAAATTTCTTCATAGCCTAGGAAAAAGAAACATAAGAAAGGGTGAGTTTAGATGCCCAGTAAGGGTAAATAAGGGTGATATCAATGATCTCTTAAACATAACATGATAATAAGGGTATGATAACATGAGAATAACATTTGAAAACTTTACCCTCCATATCAAATATCATAATCTTGATTCATGGCATAAATATTGAAAATTCATAAGATATGAATCATAAAGGAATCAAAGAACATGACCCATGAGAGAATAACATTGGCATGAGACATAGAATTGTGGCATACACATAATTATAGAAAATCATTTCCATGTTATTCAAGGATCATTTCCAATACTATCATAGTGGAACTCATTATCTCCCCAAAAAATCATAGTAGTCAAGGATCACTCCCAAGACTATAATAGTGGATAGGGTTCCTTACTAAACTAGTTTCACTCCTCATTCCAGTATTGTTTATCTCATGAGATATCAATCATTACCCAATGAATTATAGGGATGTATAATTCTAGGCCCATTTGTCCTTGGTTATAATGTAACCATTGTCCATGGTTATAAGATAACCACCATACTTTATTATAACATAAATACCATGAATGGTTATAATGTAACCACTATCACATAATTAAAACCATATATATGTGTTCCATAAGATCATAATACATTCCTAATATCATCGCATCATAACCTGTGTAAAGAAAATGGGTTTCATAAACATTTCATCCACTCATCATAGCATAACCCATGGAAAATAAATGGGTTTCATAAAAATATCATCAACATAAACATTAAACATCCATAGAAAGAGTAATAATGGTATTAATGGATCATATCACTAGTAAATCATAATTAACATTAAACTATGTTATCACATATGAAAATTTATTTAAAATATCATTGAAATATTTCTTGAGGAAAATAACCTTTCCATTTTGAAAATAAATTTTAAAATAAAAATATTTCCAAAATATTACGGGAAAAATTATTTTAAAAGAACCTTGGAAACATGTAAATTAATCTTCAAATAATTTAGTGGTCATGCTTGTGTAAAATTTTTCTTATGCTTTATAAGTTAAAAAAACATTCCTTTAATATTTTTGGTAAAAGTCAAAAAGTACCTCATTTGAAAAATGACAAGAATATTCCTTTTAAACCATTTTTTAAAAATTAAAACACAATTAAAAATGAAATTAAAAAATCATATGAGAATATTAAAATCCTTATTTAAAATTTTATTTTAATATGGATATGGAAGAAAAATGTTTTAGAAATGAAGTCAATTTTCCTTAAAAAAATATTTTTAGTCTCTTGAGTATTTAAGGTGAGAAAAATGAAATGAAAACATTTATTTTCAATAAATGACTTTATTATAAAAAAATTCATCATTTTATTGGTAGTTATATCATAATATTTAATCATCATAAACTTAAACATAAACAATATTGATAAACAATGAGATTATGACATAAAACCATTGCCAATTTGGTATCATTTGAATCATAAGCCCAAAAAATAACCTTATATGGATATGTAAATACCCATAACATTCATAATAATAATCATAAAATACATTCATGGTAATTTTATATTCCACATAAAAGAAATATGTAGTGAATATGGCATGTGTCCCATGGAAATAAAAGTCAGACAAAATCACTTACCTTAGGTTTGACTTCTTTCGTACGCATTAGAACCTCCTGTATAATAAATATACATTTATTATATATATATATATATATTAAATAACCATACTCATATATATCATACAATATGTGATTTAATTATTATCTTTTATCACCCAATTGTTAACAATTCTTTATAAAAATCACTATTATGGGTTATATATGTTTCGTTTTTCATGTATGTTGTGGTTCAATAGTTTTGGTCCTTGTACTTTGATCATGGTTAAATAATCTCCATATTTTTAATCATTATATAAATATAATATATATTCATTATATAAATTTTTTTAGTCATTCATAAAAGTGTATATAGAAAAATGAATTACACCGTTCATGGATACGGTAGATCGTGTGTGCGCATGAATGTTGTTTTCATTTTTTCAATGGATGGAAAGAAATAAAGGTAAATAATAACTAACCATTCCATAATTATTATTATATAATATATATATCAAAAGTATTCATTAAATTGTTTCTTATTACGATCTGATTAAAACAAAAATGAAAAATGAATCACATCGCTTCGTGGAGGTGGTAACTCACATGTACACATGAATGACATTATCTTTTTCCAACAGTTTGGAAGGTGATAAGGTAGATATTATATTATAATTACATAATAATAATTACTTCATATATATTATATATAAACATTAAACTCATCATAATTACCATCCTTCAAAAATGGTTATGGAAAATTAATTGTATCACTATGTGGAGATAGTAATCCATACGTACCGACAAGTGATACTTTCACCTCACATTTGATGGAAATAGGTTTAATAAAGGTGTTTTTATAATAATAATAAAATTTAAGTATATTTAGGATACTGAATTATTATTTTATGAATAATATATTATATTTATAGGAGTTAAAGTAAGAATTAAAAAGAAAGTGACAGGTTAAGGCAATTATATCTTCTTTGAAACAACTCCTTTAGATCTCCTCTTAAGGGTTTTAGGATTGGTATTTTGGGAAGAATAGAACATCTATAATGTTTATATGTGAGTTTATAAGATAAATTTTTATATTTTTGTTCAGATATAAGGCTCAATTTGGTGTGAAGAAGAGAGAGTAGAGATGTCCTTTTATAATTGGGGGGAGGGGCACTCGTGGAATTTCTTAAAAGATTAAAATATATTAAATCCATTATCAATTAAGATAGTTCAAAATAGACCATAAATGGTAAATGGATGTAATTTTAGAACATATATTATCCCACTTTTCTTATTTTAATATTTTTATGATTTTTAAGTAAATTAATAAAATATTATTTTCATAAAATATCATTATTGTCAATTTAGACATTATTCATTTAATTTGACTTAAAAGAAATAAAGAAAAGGTTGTAATTTGAATATAATATATTAACATAATATTAATATGTCTTATTCATATAAAAAAATTTAATTCATTAAATCACTCAAATTATATTATTTTAATATTTTTAAAATAATTTATTATATTTTTTTATTAATTGGAGAAATATTGCATTGGTGTTTCATAAGAATTTAAGGTCATTATATAATTAATAAAAATTAGAAATAAAATTATATTATGAAACTAATTTATTTAATATAAAAATAGACACCTATATTCATTCATAACATGTTTTTCCCTATGTGGACACATAAGATATATTTAAAACTAAGAGAGTGACAATTTGTAACTTTCTTAGATTTAGATATTACATATGTCATTTTCATGGCAAAGTTTCCATTAAAAAAATCAATTTAAAGAATAATGTAATAAGGGACAAATTAAATTAATAAAATAATAATTATGATAAAAAATTATGGCCTTGTCACTTATTTTTAACCCAGATTAACCCAATTTACACTTTATCGAGGTAATAAATTTTATCACGATTACTATTCATATTGACCAAAAATAAAAAGGCCCTATTAAGAAAATTTGAACCTATTAATTCCAAATATGTAATTAATTTTATCAAATTTTATACATATAAGTGTAATAAATTAATTTTAAAATAAGTTCGTAAAATGTGGTGAAAATCGCTTTTAGAAAAATACAGTTTTAAAGCATAAAACTGAATTTATTCTTATCTCATGCCTAGAAAAATATTAAATGAATGTTAAGAAATTTTATTGAATATATAATATTTAAATTTCATTAAAATAATTCTCTAATATTTATTAATTTAAATTATTAAATAAAAAATACATTTTTCACTTAAAAACGGTTTTTCAGAAAAATATTTCGTTTTTTTCAAATGATTTTTATTTTAATTTCTAATAAATTAATAACCAATGAATTTATGTTATACTTGTGTTAACCATATGTTTTTCATAATTTATTTATTCCTATTCATACCCACCAATCCAATGGCTAGGTGATAACTATCACATTTAAATAATAATATTTTTATAGTATATCACAGTTCGTTTAAACTCGATGTTGCGTATAACACAAAATATTAAAAAATAAATAAATTATTTAAAAATAAAATGTTATAAAATATCAGGGTGTTAAATTCTACCCCTATTAAAATGAATTTCTTTATTAAAATTCATCATTCTAATACAAAAAATGAGTATAATTTTGCTTCATCACATCATCGGGTTCACATATAGGTTCCTCAATTTTATGATTTCACCACAAAACTTTGACTATGTGAGTAGTCTAGTTCCATATTAATTTATCTCAATAAACCAAAATTTATACTAGTTATTTTAATAAGAAATATAATGTTCCAGTAGGATCTCTAAGTTTATTATATATGATTGATCAGGTATTTACTTCCTCAGGAGAGATACATGGAACACATCATGGACTTAAGAGAGTTTTGGTGGAAGCGTCAAGTGATAATATATCGTCCTTATTTGATCAATAATCTTGAAAGAGAAAATATACCTAGGGATCATCTTTCCATTATTTACCAATCTCATAAACTTATTCCATGGATAAATTCATAGAAAAAACTTCTCACCAACATCAAATTCCAAGTCATGCCAATGATTGTCAGCATAAATTTTCTTTAAACTATTAGTTGTCTTGATGTGCCGCTGAATAGCTATGAATTTATATTTAATTTTATCAAGTGGATAAATTCCCAATAGATTTATTTCTCCAAACTCATACTAGTATATTTTATTTCTACACTTCTTTCTATATAGGGCTTCATAAGGAGTCATCTGAATACTCGAGTGAAATCTAATGTTGTAAGACAACTCAAATCAAGGAAGGTGTTGATCCCAAACACCTTTTAAATCCAAAGAACAAGATATTAGTCTATCCTCTAAGATTTTAATTTTTCTCTCAAATTAACCATCTCTCTGAGTATGATAATTTGTAATCAAATTCAAATATATATTAAGATCCTACTGAAGGCTTATCCAAAACTTTTAGGTAAACCTTATATCTTGATCAGATATGATTGAGAGTGATACTGCATGACATCATAACACTTACTTAATTTATAACAAAGTTATTTGGTCAAGTGAAAAAATTTCTCTAATGGAAATGAAGTGTTCTTACTTTGTAAGATGATCAACTATAACCCATATATCATAGTTCCCTTTAGATGTTTTGGGGAGTCTAATAATGAAATCTATAGTGATGTTTTCCAATTTCTATTCTGGTATGGGTAATGGTTGTAACATTCACTTAAACTTTTTTTCTTAACTTTAACTTGCTAACATACCAATCACTAAGAAAAATACTCTATAATATCTCTCTTCATATTTAACCACCAGGAATACTCTTTTAGATCTCTATAAATCTTCATAATTCCAAGATTAATAGAGAACAAAGAACTATGTGCTTCCTCTAATAGATCTTTCTTCAAATATGGTAGGGAAAAAACACATACACGATTCCTAAACCTTATAATTGCATCATAATCATGGTTAAAATAAAGAACATTTCTAACCTTCTTCTACAGATCTATATAATCCTTCTATTCTTCACTTGGATATATGATTGAACACTTATTTTATAAAGATAAGATCGTTCCCCTTCCTTCAAAATTTCCATATCTATCCTTTAAAAATGAAAAAATATCAGAACTTACATGATCCTCATCATAGATAATATAACATGATCCTTTTGACTCAAATCATATGCCACCTTATTCACTTTCTCATAGTGGTAATTTATTGAGAATTCATAATCTTTAATCATCTCCTACCATCTTCTCTGGAACATATTCAACTCTTTATATATGAAAATATACTTTAAACTTTCATGATAAATATATATATCACACCTTTCTCTATAAAGATAATACCTACATAACTTTAATGAAAAAATTACCACAGCTAACTCAAGATAATGATTTGGGAAATTTTGTTCATGAACCTTCAATTGGCGTGAGGCATAAACTATAACCATATCATTCTGCAAGAGAATGAAACTCAATACCTTCTTTGATGAAACAATTTAGATTAAAAATAATTCTCCACTATAAGGTAAGGTAATTACATGTTCACTGACTAACCTTATCTACATTTCCTTGAAATTTTATTCATATTTATCTATTTAAATGAACTTATCTCCCTTCTGTGTTAACTTGGTGAGTGTATTAGACAGATGAGATAAATTCTCTAAAAAGCATCGATAATATCCATACAAACCAAGAAAACTATGGATCTTATTCACAGTGGTTGGTCTGGGAAAATGTTCAATAACTTTTATCTTTGAAGTATCTAATGATATACCCTTACTTGAGATTATATTACACAAGAATGAAAATTTATGAATCCAAAATTCATAATTGGTAAATTTTTCATAAATATTATCCTTTATCAAGGTATTAAACACAATTCTTAAATGATCTTTATGATCTTACTTAAACTTTTAATATATAAGAATATCTTTTATAAATACTGCCACAAATTGGTTAAGGTAATATCTAAAGACTCTATTCATTAAATCCATGAAGATAGTGGAGGAATTATTAAGACCAAATTGTATCAATTTATATTCATAGTATTTATACCTTGTATGAAATGTTTTATTAGTCATATCCTCCTTATTGGCCCTCAATTGATGATATCTAAAATGAAGGTCAATCTTGGAAAAGTATTGTGCTCCATGCAATTGATCAAAAAAGTCATCAATATGGGGCATAGGATCCTTGTTCTTGATTTTGATCTTTTTCAGTTCTCGATAATCAATATAGAGTTGAATTGATCCATATTTCTTCTTACAAAAAGAATAAGTTCCCCCAATGTGACACACTTTCTTGAATGAATCCCTTGTCAAGATTCTCCTGGATTTTCTTCTTCAATTCCTACAACTCAATCAGGGCTATTCTATAGGGATTATTTGAAATAAATGAATATATAGGTATGAGTTCTATTGATAACTCAACCTCAAGATTAAATGGAAGGCTAGGAAATTATTCCAGAAAGAAATCAATAAATTCTCACACAATAGGAATATCTTCAGTGTTGAGTTTCTCCCTAATCATATGAGATAAATATCCCTTTTGAATAGAAATCATAACCCATATGATGTATCTAATTTCCATATAAAGTTTATATTTATCATCACATATATAGAAGATCATAGGTTGGTTTGGAATATCAAATGTGACCTCCATTCCTTAGAAATTAATGTGGGATTTGTGTAGATAAATTCAATCCATTCCTAATATAACATAAAATTCAACTAGATGGAGAATAACAAGATTTGTAGGAAACACATTCCCAAAAAATTCTATTGGAAAAGAATCATAGACTTGAGATGAAATCATCATACCATTAGGTATTTCCCATACTAATTCAACATCTAATCATTGGGAATAGGAATTAACATTACTAAATTCATTCCATGATATAAAATAATTTATATAGCTAATCTCAAATAAGATGCTTCAATATTTTAGAATACATCTCACCACCCCAACTTCATTGTTCTATCTTCAATACCACAGTAAAACCAAAATGGTCATCATGATTGTTGGTAATATTTGATCAGAGTGATCAATAATTCATAGCATGTCTAAATATTTACACCTTCTTTTCAATATATGAAACTTTAGGTTTAACCTAGGTCATCTATGATCATTACTGAAAATTTATGATGTTATCCTATACTTAAACTTATCCCCATGGTTCTCACTATATTTTTCTCATCCTAGTTTCCAAAGGTTAAATAAACCTTTATATGATACCAACTTTAGTGGCCCATACTTTTCATAAATAGATATTACATCTTATTAGATAAATATTTATTATATATCATAACAGTCCATTCCATAATCTTATAGGTCTAGTATCTTTGGAAACTTGGACACATAAAAAATTGGTCCATAAGAGTCTCCAATTAATCTCTTCATCACTGGCACCCTTCTTAGACATATTATTACTAAAACCTTTCTTCATAGCCTAGTGAAAGGAAACATAAGAAAGATTGATATCAGATGCTCAATAAGGGTAAATAAGGGAGATATAAAGTATCTTTTAAAAATAAAATGAGAATAGGTGTATGATATCATGAGAATAACATTTTAAAACCATACCCTACATATCAAAGATCATAATCTTGATTCATGGAAAAATATGGGAAGTTAATAAGATATAAATCATAAAGGAATTAAAGAACATGATCCATGAGAGCATAAAATTGGCATAATACATGGAATCATAGAATGGACATAATCATAGAAAAGCATTTCCATGGTAGTCAAAGTTCATTTCCAAGGATATCATAGTGGAATGGGTTCACTCCCCAAACCATCATTATAGTCAAGGTTTACTCCCAAGACTATCATAGTGGATTCAATCCCTTACTGAACTAGGTTTACTCCACATTCCATTCATAATTATCTCATGAGATATCAATCATTACCCAAATCATTAGGGTTTTGTATAATTGTGTTCCCACATATACTTGGTTATAATGTGACCATTGTCCTTGGTTGTAAATTTAAAGGATCTTTCTTGGAAATTCCAAATTGTCCCTTATGGATCATGAACTAGATGTGTTTTTGGTGGTTTGAATCTATTTAGTTTGATCTCTTGGTCTTTGATGGTTCTTTTGAGGGTTCCCATAACCCGAAAAAGTTTTTTTAATCCCAAGAAAAATAGAGTTGGAGTATAACTCGTTCAAAGAAAATAGGTTTCATAAACATTTCATTCATTCATCATATCAAAACCCATGTAAAATAAATGGGTTTCATAAACATATCATCAACTTAAATATTAAACATCCAAATAAAGATTAAGAATAGTATCAATGGATCATATCCTCAGTAAAATAATAATTATCATTAAATTATTTTATCATATATGAAATTATTTTAAAATATCACTGAAATATTTCTTGAGTAAAATAACCTTTCCATTTTAAAAATCACTTTTAAAATACAGATATTTCAAAAATATTATGGAAAACATTTTCTTTGAAAATAACCTTTTAAACTTGTAAATTAATCTTAAAAACATTAAGTGGTCATGATAGTGGTAAATTATTTTTAGGTCGTATAAGTTAAAAGAAAACATTCCTTTCAAATTTTTTGTAAAATTCAAAAAGTGCCTTGTTCATAAAAATAAAAGAACATTACTTTTAAACCATTATATAAAAATTCCAAAATGGGTAAAAATTAATTTAATAATTCATAGTATAATAGTATAAAAACTTATTTAAATTTTTTTTAAACATGGTTATGGAAGATAAAGTTTTTTCAACTGAAGAAAGAAATGATGTCAATTTTACTTAAAACATGTTTTTGGTCCCTTAAGTATTTAAGGTGGGTAAAATGAAAGTAAAACATTTATATTAAAAAATCACAATATTATAAAAAAAAATTAATGAGTTTATTAATAGTTATATCATCAGATTTCATCCTTAAAAACTTAATCATAAACAATCCAAATAAATAATGAGATTGTGATATTAAACCATTACCACTTTAGTATCATTTGAATTGTAATTAACATTAAAGAAAGAAAATTATATGGATATTTAAATAACCATAAATTTCATAAGAATTATCATTAAATAAATTCATGGAAAGTATATATATACCTTATAAAATAAAAAAGTTGTGAATATGGCATGTGTCCCACAGAAATAAAAGTGAGATAAAAATACCTTACCATAGGTCTGACTTCCTTCATACGCATTGGAACCTTCTATATAATAAATATATATTTATTATAAATATATTAAAAACCCATAATAAAATATATAATACCACATATTAGTTATTTAAAACCTATTATCACCCATTATTTAACAATTCTTTATTAAATCAATGTTACAGGTGATATCTGCTTCGTTTTTCATATATGTTTTGGTAAGATAGTTTGGGTCCTTGTACATTGATCATGATTCCATAATCTCCATAATTTTAATTATGATATAAATATAATATATATTAATTATATCCATGTTTTTATTCATTCATAAAAGTATATATAGAAAAATTAATTACACCGTTCATGGAGATGGTAGGTTGTATGTATACATGAACGTTGTTTTCATTTTTTCAATGGATCGAATAAAATAAAGGTAAATAATAACTCACCTTTATAGAATAATTATTATAATATATATATATATATATATATATCATTTATATTCATTGAATTTAACATCATTTCCATATAAGTAAAACAAAAATGAAAAACGAATCATATTGCTTCGTGGAGGTGGTAGTCTATACGTACGCACGAACGACGTCATGGTTTTCCATCGGTTTAGAAGGTAAGAAGGTAGATATTATATTATCATTAAAAAAGAATAATTATGTCATAAATATAATATATAAACATTAAACTCATCATAATAACTTTCCATGAAATATGGTGATGGAAAATTAATTGTATCACTACATGGAGACGGTAAGTCGTGCGTACGCACAAGCGATACTTTCACTTCATATTTAATGTAAAGATGGTGAATAAAGGTGGTTTTATAATTATAATAACATTTAAATATATTTATTATACTATATTTATTATTTTATGAATAATATAACATATTTATAGTAGGGAAAAGAATAATTAAAAAGTGAACAATTAAGGTGATTACCACTTCTTTGAAACAACTCCTTTAGATCTCCACTTAAGGTATCTAGGGTTGGTATTTAGGGAATACTAGTAAATATATAATGTTTCTATAGGATTTTATAAGAGAAATTGATATATATTTTTAGATATAAGGCACAAATTGGTATAAATAATAGAAAGTATGGGTGCCCTTTTATAATTGAGGGGAGGAGCACTCTTGGAATTTCTTAAAATATTAAAATGTATTAAAGTAATTCTCAAGAAAATTGGTTCAAAATGAAATATAAATGAAACTTTTTTATGAAATTTTAGACCATATATTATATCCCTTGTCCTTTTTAATATTTTTATTATTTTTAAGTAATTTAATAAAATATTCATTTCATAAAATATCATTATTTTCGATTTAGACACAATTGATTTAATTTGATTTAAAATACATAAAGAAGAAATTTTAATTAGAATATAATAATTTAAAATAACAATAATATGCCATATTCATCTAAAAAAATCTTGTAACACATTAAATCACTCAAATTATATTACTTTTAACATTTTTCAAATCATTTATTATATTTTTTTTATTAATTAGAGGAATATTGCATCTGTGTTTCATAAGAATTTAAGGTCATTATATAATTACTAAAAATTATAAATAAATTTTAATCATGAAAATAATTTCATTAATCTCAAAATAGACACTTATATTGGTCTGTATCATGCTTTTGTTCCTATGTGGACACATAAGAGATATTTAAAACTAAGACATTGATATTTTGTAACTTTATTTGATTTAAATATTATATAAGTCATTTTCATGGAAAAGTGTACATTAAAAAAATAAATTTAGAGCCTAATATGATATGGGTATAATTAAATTTATCCAATAAGAATTATTATGAAAAATTATGTCCTTATCACTTATTTTTAACCTAGATTAACCTGATTTACCCTTTACCGAGGTGATAAATTTTACAATGATTACTATTAATATTGACCAAAAATAAATGGAGAATATTTACCAAATTTAAAAATCCAAATTAAAAATTTTGGAATCTATTTTATAAAATTCAATACATATAAGTGGTAGAAATTAATTTTAAAGTAAGTCCACAAAACGCGACGAAAACTGCTTTTAGAAATATACGGTTTTAAAGCATGAAACTTGATCTATTATTATCTCATTCTTATAAAAATATTAAATGAATGTTAAGAAATTTTATTGAATATATAATATATAAATTTAATTAAAATCATTCACCAATATTGATTAATTTAATTTATTATAAAAAAATACATTGCATGCTTTAAAATAGATTTTTAAAAAAATATTTTTTTCTTTCAAATGGTTTTTATTTTCATTTATAATCAATTTATAACCAATGATTTTTTATTTTACATGTTTAATCCATATGTTTTTCATAATTTAGTTATTCATACCCATACCCTCTAATCAAATGGCAAGGTTATAACTATCACATTTAAATAATAATATTTTAATAGTATATCCCATTTTGTTTAGACTTAGTGTTGCGTATAATGTAAACTATTGGAAAATAAATAAATTATTAAAAGAGAAATATATTATAAAATCAAAAGGTGTTAAATTATACCTCCATTAAAATTAATTTCTCTTTTGAAATTTTTCATTTTGATATAAACAAATAAGGATAATTTTGCCTCATTACATCATGGGGGTCCCACATAGCTACCTCAATTTTATAATTTCGCCAACAAAATTTGAATAGGTGAGTATTCTAGTTCCATTGTAATTTATCTCTATGATATAATATTTCTATTATTTTTTATTCATAAGAAAGATCATGTTTCAGTGGTACAACCTCTGAGTTTAGTACATGTGATGGATCAGTTATGTACTTCCTCAAGAGAGATATATGGAACACATCATGGACTTGAGAGATGTTTGGTGGAAGCACCAAGAGATAAGCTACCATCCCTACTCAATAAAGAATATAAAAAGGTACAATATACCTAGGTATCATCTTTCCCTTATTTATAAATCTCATAACCTTCTTCCATAGAGAAATTCATATAAAAAACTTCTCACCAACATCAAATTACAGGTCACACTGACGATTATCAGTAAATATTTTCTTCAAACTCTAATATGACTTGATGTGATATGAATGGATATGACTTTATCTATCATTTCCTAAGATAGCTCAAGTCCTAATAGATTTATTTATCTAACCTCATCCCAGCATATTGAATTTCTACACTTCTTTTCATAGGGGAATTCATAAGGATTCATCTCAATGATCTAGGGAAAGCTATTGTTTTAAGAAAACTAAACTAGAGAAAGGTGTTGATCCCAACCACCTTTGAAATACATTAAAAAAATTATCAGTATATACTATAGGGTTTTAATTATTATCTCAAAATGAACTTATTTATAAGGATGGTAAGCTATAATGGAATTTAAATCTATATTCAGGTCCTACTAAAGGATTCTCCATAAATTTGAGGTAAATCTTAGATCTCAATCAAATATGATTAAGAGTGGTACTCCATGTAATATTACCACTTTATTAATGTATAAATGAGTAAACTAGTCAAGAGAAAAATCTTCTCTAATCGAAATGAATTATGATGACTTCATAAGTCGATCGACTATAACCCATATATCATTTCACCATTTATATGTTTTGGGAAGTCTAAAAATGAAATCCATGGTGATGTTTTCCATTTCCATTCTAGTATAGCTGATGGTTGTAACATTTCATTAGACTTTTTTCTCTTAGATTTTACTTGCTGACATACCAAGCACTGAGAAAAATCCTCTACAATATCTCTCTTCATGTCATCCCACCATTAATACTCTTTCAAATCACTATAAATATTTGTAATTCTAGTATGAATAGAAAATGAATAGCTATGATCTTCCTCTAACAGAACCTTCTTCAAATCTGGTATAGATAGAACACATACATGGTTCCTGAACCTTATCATTCCATAGTAATCATGGTTAAACTTAGGAACATTTTTATAACCTTATTCTATATCTATATGCCTTTTTAATCTTCACTTGGATAGATGGTTGAACACTAATTTTAGAAAAATATAATCTTTCCCATTCCTTCAATATCTTCATATTTATCCTTTAAAAATATAGAAATATTGAATATTTCATGATAATCATCATAGATAATCTATCATGAACCTTTTAACTCAAATCATCTTCCACCCTGTTCGATTTCCCATGGTGGTAATGTATTGATCATTAATAATCTTTAATCAGCTCCAACCATCTTCTCTGATACATATTCAACTCTTTCTGTGTGAAAATATACTTTAAAATTTTATGATCAGTATATATATCACACCTTTCTCCATAAAGATAGTGTCTTTATATATTTAATGAAAAAATTACCATATCTAACTCCAAATCATGAGTTAGGTAATTTTTTCCATGAACCTTCAATTGGCATGAGGCATAAGCTATAACCATATCATTCTACATGAGAAATCACCCCAATCCATTAAACAGTGCATCATTATAGATTAAAAACCCTTTTCCACTATAGGTAAAGGTAACTACAGGTTCATTGTATAACCTTATATTCATTTAATGACTATTTTTTTCTTGTAAGATATTGGAATATTATAAGGGATATTTTCGGAGCTAGGAACTAAGGCAACATGATATTTTGAGGCTCGGAAAGGATCAGTACTCATATATTAAAAATATTAATATATTTTAGTGCATGTGCATGTGTCATTTTGGTTTAAATGGGTTTCCCATTATAAGAGGCCTTAAATGGGAAATCTGATATAACAATTCAATCTAAAATTAGGGGTTTACCCTAGGCACGACATAAGGTTGGTCAGTATTGGATGTTTTGTAGGAGGTGACCATTGGCGAGTGCATTTAATAAAATAAATTATTTATTTATTTATTTTAATTTAATGAAATAATCTAATTAACTCTATTTAAATTAACTATTATGAAAAATATCTAGGGTCAGTCACATAACCCTTATAGGATTTGAGAGGAGGAGCATCATTCTTCATTGGAGGATCAGGATCGAACGATGAACGGTGATCAGATTGAGGTAGATCAAGTGGAAGACAGTGAAATCTATGGATATTCACCACTATTAAATGCATTATTCACTGATTATTGATCCTAAATCAAGACAGGACTCATTATTTTGTGTATTTTTTCCTTATTGATTATTGATCATGGATTCGTTGATTGTCTTCTTAATTTGTTTTGATCTCATGAATCGCATGAACTAGATTCAATTCTGTTGAATATTGTTTATAATTTTTATTTTTTATTCCATGATTCATCCTTGATCTTACCAATTATTATCATTGTACATGATCCCATCATCCAACAATGGATTTACCCCCTTCTTGTGCTTTTTCCCCACTGTTATTCGTATTCTTAACTGTTGGCCCATTGGGTCATGGTTCAATAATTTTGGGGTAGGTTCAAGCATGATAGAACCCCTAGATATGTGGTGGTTATGTGAATGGTGTATGGATCAATATTTTGTGGATATATTGAGGTTATATATGGGATTTGGGTGATACCTCCATGTATTTGGGATTTGAAGTGGTGTCAGGTGACAAGAGACGTGGCGGGAGGCACGACGGATCCACATGGGTGATTGGAATTCCAATTTCTGGCCACCAAATTCTACAGATCGATGGTAAAAACCATTACCCTTTGATTTAAGGTGGTAAAATAGTGGTATATAAGGTGTTTAATGAGGATATAAAATCCATATGAAGGATCTTAGATTCTGTGAAAACCCCGACTACACACCGTGTAGTGTAGAAGAACATGCAATGTGTTCTTTTATTTATGTGGAATCTAGGGTTTTAGAAAAGTTAAGGATCACGCATTTTGTGTCCAGGACCACATGTCATGTGAACCTACCTAAGTAACCAAGACACATGCTAGTTGTACACACTCCAAGACCCTGGGTGGTTATACACATTGTGTGACCTTATGTACATGCCATGTAGTTGTACTTAGATAAACAAGTCATGTGTCAGGTGTACATTCCCAGGACCCTAGGTAGACGTACACACCATGTACCACCTATAGACACTCTATAGTATGACATGGATTCCTATTCCATGTCTAGGGGACAATATTCCTAGGAGGAAAGGCGAGGTTACACACTGTGTGGATCCCCAAACACACTATGTATTTCCCCTACAAACTTCATCATCTCATATATCCTTCTTCGGGACTCAAATTTTTTCATGTGAGTAGCCTATCCTGACTATTTTTCCTCATACAACATAATGGTATCCTTATTTATGGAATAATAGATATTATTTGAGGTGTTATAATCATGACTCTTCTTCGTAGGATGTTTGACAATGGTAGTGATCAGGGTAGGATCATCGTAGTGATGTCAGGGTTGACACTCTCTTATTGCACTAGGGTGTGGGTCCCCCATACCCTTTATAAAATTATATTTGGTACTCCTTAATAATAAAAAAGGGTGTGTTTCATATATATATAGAGTATTACTTCCCCATATTCAAGCTCTAGTAGGGAGTGGGTCCTCCATTGGGGTTGTGGCTCCCTTAGTTGTGTAGCACAGCAGTGAGGTGCGGGTCTCTCCACATAGATTATTGTGAGGTTTCGTGTGATACTAGGAATCATAGATATACTTTTGTAGATGAATGAATAATTTTCATTATTATATAGGCTATAGATATAGATATCCCCTTTTTATCTCGTTTGGGTTTCTTTATGAGCATATATCTGTTGGGTTTCAATTCCCTCTTGTTATGGGTTGAGCTTACTTTTTTTGTATATTTCTATTTATAAATTTGTGGTTTTCATACTAGGTATGTATATACTCACCCTTTTATGGTCTTTTCCATTATTTTTTGTGCCTTATACAGATGACTAGAAGATTTATGGTGACATCGGTGGAGCTTAGTGATACTTGGGTGCATTGACCACACGCGGTGGTTAAATTGGGAGAATGGGAGTCATCCTCTCCTTATTATTCCTTTATTTTAGTTTTTTTAGTTTGGGACTCCATTTATGGTTGGGAATTAATTTTTTCCCTTTTTGGCTTTATATTTTCATACTCTGATGTATTTCCTAGAATTTATTGCATGCATGGATGTACTCTAGATATTTCAGTCTTTATTATATTCCTATGAGCTTTTTATGGAGATGGTTGTGTTTGTGTGTACAGGTACTCAGTCTAAGGCCTCCCATTTCATTTATGTATTCTCGGTGCTTTTTTCTATCCCTTGTCCTATTGGATATGGGCTTTCGGTTTTCACAATTGGCCTTATGCCGACTAATCAGGCCCTAGTGGGTTGGGTCGTGACAGAGTGGTATCAAAGGATTTCATCCTTGGGTTGGTGTTGGAGTGAGGCCCATGGGGAGGATTGGTTGGGAACTTAGGGAAACAGTGTTAGAGTGTATTGATTATAGATTTCATGTCAAGGAACATAGTGTTAGTGTGGAGTCCGATATATCCATTCACCAAGACTCTAACTATCTATTTGTCGACTCGACATATCGAGGCATCAGTTTAAGGGAAAAATTGGTACATGAATCATATAGGATTGATTCCTTTGACTATACTTCTTGATTAATCTCCATATTTATATGTTCATATAACAGTGGCATATCTTGATCACTTTAAAGATTCCTCTATGAAGGCAGCCAACCAGGTTACTGATATAAGATCGTGATGGATATCTATTGAGTGATAAGACCTTAGTTCAGTGGCCATCTCATGAGGTGTTTCCTCTATGCAGGAAAGGATAAGATCCCTCACCTTTCAAGTAGTAAATAGTACCATCAAGTCAAGATAATAATGCACATAGTCTTAGCACACTCTACAAGTTCCAGTATTAGAGACCTATGAGGTTCTATGGTAATCCAAACCTATATATGGTGGATGATTGGATTTATTTGGTGGTTAAAGTATTTAGGATTGTTCAAAACCCAACAGATCATATAGTTATGATTTTGGCCAACCTTCTTCATGGAGTAGTAGGGAACTGGTGAAGTATGATGGCGCAGACCCATGATGAGGTGACACTCTCATGGTCAGAATTCTAGTAGTTATTTCATGAGGAGTATTACCCCTCATGCTTACACTTCATATGGATTGAGGATCTTCTCGAGACACATCAGGGTGACTTGAAAGTTGCAGATTATGTTATGAGGTTCACTGACCTCACACATTACTCCCTGGATATGGTGTAGGGTGGTTTCTTCTGGATATGGAAGTTTGATCAGGGTCTCTGTAGAGACATTCGTTCAAATATAGTATCCTTATGTTCTATAACCTATGATGGAGTACTAGAGTGGGATCTAGGGACTAAGATATTCCTAATAGAGGGACACCATGCGGTTGGAGACAGCTATGGAAAGAATATGGATGAGTCGTCTGCAGTAGCTGGAAGGCGTCAGACACCAAGGTCTCGATGGAGGATGCATTCTCATTCTCAGACTTAGACATGAGGATTTGTGGATTAGGGATTGTGTAGAGGATCCAACCATCTAGGTGAGGACCAATGTTATTATTTTGATGAGAGGGGTCTCATGGTACATGATTTTTCTACCCTTCGTGCTACATAGGATAGATAGATGGTGGATGGACCATCATGGTAGAGGTTGTGTTGTGATCATAGATCTCCTAGTCATGGTTAGGGTATCCCCTAGATAGGTGGTTTTGGTTGAGGAGTAGATGGATCTACGAATGGAGGATCTGTTGGAGGTGAGCGATGATATGACCTACTTGCACCACCACCACTAGGTATCCCATTCTATGCTCATATAATTTGTGGTCAAGGATATATAAAACTATAGTCTATGGAGGGATATGACTAGGTTGCACACAAGATGATTCGAGGTATGATTTGTGTATTTTCTACTCTTTCACCAGTGCTTATAGAAACAATATTTATTCCTTCCTTCATCACCTTATCCCTTGTGAAAGAGATGGAGATTCTAGTTGAGACCTTAGCCCTATAGCTTTTCTAGAGGTTTCTATAGGAATCAAGTATTTGATATCATATATATATATATATCAAAAGTGAGAGTTATCACTTGGTGTAGAAGTTTCTCATGGGACCTATTAGTCACCATGATGAAACCTTATGATGTCATATTGGGTATGGACTAGTTTACCATATTTTATACCTAGATTGACTATCATTGTAGATGATTTAAATTTATTTGAATATATGGAATTATATTCTCCTTTATGGGTGATAGAGATTTCATGGATAAGAGAGTGGGAATTGTGAAGAGGAAGTTACAACCCATAACCCATTAGTTGGTGATTTTATCCCTTGGAATAGTGGTATCTTTAGTCATCTGGATACCTTTGGTAGTATAGTTTTATATACACATCTTCCCTAGGGACATTCCAATACTACCTTTGTAGTGGGAGATGGACTTATAAATTGACTTTCACCCCAGGACCAAAATGATATCTTCTTTGTCATATTTTATGGCCCCTACTGAGATCTAGGAGCTAAGGGTGTAGTTGGATGACCTTTGAGAGAATGATTTCATCAGACCTATTGTTTCCCCTAGGCATCTCTAGTTTTGTTCATGAAAATGGAAGACATGTGCTTATGTATTTTTTTATTATCATCAACTGAACCATATAACGATAAAGAAAAAGCACCCCTTGTTGAGGATTTATGACCTCTTCAACCAGTTGAGAGGCACGAGTTGGTTCTCAAATATTGATCTTGGTTCTAGCTATCACTAGTTGTGTCTTCATAAGGATGATATTTTGAAGACAATATTATGATGTCTCTATGGACATTATAATTTCCCGGTGATGCCTTTCAGTGTGATGAATGCATTTACTATGTTTATGTATCTAATAAAATGGATTTTCCATCCATACTTGGATCAATTTTTGGTTACCTTAATTGATTACATACTCATTTACTTTGCATCAGAGGAAGAGCATGAAGAGCACTTGAGAATGGTCTTGTACATACTGCAGGAGCACCAGCTATATAGTAAGATCTCAAAGCTATATTTTTGGATCTTTGTGGTTCAATTTTTTGGGAATTTCATCTCTGATCATGGATTAGCTATGGAATCAATGAAGATTAATGAAATTCCTTCTTGAGAGATTCCCAAGATCTTTTTGTAAGTGTGGATTTTTCTTGTATTGGAAAGGAACTACATGAGGTTTGTGATAGAATTCTCTAGGATTGAAGTACCTTTGACAACCCTAACATAGAAATTGAAGCCTTTTACTTATATTGATGAGTGTCAAAGGGCCTTCAAGGAGTTGAGTCTTAGGTTAACTGGTACTCCTATGTTGACACTACCATATAATGGCATGGAGTATGTAGTGTTTTATAATTCCTATGGAGTTGGGAATGATTGCATTTTCATGTAAAGGCAAGTAGTGATCGTATATGGGTTAAGGAAGTTGAGACCCCATAAGCATAACTACATGACTCATGACCTAGATTTGGCAATATAACTCTTCACTCTGAAGAAGTATAGGCACTATCTTCTGGGCCATCATTTTTTGTTTACTCAGACCACTAGAGTTCCGGGTACATTTTCACTCTGAGATATCTTAACCAAGGATAGAGTCATTGGTTGGATTTCCTATAGGACTATGACATCGAGAAATATTATAATATTGGGAAGGTAAACTTGGTGTAAGATTACATTATCAAGAAGTATTATTCTTTCTTGGTGTAGGAGGTGTCTGAGTAGTTGGCTTCTTTACAGCTAACCCTGGTAGAGGAGAGGGGTTCAATTTTTCTTTGATCAATGGTGGTGAATTTGCTTCTTTATCATGTGAGTGATTCCTAATTGGGAGACATCGACTATTAGGTTATACATGACCATATATTCTTAATAGATGCACCAAATGTATTTTATAAAGGAGGGGAGCATGTCATCCTTTTTCTAAGGATGGATAGAGGTTATGGTCACATCATGTGAGGAGGTGATGAGGAAGTTCCATACTTCCCCCTTATTCATACATCCAGGTGTGTAAAATATGTACAAGGACCTTCAATGGTAGTTTTTGTGGGATTTAATAAGGTGGATTGTTTCTTAGTTCATCTCTAAGTGTCTTACGTATTATTGAGTGAAGACTATGCACTAGGTTCTAGTAGGTTTGACACAGCCACTTGAGATCCCGTAGTGGAAATGGGATAGCATATTTATGGACTTTGTAATGGGACTTATGTGGATATAAATAGGCCACAATATTATCTGTGTTATTTTTTACTAACATACAAAGTCATCACACTTCCTTTCTATCCAAAAGTAGAGCTTGGTTGAGAGTTTGAGAAGTTTTATACACAGGATATCATCCATCTTCATGGGGTGAACTCAACAATCATCTTTAACCATGATGTTTGGTTTACATCATGGTTATGTAGAGGCCTACATGAGGATTTTGGGACCCATTTGAGGATGAGCATGTAATTTTACCCCAGGATATATGGGTATATCGAGTGGACTAATTGGGTGTTGGAGGATATGCTAAGGGATTGCATCCTACACTTCGGCCAAAGATGGGAGGATATCTTTCCATTATAATATTTTAATTATAATAATATTTATCACTCTAATATCTTCATGGAACCTTTTAAGTCCCTATAATGGGTACCTTATAGGTCACACTTATGTTATAATGATATTGGTGAGACATCACTTGTTGGGCCAGAGATGGTGCAGGTGATGATGGAGAAGGTTTAGGTGATTCACAAGTGCATCAAGAGATCCCATAGAAGACATAAATATTAGGAAGAACAACATTATATTCCCTTGGAGTTTTAATATAGAGACCATGTTCTTTTGAGATTCTCCCCATGATAAGGATTGTGGAGGTTTGGTCAGGGAAGCAAGTTATCCCTAAGGTTCATCGGACCGTTTGAAATCCTACAAAGGTTTGGTGTGATTTCTTACCACCTATCCTTTCCCCCATAGCTATATCAAGTTCATGAAGTATTTAATGTTTCTTAGATAAGGATATACATTCATGATCCTATGCACGTTATTCATTAGGGTGATCTAGACATCGAGGATGGATCCACCTTTCAGAGTACCCAGTAGAGATCGAGGATTACTATCATAGGATCCTGCATAGATAGACCATTCCTTTGGTTAATGTGCTTTAATATCATGGGAGCATTCATGAGAGCTCCTGGGAGTGTGCATGAGATCCCCTAGGAGCATGATAGTTGGATGCAGGCTCAATACCCCCAATTTTTTGTTTAGATTTTACTTTTAGGGATGAAAATCCTTGAAAGAGAAGAGAATGTAACGAAACTATTTTTTCATTGTAAGAATTTAAAATATTATAAGGGGTATTTTTGGAGCCAGGTGCTAAGTCAACATGAGATTATGAGGCCTGAAGTAGCTCAATATTAATATATTAAAAATAATAATATATTTTAATGCACATACACACATTGTTTTATTTTAAATGTTTTTCCTATTATTAGAGACATTGGATGGGAAATATAAGACCACGTTTAAATATGGAATGTGAGGTTTACCCTAAGTGTGACATAAGGTTGGTCGGCATTAGGCTTTCCATGGGAGGTGACCATTGGAAGATGAGTTTAATAAAATAAATTATTTATTTATTTATTTTAATTAAATGAACTAATATAATTCCCTCTCTATAAATTCTCTATTATGAAAAATCACTAGGGTTTTCCATATAACCCTACGAGTATTTGAGAGGAGGAGAACCATTATTTGTTGTAAGATGGAGATCAGATGATGAATAGTGATCAGATCGAGGTGGATCGAGAGGTGGCAATGAATGCAGTGGATCTACATTGTTAGAGAATGCATTATTTACCAATTATTGATCCAAATTTGGGGTAGGATTTGTTATTTTTTTTATTTTTCCCTTTTTGATAATTGATCATGGATTCTTTGATTATTTGCTTTTTTTTATCCCGTGAATTGTATGAACCAGGTTCAATTCTATTGAAGCCTGTTTATAATTTTTATTTATTATTCCATGTTTTATCCCTTATTTTCCAAATTATGATCATTGTCCATGATTTTATAGACCAAAAAATAATTTACCTATTTATTGTATTTTTCCCCCACTGTTATTCATGTTCCTCATAGTTGGCCCATGGGGTCGTAGTTCGACATTATCAGGGCAGGTCCAAGCGTGGTCAAACCCCCGAATATGTGGAAATTTCTTGAAAAATGTATGGATAGATGGTTTGTAGATAAATTGAGGTTATATTTTGGATACGGGTAATGTATCAATGGATTTTGGATCTTTAGAGGTGATGGGAAATGGGAGACACGGTGGGAGGAACGATATATCCACATGGGTGATCAAAATTCTGATTTATGGCCACCTAAGGCTAGAGATCGATGGTTTGAAACATTCCCCCTTGATTTTGGGTAATAAAATGGAAGGATTCAAAGTGGTGAATTAATATTTTAAATCCACATGAAGGATCTGATATTTTGAGAAAAAACTTCACTACACACTATGTAATGCGGAAGAACACATACCGTGTTCTTCAGTTTTTGTGGTGTCTAGGGTTTTAACCAAGTTAAGGATCAAACACTATATAGACAGGCCCATATACCATGTGACCCTACCTGGTTATCCATGTCATGTGCCAGTTATACATGCCTCAGGACCCTGAGTGTTCATATACTCCATATCTCCTTACAAACACATCGTGTGGCTGTACTCGGATAGCCAAGTTGTGTGTCAAGTGTACACACCTAGGACCCCAGGTGTACATACATATTGTGTAGTATGAAATGGATTCCTAGGTCATGTCCAGAGGATAGCACACATAGGCGGAAAGTTGTAGTCACACGCTGTGTGGACCCCCATACACATTGTGTATTTTCCCTATAAACTTCTTCCTCTCATATCTCATTCTTCGGGAGTCAAATTTTGTCCTGTGAGTAGCCTATCCTGATTTTTTTTCATGTAGAACATAATGGTAACATTTTTTGTTGAATATAAGATATTATGTGAGTTATTATGATCATGATGTTTCTTCAGGTTATGATTGATGATGGAAGTGATTAGGTAAATATCATCTGAGTGATGTTGGGGTCGGTAAACCCTTGTCACACTAGGGCACAGGTCCCCCATACTCTTTACATAAGTAGATTCAGTACTCCCCCGTGCTATATTAGGGTATAGGTCCTCTATCTACATAATGTTACTCCCCTATCTTCAATCTTTTATGGGTAGTAGGTCCTCCTTTGGGGTTGTGACTCCCTCAGCTATAGAGTACAGTGGTGTGGTGCGGGACCCTCTACAAAACTTCTTGTGAGGTTTTTCGTAATGTTGGGAATCAAAGATAGAGTTTTGGAGACACAAGTATAGTCACCATTCTTATATGGGAATTAGAGATGGATATTCCCTTTCTATCTCATTTGGATTTATTTATGATCATATGTCTATTAAGTTTTCATTTCCCTCTTGATATGGGTTGAGATTACCTCTATTGTATATTTATATTTCACCCTTTTTCGTTTTCGGGGTATCCTACTGGGTATGTATATACTCACCCCTACATGATATTTCCCACATTTTTTGTGTATTATGCAGATTATATGTAGATTATAGGTGATATCGGTGAATGTTACTACTACTTGGGTGCATTGACCACATATGGTGGTCAGATTGGGAGATCAAGAGTCAGTTTCTCTTCCGTTTTCCTTTATTTCAGTTGTTGTTAGGTTGGGAATTCATTTCTAGTTGGGTGCATATTTTTTCCCTTTTTCTATTTGGATTTATATTTTTATACTTTGATGTATTCCCTTGACTTTGTTACATGCATAGTTTTACTCTAGATGTTGCGATCTTTATTATATTCCTCTGCACTTTTTCATGGAGATGTTTGTGTGTGTTCATACAGGTACTTATTTTAAGGCATACCATTTCATTTATTCCTTATCAATTATTGTTTCTAGACCCTAGACTATTATAGGTGGTCTTGGGGCTGTAAAACTCAGACTTCCTTCATCCAGTTGGACCCTAGTGGGTCGGGTCGTGACACTTTAGTTCCTTGAAATTTTCTTCACATTCATATGTCCAAAGGAACTTAGCTCTCTTTCTTGTTAACTTGGTGGGTTAATTATACAATCAAGATAAATTCTCCACAAAGTGATGATAATATCTATCCAAACTAAGAAAACTATGGATCTTAGTCACAGTGGTTGTTCTAGTCCAACATTTAATAACTTATGTCTTTGAAGGATACATTGATATACCCTTACTTGAGATTATATGACCCAATAATGAAACTTTATAAATCCAAAATTCATACTTGGTAAATTTTAGATAAAGATTATCCTTCCTTAGGGTCTTCAACATAATTCTCAAATGTTCTTCATGCTCTTCCATTCTCTTTGAATATATAAGAATATCATTTATAAAGACTACCACAAACAGATCAAGGAAATATATAAAGACTCTTCATTAAATCCAATAAGATATTGAGGGTATTAGTAAGACCAAATTGCATCACTATATATTCATAGTATCCATACCTTATATATAATGTTGTCTTGGGAATATTTTTTTTCTTGAACCTCAATTAATGATATCTAGAACGAAGGTCAACCTTGGAAAAGTATTTATCTTTGTGCATTTGATCAAACAAGTCATCAATATAGGGTAAAGGATACTTGTTCTTGATTGTGATCTTGTTCAGTTCCCAATAATCAATATAGAGTCACATTGATCCATATTTCTTCTTAACAAAATAACAGTTGAACCCCAATGTAATGAACATGGTTGAATCAATACCTTTTTAAGATTCTCCTATAGTTATTTCTTCAATTATTGAAAATCAATCAAGTCTATTCTATATAGAGTCTTTAAAATAGGTTTAGAATAAGGTATGAGTTCTATTGATAACTCAGCCTCATGATTTGGTGGAAGGTCAGGAAATTATTCTAGAAAGATGTCATGACCCTTTCCCCAAGGTCTGTGTCGTGACTACCTCAAGCCCACCTTCCATAGGCCAGGGGCTGGACACTAGCACCGAATAGGAATATCCCAAAAAGGGAAGGCATTTTCCTTTAAACCTGTACACATGCATAAAGTTCAAACTACATAATTTAAACACAAGGTAAACCACAACTGTTACTGAGACAACTACTGAGAGTATAGTACAACTAAAAGTACAAAGGGGATAAAATATAAGCCCAAAACCACAAAGGAAAGTACAAATGCCATGATTTGTCAGCTCAAGACCCTACTTGAAGGGTAGGTGAAGGGTATATTTCTATATCCATAGAAGTAAGTTCATTTTTCCTGTCTCACTGAGCACCACATGTTCCCATACCACCAAGGTATGTGTCAAATCATCAATAACCTGTATGAGACATGACACATGTTGGTGAAGCCCGTGCATGGGTGAGTAACACAATACTCAGTAGGGACCCCAAACCACAAAGAAAATACCAAAAAGAAAGACCACAAAGCAAATATATCTCACACTAAGTATAACTCAAATTATAAAAAGTAAGATTCTCAATTGTAAAGATGAATCATCTTGTACTGCTGATGGGCTCATACCTGGTGAGTCACCGGGGTTCATTCAGCTACTGGACCACTGAGGTTTGATCCACTACTAGACCACTAAGGTATGCTCGGCTTCTAGACCACTGAGGTCTTCTCGGATTCTAGACCACTAAGGTCCACTCTATTACTGGACCACTGAGATACCCTGAGCTACTGGACCACTAAGGTTCGCTCAGCTGCTGGACCACAGAGGTATGATCCTCTACTGGACCACTAAGGTTTTCTCTACTACGGGACCACTGGGGTCTGCTAAGCTACTGGACCACTAAGGTCCGCTCAGCTACTAGACCACTGAGGTCCCACTCGTCATATCCTTCATGTCATATCCAACTGTAGGATTCTCTTTATCTAGTGCGCTTGAATCCGTAAGATTATAATACTCAAGCCATCGGTAGTATATCAACTATCACTAAGTCTCACTTATATTATACCCAAAGGATCATCTCGTCGCAAGTGTCCCAACGCCGTAGACGGTGCGCCAATCAGACACCCATTCTGAAAGATATTGGTATTTTAGTAAATAGGGGTCGGTTGTGTCTCGGCTCAGTCCCACTTGGTTGGACCGACCCGACCAACCCGGCCCTAGGGTCCCGCATGACTTGACCCATTTCGGCCAACCCGACCTAACCCAGTTGGGTCTGGGCTGACGCGGTCTGACCTAACCTAGTGGCCAGGCCCATTGGACCTTGTTGGACCCGACCCGGTTCGGTCATGGGTCCATCACGCCAGGTCACCCAATAACCCAGTTCTCATCTAGTCTAGTCCAACTTAGTTGGACCAGCTCTAACTACTCAAGCCTCCCATTAGTCCAGTTCCCTATTTGTCCTGGCCCGCATCGGTGGGCTAATCCTCCTCCATCCCAGGCCGCCCAGTGGCCCTATTTATTCGGCAAGCCCGGCCTGTATCAGTGGGCCAGTTCTCCTCCATCCCAGATGTTGTGCAGCATCCGGTTCACATAGCCATGCAGCGGAAGGGTGGTACTGCCTCCTCATCCATCCGGTTCGCTCACACATACTGGGTCTTCCACGAGGCGCCTCTGATGCGGCTGGGTGACCACGTTCGCCTTCTGCCAGCTGTCGGCCCCTATTTCCATCGCGGCACTCTTCCAATGCGCCACCTCCCACCTGCCTCCATCCTTGGTGCTGGCATCTCCGGTTTCCACTACGGCCTGGGTGTTGCGGCCTCTCACCAATGTCGTAGCCCACCTGGCCATGGTCCTTCTCACCTGGCATCACGGGCCAATGCGCCACCGACTATTGCACCATGAAGAATGGGAAGAACGCAAGAAGAAATTGGGGAAGCAGTCACAACACAAGAACACCCAAAGAATGATCCAAGTATTTGTTCATGTTGACCTAGATGTGTTCTTGTTAAAAGAATCATTATGAACCAAAATAAGGTGGAATGATCACTAAGATAGTTATCACCTTTATCCCACATCATTTACCTTTCCGCATGAATGATCGAACCGCAGATGTTCATGGGTTGGTCCACGTTCATCATTAAACTTTAAGAATGGGGAAAGGAAAATCACTTAGAAAAACCCCCTACCTAGGAAAGGAGATTACTCAATTATGATAATTCGTCGTCATCTGTCGATCTCCGGTCCCGAATCTGCTCTCCAAGGGTGTCGCCACCATTGTCCGATTCGTCAGCATTCATCATTGGAGAGGTTTATTTCGTCGTTCATCAGAATAATTCTAGGGTTGTTCGTCAACCCGGAATTCCCTATTTAATTAAAGAAGGAAGATTTTTGTGCATTGCAGCGTCACCACTCTAATTCATTAATGAGATTCATTAATGAGATTCATTAATGGGATTCAGCATCGCCTCGTCGTTGCACCGCAGCACTGATGAGTCACTACATAATGAAGGAAAAAAATATAATAAAATAACTGTTTAAGTTATTTTTTTTTCTTCTGAAAATTCCAAAAAATATTTTTTTCTATCAACCCGCATGGTTTGATATTAGGCCCTTCCTAGGAGAATCTCAATGCTCTAAGTTCAACGGTGCCCTTGTATTTTTTATCTAGGCACTGGTTTGAAATTTAAAAAAACCCACTCGCACGTTTATTTAATGAACTTTAAAAAAATAGTTTGAAAATACATTCCAGCCACTCTAAGACTCATAATCACATTCCGTCTCAAAGCCTGGTCTCAAAATAATCCCATTAAATTTTCAAAAATTTAACATGGAATTTTGGGACATTACATCACTCCCTCCTTTAGGGATTTACATCCTTATAAGCCAAAACAAGGGCTAATCAAACAAATGGGTTTAATGAGAATGAATATGGGCCTCCTACTCCCATGTTCTCTCCTAGAGATTCGTGTGTTTCCAATGAACACGCACCAGATGAATCAATTATTCACAAATTATCCTCTCCTGTTGATCCTCTATCTCCACCGGGTAATCTGAAAATGTCGCCCCATCGTCAATTTCCAGTTTTCCATGGTCGATGATGAGAGAAGGTACATGCATGTGACTCCTCAGTTGGGATACGTGGAAGACGTCATGGACCCTCTCTAACATCGGTGGTAGATCCAATAAGTATGCCACCTCACCCACTCTACACGGTATCAAAAAATGTCCAATGAACCTTGGAGATAGCTTGCCACCCCAGCCAAATCTTCATATCCCTTGTGGAGGAGAGACCCATAAGAATATGTGGTCCACCTCATCAAACTCCAAGGGTCTCCATCACTTATCATAATAGGAATTATGTCGGATCTATGCAATATTTATCTGCTCTCGGATGACCTTCACCTTCTCAGTGGTATCTTGTACCATCTATGGACCCATGAGTGTTGAATCCCCTGGGTCTGTCTAGCATAACGGTGACCTACATGGTCATCTGTATAGTGCCTCTAATGGTGCCATACCGATGGTGGAGTGGTAACTGTTATTGTACGCAAATTCCACCAATGGTGGGTGGTCATACCAACTATGACGAAAATAAAGAATGCAAGCACGAAGCATTTCCTACAAGGCCGGTATGTTCCGCTCTATCTGAACATCCATCTATGGGTGAAAGGTTGTTCTCAAGTGCAGCTGAGTCCCAAACACCTTCTATAATCCCTTCCACATCTGGTATGTAAAGTGTACATCATGATCTGAGACTATTGTATCGATCTATCTCCTACACATATAGGCATCCTAATCTCTCTACTGAACCTTGTTCTCAAATGGGTAGGAAGTGTTCTAACTTGGTGAGTCGTTCTACGATCACCCGGATGGTATCGTGCCCCCTGGATGTACATGGTAAGACCATAATGAATTCCATTGATATCACATCCCATTTCCACTTTGGTACCTCAAGGGGTTGTTTCAAACCTACTAGAACCTAGTGCTCATCCTTCGCTTGCTGACAAGTGAGGCATCTCGAGATAAACTCTGTCACTGCCTTCTCCATCCCTGGCCACTAATACTGACATCGGAGGTCCTGGTACATCTTATCCACACTTAGTTGTACTGCCAAAGGGGATATATAGAACTCCCTAAACACCTCCTCCTGCAATGCCACTAGTACTATGGTGTATCCTGTGAAAAGGATGACATTCTCCCCACCATTAAAATATCCCTCAGTGGCATGCTATGTGGACATCTGGGCATGTGAAGACTCATAGCTGGCATCTCCGAGTTGTACCTCCCTGACTCACTATAAGAGTGTGGGGGAAACTACCATCAATTGAAGAAAAGTTGTCTCCTCTCAATCCATGAAGGATATATGAAGCAAGGCCAACTACACTGAGGCATCGTTCAGTAGTCGTGAACTTGATCTCTTGATGAGATCATCTGCCACCATGTTCTCCTTCCCAAGAGTATAGACTATCTCGAAGTCATAGTCCTGGAGGAACTCTAGCCAACGTTGTTTTCTCAAATTTAGATACTTATGAGAAAAGATATACTTGAGACTCTTTTGGTCATAGTAGATAATGAATTGTTCATCCATAAGGTAGTGTCGTCGCATATTTAATGTGAAGAATACCGCTTCCAACTCAAGGTCGTGAGTCGCATAGTTCCACTCATGTGGTTTCAATTATTGTGAGCCATAAGAAA